>BSBM01001133.1:1218750-2437500 GCA_027924585.1 Larix kaempferi | reverse complement strand
GTTACGATCATCATGTCATTGTCGATATCATCTTCATGGTTATTGTCTGCTACATCATCTGATTCAACTAATTCTTTGACATCTTCTTCTGGAACATGATCGTCTAACTCATGTTGATCATCTTCAACATTGTCTTCTTCTTCGAGACCCTCTTCATTACCTTCCTCTACATTATACTTTACCGGCCTTCCCCTTGGATCGTTTCTCACAACAAATGACCAACTTGCTCTACCTGGAACCTTAGGGTAAAATACCTATTCACATTGTGTTGGAAGAACATAGGGCTCCGTTCCTATATAAAAAAACCTTGTATTTAGCATGGTAAATCCATTATAATGTTCAATAATAGTTTTATTGGGATCACGTTGATTCAATCGTAACCTGTACCATTTGAAAATGAACAAAACTACCTTGAAGGATTTAAACTCACACTGAATAATATCTTCCAAATATACCCATAGTATCGAATTTTTGAGAGTTCTGGATATTTGTCACTTCTATAGGAAACATTGGTCACCTCAAAGACTGCAGATATCCCACAATCTGATGTTTTCTTCATTTCATCCAACTTTTTGATGCGATATCTATATCCATTGCACCACATAGCCTTATGGTGTTTTACCTACAATAATCCATACACGAAAATATTACACAATGATCCAATATTTATGATTAAGTGCATGTTTATGCCATACAGAGAAAAAAATCAACGTGTACATCAATATGTTTGCAAAAAAAAAATAGTGTGGTTGATTAATATGCTTTCCTGCTTATCTTTTAAACCATATGCTAAATCGATTTCCCTTTGTGCAAGATTGGTATCTTCATTGCGATGTGCTACTTTAACCAATGAAGCCACACCTTCCCATGATATTCCATGACTAGATTGTTCACATCGTTCAATCCATACCTTCATCCAGTCAAGATTGTTTGCAATGTATAAATGAAGTGCATCCCACTCTCGACCAACTATTTGATGACAATAAAATTAAAATTCAATACAAATTTATATTCACTTAAAAAAGTATACACTCTTAATTGATGCATATATTGAATATAAAAATAGAATATGTATGATATATATACATAAAAATCAACAGTCAAATGTGTTATATTACCTTTCACCTTCCTCAATCTACCTTTCCCCTTCGGGTATTCCCCTTTGAAATTGTTATTGGAGTGTGGATCACAAATGCAACGTAAATTGAGCTTTGAAGCTAATTTAGAAAGATATTCACTAATATACAACATATTTTGATATACCATATATCCCTCCATCATAGAACCCTCAGCACGTACTTGTTGTCTAACCAAACCCTTCATAAATTTCAAGTGTCTCTCAACCATCCATATGGACCTTGAGTGCACAGGTCCACACAATTCAATCTCCTCAACTTGGTGTATGAGTTAGTGTTCCTGTGCATTGGAAAATGTCGAAGGTAGATGCTTCTGCATTTCATACATGAGACGAGGAATTTCTCTCCTCCAATACTTTATATCTTCTTTATGGATTTCTTTAGATGACAACCATCTACAAGTGATGCAACCCAATCATGAGATTTAACAAAAAACATTATATTACATAACATGAATTAGTGCACAAAAATCAAATATAAGTTCTACGATGAATTAAACAAACGGCTAAGCACATGCAAAAAATCGCTACTTACCTCATGCATTTTCCAAGATTATATATAACTTGTTTGACATTGTTGTAGAAGTTGTATGGGAGAGAGAGAGGTAGAACACACTGTAACAATATACAGATCGTTTCATTTTTTAAACAAAGAGTAGACAAACAAAATACCAACAATATTCACTAGAATAAAAAAAGCAATAATTGTATGCATACCATAATAATTACCTTCATGAAGACATTCCAAACATGCGTTTTCACCCTCGCAAAATCACCTTTCTTTGTTATTATATTCTTCATGTTCACACAAAATCCGGTGGGAAATTTAATTTTTCGCATGAATTCTTTTACAACTTTACTTTGCTGCTCTGTTAACATCCATGGACGTGAGTTTATATTAATTTGGTCTCTGTTGCTATGAAATTGAATTACGTCTTTCATTACATGGTTGCCTTCTTGAATGTCTTTGCAAATTTTGACATTTTTTTCTTTCTCACTCCTTCCATCCAATATTCACCATAATGTTTCGGTCACATTCTTTCCGATATGCATTGTATCAAACATATGTGCAATTTGTAGGTGCTCATAGTAGGGAAACCTACTGAATTGTTTAGGATAACTTTTCACTCCTCATGGAATCCCATTAATTCCTTCGTGATCATGACAACCATCATGAATCATAGTTTATAAATAAATTACAGAAATCAATGTCAATTACAGTAAAAAACACGATAAAAAAATACATAACATTTCATATACGATAATTCATACGTACCTTGATGATTTCTATTATATTGCAACTTCCATAGGTGAGGCGTCATTCTCAGCGGTTTTAATGCAGTCTCTTGCTTCCCATTGAACAGATGTTTTTTGGTAGTTCGATACCTATGATTCTTAGAGAGGAAGTGCCTATACTAATCAAACACCTCCTTTCCTAAGCTTTTTGAATGACAAGATTTGATCTTAGGACCACAAACTGGACATGCAAGTTTTTCCTTTGTTTGAAGACCTACATAAAGAGATGGAATATCTATGTCATTTATAATTATATACACTTGGCCCCATCTTATGGGATTTTGCTGAACTTTGGATGCAGTTTTCAGTCAATGGGAAACGACACACATTTACGGGCTTACAACCGGGGTCTCTCCTCATCATCAATTCACATCGCCTTGAAAATATCCTTAAGAAGAATTCACATGGTATCATCGCTCAGCTCCATTCATTCAGATGCACCCATCAATGGTCTCCACTAATTCCCTTGGATAGATATACAGGTGTCTTTGTTGAACTGGTGGGATGGCCACCTTCAAGAGACCTTTTCCGGTAAGAATTTAGCCACCTCTACATATGAGAAGGAAATGATGGCTATTTTTCATGCAGTACAGAAGTGGTAGCCATACCTATTAGGGAATTATTTCTGCATCAAGCTTGATCAACAGAGTCTGAAAATTTTCCTGGAACAACGGGTCTCTTCCCAGCACACTTGAAATGGGTTAGCCAACTCATGGGTTATGCCTATGAGATCACTTACAAGAAGGGCAAGGACAATGTAGTGGTAGATGCTCCTTCTCGCACATTTGATGACCCAGTTTCTCTTTCAGCTATTTCTATGCTTGTTCCAAATTGGTTGCAATCTATTCAAAAGGGCTATGTCTTCTATGAACTCCATGCTTCTCCATCGGCAGGGCACTCTGGGTTCCTCAAAACGTATTACCGGGAACAGTGTAAATTCTTTTGGCAGGGACTGGAAATGACAATTCAACAGATGGTGGCTAACTGTGATACTTGCTAGGTCAACAAGGGTGAAATGACACTCCTTTCGAGATTGATCGAACCCTTGCCCATCCCTACACATATTTGGCCAGATATTTCTATGGATTTCCTTGAAGCGCTCCGGTGGTACAATACCACATCTAAAATGACTCCACATGAAGCAATCTATGGACAGGCACCACCAGTTCTTCTTCCATACACCCTCAACAATTCCCTAGTTTAAGCAATTGACTCGGTTCTTCGAAACCGTGATTAGATTCTTCTCATTTTGCAGGAAAATCTTCACATGGAAATAATTCGAATGAAACAACAAGCCGATCATCACTATTCTGAGCGTACTTTTAAAGAAGGTGATATTTTTCTTCTTCGTCTACAGCCTTCCAAGCAATCCTCCCTGAAACTCAAAAGGCGTCTGCTTCTCTCTCAATCTATCATAGAGGTATTATTTCAGTGGCACGGAATGCAACCAAAGGATGCTACAGGGGAACCACTCCTTCAGATTCCGCATCAATTTCCACATCTAAAGCTTTGAGGACAAAGCTTTTTCTAAGGGAGAGGGGATGTTAGGAACCCATGTCAACCCTTCTCTTTAATTTGTTATTATATTGTTGTTGGATGCATATGCTTTGTAAGTCGTCCCGTAGTATTTGTTGATCCATAGTTTGTATTAGCCCATGGTATTGACCCATAGTATTAGACGCATATGCTTTGTAAGTCGTCCTGTAGTATTATATGTTCCATGGTATTGACCCATAGTATTAGGCATAGACTTAGTATATAAGTGCGTGTTGAGGCCAATGAAGGCACAGTGAAGTTATTTGTATTGAGTTTGCTCAAAGGAGGTTGCCACCTCGAAGTGGCCCGCGATCAATAAAAATATTTTGTGATATGATATATCGTGTATTTCATCAATTAATTGTTGCAAGCTCCTCACAAAATCTTGAATATCATCAAAATGATCATCATTTTCATGATAATCATCATCATAATCCATTCTAACATTAAATGAATCATGGATCAAAGTATTTGTAACATCATCTTCAACTATGTTATCAGTATGATCATCTTCTTCAATATGATCATTAACTTGTTCTCCATTATTCATAGCTCCATGTTCCTCTGGTACTTGTTCTAAAATCACTTCCTCCAGATGATATGTCGTAGAATGTCTTTCCTTTATAATTACATGAAACCATCAATAGATAAAAGTTAATATAAGAAATATTAAAATAATACATAGATTTACAAAATCAATCAATATAAAAACATATATAATGCAAAACTTATAAATGGAGGATATTCATGTCCCCCCCCAGTGTGTCCATGTTCCCTACAATGTTTTCTGGTTGTGATATTTATTCTTCTTCTCTTAAATTCCCTGCATTGGCTACATGGACAATAACATTTCCCATCACCCTTTCTTTTCAGTCCATCCCACAATCTAGCAAGCAATTGTCAATTTTGTTTGTCTCGATCAAGAATATTGCTATTTGACATTTTCTCATAAAGAATTTGAATGAATATTATCGATCTTAAAAAATCAAGCTCCACACTTCGCTAATTTTAATCACAAAAACAATAGAAATAATTATGTATTCTTTTACGGAAAGAGTCCGTCGAAGAATAAAATAATTTCCGCAAACTGTCGCTTGTATATAAAACATGTCGGAATGTTTCGAAATTTATAGATTTTAAAATATAAAGGTTCGTCGGATATCCGACGACTTGAGCATAGTTACCATTATGAAATACATGTCAGATATCCGACCACTTGAGAATAGTTACCGTTATAAAATACATGTCAGTATCCGATAACTTGAGCATCGTCGGAGCTATCAGATATCCGACGACAGTTGTCGAATATCCAAGTGTTGTCGGATATCCGACCGATCCTTCTATCAATTAAAAAAAATTTCATCAAATTTTGTAATTTTGAAGGTGAAATCAGACAAAACACTCATTTTCGTCATATATCATCGAATTTTGGGTTCAAATTTTATAATGTGGTAGAGAGTACTTAATTTAAACTAACTATTTTTTAAATAAAATAATTTCAACAAATTAAAATAATTATTCTTTAAATATAAATAATTACAAAAAATTATATATAATAATTAAAACAAATCAGATGTTATGTCTTTTTCAAAATTATTTCTTAAATTTTTAAAAATCATATATTAACTTTTTTAAATATATATATATTTTTTTAGTTCTAAAATTTCATTTCTTTAATTTTCAATTGGCCAAAACTTTGAGTTGACTAAATTAAACCATGATGGTGAGAATTTTTTACATAGATGATAAAATCAATTCCTAATTAAATACCGAATTAAGGATGAAGAAGGTGGAGTGCTCCTACGTCCATAGTACCAAAGTTCGAGTTCAAGTTCAATACGAAAAGTTTGTAGTTATAAGTTCGAGCCCAAATTCGAATTCGTTGAAATAAGTCTCTGCATTGAAAAAGAGCAGAATAGCCGCGACCACTTATAGGAGGAGGACAACAGACTTTTATGAGACCCATCCCGTTGAGGGTTTGAAGTATTTTTTGTTTTTAATTTTTATTTTATAAAAAACATTGATTTCGATAAATTAAAATACTGAAAAATTAAAAATATAAAATAAATAAATTATTCCAAAACTAACCACCTTCATCCTATTTTATTTCCAATAATGTATTTTTTTATAAGTTAACAAATCGATAATCAATTAGAAAATTATATATTCATTTTTTAAAATTAATTAATAATTTATACAATATATTTTTATTAAAAAATCACATTAAATTTATTTAATTTAAAAAAAATTATTATATTTAATTTATTTATTTTTTCTAAAAAATATTATATAATTTTATTTTTTAAAGTCATGATCCAGAACAATAACTATTTCCTGTTCAGTTGAATTTTCAATGTTGTCTACACAATGGTGTGGTGTGGGGGGAAACATTGATGGTGTAAATCCACATTAATTAGTACATAAAAATAATCTAGTTGCAATTCTATTTTCTTTCAATTTTCATATTCGAATTTAGTAAGTTATAACTATCCATTGATATTTGGTTTTGGTAAGCTATCACTATCGATTGATTTCATATAATTTATAAATTGTTTAAAAATTAATTAATTAATAATCAATTAAACAGTTACATATTCAATTTTTTATTTCAAAACTTCAAAACATTCACATTAATTTGCATATAAGAACAATACAATCCCTTAAGGTAATTCAACTTTCTTTCACCAATTATAATTATGAAATAATTTAGTTAGGTTATATAGTTACACTTATTTTTAGATATATGTTTACTATAAATTTTAGTAGTAACCCAAATTTTTAATAATAAGTTTATATATTATTTTTTTAAACTTAAATATATTTTTTTAAATTTTAATAATATAATAATAATAATAATTTAATTTCTTATTGTTTAAATTAATTTTAAAATATAAAATATTGAAAATGGTTTTTAATAATAAATTAATACACATTGTTGTAATATAGAATTGCAATTTTTTATATGTAATAGCATTAATTTATTTTTAAATAATATTTAGTTACACCATTTTATATTTTGTATAATAAGCCTAACCATTAAAATATTGTTCAAAACTTATTTATCCCATATATATGAATGTAAATTTATTTTCAATAATTTTTAAAATAAATTTGCATTGATGTTTTTCTTCCCAAATTTCAATAAAAGTTTAAATTGTTTTGCTTGGAACTTGGTGACTCTTGCCAAAAGGAAGGAAGAAATAAAAAGAAAAATGACCTTTCATATTTCATGTATAAATACACTTATAGCAACTAATTGGATGGTGCATAATTTCATTTTTGTTAATATTTATTAGTGTTTTTTTTTTTTTTTCCAAATTTCAATGCAAGTTTGGGTGGTTTGTGAGTAAGCATTTGATTTTAGTCAAAATTGAAAAGAGAAAAGAAATTAAAATAGAAAATATATCTCATATTTCATGTAAATATAGATATATTTTTTAAAGAAATTAAAAGAGAAAATACATCTCATATTTTATGTAAATATGGATATATTTTTTACTACTAATTTGGTGTATATAAGAAAGTTTATGTAACACCTCTAAAAAAATTTATAAAATTTAAAAATTTTCTAGTTAATATAAATTCTAAGATTTATTATGCGGAATGTATACTTGTGAGTGTTTAATTCTTATTATTTATAATTTAAGTAAGTAATGCTGCCCATGATTATATATGACGATACTCATCTATATTTGATGGACTTATAATATTTTTAAAGCTGCAATACTTACGTTTATTCCACAATCTCGCAAAACATGTTTAAGGAGTATTGGTTATCTGCTTAACTATATTTTGTACTAACGACACTTCTAGTTTACAAAAGTCGTCAATTATTAAATGTGTTTTAACAATTTTGAAATGAATATGAGTCCTTTGACTGTAATCAATATACTGATTGTTTACTTGCGTCGACGTTGATATTTAAATTATCATTCTCATGTTATAGTTTGTTTTCTTAGTATTTGATTCTGATTACTTTCTTTGTTTAACAAAAGGGTGTTCTAGAGCCGCCCTGAGGCTTACTTAGCTATTGAAGCTAATGCTCAACTAAATCACATTGTCCAGGTTATAGGTAGGGTTTCTCATCAAGATTGATTAATATTTTTAAGGTTTATAAGAGCTAAGGTAAAGCCTAGCTATATACTACAAGTGCATGTAAACATAAGTGACCCTAACTCTACTAAGAGGAACTCGTTCCTGCCCTAAGTGGTTCTTGACCAAAGTAATGGCAAGGTTTATGTTGACACATATTTAAAACCCAAGTTTCGGTTGCTTTGCATAAAAGAATTCGATGGCAACGAGAGTGTGTACCAGTATAGAGAAGTGGTTAAAGATTAAAAGGTACGTGGGAGCCAACCGAGTTCATTTATGAGGCCACGTGAAATTTGGTGGAAGAGCTCCACGTAAGGGGACAAAACCCTAACTCTTCGCTGGAGATGGTATTGTTACTTGTTTGCTCACTTGAGGGTTGGAGATCCGAGCTCTCTCAGCCGCCATGGCCAAACTGGCACACCCTGTATAGTAGCGGTGATAACTTTAAACGCAGAGGTGGGTTTCTTGGTTACTATGTTGCCATTGTGCTGAGTTATTTATCTTTGGTTCAGCCGTATGGAAGAGCTATGCTCTTTTCTTCGACTTCTCAATTGCTTCAAAGGTATGGTTCAACGCCTCTACATAGTCACATTTATTTTTAAAACTTCTTGTAATTTATATTTTATTTAATTTTTTTTATAATGTAATGACAGGAGCTTCCACGTTGCCCAGCTGACCCTAGGTCACGAAAATGGGTTCCTTGTAGCAGCTATGATAAAGTAAAATGGCAGCTTAGGTGGTTTGAACAACCACCGTAAGCCTCGGGTCTCTACGATGATACGTCTGTCAACAACGTTTTAGTTTTCTTATGGCCACATTGATCCTCGACTATCATATTGTAATCCATTGGCATTCAAAAAGATATTTTTAGTTTTAAAGAAGCTCTTGGATTCCTATCCATAGTTGGGTTTCGACCAACGTTTTATTTATATAAAAGTTATTGTGTTAATCTTCATTTGGCATTATTATGGTATTTTATTAAAATGTTTATGAAGGTTGCATCTTGGCCTCCTCGGCAGTTTTGATTTAAATGAATGATGAGTGTATATTTTGTTTGGGCCAAGCCCTAAATTACAATTCGTGTTTTAATTTGTTATAGTGATGGTTTTAGCTCCGTGTTAAGAATGCTATTGAATTTAATTGCAATAAGGTTCGACCATGTACCATACTCTAAACTAGGTTGAATTTGAGTTTGTGCGTTGCTATATAAATGTTATATAAGAAGACAGGGTAGAGCTCTCGCGAGTCTTGACCACTTGATGTGTGACTGTATAAATACTATAATATTATTATGTAATGGATGCTTCCTTTCGAATGGCATCGAGCTCTGTTTAACCTTACGGTTAACTTGACTGTAAATTTGCTTTTATTGTTTTTATAATCTCGAGGGTTCTTAAACCCTAGCAGGCATTACGCCTAGGATTGTATAAATTTTAACTATTGTAAATCAACAATCACACTTGACTATAGTGAGCTTGTCGGCATTAGAAGTTGATCCTATGTTATTGTTTATTTCGATCTGGTTGTACTACCGCCCTTTGATTAAGTTTTTTAGATAATAGATTAGGAATTTATATAAGAACTTATGATTTTATGACAATTTACTTCCTTATAAAATCGATTCCATTCTGTACTTGTTTATTGTAATAAATCAATGATGGTTTACTTTATTCTTCTATTTGGCCTATATCGTAATTATTTGATAAGAATTTTGTGTGCATTATTTCATGTTTGTATATTTGTATAATATTATGTTGAGTTTATTACTATATAAAGTAGTGATACTAAGGGTTAAGGGATTCAATATTTGAACTTGTGCAACTTATATATCATAAAAAAAAACTGTGTAATAAAGTACTTCAGTATTGAACGATTTCGAGTTGTAGGTAGGGATTTTCTAATTATTATGAACTGTGCAAGATTCGTTTGGAAGATAAATATTAAAAGTTTACCTAGTTTGTATATGTGTTGTGCTCTATTTAAAAATGATGTTCCTTTAATTCTATAGTTTAATTAATAGCTACTTGTTCCTATGTTGATAAGTACGGTATGAAATCAATAAACTATGAACTATAAATATCTATGTTCTTTCTATAGTTTCTGAATATCAATGCAGTAAACTTTTTATTTGATATTCATAATCTAAACAACATTTTGCATATAATATCATAATCATTTCAAATCTATTTGATAATTATCGAATCATACCTATTTAAAATAATTCTCTGTACTAGAGTACATCACCAAGGTGAAAGGAAAAATGCAGAGAATAATTTTATTCATTCTTTTATCATCCAGATTCAATCATTCAGCCATTTATGCATAAATAAACTATCAATTCATTATTTTTAATTTAGTAGTTAAGTAACATTTAAACAACATCTAAAACTTTATAGCTTTAAATTATTATTCATTAGACAACTAACAGAGAAAGTCTAGAAATGATAAGACAAAAACAATGCAGAACCTATTTTAAACTGTAGGAGTGGACAAACACAGAAAGAAGACCGTTCCTCCCAACCGTCTCCTAGAAGCAGCCAAGATCACTTGCTTTAGGACCCCCGATCCTGTTCACTGAACCACTAGGACGAAGATTCTATGTAGAAGCATGTGACAATCTCTTTGTATCTCAGCAATCATGAAGACTTGCATATAAAACTATTTGCAACTCAGCAGCATAAAACAGTCTTACTCTGCAACTCATTAGATAGCATTCCCCTCATCGAATCTCTTGTGTGCTCAACATAGCAGTTTCTATCAAACACAAGGAAAAATTTGTGAGCCCCCTACTCAATTCGATGGATATAAAGATTGCCCAGATATTTTGGGTCAGTTTAACATTTAATGAGCCACTTGCTCAGTTCCACCATCCTTGGGGAACATGGCCACATTTGTAGGTAAGTTTCCCCCTGCAACAGCTAGTAAGTGAGTGCAAATGCTGCCACTTGTCAATGGCCTTCTACACCAGTTTCATTCCTCCTAGTGGGTCAGTGAACACTCTTCAACAATCCTCTTTGGATGAGTGTCTCCTATTTTAATTTATTAAATAATAATAATATTCAATTACAATCATCCTTGACCATCCTTGGTCAATAACATAAAACTTTACAATAAGTTTTAAAGTAATGTTTTTCTACAAACATAAAATGTTTTCAAGTCTAGGTAGGTTACAAACACCCCCTCTTAAGTTCAACATCATTCTCGATGTTTCTTAAGCATCATTTGAGTTCTCTTGGAATAGAATTGGATATGCTGTCTGCATATGACTCTCCAATTCCCAGGTTGCTTCATCTGGACTAAGGTGCTTCCATTGCACCTTTACCTATCCCATGGTGCAATTCCAGAGTAAAATTTCTCTCTTGTCGAGGATACAATCCGGTTCCACCTGAAAATCTCCTTCTGATTCCACATGTATGTCTTTCCAATTGATTACATGAGTAGCATCATGTACATACCTTTTCAAAATAGAAATATGAAATACATTATGTATTTTTCAGATTAGGTGGCAAGGCTACTGATACACCACTGGTCCAACTCTTGATAATATTTCAAATGGTCCACAATACCTGGGTGCTAATTTAGCACAACACCCCAGCTTAAAAGAGCTTTTTCTGGTTTTTACCTTCACAAAAACATGCTCACCTACTTAGAATTCTTTCTGAGTTCTTTTTAGAGCTACATGACGCTTTTGTCTGTTTTGTGTAATTTTCAGATTGCTTTGTACTTGCTTCACTGTTAGTTCCATCTCTTTCAACAATTCAGGTCCTAACATCAATCTATTAACTGGATTACTCCATGAGATGGGAGCATTACACTTTCTACCATACAGAATTTCAAAAGGCATAAATTTAGCTGAAGCTTGATAGTGATTGTTATAAGCAAATTCAACTAAGTGTAGATATTCTTCCCACTTGTTTGGCTGATCTTTAACATACATTCTTAACATATCCTCTAGAATCTAATTTACTCTTTCAGTTTGTCCACCCGTTTGCAGATGAAAAGACGTGCTGAAATTTAATTTAGTATCCAAACCTTTAAACAATGATTTCCAGAAATTACCAGTAAATTTAGAATCTCGATCAGAAATTATTACCTTAGGAATTCGATGCAAACAAAAAACTTGATTTATAAACACATCAGCAATATTAACAGCCTTAAAAGTAGTTTTGGCAGGTATAAAATGAGTTGCCTTGCTAAGCTTATCTACTACTACCATTATTGAATCGTTTTGATTTTGATTTTTAGCCAATCCAGTTATAAAATCAATGCTCATAATTTCCCATTTCCAATATGGAATTGGTAATGGTTGTAATAAACTAGATGGGTGTTGATGCTTAGCTTTAACTTGGTGACATTCAATACACCTAGCTATGTATTCAACCACCTCATTCCTCATATTTGGACAAAAATAATTTTTTCTTAACATCGTTATCATCTTTTGGTAACCAGGATGTCCTGAATAAGGACTTTTATGTACTTCATTTAAAACCAACAACTTAATTTCTGGTACATTTGGTACATATAATCTGTTTTTATACAGCATTAGACCTTTTTCATTCAAATTGTAATATGTTTGTATATTTTCAGAATTATTTTCTGCAAAATTTTTCCTATAATTTTTGATATTTTTTATCCAGTTTTATCCCTTCTTCAAACTGATTTTCTAAATCTATTTTATAAGTAATAACTGCTACTGTAAAATTTAATTTTGCATTCCTGCTTAAGGCATTAACCACCTTATTTTATTTACCTTTTATGTGTTGGATCTTGAAATCATATTCGCTAAGGAAAGCTAACCACCTAGCTTTCCTTGCGTTCAGATCTTGTTGATCCAACAGATATTTTAGACCTTTATTATCTGTCATTAATGAAATTATTCTAACAATTAGATGATGGCGCCACATCTTCAAAGCTTGTATCATGGCAGCCAACTCTAAATCATAGGTAGCGTAATTCTTTTCATTAATTTTTAGCTTTCTTGACTCATACGTTATTACATGACCTTCTTGTGTTAAGACTCCACCGAGGCCATCATTGCATGCTTAATGCATACAACAAAGTCCTTGTTTGGATCTGTAATTTTTAGGATAGGTGCAGTAGTTAATAGTTCTTTTAAGTTTTTAAAACTTTCTTCACATTTTTTATCCCAAACAATTTTTTTTCCTTTTTTCTGGAAAGATGTTATGGGATTTGCGATTCTTGAGAATCCTTCTATAAATTTTTGGTAGTAACCTATGATCCCCATGAATGATAGCACATCTGTTACATCTTTAGGGACATGCCATTCATTAATTTCTCTTATTTTATCTGGGTCAACTGAGATTCCATCTTTAGATATCACATGACCTAAATACTGTATTTTATCCTTAAAGAATTCACACTTGCTAAATTTAGCGTACAGTTGATGTTCTCTTAAGACTTGTAATATTATTCGTAAGTGTTCATGATGTTCTTCCTTAGTCTTTGAATAGATTAAAATGTCGTCAATGAAAACAATTACAAATTTATCCAAATAATTATGTAAGACATTATTCATTAAACACATGGAAACTGCTGGAGCATTAGTTAGCACAAAAGACATAACTACAAATTCATAATGCTCGTAACGGGTTCTAAAAACAGCTTTAAAGATATCTTCTTCTTTAATTTTGACTTGATGATATCCAAATCTCAAGTTTATTTTCGAAAATATCATTGCTCCGCGTACTTGATCAAACAGATCATCTATGTGGGGCAACGAATATCTGTTTTTAATTGTCATTTTATTTAACTCACGGTAATCTATACATAAGCGTAAGGTACCGTCCTTCTTTTTAACGAAAATGACCGGTGCTCCCCAAGGAGACACACTTGGTATTATGTAATTTTTATCTATTAACTCCTTTAATTGTGATTTTAATTCGTTAATCTCTAGGATATTCATCCAGTAAGGAGCTTTGGAGTTTGGTACCCGCTCCAGGTACTAACTCAATGGTGAAATCCAATTCCCTTTTCGGAGGTAATCCTGGAATTTCTTCCGGGAATACATCTGAAAAGTCTCTTAGGATTGGTATATCTTCAAGTTTTAATTTATCTTCTTTAGTAGTGTGTTCATCAATTATTACATTTACGAAAAATACTTTACATCCTTTACGTACAGCCTTTTTCATTTGCAATGCAGAAATATGTCTAACAGAAACTTTTCGAGGCACTCCTTTTACTACAACAGTTTCTCCTTTACCATTTAGGCGTGCAAATGTCTTTTCAAAACAATTCAAAACTACCCTATGCTTTTCCATCCAATCCATACCGATTAAAACATCATAAGATCCTAACGGTAATACATTCAATTTTACTTGGGTCTTAAACTGATTCATAAGCAATTCACAATCTTTTACAAAATCAACTACCTTCCTCTTGGTTCCTGTAGCTAACTGAGCTAGCCAAGATTTTTCAAACTTTTTCACTTGCAATTTATAACTTTCTACTATACCAGGTGATACATAACTTAAACTAGCACCTGGGTCAATTAGAATAGAGATGGGTCTGTTCTTTAGTATACCTTCTATTTCGACCATTGAAGTCTGGTGATCAGCCTGTCGATTCTCCGAGGCTGCATTGATCCTAGGCATTTCCCTCGCTAAGTCACCAACTATTGCCTCTTCCCGCACTGTATGGATGTTGTTGACTTTTCTTTTTCTGTTAGGAAATTTGTTGCATAATTTGGTCCTTGACATTCAAATAATTTTACAGATTCTTTTTGTTCATTATTTTTAGCATAATTATTAAGCATGTCTCTGTTTTTTGGAGCTGTAAAATTCTGTGGTGTATTGCTTTTAAAATTATTTCCTTGAAAATTTCTGCTAGGGAAATTTTGCTTGTTATTTCCAACATTCCTGTTAAATTTAAATTTTTTCCTTCGTTGTTCGAAATTACTTGGTCTATTAACCTTCCATCTAGGTACACTTTTTCTTTTTTTGTTCTGTTCATAATAGAAGTTTGCCTTTCTCATAGCTTCCTCAAGAGTCTTGGGGTTGTCATACTCAATTCTGTCTTTGATATTAAAAGGTAATTAACTCAGAAATATTTGTATTTTAGGCTTCTCGTCAACAATGTAAGGTACATATCTTAATAGACTTAAGAATTTACTGTTTAATTCTTTCATGTTCATAGAGCCTAGTTTTAAATCATAGAACTCTTTAACTTTTTCTTCATAGTATTGTTCAGACATAAACTTCTTCTTAAAGTATCTCTTAAAAGTACTTCAAGTTACACTCTTTTCTTTAATGCTTTTTACTCTTTTTATATCTTGCCACCATATATCTGCTTTCCCAGTTAGATTATAAATGGCCATCTTAACTTTCAACTTATCTGAATAATTATAAATTTGAAAGTATTTCTTCATACCGGACAACCATGCTTCGGCTTCTTCTCCTTTCTCTATCTCCCCATTAAACATTGGAGGTTTTATCTTTTTGAATTCTCTTGAGATTTCTTCATATGGTTTGTATTTCCTCTTTTTAGGACTGCAACCACTTTCACTGCTATCACTGGAATACTTATGTTTCCTTCTGTGTGTTTTAACATTAGTTTCAGAAGAAGAATTACTTTCATCCTTGCAGAATTTTAACTTCTTACCGTTGTGTTGATAAGACATGGTTCCAGATTCAAATTTAGATTCTGTTCTTTTATCTTTTCCCTCATTATGAAACTTATCTAGTAATATTTGATTTAGTTCTTCCTGTTCCTTTAGAATTCTTTCATTTCTTCCTTAACAGTTTTCATTTCAGCTTTTAAATCTTTAACAGTCCTAAGTAGTTCAGATGAATTATCATTTAATTCTGCATATATATTTTCTTCGTTAACACGTTCTTGTTCATGATTATTTTGTTCATTATGATGGAATCCATCCTCAGTAGATTCCTCTGGTCCTTCCATTACCTGCAAATTAGATATCGAATGTTTTGTACAGAAACAATTTAAAATAGAAATCAATAACTGTGTGTTTTCTGTTTTATTGAAATGTGCAAGTTGAGCCACTTTCAGGCCTAGTGTTTGAACTTGCGCTCTGATACCACATGTAACACCTCCAAAAAAATCCATAAAATTTAAAAATTTTCTAGTTAGTATAAATGCTAAGATTTACTCTGCAGAATGTATACTTGTGAGCATTTAACTCTTATTATTTATAATTTAAGTAAGTAATGTCGCCCATGATTATATATGATGATACTCATCTATATTTGACAGACTTATGATATTTTTAAAGCTGCAATACTTACTTTTATTCCACCATCTCGCAAAACATGTTTAAGGAGTATTGGTTATTTGCTTAACTATATTTTGTACTAACGACACTTCTAGTTTACAAAAGTCGTCAATTATTAATGTGTTTTACCAATTTTGAAATGAATATGAGTCCTTCGAGTGTAATAAATATACTAGTTGCGTCGACGTTGATATTTAAATTATCATTCTCATGTTATAGTTCGTTTTCTTAGTACTTGATTCTGATTACTTTCTTTGTTTGAAAAAGGGTGTTCTAGAGCCGCCCTTACTTAGCTATTGAAGCTAATGCTCAACTGAATCACATTTTCCAAGTTACAAGTAGGGTTTCTCATTGTCCAAGTTACAAGTGCATGTAAAAATAAGTGACCCTAACTCTACTAAGAGGAACTGGTTCGTGCCCTAAGTGGTTCTGGACCAAAATAATGGCAAGGTTTAAGTTGACACATAATTAAAACCCACGGTTCGGGGGCTTTGGATAAAAGAATTTGATGGCAACGAGAGTGTGTACCACTATAGAGAAGTGGTTAAAGATTAAAAGGTAAGTGGGACCCAACCGAGTTCATTTATGAGGCCACGTGAAAGTTGGTGGAAGAGATCCATGTAAGGGAACAAAACCCTAACTCTTCACTGAAGATGGTATTGTTACTTGTTTGCTCGCTTGAGGGTTGGAGAGCCGAGCTCTCTCGGCCGCCATGGCCAAAACTGGCACACCCTGTACAGTCGAAGTGATAACTTTAAACGCAGAGGTGGGTTTCCTGGTTACAATGCTGCCATTGTGCTGAGTTATTTATCTTTGGTTCAGTCGTATGGTGTGTCATTAGATTCCTGCGTCCAGAAGGATTATCGTGGCCAAGTTGAGGGCTATGTCCTAGTAGAATGAGCGCGCCATGTTTCTTCGTTTTCCCGTTAATCTCATCGACTTTGACAAAACGAGAAACTCCTCGGAGAATCTCAGCAGAAGGCCGCGGTCGAACTATCGGCTTCGAAACGTTTGGCACATGACTCTCAAGCCTCGTAATATTATGTTTCAGTTCCATGGCTGCCTTCATAAGATTCGCTTTTTCAGCAGATTCATTTTTGTTTCCACGAACTACATCGAGCTCGGAATTACCACTCAACGACGAATTGAACCCTACATTCGGAGCACCTTCAATACTAAGCGAGACTCCAAGAAACGTAGAAAATAGTGAACTTATGAAATTGAAGAGCTTCATCGTGATGCAACTAATATAATTAATGATCAGAAAACTGCAATCTTTGTAATGAAATACAGACTATACCGCATAAAAAATATGATTCTAAGAAAGATAGATTATGAGAGGAAACTAAACTCATATCCTCCACGCTGATATTCTTCTGTTTATATAATACTTTCAGATCGATACTTAATGTTGAAACATTTATACCATATTTCAATTCCGCCTATAGCATATTTCAATTCTGAGAAATATGCGGAGAAGTAAAACATTTAATAAATCATGTTAAATCGCCGCGTCCCCGTCTGTTATTACCCGTCCTGCCTGGAGGAACCGAAGCCGATCGTTCGGTTACGTGAAGGTGAAATAATTGCTTCGTCAGACCTAACTTTATCGAAAAATTAATCAAAGGAAATAATATACCACTGACGTCATTGTAATAAAGTTACCACTGCTTATTTGTTTAATGTAAAAATATACCAGAAGTGTGGATCTGAGATATTTGTTTAATGTAATAACTCTTTTGGATCTTTAGTTGTAAAAAAAGATCTACTAACTTCGATAAGGACATCAGCCAATGAGAGCCAGTCATGCCAGGCGCAGGTTAGTTTCATGGAATTATGCATCGCTTTGATACAATATCAAATGACGTTTGACAATCTCGCATATTCTCTTTTTCCTCTCCCCACTTGCCATTAGAACAATAAAAAGCAATTGGAGCCCAAAAACAATTTAAAAAAAAATTTATGGTATTATTATCTTATATTAAGATTTATAAACGATTTTTGAATAAGTGTCTTTCGTATGTAAACAAGAAATTTGTATCAAAAGGATTTGATCCACTAAGAATTTAAGGCCAACCTTATATAACCATCACACTTTTCTCGTGCGAGGTAAGTTGAGGCAAGTGCGGGAGGCTTGCCTCAGGGCACGCGAGAAGTGTGGTAGTTATATAAGGTTCGCCAAAAATTTAATAGGTAGTTGAGGCATACTAGGGTCTTACTTTGGGAGAAAGGAAGTATCAATATTGAGGAACAACATAGCACGTGTTGTTTAAACTAAGTTGGTTTTTAACTCCTTTTTATTATGCAAATATTTGACTTCCATTAAAGTATTCTGTTTTGAATGATAACAATGTAAATTATTTTGAGTTTTCTCTATTTCCGAATTTCCAAGTATAGAATTATATAGCAAGTATACAACTTTAAAATAGTGCTTACATGTAATAAAAAATGTATTATGTGTTTTTATCAAGGAATATGATTTGTATTTTAAAAAAAAAAAAAAAGTAGTTGAGGCATTGTTGTGGTCACAACGGATCTCATTTTTAGCTGAAGCACGAGAATCCCCATTTTGAATAAACACAAAGGTATTTTGGTGAGTGTACTCTGTAAAATTATATGAGAATTTGGGTTTTCACTTGTTTAGATCTTTCACCCATACTTTTGTCCTGCATGTTTCCTTCTTTCTGGATGATCTCTAACTGTCTGGTTTGTCAAAATCCTCAAATTTTGAGTATTTTACCCTTTTCTTCAATCAACCCGAAACTCGACAGCTAGGAGACCTGAAACCCGCAACCCGACAATTTCGGGTTGTAGGGTGTTTGTTTTGCAGTTTTGGATTTTGGCCAATCCAAAACCCGCAACCCGACGGTTGCGGGTTGCGGGTTTGTCTTGTAATAATCTTGGGAAACTATCATCCCGAAACCCGAAACCAAAAAACCTGCAATTGCAGCTTTTGGCTTTTGGGCTTTGTCTTTTATTTATTTTGTTGCGCGTTCCCGAAACCCACAACCCGCAAGTGTCGGATTGCAGTTTTCGGGAAGTTGTTTTCGGTTTACGAGTGTGTCATTCCTGAAACTTGCAACCCGCAAGTGTCAGGTTACGGCTTTCGGGAACACGTTTCTCATTTTTCGATTATGGTTATTCCCGAAACCCACAATTGCGTCTTTCGGCTTTCAGGAATTCTTTTCCGCCTTTGCCGTTTGCGCGATCCCGCAACCCACAATTGTTGGGTTGCGGCTTTCAGGATCCCTTAATAAATTTTGTGAATAAAAATTTCGGGCGACCCTGCATCCCGCTTCGGTTAATCTCAGCCGTTCATTTATTTTGATCGCACGGTTATCTTTTAATCTGGTAAATATAATAAACAATGTTTTTCATATTTTATTTTTACCATTTTACTTTTGAAGAATTATCCCGTCGCACTGTGAATTTCACTGCCGAATCCTTACCAGAGGATGTTTTAACTGATTTTCAGTTACTTCTGGCTGGATTGTTGCCTTTGCTACACTCGGTGTTTGACAGTTCCAATTTGTTTGGGACACCTTTTCGCTATTGCTTCTACTCCTCAAGGTTTTATGCCATTATGCTTGTTTCGGTCTGAAAGATTCTTCCAGTTATTTTGTTAAATCCGATCACCCGAATTCGGTTTGACACATACACGAGAGTTGCTGGTCTATGTACTCAAGATCCTGTTTTAGTCATTTCATAGTCAGTTTTCAAGCCATAATTTTCATTTTGGTCACGAATGTGAAGCCATGATTGCTGATGTGAGAATACTCGTAATGATAATATTTTGGAACCGGTTTAAGACATGCAAGTTTCGATTGGTTTTGTACTTTCACACAGGTTTTATCCAACCAACGCATGTCCTCACTCATTTTCATCACAGTTTGGATAATTGCAGTGAATCGGCTGTATAACTTCAATCATTGTTATTTGTCTTGCTCAATGTCTGTCATCTCATCGATTGGCCTTAAATTGGCAACAAACATGAAACCTTTAGCTCGTCCTATGCATTCTTTAAGAGTAAAAATTTGGTGTGATAGTCTTGTAATTTTTCTTCTAGACATATCTAATACGAGCAATATGCAGATAGGAAATGCATTCTTAAATGCACGTTTTAAAGATGAAGAACTCTTTCCCTTACTATATCAAGAACCTATGTCACCACCTTTTGATGCAGGTGTTCTTGATTTAAGCAGTGATAGCGGTGAAGAATATTTTGAAGCTCTTTCTGTCTACATGCAATTCCCCGAGGAAAAAAGAAAGAAAGTTCCTGAGGAACTGACTGACCGTGATGACGATGTTATACGAGATTTTATAATCAACCAAGAACCTGATGTTCCGCCAGCTTCTTCTGAAATAGATTCTTTAATGGATTTTTCTATTTTCGAGAATATAGTCTCTGATCCAGAAGTTCCCGCGACAGATTCTCTACAAGTTGAATCGTCTTTTGTTGCTAATGAGCCAGTTGGGATGGAATTTTTGTTGTGTCATGAGAATATTTTTGATTAAAGAACATGTCTTTAATAAACTATTTTGAAAGGTGGTAGAAATCATGTAGACCGAGGAATGGCAAGATTTCTTGGATCGGTAGTTTTGATCTGATTTTGTAATCTCTGTTTTCTAGGGATCTCCATTTTTGGACTTTATTGTAATTATTTAAAGAAGGATACCTCTCGTAGTTAGGGGTTGGTAATTTTGGGGTTGTAAGTCAGTAGAAGATTGGACTGGAGACACTCTGTTAAGCAGATCTTTTTGTAATTTCTGTACAAGACCTCTTCATACAGTAAAGTTATCTTTTAATCTATCTTTTATTATTCCTCAAATTTCTTTGAGAATCTTTGATTTATGCTTCAAATTGTCATCTATTATGTATCTGATATTTTGCTAAACATTTGTTAATATATGAATCTGTTGTATCGATTTCTCTATATAACTGGTTTATGTTTCAAAGTACTTCATTGAGTTTTTTCAATACAAGTACTTTCATGTTTTATTTATGCAAATGATTCGGTGTATATAAATTTATATAATCATTGTTAATTTTAAATTAGCAGAGTGATTACAGACTGGATCTTGAATAAGCCTGAATACTTGAAAGATTGTCATTTGATTTTCATTAACTGATAATAATTTGAGTTAACAAGTAACACAACTAAAGACATTTTTGTTTAAGCCGTTCAATTACTTGTTTAATCATATCTCAAGACCAATCTACACATAAATAAGCTTTCATTTTAGAATAGGACTGACTTAGACTAGTTTCCCTTTTCTAAAATAGGTTAGGTTAGCTTTGTATTACCTTATCCACACCTTGGTTTTCCTTGACTAGAAAACTGATCTTATAGGTCAACTCATCTACTCTTAGAGTGCTAGGGGAGGCCTAATATCCGTGGAGGATCACCACACCAAACAGGTTGGGGGTAGAACTGCCCTTGCGTAGGGCCTTTTGAAGCCTTTCAACTTGGGTTTTCTTCCTCTGTTGAGTGTCTTGGAACATTCCAGCACCTTTTGCATCTAACCTGCACAACCGAAGCATCAACAAATGGCGCTAGAAGGAGGGCCAATAGTGAAATGTGCCTAAACAAGCCACTAAGAAACCTCCTCCAGCAAGTACTTCAACGGTTCAAACTTGAAGCCAATCAAGGGCTTCAACATCTGAACAACCAATAGAGTCACAACCAATGGTTGTCCCTGTTACACCTGCTCAACCCACTATTGTTCCTATTACACCTGCTCAACAAATTGTTGTACCTGTTGTATCTGCAACACAATAGGAAAACACAAGGAATATCTTTATTGTATCACCTACCAGAGAAACCCTCTCACTAGAGCAGATATTGAAAACATCAGCCAATAGGGTCACTAGGGCAGAACAAAGACATGCTGATCAACGAGGACACGGTCTTGCAGTGATCAATTTAGAGAATTTTCTACAGGCCAATAATCAAGAACCTCAGCAAGACACAGTTTCACAAATCAGTGATCCAATTATCCAATAGACAACTGATGAAAATATTGAACATCAACAAACAGTTAATCCACAACCTGAAAATCAAGAACTGGTTGGTCAATCAGGTTCCCCTGAATACAACCTTAGTCAACTTTTTCAGGAAACACAAGATCAACCAAAACTTGGAATTGGTGGACCACCACCATCTCCTCCTTCATCCTCATCCTCTCCCTTAGACAGTGAACATTCTTCAAGCTCTTCGTCAGAAGAAGAAGAAGAAGAACCACCGATGGCTGCAAAAGGCCAAAACAGACCATGGCTCGACCAAGATGCAGTATGGGTACTTGGAGACCAACATAGACTACCCAAAATTCCTAAGAAGTGGTTACCAAAGTTTAACCTAGATGACAAATCACCTGCCCTAGACCATGTTAAAACCTTCATGCAGGCTATTAGGCTTAGAAGTGTCATTCACGAGGATGTAGTTTGCAGACTCTTTCCTTATACTTTTGAAGGAAAGGCAGCTACATGGTATTTTTCCTTACCACCAAGGTCTGTTGTTTCTTGGGATGAGTTTGAAAAATTATTCATCCAAAAGTTTGGAGATGACAAAACACCACAGGATCTTGTTTTGGAATTATCCTCCATGAAAATCAAAGGGAAAGAAAGGGTTAAATATTTCAACCAAAGGTTCTCATACTTAAAGAATAGGATTCCTATCAACCTTCTTCCTATTGAAGAATTGTTGATAGCCTACTATGAAAAAGGCCTACTTGCTTCGATTTCTATGTGGGTGAAATGAGCACAAAAGGGAACTCTACTGGAAGTGTTTGCTGAAGAAATACAAGTTGAGAAGGAAATTTTTTGTCTCAAGGACAATCCAGAAATCTCATAAGAACAGCCTTCAACTTCCAGGAAAAGGAATGATAGTGTTCTTAAACCCGCTGCACAAAACAAGGATCCATTTGACATAACTGACATGAAAAAGCTCATCCAGAAAATGTCAAATGAGATGGTGGATTTGAAAAGAACTAACAATGAAAATCAAAACTAGAATAGACGTTTTATGAGGCCACCTTTCAGGAGACCTTATCAACCTCCACCGAATCCACCACCTCCTAATCCAACAGAAGGCCTCACGAATGAAGAAATTTATTCTATTTTTAGAGCCTTAGCAGCAGAATCTCAAAACACTCCTGAAGTCCCCAATGATCAAACTACTCCAGACCCAAAACCACCTGAGGAAGAAGAAGATGAGCATGAGGATCAACAAATCAACATTGTAAGTTACTTTTCAGAGCTTCCTATGTGTGAAGAAGAAGACGAACTTGAGAATGTGTTTAATGTCTAGCATCCTTATAACACAAGGTCTAAACTTCAACCCCCTCAGGAACCTTCATCCTCCACACCAGTTCTTAATAAAGGCAAGAATGTCCCTCACAAGGATACAGTCATCCCTGAGATGGAGTACAATTTAGTTGAAGATCTTAAAAGAGTGAAGGCAAACATCTCTTTGTTTGAATTATTGAAAATCCCCTCGATGAGGGATACTATACCCAAAAGCATGGTGGTCAAACAACCAAGAGAATTGCAGAATAATAACCTTGACTCTTTCACTAAACTAGATGATCAAAAGTCTAGTAGCAAAAGGACACCTCCTTTTCTGCTCACCTTTGATATTTTCAACCGAAACGTACATAACTGCATGATAGACTCTGGTGCCTCATCAAATGTGATGTCTCTTTCTATCTGTAGAAAGTTGAATAGCACATGGGAACCTTTCCCTACTCAGACAGTACAACTTGACAGATCAAAATTCAGAGTAGTAGGAAGGCTCATAAACATTTTAATTACATTATCAGCTGATCCTCGAATCCATCAAACGATTGATATAGTTATTGCTGATATCCCATAAGCATATGGTATGTGGCTTAGTAGAGACTGGTCAGAAAAGCTAAAAGGTTATTTTGCTACTGATTGGTCCCATTTGTGGTTACCCTACAATGATCAGCCAAACAAGATCAAGATAAGTAGGGAGCCTTTCATGAAATAGACAGTCACAGACTTGAATGACTCAAGTGAGCCTATGGGTTATTTCAACACACACATTGAACACTTTATTTTTGATACCTTTTTTGGGAATTTATCAGCTGATGTTTCACCACAGGAGAATGCACAGAATGAATCTCAGGTAACTCATCTCACTTTTGTGCCATTCTTAGGAGAAATTGTACATAATGTTTTCGATGTAAATACAAATTTTAGATTAGATCCCATTGCTTGAACATTGTTTTTTGACGGCTCTAAATCTAAGGAAGGAGCTGGTGCAGGATGTGTTCTCATAGATCCAAAAGGGACAAAAACTATGATTGCATGCAAATTAGATTTTGATTGTACTAACAATGTGGCTGAGTATGAGGCCCTGATATAGGGACTGAAAAAGACTATTGACTTGAAAGTACAGATCATTCATTGCTTTGGAGATTCATAAATTATTGTGAAATAGGTGAGGAATAAGATACACTGCTTGTCCCCTCGCCTGTTGAATTATCAGAAATTGGTAAGAGATCTTACCAGCTCTTTTATTGCATTCAATATTTATTCGGTTCCTAGGTCTCAGAACTTCGATGCTGACTTGTTGGCAAATACAACTTCCAGATTGATTCCACCAGAGGGCCTATCTCCTCAAACATTCTCAATAGAACTGATGTATTGGCCTTCCATACCAGATAATGTGACAAATTGGAAGGTATTCGATGATTATCAACAGATACTTGATTTTCTAACAAACTAGGACACATTCCAGGATATGGCTATAGACGAGGATGAACATGAAAAGTCTGTCTCTGATTCCTTGAATGTCATCCCAAAGTCTGTGATCAATTTGGAGAAGTTCTATGATTTATAAGACAAATTCAGACACAAAACCAATTGTAAAACACAGAGCTCTTCACTTAATTACAAGCAAGTCAATTTAGGGACCGAGCAAGAAACCCGTTTTATCAATTTAGGAATTGATTGCACCCCATAAGAAAGGCAAGCTATTATTAAACTATGTAAAGAATATAAAGATGTCTTCGCTTGGACCTATGACGAATTGAAAACGTTTGACACTAGAGTCATCTACCATAATATACCTATGAAGCCGGAAGTTAAACCATATCAATAGAAACTGCGGAAAATACATCCCAGTTTAGAGCCTTCCGTGAAAAAAGAACTGGAGAAGCTACTCACAGCCCAAATTATTTTTTCGGTGAGACATACACAGTGGATAGCCAATTTGGTGCCTGTACGCAAGAAAAGTGTTGAAATCCGATTGTGTGTCGATTTCAGGAATTTGAACCGGGCCTCAGAAAAAGATAACTACCTTGTTCCACCCATGGAACAGATTCTCCAAAAGGTAGCAGGCTCGGAAATGTTTTCTCTCCTAGATGGCTTTTCAGGGTACAACCAGGTTATAGTTTCCCCAGATGACCAATTAAAGTTAGCTTTCAGAACCCCTTGGGGCACCTTCGCCTACAGGCGAATGCCTTTCGGTTTAGTTAATGCAGGAGCCACTTTCCAGAGAGCCATGGATATAGATTTCTGAGGTTTAATGCATAATTTTGTCATGGTTTATTTAGATGATATTACCATATTTTCAAAAAAACAACATGAACACCTATTTTCTCTTAAGTAGGTTTTCGAACGTTGCAGGAAATTTGGCATTTCCTTGAACCCTAAGAAATCCATTTTCGCAGTCACAGAAAGGAAGCTGTTGGGCTTCATCGTTTCAAAACAAGGTATGATCATCGACCCCAAACGCACAAACGCGATTTCAAAAATCGGCTTACCAGGTTCGCGTAAAGCAATGGAGTCCTTCTTGGGTAAGATCAACTTTGTACGCAGGTTTGTACCTAATTTTGCTCATATAGTTAAACCTTTACAACATTTAGTTAAGAAAGATGTATAGTTCACATGGTCACAAGAAAAAAAAGATCTATTCATGGAAATTCGTAAAGATATTGCTGAAGCTCCTGCTCTCATGTCCCCGGATTTTGATAAAGATTTTATTCTGTACACTTTCGCCACTGATTTCTCCTATGTAGCTGTTTTGACATAGAAACATGACAGTGATACAGAGATCCCAATCTCTTTCATGAGTTCAAACTTCAAGGGTGCATAGCTCAATTATTCACAAATTGACAAACAAGCCTACGCAGTTTACAAGTCTTTCAAACATTACAGGCCTTATTTGTTAAAGTCTCGAACAAAGGTCATTGTCTCGTATTCTGCTATTAGAAATGTGCTGATCCATAAGGAGTTGGGCGAAAAAAAGGCCCACTGGATGTCTGCTCTACAAGAGTATGATTTGGAAATAAGGCCAGCCAAAATTGTCAAAGGACAAGGCCTTTGCCTTCTTACTGCTCAATCCAACGATCCCCTGTAGTAGCAAGTTGAATGGGAACAGGAAGAAGATATTCCTACAGGTTCTGTCAATGCTATTGATACCCCGACATCAGAATGGTACGATCATATCAAATTTTTCCTGAATAATGGGTTTGCTCCTGAAACTTTGGACTTTAAGAAATGAAGAGCCTTGAGATTAAATGCTTCCCCTTATCATTTCATTAATGAAGTTCTGTTTAGGAAAAAATATGATGAGTTTTTTCTTAGGTGTTTAGAAAAACATGAAACTGATGACATCTTATTCCAATTTCATGCAGGACCAGCTGGAGGTAATTTTTCAGGAGAGACAACAGCTCATAAGATTCTCAAAGCTGGGTATTACTGGCCTATGTTGTTTAAAGATGCTTATGCCTATCTAAGGAGGTGTGAACCATGCTAGAAATGCACAGGGAAGTTCAACAAACCTACTTTCCCTTTGCAACCAGTCACTATTCAGTTTCCATTTTAGCAATGGGGGATGGATTTTGTCGGGCCCATAAATCCTATCTCATCCCTCCAACACAAATACATTCTCACAACAACTAATTACTTAAACAGATGGGTGGAGGTAGTCCCACTTAAGCAATGTAATGCCAACCAAGTCATTTCTTTCCTAGACAATCATATACTCTTACGATTTGGTACTCCAGAATTCCTAGTTTTTGATAATGCATCCTATTTTTCTTCAATTGACATAACTGAATATGCTTTTGAAAAGGGGATGAAACTCAAATTTTCTGCCAATTACTACTCACAGGGTAATGGGTTGGCTAAGTCTTCGAACAAAAAATTGATCAACATTCTGAAGAAGATTGTGGCCTCTCACCATAGAGATTGGCATACACAGCTCAATAATGCTCTCTGGGCAGATCGGATTACTCCAAAGGTAGCAATTGGGAATTCTCCTTACTGTCTAGTGTATGGAAAAGAAGCCATTCTTCCTACTAATATTACCATCCCTTCACTACAATTAGCCCAGTCTATCCAAGAAGATGATTCTTCTCCCCTCCAACAGAGAATTGACACTCTACTTAAACTGGAGGAAGATGGAGAAGTGGCTAAAAACAAGTTATATCATCATCAATAGATGGTGAAAAGATGGTTTGATGAAAAATCTTCATCTGACAGAGAATTTTCTGTTGGGGATTTGGTATTAAGATGGGACAGACAACACAAAGATAAGAACCAGTATACCAAGTTTAAACGCCTCTGGCTAGGACCTTTCATTGTTATGGAAAAGATTGGTCCTGGTACAGTTCGATTACAGACACTGGAAGGAGTTGTGGACACTTATCTAGTGAATGTTTCACTCCTCAAAAAGTATTTTGTTTGATCACGATGATGTACTTGTACATAGGTTTGTTTTACTATTTCTTTTCTTGATTGGATTGTCTGCCTTGTTTTCATTTGTTTGCTTTAAACTCCACACATTTGGTGTTACTCATTGATCAGTTTCTCTCTTGGTGATGATTTCAGCTTGGGTTTTATAACTGTCTGCCAACCATGATTTTGTCCTGTATCGGAGGTTGTTCAACAAAGTGCATACAGCTAATGATTGCAGGACCCTGAATTGATATCTCTCCACAATGGTCATTATCTTACACATGTCTTATTTGTTTAATTGGGGTCTGGAAAATAGCAGAGTCTCCATTGTCTCATGTTTCATGGTTCAAGCTGCATATCATAATAACCTGCCTAGCTTGTTCTGCTCTGGATCCTTTTACAATCACCTTGGTAATAAATCTCTTAATAAATGTAAATTACAAGGTGGGAGGTCTTTCTATCAAGCCAACCCATTAGGTTCATAAGTGCTAAGCAGAATGACATCTTCACATCAAGCCACCACACTTGGAAGATGACTTTCAGTTTTACTGGGAGTTGGAATATCCTATCACAGGTTGGTCCATTCATGATCAGAAAAGCATTGGTGAGTAACGCTACCAATATATGGTCACCAAGCCATGGTAGTTCCTTGTAATTTTCCATCTAATAAAATTTGGTTTGCTCCTTTTAAAGATGCTTGTGCATATAAGGACAGGGGGGTCTTATTGTAAGCCATCCCTGCCATAATCATGGGTTTAATTTGGACTGAAGCTATCACAATATGGTCACCAAGCCATGGTAGTTGCTTTCAGTATTGTAACTAGAAGACAAGGAGTCTCTTTATCGAGCTGGCTTGATTAGTTTCTGAATTATGCTTGTGAATGGAACTGCTTATATCTGATCACCAAGTCAGGGTAGTGGTCCTATATGCACAGCCTCTAATCTAAAAAAAAAAAAAACAGAATCTCATGAATTGTTGCATGTAAATAAAATCTCAATAAATCAAGGTGATGTGTAATGAGGATATACAGGAGCATTTTCAAGTATGTGCCTAGGTTCAACACAAGCTGCTTCTCCATGATTACATAAAGGTGAAGGATCTTAGTTGTTTCTTCAACCCCCTTATCAGATTTGCATTATTCTCAACATGATCATATATGGGGATTTATTAATTTAATGTTCCATGCTCATTAACTGTCTCTCTTGTGATCAATTTTTGGAAAAATTCAGGTTAAAAAAGTGATGTGGCTAACATGCTTCATTTAGCTGATTTTCATTGCAGAGATAACTGGTTCTTTCTAGCCAGTCACCATTTGTTGTGGCCACAATAGATCCCATGCTTAGCTGAAGCACGGGAACCCCCATTTTGAATAAACAAAAAGGTATTTTGGTGAGTGTACTCTGTAAATATGAGAATTTGGGTTTTCACTTGTTTAGATCTCTCACCCATACTTTTTTCCTGCGTGTTTCCCTCTTTCTAGATGATCTCTAACTATCTGGTTTGTCAAAATCCTCAAATTTTGAGTATTTTACCATTTTCTTCAATCAACCCGAAACCCGACAGCTAGGAGACTTGAAACCCGCAACTCGACAATTTCAGGTTGCGGGGTGTTTGTTTTGCAGTTTTTGATTTTGGCCAACCCGAAACCCGCAACCTGATGGTTGCGGGTTGCGGGTTTGTCTTGTAATAATCTTGGGAAACTATCATCCCAAAACCCGAAACCCGAACACCTGCAATTGCGGCTTTCGGCTTTCAGGATTTGTATTTTATTTATTTTGTTGCGCGTTCCCGAAACCCGCAACCCACAACCCGCAAGTGTCGGATTGTGGCTTTCAGGAAGTTTTTTTCGGTTTACGAGTGTGTCATTCCCGAAACCCGCAACCCACAAGTGTCGAGTTGCGGCTTTCGGGAACATGTTTCTCATTTTTTGATTATGGTTATTCCCGAAACTTGAAACATGCAATTGCGGCTTTTGGCTTTCGGGAATTCTTTTCCGCCTTTGCCGTTTGCAAGATCCCGCAACCCGCAATTGTGGGGTTGCGGCTTTCAGGATCCCTTAATAAATTTTGTGAATAAAACTTTCACGCGACCCCGCATCTCGCTTCAGTTAATCTCAGCCGTTCATTTATTCTAATCGTACGGTTATCTTTTAATCTGGTAAATATAATAAACAAGGTTTTTCCTATTTTATTTTTACCATTTTACTTTTGAAGAATTATCCCATCGCACTGTGGATTTCACTGCCGAATCCTTACCAGAGGACGTTTTAACTGATTTTCAGTTACTTTTAGCTGGATTGCTTCCTTTGCTACACTTGGTGTTTGACAGTTCCAATTTGTTTGGGACACCTTTTCGTTATTTGTTTCTACTCCTCAAGGTTTTATGCCATTATGCCTATTTCGGTCTGAAAGATTCTTCCAGTTATTTTGTTAAATCCGGTCACCCGAATTCGGTTTGACACGTACACGAGAGTTGTTGGTTTGTGTACTCAAGATCCTGTTTCAGTCATTTCACAGTCAGTTTTCAAGCCATAATTTTCATTTCGGTCATGAATGTGAAGCTATGATTGCTAATGTGAGAATACTCGTAATGATAAGCTTTTGGAACCAGTTTAAGACATGCAAGTTTCGATTGGTTTTGTACTTTCACACAGGTTTTATCCAACTAACGCGTGTCCTCGCTCGTTTTCATCACAGTTTGGATAATTGCAGTGAATCGGCTGTATAACTTCAATCATTTTTATTTGTCTTGCTCAATGTCTATCATCTCATCGGTTGGCCTTAAATTGGCAACAAACATGAAACCTTTAGCTCGTCCTTTGCATTCTTTAAGAGGAAAAATTTGGTGTGATAGTCTTGTAATTTTTCTTCTAGACGTATCTAATACGAGCAATATGCAGACAGGCAAAGCATTCCCAGATGCACATTTTACAGATGAAGAACTCTTTCCCTTACTATATCAAGAACCTATGTCACCACCTTTTGATGCAGGTGTTCCTGATTTAAGCAGTGATAGCGGTGAAGAAGATTTTGAAGCTCTTTCTGTTTGCATGCAATTCCCCGAGGAGAAAAGAAAGAAAGTTCCCAAGGAACTGGCTGACTGTGAAGACAATGTTATATGAGATTTTATAATCAACCAAGAACCTGATGTCCCATTGACTTCTTCTGAAATAGATCCTTTAATGGATTTTTCTGTTTTTGAGAATATAGTCTCTGATCCAGAAGTTCCCGCGGCAGATTCTCTACCGAATCGTTTGTTGCTACTCATGAGCCAGTTGGGATGGAATTTTTGTTGTGCCATGAGAATATTTTTGATTAAAGAATACGTCTTTAATAAACTATTTTGAAAGGTGGTAGAAATCATGTAGACCGAGGAATGGCAAGATTTCTTGGATCGGTAGTTTTGATCCGATTTTGTAATCTCAGTTTTCTAGGGATCTCCATTTTTGGACTCTGTTGTAATTATTTAAAGAAGGATACCTCTTGTAGTTAGGGGTTGGTAATTTTGGGGTTGTCAGTCAGTAGAAGACCGGATTGGAGATACTCTGTTAAGCAGATCTTTTTTTAATTTCTGTACAAGACCTCTTCATATAGTAAAGTTATCTTTTAATATATCTTCTGTTATTCCTCAAATTTATTTGAGAATCTCTGATTTATGCTTCAAATTGTCTTATGTTATGTATATGATCTTTTGCTAAACATTTGTTAATATATGAATCTGTTGTATCGATTTTTCTATATAACTGGTTTATGTTTCAAAGTACTTCATTGAGTTTTTTTCAATACAAGTAATTTCATGTTTTATTTTTGCAAATGATTCGGTGCATATAAATTTATATAATCATTGTTAATTTTTAAATTAGCAGAGTGATTACAGACTGGATCTTGAATAAGCTTGAATACTTGAAAGATTGTCATTTTATTTTCATTAACTGATAATAATTTGAGTTAACAAGTAACACAAATAAAGACATTTTTGTTTAAGCCGTTCAATTACTTGTTTAATCATATCTCAAGACCAATCTGCACATAAACAAGCTTTCATTTTAGAATAGGACCGACTTAGACTAGTTTTCCTTTTCTAAAATAGGTTAGGTTAGCTTTGTATTACCTTATCCACACCTTGGTTTTCCTTGACTGGAAAAATGATCTTATAGGTCAACTCATCTACTCTTAGAGTGCCAGCGGAGGCCTAATATCCATGGAGGGTCACCACACCAAATAGGTTGGGGATAGAACTGCCCTTGCGCAGGGTCTTTTGAAGCCTTTCAACTTGGGTTTTCTTCCTCTGTTGAGTGTCTTGGAACATTCCAGCACCTTTTGCATCTAACCTGCACAACCAAGGCTTCAACAAGAATATACAACAAGTAATTAAGACTATGTTAGGAACCCATGTCTTTACTTTGTTAGTATATTGTTGTTGGATGCATATGCTTTGTAAGTCGTCCCGTAGTATTTGTTGATCAATAGTTTGTGTTATTGTTGTTGGCGCATATGCTTTGTAAGTCGCCCGTAGTATTGTTGATCCATAGTTTGTAGTGGCCCATGGTTTTGACCCATAGTATTGGCTCCTAGACATAGTATATAAGTGTGTGTTGAGACCTATGAAGGCACGATGAAATTATTTGTATTGAGCTTGCTCAAAGGAGGTTGCCCCCTCGAAGTGGCCTGTGATCAATATAAAAGTGATTCTGAGTTCTCTCATTTCTGCTATTTTGCATATTCTTATTAATTAATTGTTGCAGGTGCTTCACATATGGTATTAGAGCACTTTCTTGGGCTCGCTGGGTGAAATTTCTACCAATTTTTTTTTTCGCATCTATTGCAGGTTCGGATTTGGGAATAATCCCTATCTGCTTAACTGTGGGAAGTACTTGGGCATAAGCCCTAAAACTCATTGTGAGGAGTACCATAGGAACTCCGAAGTAGCTAGCCCATTTAGAGGACCTGCCAGCGAAAAGGGCAACGACCCCTACCTGATTGACTAGTTTCCACCCATGAGGTAAACCAAGAGTTGTCGTTTGTGGCAAAGTGGTTGTTAGTTTTACCTAAGCCATGGAGTGAGGGGTACTGCCCCAATACGCAAGCCATCAGACAGCATTGGTGGCCGAGTGAAACCCCTGAACTGTTAGGAAGCCGCACATACCTGGGGTCCATATCTATTGTCATTTGAACTGTTGTCGATCACTGCTGCGCCGTTTCAGATCCATCCATTCAAATATATTTTGAAAGCCGTTCTAGATCCAACCGTTTTCAATCCATTCATCGCTATTTCAGATCTCTCTGTTTCCGCTTACTTCTGGGTCGTTGTAGATCTATCTGTTTCAGATCCCTTCTGAGCCGTAGCCGCTCGAGTCTGAAAAAAAATTCAGTTTTTTCTCCATATCTCCCTTGTTTTCACTCTGTTTCCCTTTAAATTTTTGGGGAACCCCTGTCATCCCATTCTGCATATTTAATTCCTGAGGACCTTATCCCCAATTCCACTTCTCAAAGCCTGAAATCCCACATTTGTCTATTTTTAGGGTTTTCCATAACTTCCTCAGATTTCACCCAATCACCTTCAAATTTTACCACAGAGTTCCTTTCCGAATTCTGCTTCTTTGTCCCCCTTTGCCAAATTTTCCCATTCTTTCACCCCGCTTCTGAAATCCTCATCTTTTGCTTCCCTATCTATTCGACAGTGTCCAAAACCTAGTCAAACCCCAATTACCCTTCAGATTTTTTCCCAAATCCATATTTTCCTTTACTGAAGCTGTTTCTTTTTTTGTTTTTCTATCCAGTCAACCAAAAAAAAAAAATAAAAAAAAACTCTTGGTTATGGTTGTCACCCGCGCAGGAGCAAAAACCATGGAAGAAGCACTTACAGCCATCCAAGCCAAACTCCAGAATCTGGATGAAAAATTTCTCTGCCTCCATCTTGAACATTCAGCTATGAACAACAAACGACAGTCTGAGTCTTCATCAGACGATGGGTTCTCTTCTTCCAGCAATTTTTGTGGTCCGAAGCTTGATTTTCCTCGCTTCAATGGTACTGATCCAACTAGATGGATCTATCGTGCAGAACAATATTTCAGTCTGCATAATACTTTTGATGTCAACAAAGTTCCGCTTGCATCCTTTCATTTGGAACAGGAAGCTCTTCAATGGTACCGTTGGTACATCAAGGCTCATGAAGAGCCAAAATGGCCAGACTTTTGCCAGCTCCTTTTGCAATGATTTGGTCCTAGTGCTTTTGATGACTTCACAGGAGTAGGAGCCCTCACTAAACTTCACCAAATTGGCACTGTGAGAGAGTACCAAACCGAATTTGAGAAACTAGCCAACCACACTGAAGGATTGTCTGATGACTTTTACCGGAGTTGTTTTATCAGTGGTCTAAAGGATGCCATCCACTCTGAGGTCAAAATGTTCTGTCCCAACACAATGATGGAAGCCCTAGGGTTGGATAAGTTGGCAGAAGACAAGATTGCATCCCAACAATGCTCCAAGCCCACTTTTGTTCCCTTCCGAAATATGGGTTCTCAACGACCACCCATACCGCAGGCTCCTCGATCAACTCTTATCAAGCGTTTATCTGAAACAGAGATGCAAGCATGTAGAGAAAAGGGGCTTTGTTATAATTGTGATGAGAAATTCACTCGGGGACATAGATGTGTTCAGCAAAAGCTCTATCTCTTGGATGTGGATTCTCCGCCTGTCTTTGAAATTGGTGACGAAGATCTAGAAACAATGGATGCTCAGGTCGACATTCAGGAACCGCCTATTGACCCTCCATCTCAGGATGACCAGCCAAAGATATCTCTCCATGCTTTAGCTGGAATCACCACCCCCCAAACAATGTGGGTCAGGGGTTACTTCAAGAAGCTTCCTCTTACAATACTCATTGATTTTGGTAGCACTCATAATTTCATTGACCCTCGGATCGCCAAACAAGCTGATTGTTTTATCCATCCTTGCTCCAACTTTGAAGTCATGGTTGCCAATGGGGGCACCTTACCTTGCAAAGGGAAGTGTCAAAATGTGCATATCTCTATGGGATATTATACCTTGCACTCTGACATGTTTTCCTTGACCTTAGGTGGATGTGATGTGGTTTTGGGCGCTTAATGGCTACGCACACTTGGCCCTATCTTATGGGATTTTGCTGAACTTTGGATGCAGTTTTCCCTCAATGGACAAAAACACACATTGACAGGATTACAACCAGGGTCTCTTAGCATCATCAGTTCACATCGGATGGAAAAAGTCCTCAAGAAGAATTCACATGGTGTCATCACTCAGATCCATTCCATTCAGATGCAACCATCAGCGGTCTTTACTACTCCTTTAGATCTACAACAAATTCTGGATCGATATACAGGTGTCTTTGCTGAACTAGTGGGATTTCTACCTTCAAGGCCAGAAGACCATCGTATTCATCTCCTTCCTGGCAACGTTCCTCCCAACATCAGGCCCTATCGCTACCCATTTCACCAAAAAACGGAGATTGAAATGCTCGTTCAGGATTTATTGAAGCAAGGTATTATTCACCCAAGCACTAGTTCCTTTTCTTCTCTAGTTCTTCTTGTCCGTAAAAAATATGGGTCATGGCACCTCTGCATTAACTTCCGAGCACTTAATCACCTCACCATCAAGGATAAGTTTCCAATTCCTGTTGTTGAGGAGCTTCTTGATGAGCTTCATGGGGCTCAATTTTTCTCCAAGTTGGATCTTCGTTCTGGGTATCATGAAATTCAGTTTCATGAGGATGATATCCCTAAAACAGCTTTCCACACACATGATGGCCATTATGAGTTTTTGGTCATGCCCTTTGGCCTCACTAATGCTCCTTCCACATTCCAGGCCTTAATGAATAAAATATTTTGACCCTACTTGCGGAAATTCATTCTGGTATTCTTTGATGATATCCTCATCTACAGTAGAACATGGGATGAACATCTCTAGCATCTGGATCTTGTCATGCAACTTTTATCTGACCATGATCTCCACGCCAAGTAGTCTAAATGTGTTTTTGGATAGAAGGAAGTTGAGTATCTCGGGCACATTATCTCAGCACAAGGGGTTTGCATGGATCCTGCCAAAAGCAATGCCATGAACAATTGGCCACATCCTCAGACACTCAAGAGCCTTCGTGGTTTTTTGGGGTTGACTGGCTACTATCGCAAGTTTGTCAAGGATTATGGGAAGTTTGCAGCTCCATTAACTGCTATATTGGAAAAGGATACTTTTACATGGACACATGCTGCTCAGTGTGCATTTGACAAACTATAACAAGCTATGTGTACTACACCTGTTCTAGCTATGCTCGATTTTTCCAAGCCCTTCACTATTGAGAGTGATGCTTGCGGCAATGGACTTGGTGCTATTCTCCTTCAAGATGAACACCCCATTGCATTCATCAGCAAATCCCTTTCAGGTAAGAATTCAGCTGCCTCTACATATGAGAAGGAAATGATGGCTATTTTGCATGCAATACAGAAGTGGCAACCATACTTATTAGGGAATCATTTCTTCATCAAGACTGATCACCAGAGTCTGAAATATTTCTTGGAACCGCGTGTCTCCTCCCCAGCACAACAGAAATGGGTTAGCAAACTCATGGGTTATGACTATGAGATCACTTACAAGAAGGGTAAATACAATATTGTGGAAGATGCTCTTTCTCGCACATTTGATGCCCAAGGTTCTCTTTCAGCTATTTCTATGCCTGTTCCAAATTGGTTGCAATTTGTTCAATAGGGTTATGTCAATGACTCTTCCTTATCTCAAATCATCCAATGCTTGACCAACAATCCTTCTGCTGTACCACATTACTCTTGGGATGGTGCTTCTCTGAGATACAAGGGTCGTCTGGTGCTTCCCCAGAGCACAGATCTTCAACAGGCTGTCTTCTATGAACTCCATGCTTCTCCATCGACAGGGCACTCTTGGTTCCTCAAAACGTATGAACGGGTACGGCGTAACTTCTTTTGGCAGGTCATGAAAAGGACAATTCAATAGATGGTGCCTGAATGTGATACCTGCCAGTGCAATAAGGGTGAAACAACACTCCTTCCAGGATTGCTCGAACCCTTGCCCATACCTACACGGATTTGGACAGATATTTCTATGGATTTCATTAAAGGGCTCCCTAAATCTGGTGGGAAGACAATGATTCTCATTGTGGTTGATCGCCTCTCCAAATATAGTCATTTTTGTGCTCTCAGCCATCCCTATACAACCTCCTCAGTTGCTCAAATTTTCCTGGACTAGATCTTTCGTCTTCATGGAATCCCTTCTTCCATTGTCTCAGATCGTGATGCATTTTTCACTAGTCATTTTTGGATAGAACTATTTCGCCACACTGGCACCAAACTGAAGATGAGTTCAGGGTATCACCCACAAACAGATGGTCAGACTGAAATTATCAATAAATGCTTGGAAACTTATCTTCGTTGCTTCACCTCTGAACAACAACATCAGTGGGCAAAGTGGCTCCCTCTCGCTGAATGGTGGTACAATACCTCTTACCACACTGCCTCTAAAATGATCCCATATGAAGCAGTCTATTGTCAGGAACCTCCAGTTCTTCTTCCATACACCCCCAACAGTTCACCAGTTTAGGAAGTTGACACGGTCCTTTGAAACCGCGATCAAATTCTTCTCATTTTGCGAGACAATCTTCACATGGAAAGAAATCGCATCAAGCAACAAGCTGATCAGCACCGTTCTGAGCGCACTTTTCAAGTAGGTTATATGGTTTTTCTTTGTCTCCAGCCGTACAAGCAATCCTACCTAAAACTCAAAGGGCGTCATAAGCTCGCTCCAAATTTCTATGGGCCATATTGGATTCTTCATAAGATTAGGTCCGTTGCTTATAAATTGGAACTTCCTCCTTCTTCCTGCATTCATCTAGTATTTCATGTCTCTTGTCTGAAGAAAGTTCTTGGCACCAACATCAGTGAAAAAACTATTTTACCCGAACTGGATAATGAAGGATCCATCCTTTTGGAGCTGGAGGCCATCCTCAATCGGCGCACTCATCAGCTTCGCTCTTGCTCTATCACAGAGGTCTTAATTCAGTGGCACGGCATGCAACCAGAGGATGCTACATGGGAACCACTCCTTCAGATTCAACAACAATTTCCACATCTAAATCTTTGAGGACAAAGCTTTTTTTAAGGGGGAGGGGATGTTAGGAACCCATGTCTATACTTTGTTAGTACATTGTTGTTGAACGCATATGCTTTGTAAGTCGTCCCATAGTATTTGTTGATCAATAGTTTGTGTTATTGTTGTTGGCGCATATGCTTTGTAAGTCGCTCGTAGTATTGTTGATCCATAATTTGTAGTGGCCCATGGTTTTGACCCATAGTATTGGCGCCTAGACTTAGTATATAAGTGTGTGTTGAGACCTATGAAGGCACAGTGAAGTTATTTGTATTGAGCTTTCTCAAAGGAGGTTTCCCCCTTGAAGTGGCCTGTGATCAATATAAAAGTGATTCTGAGTTCTGTCATTTCTGCTATTTCGCATATTCTTATTAATTAATTGTTGCAGGTGCTTCACAGACTAAGCATCAAGACTTTTCATAGGTTAAGTGCTGTGTTAGTTATAATGACACATAATTACATAACAATTACATCGATATGAAGTAGAATCATCGATATGAAGTGGGATTAAGCTTAAGGTTATTTTCTTGCACTAGAAACAATTTTAGTTAAGGAGACGATTCATAACATAGAAACTATAATTAGCATAATAACATAAAAATTATAATTAGCATAGTTATTTAATTTGTGGTCAATGAGCATTAATAGGTCACAAGTTAAGTTCCTTGAACAGGAACTACATATTATTTGTTTTCCATGGGTAGTTGTAATTGTTTATTTCAAATTTGGAACGATCCCCATAAAATCAATCTAGACAATACACATGTCTCATCTTCCTGCAATTTAGGAAAAATATACTTACTACTCCACCCCAAATTCTAAAATAGAAACACTTATCAATATAATAAAAAAACTTTAAAAATTATTGCTAAAAAGATGATCAATATGTGGTCTTTTTACTTAGAGATTTTCAAAATCTCTTTTTAACTTTGAGATTGCCAACAATGAAAAGAAATAAGAAACTAGAGGAGGTAATTAGGAATCTTAAAAAACAATAAGAAATTAATTAAATAAATAAAATTTTATATTTGAAAGTAATGAGAGGATTTTGTGATACATTGGGAAGTAATGTGACGTATTGGGAAGTAATATGACGTTTGATTTAACTTTAATATTTCTTAAATGTGATATCATTTCATTATATTATGGGCTTGAAAAGTATTTTAGTAAAGGAGAAGATGATAAATATCACAAGAAATTATAATGGTTGCAAAACTATACCATTTCTTAATATTTTTAATATATGTAGTTAGGCCAATATTGGAAGGTGTTAGAATAATCGATTTTTAATGAAGAATTAAGACATAAATTTTAATGAAGAATTAGGACCTTTAATTGAAAGATGTTAGAATAATTGATTTTTAATGAAGAATTAGGATACATTTTTTAATGAAGTATTAGGACAAAATAATCAGATTCATTTAATGGCGAATATTCATTATCTGAACATGATGGAGGCCTTTAATGTAATATGGTAATATCTATGAAATTATTTATCAATATAGATGTTAGTCATTAGTGTATGAAATTAACAAGTTTAACTTGGATCATAATTAATAAGTTTCATTTCTTATTTCTAATAATGTTTAATTGTCATTGGATTTCATCTAATGTAGATTTATCTTCTCAACCAATAAACTCCACCTACGAGGTGAATCACACAAACTTGAACTAGCAAATAACCTAAGAATAAGAGTAGTCACAACAATACGAGAGTATGAGAATGACTTGGTCTATTATGTTGGCAAAAACCTTTATAAAGGAATACAAATGGGTCTACTTAAAACCTTTGTATAGGAATACAAATGGGTCTACTTAAGATACACACAACCAAGTGGCTGAGAAAGAGGCAATAAACAATACATTCATGTATCTTGAAGGTTTGGAAGCCAACCCTACATGCTACACATCAATCATAGCTAAATAACATATCTATACAATAGGGCATTGGCCATAAAGGCTAGGCATTGTTGAATAATGGTTGACCAAGTTGTGTGCTACTATGATGAGGGGTCTACCCTCCTTTGGGAGTTAACCTTGGCTATCTAAATTAGTTCCTCCCAATTTATTTTGAAAGCATTTTCACTTTCCTCCCAGTTTCAGAATGAAATCACTGAAGAAACATATTTTGTATCTAATGGATAAATATGATGATGTTTATAAATAATGGATCTCTACAGAGGAACAAAATTTTAATTAGTGTTGATTTGTTGTAGGAAATATAAAAGCCAATTGGATGATGTTGTTGGAAAAAATGAGCTGATGAGAGTACCATTGTCAGGATCTAGAACATAAAGTATTTATGTAGCCAACCAAGGCCTTCTAGTTTAGGAATGAAATTAAAAAAAGAGACAAATGCTATTTGGATTGTGTAGTACTATTGAAGATGCACTTGCCTACCAATCGATGTTGCTTCTCTGTAAACAAAGGGGATAAGTATTGATTTTTTGAAATGATGGAAAACTTCTGCAATGGGGATGGTGTTTTATTAAAAGTTTGTGGAGCCAAGAAGAAAAATACCATGTTATGACACTGCACCATGCTAGGTGGTGGATGTTGTGTAGAATGGTTATGAAGCACAAGATGTGTATGTAGTATGTGTTGAGGCATGGAAACCAGATGTTGGAGCTCTGAAGATGTTGTAGAGAAAATATGTTGTTCTGGCATGAAGCAAGGCTTCTACTCAGAGTGCATAATTGAAGTAGAAAAAATGCATCTTGCACTTCGTAAGGATTTCCACATGGAGCAATAATTCTACTTCGAGTGTGGAACAACAGTAGGGATTGAATGAAAAAAAGCATGATGTAGATATACTAGACACATGTGTCTTTACCTCATCTCTGTAGATAAAACTGGGTTCACTACTCCATGAGGGCATGTGGCTCTAGGAAGTTGTTAGCATATTTAATATTTAAATAATGCACATAGAGAATCTCCATTTTTAATTTCCTGTTCACCAAATTCGACCATCAAGAGGGGATATTATCTTATTTTGAGCTTCCAAATTTCGCCCCATAACCATATTATGAATTCATAATATGTAAAATACGTGTGCAAATGCATAATGAAACACACACAGTGGAAAAAAAACTCTATCCACACGCATCTATCATGCATATATCATCATAATTATCACATGCATCAATTAAACACATTACAGATTGAAATAGAAAAGAATACTTATCTTTATCTAGTGCAGATCCAAGCAACTGGTTGTGTAAGAGCGATTTTCCACCCAATCATAGTCTCTCTCTATAACATATTCTCTTTCTATTGAGAGGAAACCCCCAAGTTGCGCTATGGGGCCACTAAGGCAAACGAAACACCTACACGCATCTCTCTCTCATCCCACAATCCGTTCTGCTCTCTCTACTTAGACAAATGCTCATATAGAGCTCTACATGGAACTCACTCAACCAACATAGCCTTGGATCCCACAATACCTGCCCCACATAACACCCTTCTGAGCTAAGAAATTCCCTTCACTAATCCACGGTTCTCTTGGGTGATCCATCTTGCTAGGTGCTTCTAGTGTGTGCATAAAATAATTCCAATATGATATGTGCTATTGGAGAACCACCTATAGCTTCAATTTGTGTCTTCTCAAGCACATGTTAGTAGAATAAATTTCTAGATAAGGTTTCCAAGCTTTCCCAAACTCTATTCTCACCTACAACCATATATTTTCCCTTCCAATTTTGCATCTTTGTCTCCAGTTCAAATTCCTAGGATAAGAAACAGTCTGGTAAGGTCATGAACAACAATATAGAGCTCCACGTAGTGTAAATTTGCATGTAAGAATGAGAGAATGAGGCTTGACCCCAAGGGATAGGAGATAATGGTGAAAATACAGCTGACATGGCCTCTGACCATAGAAAAAAGACTCATGGAAATTGTAGACTTCCATTTGGCAGCTGCTAGAAATGACATAAAAGTGCATTCAACTCCATTCTTCAATAACTACATGATGTGAATTTCCCGCCAACCTCAGTACACATGCATTCAATGATTGGATTCAATAGTCAAAAGGAGGTAATTGGCTTACTCAAAGAACATGGCATAATTTGGGTGAGTTATAAGGTTGACACTTTGTAGTGAGGATTTAGTCTCCCATAGCCCCCCCTTTCCTCTTCCCCTTTGGTGGAATCGTAGCCCCTCTAGTGCTCTTTAAACAACCATCTTGGACCATTTTATTATTTATGCACATAATATTTACATATATTTCGAGTTAGCATGACAAGCAAACCATATAGTCCAAATAACAATATTTACATCATACATGACTAGCCATTCACTAGCCGAGCCTTGGCCTTGAGCTCCGCACTAGGAATACTAGCATATTTACATCATTTACATAATTTTGATTAATATATTCTGAGTGAAAATTGGGGGTATTACAATCCCCTCTCCCTTGGAATAATACCAACCCTACACCAACCTAGGTGTTTTCTCAAAATAAAAACAAAAATGGATATTCCTCTTTCATGTCATCCTCTATCTCCCACGTAGCCTCATCGGAATTGAAGTGCTTCCATTGCACCTTTACTTGTACGATGGCTCGGTTCCAAAGCAATTCCACCTTCCTGTCTAGGATGCATAGTGGCTCGGTTTGGAACTCTCCCTTGGGTTCCATCTGGATCACATCCCAATCCATCACATTGTTAGGATCATGTAGATATTTCTTAAGAAAAGAAACATGAAAAACATTATGAGATCTAATGTTAGCATGAAATGCAATTCTATATGAAACTGGACCTATCATCTCGAGCACTTAAAATGGCCCATGATATCTCGCTGATAGATTGGCATAACTTCCAAGCTTCAAGGAACCCTGCCTTGGCCTCACTTTGAGGTAAACACGATCCCCAACATGAAACTCCCTATGCACTCTATCTTATCTACATATATTTTCTTTCTATGTTGTGCTTCCTTTAAATTCCGCCCAATATTTTCAACCTATTGTTCCATTTCCATAAGAAATATTGGCCCAAGCACACTTATGTTCATTGGATTATCCCAAGTAACCAGTGTTCTACACTTTCTATCATACATAGCTTTAAATGGACTCATGCCCAACAATGCTTGTTTCCCATTGTTATATGCAAAATATACCAAGTGTAGATAATCCTCCCACTTGGATGGTTTGTCCATCACATACATGCACAGCATGTCTTCAAGCACCTGATTTGCTCTTTTCTGTTTTCCCATCTGTTTGTGGATGGCAGGTGGTACTAAATTTCAATTGCATACCCAAATCTACAAAAATACTTTTCCAAAACTTTGAGTTAAACTTAGTATATCCCTGCCTGAAATTATTGCCTTAGACAACCTATGCAACCTGAAAAATTTCCTTGATGAAAATATTTGCAATGACATCCATTTTATATGTGGATTTAACTGGTATAAAATGTGTTGCCTTTGATAATTTATCCACCAACACGATGATGGAGTCATGATACCTCACTATCATTGGAAAATTTGTGATTAAATCCATGGAAATCACATCCCATTTCCATTCCGGAACTGGAAAAGGCTGCAATAAACCTATTGGGTGTTGATGTTCAACTTTCACTTGTTGATATTTCATACACTTAGAAATATACTCAGCAACGTCCTTCTTCATTCCCGGCCAAAAATATTGCTTTCTCGCTGTAACAATTATTTTCTGGTATCCTAGGTGATTAGAATATGGAATTTTATGGATTTCATCCATAACAATTGTCCTTAAGTCTTCCATTTGGAATATAAATTCTGTTTTAAAAAAAAAAATTAAAATCTACCCTCCCTAAACTATATAATAAACAACTTTAAAAAAAATTAAAAAATAAAATAAAATCTAAACCCCCCCTCCCTTCCCCCTCCTCCCCTACCCACTCCTCCCGCCACCCCTTTCCCCCTCCTCCCTCCTCCCCGCGTTCACCCCCTTCCCCCTCCTCCCTCCTTGCACACCCTTCCCCCGCCTCCCCCTTCCCTCTCCCCCCCGTGCCCCTCCTCCCGCCACCCCCCTTCCCCCTCCTCCCCTTGCCCTCCCTTCTACCTCATCCCGCCTCCCACTTCCCCCTCCTCCCCCTCCTCCTCCTCCTTTCTCCCTCTGCGACCCTTTGGTCGCTCGCTTGAGCACCAAAGTGTTGTGGAGGGAGAAGGGAGGAGGAGGAGGAGGAGGAGAGGGGGGGGGTGGGAGGGCGAGGGGTAATGGGGTGGCTTGAGGAGGAGGGGGGGGGGGGTGGGAGGGTGAGGGGGAATGGGGTGGCTTGAGGAGGAGGAAGGGAGGGTGCGAGGAAGGGGGGATGAGGGAGGCAAAGGGGGAAGGGGAAGGGGAAGGGAGGGGTGCGAGGAGGAGGGGGAAGGGGGGTGGCGGAGGGGGAAGGGAGGGGCCATAAGGAGTAGGGTGTGCAAGCAGGCTGCTCACTTGGGATCCAAAGGGCCGCCCCTCATGAGCGACCCACTTGCGCCCCCTACTCCTTCCGCACCCTCCCTTCCCCTTCACCCTTTGCCTCCCCCGTCCCCTCCTCCCCCGTCCCCCTCCTCCCCATTCGCTCCCTTCTTCCTCCTCCAGCTGCCCCCTTCCCCCTCCTCCCCATTCCCTCCCTTCTTCCTCCTCCAGCTGCCCCCTTCCCCCTCCTCCCCATTCCCTCCCTTCTTCCTCCTCCAGCTGCCCCCTTCCCCCTCCTCCCCCTTCTCCTCCTCCCTTCTCCCTCCACGGCACTTCGGCGCCCAAGCGAGTGGCCAAAGGTCCGCAGAGGGAGAAGGGAGGAGGAGGAGGGTGGGGAAGTGGGTGGCGGGAGGATGTGGAAGGGAGGGAAGGGGGAGGAGGGGGAAGGGTGGGGGTGCAAGGAGGAGGGAGGAGTGGAGTGGGGAGGAGGGGGAAGGGGGCATGAGGAGGGAGTAGGGGGAAGGGAGGGGGCACGAGGAGGAGGGGGAAGGGTGGGGGCATGGCGAGGAGGGTGGTGGGGGAAGGGGGGTGGCGGGGAAAGGGGGCATTGGGAGGGAGGAGGGCGAAAGGGGTGGGCACGGGGAGGAGGGAGGAGGGGGAAGGGGGTGGAAACAGGAGGGACGTGGGGAGGAGGGGGAAGGGGGCGTGAGGAGGGAGGAGGGGGAAAGGAGGGGGGGTTTTAGATTTTAATATGTTTAAAAAAAAATTAATTTGTTTATTATATAGTTTAGGGGGAGGGGGTTTAGATTTTAATTTTTTTTTAAATTTGTTTATTATATAGTTTAGGGGGGTTTTATATTTTAATTTTTTTTTATAAATTTTGTATTATATAGTTTAGGAGGGGTTAGGTTTTAATTTTTATTATATAGTTTAGGGAGGGCTTTAGGTTTTATTTTTTTTTTTAATTTTTTTATTATATAGTTTAGGGGGGTTAGAGGGCAAGTTTACATTTAAGAAAAGAAAAAAATATTATATATGTGGGGGGGGTTTAGGGGCTAGGGTCACTTTGGGCATCTTGCAGACATAGAAGACCCAATGGAAGAGGACATTGATGTCCCTGAGGAAATCCAAGCTCCAGAAAATTCCAATTTCGATGAAGAATTTGGCCTGCATGATATTCTTGATTAGTTTCATGTCTTGAAGAAAATGTTAAATTTGACAATTTTTTGATAAGATATATTAGTAATGTTTTGACTTTCATACTTTATTTTAGAAATAAAATTTCTATATATAATGTTTTAATATGTTTTTTACAAATATATGGTATATTTTTTCTTGAATTTATGTGAATCGTGACTTTTTTTCTGAAAATAATATAAAATAGTATCATTTTTATACAAAAAATCTCTGAAAATTCATTGAAAATGGTTTTAAATGTCTTTATTTTCTGGAATTTTTTACAATTTTGTCAATAAAAATGTCTTATTTTGTCCATAAAAATGTTTTATTTTATAGAAAAAATTGTAAAATGAATATGTTTTTCATTATAAATTGCTTATAAATGTATGTTATTTTGTTAAATTTCTAAAAACACACTTGAAAATAGAAATTAAATATATTTTACGACAAAGATAATTCAAAGTCCCGAAAAAATGCCTCAAAATGAAAATGTCTGATAATGGTATCAACCCTTTTTTAAACGGACGTAAAAATAGCTACTAAAATTAGGAGAGAGAAAAATGAGAACTATGTCGAGTTCTCATTTCATAGTATAAGTGGTTAGAGATAGATTACATGTCCAAGGTTACCTATTCATCATCAGTTGGCAGCTTGATGTATGCCATGGTGTGCACAAGACTAGATATTGCACACATAGTGGGAGTTGTGAGCAGGTATATGAACAATCCAGGTAAAGAACATTGGAAGGAAGTATAGTGGATTCTCAGGTATTTGAGAGGTACTACCACTCATGCATTATGTTTTGTAGGTTCAAACACTGTTCTAAAGGGATATGTTGATGCATATATGGCAGGTGATAAAGATAGCAGGAGGAGCACCACAGGGTATATCTTTATTGTAGGTAGAACAACAGTAAGTTGTATTTCAAAAATACAAAAGGTCGTTTCACTTTCAACAACAGAAGCAAAGTATCTTGCTGCTACATGAGAGGCTATTAAAGAGATGATTTGGTTACAAAGGTTCATGGAGGAATTAGGTAAGAAGAAGGAGAATAGCAGGTTGTACAGTGAGCCCCCTTTGGAGGGGGTTCGGATGTAGTGCCCCCATAGCGAAATTTTTTAGAAAAAATGCCTTGTAAAATGTTGTAATTTCATAGTGATGACCTGGTCAATAATGGGTTATTTACAAGCCCATGGTATTGGGTGTTCCATATTATTTTTCCATGGTAATCACTCTTTAAAATGAAGGCATTGTAATATGACTGTGTACTGTAGCATTGTAAAGATATCTGATTGTGTGAGAGAGACTGTGAGAGAGTGAAGAGGAAGTTGCGGTAGATGTGTTGTATATTGTATCCCTTCATTTGTTGGATGGTATAATAATAAGGACTGACAATTTCTGTGTGGATGTATCCCATCTTGGGTGAACCACGTTATATTGGTGTCTCTCTTGTAATGTGTTTTATATTTGCATCTTGTTTATTGTTATTGCTCTGCAATCCTATTTTTCTAACACTTCATGCTCTTGTTCATTCATAGAATATATAAGAATGTCATCTAGAAAAACAAAAACAAACTTGTCCAAATACTTGATAAAAACACTATTCATCATGCACATGAATGTAGTTGGTGCATTGGTGAGACCAAATCGCACCACCACAAACTCATAGTGCTTGTACCTTGTTCTAAAGGTTGTCTTGTGAATGTATTCTTCCTTGATTCTCACTTGATGGTAACTAGACCTCAAGTCAATCTTTGAGAATACATTTTCCCCTCTCATTTGACCAAAAAGATCATCAATTCGAGGCAATGGGTATTTTTTCTTTACTGTCACTTTATTTAGCTGCCTTTAATCGATACATAAATTGAGCGTTCCATCTTTATTTTTCACAAAAAGTATGGGTACTGACCATGGAGACACAATTGGACAAATGTACTTATTTTTCAACAATTCTTGCAGATGTATTTTCAGTTCTAATAATTCTGGTGTACTCATCCTGTAAGGTTCCTTGGACACTAATGCAGCTATTGGCACAATATCAATTGTAAAATCAATGTTCGTCTTTGGAGGAAGTCCTGGAATTTCATTGGGAAACACATCCTTGATTTCTTGTAGCACATGATAGTCCTCCAAATTGGGAATATCATTTTATGTTTTCTCCAAAACATGGGATGCATACAATTGACAACCTTTCCTATAGAATTTATTCAGCTGCATGGCTGAAATTTTCCTAACAGAAACTACCTTTGGAATTCCCATTACAACCCTTGGGTTTTCTTCTTCATCATTGCATTCAAAATTATTTTTATAGCAATCACGTTTAACTCTATGGGCTTCTAGCTAGTCCATTCCAATGAGGATATCATAGGAACCAAGTGGAAAAATATTCAAATTTGAAAAAGTGGATAGTACACCCATTTCCAATGGGAATTTCTCCACCATTTCACTAACTTTCCTCTTGGTTCCAGTGGATAATTGGACTAACCATGAGTTACTATGCTTTTATTTCTTAAAAGCACAAATCTCAACAATTTTAGGAGTGACATAACTGTGAGTAGATCTAGGGTCAATCAAAATAGAAATAGATTGCTTAGCAATTTTACCTTCAACTTCAACCATAGTTGATTGATGGTCTGCTTGGAAGTCCTCTAGGGCTACGTAGATTCTAGGGATGGTCCTTGCTACTTGACCCATAGTTTTAGCTCCTTGGATGTTGTGAACTTGCCTTGCACTCCCATTCCAATGTGGACAGTTCCTAAGCATATGGTTCTCTCCACATCCCCAACATTGAAGTGGCTCTCTTGGCTCTCTTGGATTGTATCCCATCATTCTAGCTAGCTTAGTCACACCCTGTAATGGCTACCTTGATTTATTTCTAAATTGAGGAGGCTTGAACCCCTTCTTCCTTTGTTCAAACTTCTCATTTTTCTTGTCTTTCCATGCCTTATGGAATTATGGCTTTTTTTTGTTTTGATCATAACAATACTTATCCTTTTTGATGGCCTCATCTAGACTTCGAGGTTCATAAAACTCAATTTTGTCTTTATATGACTGGGGTAGTCCACTTAAAAACCGCTAAATGTTTACCTTATCATCTTTGATATACTTGACATATCTCAGCAACTCCAAAAATTTATTTTCATATTCTTCCATTGTCATTTGTCCCAATTTTATCTCATGGAACTCTTTGATTTTTCCATTATAGTACCTATCAGAACGGTACTTTCCCTTGAATTACTACTTGAACTACTTCCACCCAATCTTACTTTCATTTATCCTTCTCACTTGGCTAAGGTAATCCCACCATATAGATTCTGTTACATTTAGATTGAATATGGCCACTCTTTCCTTCATATTTCTTGAGTAGTCTTGGACTTGGAAATACTTTCTCATCCCAAGAAGCCAAGCCTCAGCTTCTTGACCAAGTTTTACTTCACATCAAATATAGGAGGTTTGGCCTTCTTAAATTCTCCATGTTAGTTGTTATTGGAATTCCTCTTCCTCTTGTTCTTATGAGATGAAGAGCTTGAACCTTCAATGGATTCTTTAGAGTCATATGACTCACTAGAAGAGATTTTTGGAGTATATGTCCTGTCTCTAGAAATCCTTCTTTAACTGTGGGACCTCTTATGGGAATGCCTCCTTTATCTACTCCCACTCTTTTCTCGAATTCATAAATTTTGGCCATGGTTAATATTCCTTTGAATGTATGTCAAACTTTGAAGCATAGTTGCATTAGTTGATTCTGTTCTTCTTGAGCTCTAATCAACCTCTCATTGTTTTCTCTGCAACTCTGCCGTTCCACCCTTAGGATCCTCATAGTTTCTGCAATGTCGATGGAGTTTCTTGGTTTCTTATACCATTGGATTATGTCTCTGAATTTTCAACCTGTATATTCTCTACCATTGCATCTTCCTCAACTTCATAGGGATCCTGTGCATCATCATTGATGGCGATCTTCTTGGTCCAACCAAGACCCAATATTTCTCAACTACATTAGACTGAATGTTGACCCTTAATAGTCATTGATATGATTTTGAATATGTAAAATGTGTTGATATAAACACATTTGTTATATTTATTATATTATCATAAAATTATAAAAATGATTTTTATGCATTTTGGAACAATCCATATTGTCAATTTCTATCCAATCACAGAAACATGTGAATCACTGCCCTCAAACACTAATTGTTCATAGCCGCGGTTGAGATTGAGAACCAACTTTGTAGATTTAAAAATAAAAAGAAAAATGGGGGTCCCGTCCTTTTTGACATCTTTTAAGGTCACATTTGGACCCCGCGTCACATCACCACATGTCATACCAAAAGTGGTTTCAAGCTCTGCGAGAGGTGGTTTCCTGAAACCATTTTATGAGCTTGAATGCACGAGAAACTGACACATGGACATGGTGGTTTCCGCTTCAGGATCATGCTAATTACTTTAAACCTTGTGCATCTTCGCAATCCTGAAGCACTGTGAGTCGTTGATCTTCCCCTCTTCCAGACAATCTGATCTACTCCTCCTTCACACTCCTTCGCCTGTAGTCACCTATGCACATGGATCTAACCTGGATGGTATACATCACACAATATTCCCACATGGAACCTCCACATTAGACCTCCTTCCCATGTGGCTCCTCCACGTCACCCGTCCATGTGACATGGGTGGGGCCCAATTGAAATTTTCCAAAATTTTCAAATTTTTTTAATTATGCAAAATTTTAAATTGGTAATAAAGGGATTATTTCAAAATTAATTCGAAATTACTCCTGGAACCTTATCTGTCATTTAACATAAACTGATTTCTACAGAACCATTTTTGATTTTTTTTTTCCTATAAATATGATTTGTAGCCCATACAGCTCCAGTATTGCAACTAGAAGCTTTGATACCACTCTGTAATGTCCCCTTCACCCAATCTAACCATCAGGAGGGGACATGAACTTATTTTAGGATTCCAAAATTCACCCCATAACCATATTTTGAATTCATAAAATGTAAAATACGCATGCAAATGCATAGTTAAACATACATAGCAGAAAAAAAACTCTATCCACACACATCTAGCATGCATATATAAACATAATTATCACAGACATCAATTAAAAACATTGATCATTGAAATAGAAATGAATACTTATCTTTATCCAATGTAGATCCAAGCAATTGGCTATGTAAGAGCGACTTTCCACCCAACTATAGGATCTTTTTCAAGCATATACTCTTTTTGTTGAGAGGCCACCCCCAAGTTGGGCTATGAGGCCACCAGGGTGAAGGAAACACTTACAGGATTTTCTCTCTCTCAGTCCACAACCCGTTCTACTCTCTGTGATTATCCAAATGGTCATACAAATCTCTACAAGGATCCCATTGAGCCAACCAAACCCTGTCTCTCACACTTACCTTCTGCACACAACACCCTTGTAAGCTTAGGAATCCCCTTCAAAGATCCACGGTTCTCTTGGGCGATCCATCTTGCAAGGTGCTTCCAGTGTGTGCATAGAATAAGTACAATTTGATATGGGCTGTTGGAGGACCACCTGTAGCTTCAATTTATGACTTCTCAAGCACCTGTGAGTAGCTGAAATTTATGGGTAAGTTTCCTAGATTTTCCAACCTCTCTTATCACCTACAACCATCTATTTTACTTTCCAATTCCACTACTTTATATCCAATTCAAATTTCCAGGATAAAAAATAGTCTGGTAAGGTCATGAACAACAATATAGAGCTTCGCGTAGTGTATATTTGCATGCAAGAATGAGAGAATGAGGTTTGACCCTAAGGGATAGGAGATAATGGTGAAAAGACAAATGACATGGCTTATGCCCATAGAAGAAAAGACTCCTGGTAGCTGCAGACTGATTTCTGGAAGTTGAAAGAACTACATAAATGTGCATTCAACCCTATGCTTCAATAACTACATGAGATGACTTTACTGCCAACCTCAGTACACATGCATTAAATGATTGGGTTCAACAGTCAAAAGGAGGTAATTGTCTTCCTCAAAGCACATGGCTTAATTTTGGTGAGGTCTAAGGTTGACACTTGGAATCAAGGATGTAGTCTCCCATAGGCCCCCATTTCTTCTTCCCCTCTGGTGGAATGATAGCCCCTCTAGTGATATTTAAACAACCACCTTGGACCATTTTATTATTTATGCACATAATATTTACATATATTTCAAGTTAGCATGACAAGCCAACCATACAATCCAAATAACAACATTTACATCATACATGCCTAACCATTCACTAGTATGGCATTGGCCTTGAGCTCCACACTAGAAATCCATACTAGCATATTTACATCATTTACATAATTTTGATTAATATATTCCAAGTCAAATCTAAGGGTATTACATCCATGTAATTTTGGTTAGGGTTACACTTGACATGGTCCTTGAGGATGTTTTTGTAATTACTATGTAAAGACATTTTCCCAAGTAATGAATCAATCAATCTTGCCTTGAGGCCTATTCATTATCTTGTGTTCTTTTTTATCAGATATATGATCATATTCATTCGAAATAGAAGACTTTCCTTCCTCTAACTAGGTTGTTTCAATAGCTGCATGTGGGTCCACTACAAGTGATACATGATCCCATTCATCAACCCAATCCATTGATTCACACTCATCCCACTCACAACTGCTGCAAATCCCACAAAAGCAAGCAATTTTCCGCATCCATATTTCAAATAAGGGGTTGTTTGAGCTTCTAACCGAATGAAATCCATGGGTGACTTGTACAGTATTACAACTATAAGAACACGATCGATCTATATCAACCACATGCCAGAAATTTCTGACATAATTTCATCTACTTGTTGGTCTGTGCTGCTCTGTGGTTCGATCTGACATTTTTGTAGAGAACCATTGAACTATGGATTCTTCATCCTGAATATGATGGTTTGTCATGCACCTCATCTCCTCCCTTCGTAGGGAATTTTTGAGACATGCTACATCCCCATCATGCTCTCCCTTTCCATGCCTGGTCTCAAAATAGTTCCATATATGCAGCACACAATAAGTCTTGTGCAAAATACTCAACCACTGGAATACACGTGCATTTTTGAACTGGACTGCACAACTTCCTGACCATATCCAATGTTGATCCATCTGTATACCTCTCTCCTTCAGCTGATCATAGAAAATTCCGAAGCAATGCTACACATAATGTAGGTCGTGGCATGTGTCGTCACTAATGTAGAAGTTGGTCTCTTTCAATATTATCCTCATGTCATTTCTGCTCTCTACCGCGTGCCTATACGTAATATGTACCATTATGCTAACTTGGTCTGAATGGTAGTATTGACTTTGAATCTCATTCTGTGGCTGTAGGGTGTAGAGTTTAGCAAAGTACACAACCGACAATATTGTGCCAATGGGAAATGTGTCCTTGCACTGTTTGTACTATTCATCCTACCATCGTGCTACATGGACATGTTGTACATAATGCTCGGTCTTTTGGTAGAATTTCTTCATGAAATCAAAAACTTGTACCTGGTGCCACAAAAATAGGGGCATTAAATCAATGTGACATTTGCAATTTGAATATATCTGTATAAATTCAACATGTATAGTATGAAAGTATGAAAACTTAGATTACCTGTGACTTCACCAATGCAATTTTTTTGATTTCCTTCACACTATCTACTTGATATGTTATGTACTTGAAGTTATGCATTTCTACTGACATCCTCCCAAATTCCTGATCCTCGATTTCATGGATGCAACGGCTCAATAATGCAAATCCACTGCACCTGGAACATGTCCCATATAAACATGATCTTTTATAATATTTTTGTCCTTCAGGTCTTGGACACATTATGCTATGAATAAATTATCTGGATGCTTTCAGTGGTTGTAACGATGGGAATTCCTACACAATGTTAGTATGCAAATCACAAAATATATGTCTATATGTATCAGAATAGTACTCAAATTATACATGGTATCTACAACAACATCTGTTGTGATCAATGCAAATTCTAACATAACAGGGTTTGCATTTTTCAAAGGACCTTTGGCCCAAGTTCAATTATGTGTGCTCATTCTTGAACCTCTCATAGAGTTCCATTTGTTTCATGTCAAGGAAGTGCTTGACATGGGGTTCACACCCCTTAACACCTTTTATCAACTTTAACACATATCTTTGATTCGATGACGGTCTAGTGTTATCATGCCAAAAATTTTGTACTAGTTCTTTAACAACATCAATAAGCTTCATGTCTGAACAAGGTAACCTACCAACAAAGGCCCAATGATAGTTTTGGCCCGAGGTCTCAAGTTTTTCTCTAATAGAAGAATACTTTTGAAGAGTATTTCTATCTACTTTAAATATTTTACATGTGTTTGATAACATGCGACATTGCCTTGTGGATTTGTCTACAATCGATTCTAACATTACACGACAGGCCGCATTAAAATATTTTGTACGAGAATTTTTTCCAATCAAATTAAATGCAGACTATAGATTTCTAACAACATGATTGTTGGTCTCTGAACTTCTAACTACCTTTATGCCTAAAATTATCCTAAGATGAGCTAGAAAATGTGATTTTAACAAAGCCATAAACAATTGAGATTTTGTTGTATCAGTTTTGGATTCAAAAAATTCTTTGATTATCCTATTGCAATGGAAATAAATAGTGCATTTGGGAAACTTACCTTCAAGTCCTAAAAAGGAACTTTCATCCACATGAATACGTCTAGGAGTTCTTCGTCGTCTGCTTGATAGTCGAGGCAAGGGAGTCAGAACGGAAGTACGAGTCTCATCACCAGTTTGTTGTGGCCCTTCCTTCGCAAATTGGTCCTGCAAGGGAGTGTGTTCGACATGTGTGTGTTCTTCTTGGGGTGGTTTCCAATTAACAACTTGTTCAACATCCATCCCTTCATACTCGACATCAACCAAGATTTGATTGACTTCAACAACTTCTTCATTGCTTGTTGATGGATCTAAGGCACTAACATTTTGATGTCTGTAGTTTTACATGTACAACCTAGCCTTTTCACTTATCTAATGGGCCTTTTTAGGGGGTAGATCCTTCCTGCTAGAATTTCTTTTATTATTATATTCCTTTCCCATCTTCAATATGTTTTTTAACAAAACTAAAATATCACCCCTGCAAGAATAAATAACAAATAAGATATTATTTTTCAATTATGAAATGAGGAAACTCAATGTGCATGATTATTAAAACTCGATGTAGAAATTGATTATGTACAACAACATCTAGTGGGAATGTTTTCATATAATCTTAAAATCTATTGAGAATTCCCTGGATATAACAACAAGATCACCTCTAGGACCTCAATTTGAGATGTTTTCTTGTCATCTTGAAACAATGTACAATGAGCCTATTTTTGGTAGCTTGGCACTTGACACATGGTTTTTTGACAATAGTTTGTGTTAGTAGACGGTATTGGATGGTGGTATGGGATGTTAGTAGGAGCACATTTCCTACAAAAGGATAAGCTCCTACTCACTTCATTTTCATGTTTTGGATGACGGAAAATAGCCCCAAAATATTAAGAGTTTGATTCTTTAGGTGTTTGTGTGAGCTGTTGTAGTGAAATCATGATAAATTCAACAAATGTTTGTGTATTGGATGGAGTTATGTGATTATGAAAGGTTATTGTTGGTGATGCAAGTAAGCTTTTTTTATTATCTTTATGAAAGGTTGAAAGCATTGCTTGGTGCATTTTGTAGTGTTTTTTGGCAAGATATTTTTATTGTCTATGTTAAATATTAAGAAGACTAAAATAAATTTATCATATAATTCATGAGGAAAAACTAAAATAGATACAATTCAAACAAAGTGAATGAAGACTAAAATACATTTCAAAAGAAAAAATTGTCACTATACCTCAAGGATTAGGATTTCTCTTTGCTTGAAATGTAAAATGCTCTTTTGATGTATCCACTATATGTAATAAGAGTTCAAGTGTGTCCAAGTAGCATGAGAATTCAATCCAACGATCTGTTGGAATACGCACACCATCATTTTTATATTTTGCATGCTTGCATGCAAATCTGCATGCTTTGCATGGCACTGCATGCATCCAGTCATCATCATGGTGGTCTTCCCAACACCTAGAGCTTTCTTCTAGCTCTCCAGAGCCTGTCTGTAGCCCCCATTTCGCCTCCTACCTACCTGATGCACCCTTCTTGACTGTTCTTCTTGACAATTGCGCCTTTCTCATCTACCACACTCAGTTAGTGTGCCTTTACTCACCTACCATCAGTTATCACTCAGTTAGGGCGCCTTATCTCACCTACCAAGAGTTAAGGTAGTGTTCAGTGTTAATCAACAAAAATTTCTCTTGTTTTGCAGGTTTATTCACCTGTTCTAATTCTTCTTCAACTATTCGACCTTATTTGTTTAGATGGATCTAAAGTTCACATCTTCCAACTATGTTGAGTGGAAATCCAAGATGGCTCTCTTCATGAGATCCAAGAGCTTCACTCGAATACTTAATGGAACGATGGTATAGCCTCTCAGTGTAGTTGAAAAGTCCAAGTACTTGGATAGGATTGATGAAGCCATTGGCCTCCTCATTCTCTCAATTTCTGATGATCTTCACTTCCATGTCATCAATCTTACATCTCCTAAAAAGGTTTGGGACAAGCTCGAATTCCTTTTTGGACAGAAATATGATATGAAAGGACACAAATTGGAGAATGAACTCATATGTTTGAGTCCTGACAGCTTCAAATATATCAATGCCTTCTTCACCAATTTCAAAAGATTGATATCATAGTTAAAATGATATGAGATAGTGGAAGAAGACAAGCAACTTATACTTGCCATTCTCTCAAAGTTGGGGCCAAACTTCTCATTTTTTTTCTCTACTTTCTAGTCAGCTAAGTTGTCCATTCCAAGATGGAATTTTCCCTCACTTGATGACTTCATCCACTCTCTTACTCAAGAGGAAGATAAGTTGATCTCCATGGGAATGATCAAACCCAAATTGGATTCATCTCTTACAGATGCAGAGAGAGCGAATGGAAAAGGAAAGCAAAATATTTATGACAAGAGATCGAATGATACAAGGCCTACAAATACTCCATACACCAGTACAAAATGAGAGATAAGTGACCAAGCGACTAAAAAAGTTAGCCACCATAGTTTTTTCAAGGGATAAATGACTAAAATTGAACAATTTTATGTGGGATAACTAAAAACGACTAAGATAAATGACTAATTTAGTCATGGGATAAAATATATGACTATATAACAAGTGACTAAAATAAAAATGATTAATGTAAATGACTAATTTAGTCACAAGCATACAAATATGGCTAGCTAACAATGACTAAGCATATGAATTAGTCATTTATGTTAGTCATTTTTAGTTGTGTCACCCCGACAATGGAAAATTACAATTTTTGATAATGAATTTGTACAATTTACTAAATTTTAACACTACATATGTATTCAAAAACCCCGTATAGATGGATTCGGATGCCCCCATCTGCAGGGGGTCTCTGGATCCATCTACAATGCTAAAATTTAGTAAATTGTACAAATTCATTATCAAAATTGTAATTTTCCATTGTCGAGGTGATGCCGATTGTAACATATGTAGTGTTAAAATTTAGTAAATTGTAACATTAAAGTTGGATTCAGAGACTCGACTGACATTAACTGTGTCACACGACAACGAAAATTGCAATTTTGACAATGATTAATTATGATTTACTAAATTTTCACACTACATATGGATTTAGAGTCCCGCTAGCCATCTACAATGTTAACATTTAATAAATTGTACACTATAGATATTGGATTCAGACACCCTCTCATGTGTAATAGCTTGACAATGGAAAATATTGAAATTTTTGACAAGGAGGTCTAAATATAGATCAATCATTAGTAATTGATTTTGCAATTAGTAATTGATTTAATAATGGGGGTCTAAATATATATCAGAGTGGATGTTTTTAGTTAACTCACTTAAAATTGCTCAATTTTAATCTTTTAAGTAATTACAATATTTAAATTGCATTCTTCTCTATATAAATTATTAATTTTTTATATGCTTTATGAACAATAGAGATTCCTACATTGTATGAATGTTAATTTAAACCAAAGTTGGGTCTTCATAATGTAAACACAAACCATTGTTTTTAAATTTAAAAGAACACAATAATAATATTATCAATTTTTATAAATTAAAATTACCAAGCATGCCCGCTCAATGCTTCAACTCAACAAACAAAATCAACGAACAAGAAATATCTCGAGGACTTCACAAAACCCACAGACATACAAAAATAAAGGAAAATATAAGTTACCCCAATAGCACCTAATAGCATATCCACCAATAATAGCTTTGAGGCTCTCAATGAAGCTAACCCATCACAGAGTGCTCCTCCATCCACGGACCTCAGTCCCTCTGAGCAGACCAAGAACAAGTCATATCTGTGGACTCTAGAGAATATGAAGCATCACAAAGTAGTAGAGAACCCATCCCTTAATCCCAGTGTGGAGGATTTAGTGATGGTCATATACAAGGGATACTCAATAGATTTAGATGATTGGGAAGAGATGGATCTTAAAAACTAAATTCAATGGAGGGAACGAAAAAATAGGAGGAAATAAATTAGTACATTCCATATTCCATTGGTTGTTACAGGAATTAAAGATGGATCCTAAGTAGTGCACAACCATCAATACACTGTTTGTGCCGATAAGGAAGGGCATCTTGTAGAGGCTTGGAGATGGCACAGTCTATGTGAATAAGAAACCCTCCAACTTTGTTCTCATTCATGAGAGAGGACACTGGTCCTGGTGTAGGTATAAGACAACCGATCTCCTGGAAAAATTAGACCACACTGTGATCGTATTCAATCTCGTAGCTTCAAGATCCATTCCACATGCCCTAATCACATATCCTCCTTGCAACAATACTCAGAGCCCCTTTTGGATGCCCTCTATTCAATTTTAGATTCGGAAAAGGTATCACAAATTGAAAATACAGTTGAATCCAGTTTTTAATTTTTGATGAAATATTGATGTTTATTATATCCCAACATGGGTGGTTCTCATGGGTCATGGCTTGGGAGGCATGTGTTTGGCCTATGATTTTGATATTTTTGCATTGAAGATTGTTGTGGCAGTTTACTTGGTGTCCCTCATGCTCCCAGAGTGATTCGAATCTCTAGAACAAGATATGAAGATGGTGAGTCTCAATGCCAAGATTTTCCTTCATAAAGTAGGTAACACATTGAAACTACTATATAAAACAATATAGTGTGTCAAGATAGTCTAGTTGAATATCATGTATATGTGATATATAATGGTCTCATGCACACAAGAGGGATTGGAATCCTACTTGTGGTGTTGAACCTGAAAAATACTACTCCAATAAATTAATCTTTAGGAAAATTTAAATTGGACAAATTAATTTCCAAGTTAAGATCCCCAAGATGCATAGCCCGATCCTTTGAAGGCCCTAATTGATACCCTTCTTGCTTGTGATAGAAGGTGAAGATTGGAATACATGCACACAAGTTATTCATCCTTCTTTGAATCCATCTTATTACGTTTAATAAGTGGATAATGCGATATATGTTGGACTTTTACTCTCATGTTGAAGAGCTAGCCTCTTCTAAAATAACACAGATGGAAAGGGACTACAATTGTCTGGACATGCTCCTTCAGTGGTTCACTACTAGATAGACGCTCAAATATTCCTATCATCATGGTTTGAAATCTGCAAAATATGAAGGAAACTCTGCTAATTGATTGTAAATAATTGTACTCTCATTGGGTTTGATATTTTTAATTCCCTAATATCTTTCCTTATATGAGGCTTTCCTTTTCTTATTTATGGCATTATCACAATCTTTACAATAGTATTTATTTCCCTCAAATGAGCATGAAAGTATTTTTCTTTCATCTTCCTAAGTTATTATATTGATCATATTCTCTATCACGATGTCCATATTTTCATACATTTGTCCCAAATAAAGACTATATGTACCAATTTTTCTAATCAAAGCAACTAGAGGTTTTGTGAAGCTAATGGAAAATTCGATCTTGCTCCACCAATGTTCATCTACAACAAGTGTTAGAATCATTACTGTTTTCATCAAATATACTTGTGTCTACAACAAACTACTTAACCATGACAATGTATCTCATCATGATGAAATTAAAGGCATAATGTGTCTTAGCTATTATCAATCACTCCAACTTGTAGAACTGATAGAAATTCATCAGAGACATGGTTTGTGATGAATTTCACCATTGAATTGCACTTCCCTATGAGTGTTTGTATCCATGAAGTGTTGTTGTCGAATTCCGGCAGTAAAGTCCTTTTTAACTTTATGCAAAATTTATTGTCATTCATGGAATGTACCCTGCAGTTTTATACTATTTCTTGTGGATAGATGGAACACATCCATGGATCAAGCATTTATGCTAGCCTATGAAGTAAACACTTATTTGCATTGTGGAATCACTTATTTGCAATAACAAAGTGTCAATAGGTGTTTGTTACAAATTATTTTTAACAAAATTCTTGGGAGATAATTTGTTTAAAGCACTTTTCATAGGAATAAGTGCATGCGAAATTACCCTCCAATATTTAGAATATTACCTGGAATGTACACAAGTTCTTGGTTTTGAGATAGTGTCCAAAGGAAACAAATATGAAACTGCTGTGGGCCAAATTCCTTGTCCATGTATACCTTCTTACCTCCCCAATAGAAAGACATCAATGATTTGCAATTTAGAGAAATATGCACGTGTTGAAAAATATTGTGCTATATTCTTTCATGCAAGGATTCCTCAAAATTGGTCTTGTTGCAAAGAGAAAAAAACCAAAGACATTGATTCTTTCAATTCCATCTCTGCTCATGTTCAATAGCGGTTGAATGTGATAGATAGATGCCGCTAATTGTTTTGGATTTAAGAAATGCAACATTCTCCATAGGAAAATAACATCCTTGTAGTGCCATTAAGTCCCTCAAATTCATGATTCCCGTATGTTTATTCTGCTTACACCTTAGAGGTGTATTAGTAGGGTAGTTAATTGTCATGAAAAAGGGAAAGTGTAAAGGATGTTGTCCTTATTTACATTGTTATTTTGATCGAATCTTGTCATAATCGATGTCGATGTGGAGATTCTCATTGGTATTCCTCCTTTTGTCAGCCACAAGCAAGGAAAAAGGGGGCGGAGGAAGGCTTTGAAGTGAGTGTAGCTGAAACTAGCTTCAAAATCTCTTTTCCACAAAATCTCTTGCTGAGAATGAAGGAGAGGGGATTTCAAAGGTAACTATTAATATCAATGAATGTTGATGTTATTTCTTAATGTTCATTGTAATACACATGCACAGACATCATTGCATTCTTCATCACTTGTTCCATGTTTTTGGAAGCATGGAAATAAATGGAAGCATGTTTGGAATTGTTTTTAGTTATTGCATGTGAAATCATGTGCAAATGACATCTAGGCAATAAAAGAGAATTAAAACTAAGTATTAAAATTATTCCCTCTATTTCTAAGTTTGGTTTTCTCTAATAGTTTCATAGGAGACTAAAATGTTAATTCTTAAAATGCATTACAAGCAATATAATATTCTAATGATATTTCATGAATTATACAATTGATATACCATCCAGACATAGGAAATATTATCCGAGTTCATATTTTTGGCTTGCATGCAATTGATCTTATCCATGAAGAATCAAATGATATAGCCATGGGAACTCGCATTCAGGTATACAATTTTATAGCTACATACATTTTAAGTGTGATGCTTTACCAAGACATGGATAGGGACACGGTATGTGAATGATGGTGCACCCTTGGGTATGGAGATCCCTAGTATATTTGTATGGGTTCTTATTGTTATTGTTTTCTTAAACTCAACAATAAATTCTTATGACACTTTTTAACTTGAGACTCTTGCCAATGATTTATTTATTTTGTTATTTCTCTCATTGTATTATGAACCTTGAAACCAATGAAATGCATTTGGTGGCATATTTTTTGAAGTCAAAAGTTCATAAAAAATTTAAAATGTTGAGATTAATAAGGGTCAACAAAATATTCAATGGAACCAAGTCTCACCCAAATTTTGAGATAGCCTTCTCACAATTGTGCTAGAGAGAGATAGGTTTAGTGCGCAAGAGAGAAAGTGAAAAAACCAAGCAAAAGTGCTGAAAAAAGAAATAAACGAGTGTTCCCAAGAGAGAGTTGCTAGTCACAAGAAAGCAATACCAAAATTTAGTGCCTTTAGGCTTATAACACTTGGTATTTTAGATCAAGAATATCACAGGAGGAGATGAAACAAATGAGAATTTGAGTTGTCTATTTATACACATTTCAAGTGAAGTGTCCCTTAAAGAGGGGTAGGAATCCCTTAAAGAGGGGTTTATGGGCCCATAAAACAAGGGCTCATACCTCAAGAGGGTTATTTGGCCTATATATCAAGTTTAACTAGGTCGGCTTTAACCGTACCTAGTAGTATAATAAAATAATAAAATTTGGCCACAACCATAATTACAAGTACACAATGATACATATGAATGGGTTGTGGCCACATGCACAGATTATAACCAATAATTCCAACACCTTCCTTGAGCCGAACAAGGAGCGATACAGACAATTCATTACAATAAAAGGTTAAAAAATTTCCTTCCCTCCATAATGTTGAGAAAAGGGCCATATCACCACCCTTAAACTCCACATTTCTTCTTCATAAATCCATAAAGATCATCAATGATTGACATTGATCTCTAGAGGGGCTTAGGTGTGGGATGTTGTTGGTTGGTAGACAATGATGTACTACTCATCACAATTCCTCTTCTAGTTCTTTCTCTAGATAGAGTACCCTTCTAAGCTTCCTCTAATTGAGCTCATATGGTAGGAGAGATACTCCCAATTTTTCCAATATTTTCAGTGCTTCCAGCGTCTCCAGTTCCCATGAAAGTAACAATTTTTTCATTTTTGCTTCATAGCACTCGATTCCACCTCTTGGATCAACTCTCTTCACATCTACATTTGTATATTTTTCTTTGAGACAGGATCTTGATTTATGGAGTTAGGGTTAGGTTTGAGTTCTAGTTTTAGCTTTTTATAGGAGCTACTTTTTGGGCTCCCACTTTGTATTGTTATCATGGCACCACAGAGTCTCGTTGACCTACTTTTTTGATCATTTTTTGGACATTAATAAATTATCTTATCTTCATCAGGTCATCACAGATTCACAATGCTCATAAATTGTTGGAAAACCAAAATATACCTCTATTTATTATAATTTAGGTGATAAAAAGGAAAATGATTACATTGAATAAAAAACCAAAATCATCTTTATTTATTATTATTTAGGAGAGAAAGAGGAAAATGGTTATACTGAATACATTGCCAAAATTTGCCTTCATAAAGTAGGTAATACAATAAAACTACTATATAAAACAATATAGTGTGTCAAGATCATCCAGTTGAATATCATGTACTTATGATATCTAGTGGTTGGTCTCATGCACTCAATAGGGATTGGAAGCCTACTTGTGGTGTTGAACATGAAAAATACTACTCCAATGAAATAATCTTCAGGAAAATTTAAATTGGACAAAGAAATGTCCAAGTAAGGATCCTCTGGATCCACATCCCAACCCTTTGAAGGCCCTAATTGATACCCTTCTTCCTTGTGAGAGAAGGTGAATATTGGAACATAGGCACATAAGTTATTCTTCCTTCTTTGAATCCCTCTTCTTATGTTTAATGAGTGAATATTGCAATATTAATTTGAATTTTACTCTCTTGCTGAAGAGTTAGGCTCTTGTAAAATAACACAGATGGAAAGGGACTGTAATTCTCTACAGATGCTCCATCAATGGTTCACTACTAGAGAGAAACTCAAACATTTCTATCATCAGTGTCTGAACTCTGCAAAAGATGAAGGAAAATCAACAAATTTCCTATAAATTGTACTCTCACTGAGTTTGATATTTTTAATTCTCTAATATGTGTCCTTATGTGAGGCTTTCCTTTTCTTATTTATTCCATTATGGTAATATTTACTATAGTATTTACTACCCTCAAATGATCATGAAAGTATTTTTCTAACAAGGTTCTGGAGGCAGTGGAGACCTTCAACCATATGCTTCTTTCAGAAGAATCCATTCAGTCTCACATGGCATTTGCTTCTTTGTTAAGTAGCCTAACCTAAGGGAATTGACTTGAATTATACTGAATACATTGCCAAAATGGTTATACTGAATACATTGCCAAAATTTGCCTTCATAAAGTAGGTAATACAATAAAACTACTATATAAAACAATATAGTGTGTCAAGATCATCCAGTTGAATATCATGTACTTATGATATCTAGTGGTTGGTCTCATGCACTCAATAGGGATTGGAAGCCTACTTGTGGTGTTGAACATGAAAAATACTACTCCAATGAAATAATCTTCAGGAAAATTTAAATTGGACAAAGAAATGTCCAAGTAAGGATCCTCTGGATCCACATCCCAACCCTTTGAAGGCCCTAATTGATACCCTTCTTCCTTGTGAGAGAAGGTGAATATTGGAACATAGGCACATAAGTTATTCTTCCTTCTTTGAATCCCTCTTCTTATGTTTAATGAGTGAATATTGCAATATTAATTTGAATTTTACTCTCTTGCTGAAGAGTTAGGCTCTTGTAAAATAACACAGATGGAAAGGGACTGTAATTCTCTACAGATGCTCCATCAATGGTTCACTACTAGAGAGAAACTCAAACATTTCTATCATCAGTGTCTGAACTCTGCAAAAGATGAAGGAAAATCAACAAATTTCCTATAAATTGTACTCTCACTGAGTTTGATATTTTTAATTCTCTAATATGTGTCCTTATGTGAGGCTTTCCTTTTCTTATTTATTCCATTATGGTAATATTTACTATAGTATTTACTACCCTCAAATGATCATGAAAGTATTTTTCTAACAAGGTTCTGGAGGCAGTGGAGACCTTCAACCATATGCTTCTTTCAGAAGAATCCATTCAGTCTCACATGGCATTTGCTTCTTTGTTAAGTAGCCTAACCTAAGGGAATTGACTTGAATTATACTGAATACATTGCCAAAATGGTTATACTGAATACATTGCCAAAATTTGCCTTCATAAAGTAGGTAATACAATAAAACTACTATATAAAACAATATAGTGTGTCAAGATCATCCAGTTGAATATCATGTACTTATGATATCTAGTGGTTGGTCTCATGCACTCAATAGGGATTGGAAGCCTACTTGTGGTGTTGAACATGAAAAATACTACTCCAATGAAATAATCTTCAGGAAAATTTAAATTGGACAAAGAAATGTCCAAGTAAGGATCCTCTGGATCCACATCCCAACCCTTTGAAGGCCCTAATTGATACCCTTCTTCCTTGTGAGAGAAGGTGAATATTGGAACATAGGCACATAAGTTATTCTTCCTTCTTTGAATCCCTCTTCTTATGTTTAATGAGTGAATATTGCAATATTAATTTGAATTTTACTCTCTTGCTGAAGAGTTAGGCTCTTGTAAAATAACACAGATGGAAAGGGACTGTAATTCTCTACAGATGCTCCATCAATGGTTCACTACTAGAGAGAAACTCAAACATTTCTATCATCAGTGTCTGAACTCTGCAAAAGATGAAGGAAAATCAACAAATTTCCTATAAATTGTACTCTCACTGAGTTTGATATTTTTAATTCTCTAATATGTGTCCTTATGTGAGGCTTTCCTTTTCTTATTTATTCCATTATGGTAATATTTACTATAGTATTTACTACCCTCAAATGATCATGAAAGTATTTTTCTAACAAGGTTCTGGAGGCAGTGGAGACCTTCAACCATATGCTTCTTTCAGAAGAATCCATTCAGTCTCACATGGCATTTGCTTCTTTGTTAAGTAGCCTAACCTAAGGGAATTGACTTGAATTAGCATTCTCCATTTATAGATTTATGACTGAAGTAGGTATTGTTCCATATATCACCATTTTAAAAATTGTTTCAACTGTCACTATCAAACAAGTAGAATGGATTATGCATTCAAAGTGTTTAATGAAATGGAAGCACATGGGTATGTTCTAGATGTCTTTACCTTCAATACCATCATGAAAGGGTTTTGCAAGGAGGGTAGGGTTTTGGGAAAGCTTCAACAATATTTTGGGATGTTAGGCGTTATGGTGCAACTAGGCCATCAGCCTGATGAAATCACATACAATGCACTCATAAATGGGTTTCACAAGGTGGGTGACTTGGACAAGGCTAGGGATATTTTTCAACGCATGTCAGAGAAAGATGGTAGAGTTGATGTAGTTACATATACTACATTAATAGATGGATTATGCAAGGAAGGATATTTGCAAGAGGCCACCAAAATGCTTCGAGAAATGTTGGATAGTGGGTGTACTCCAATGTGAACACACACAATGTTTTTATTGATGGTCTTTACAAAGAAGGACACTTGTTAGTATTGAGTAGTTAATGCACACTTGTCTGTCTGAACTTGAAGACATCTCCAATGAGAAGGGTCATGATGACAACTAATCTCCTTGCTTTCTGTTTTCTGGTTTATGTCTATGCATTTTGTTTTACGGAAATATATCTATGTAGCCAACAAATAGCATTTTTGTGTCACATGGAGCAAACTGGAACTAATTATACTGATTGTTTATCTAGAATGCTCATTGCTGTGTTTTTGGGTAATTTTTCTTTGCAACAGATTATCAGTTGTTTCGTTGTGCATTTCACAAAATGGGGGCCATGGAAAAATGTTTTGGTAGGAACCCCCCCATCTCAGAGGCGTGGAAAGCATGGGGGGCTCACCTCCAACCCTGCAGGACGCATCCCTGTGGAACATTGGTTTATTATCCTTCTAGGTGGGTGAAAAATTAAAATCCTTAACTAGGTTTGACATCTACTCTACCTTAATATGTACTAACTCTATAATAGGCTACCTAGGCTAAGAGGTTAAATGAAAAGAAGAATTAATGAGCGACAATGAAGGGTTATGAACCTACTCTACATGCCCATGAAGTTGCTTCTCATCTAATGAAAGAAAATTGGGAAATACTATCTCCAAATACATTGAAACGAAGGAAACAAGAAAGAATACACACATCTAATGGCAACTTAATCAAAAGTGCCAATATATATGACACATGTGCCCTCTATTGAGAAGGTTACCTCCTCATACACATTGTTCTTTTGAAGATCCCTTTGAATATGAGAGATAAGATGATAGGGTGTGAACTTGGGTGATTGAGAATGGATCATTACATATTTCTTCATCAGTATAGGTACTCTTCGGGGTGGAAAATTGGAGCTATGGCTTGGTCAAGCCCATTTTATGGGTCAATTCTAATTTAGTGAATTGGCGTCTTGGAACATACAGAACCTAGTTTGGGATTTAAATGGAGATTTTCCCCTCAAAACTTTCCACTTGGTTGTTCTACTTTTTGAGATCCTTCCAACAGTCCAAATAGCACCTCAATCGAAGTTTGTATGAAGTTATGTCTTTGACAAGTTGACTTGTGCTTTGAATACCATGGTACCAAGTGGAAGCTGCATCAGTCCCCATTACTCACATGTGCAGCTAGTCACATGTGGAGATTCTAGAGGATCCCAAATGCTAACACTAATAGGAGGTTGGGGCATGAAAAAACCATTACCCCTAACCCTCACAATTATGAGGGGATGTTAAAACATTAGCCGCTACAAGAGAGGAGGATTTCATTCATGTTGTAATATTATTTTGTTCCATAGCTGGGCAGTGTAGAGGAGTTAGATACTAGTGAAGATAAAAGAAAGAAGGCAACCATGTAACAACCTATCATGGCATATAGGTTGTCATGTCTATTTGCTCCATAGTAATCCAATATTTCTCTGTATTTTTCATCATTGATATGAGAATAAAATAACAAGGAACAATCTTACTTCTTGGATTTTTTCTCCATCTCATGTTCAATATGTTTATGATGTGCTCTTTTTAACTACTGTAGTTTGGTTCTTATTTTCTTAATTGTTTTTCTAAGTTTATTAATGAAAGTGGTATGCTTCTAATAACAAAGTTTAATCATAAGTAATCACTGTGTAGAAGAGTATAATGTCACCATATTTGCAATAGTATATAAGATCTATTGTGATGAACTGTCAATTGGAATATCCAAGGCAATTTATAGATCATTGGGCCCTGACCAAACACCACAATTGAACCAACCAAAGAAGAAAAAGAAGATCTAAGCCAAATGGAAAGGAAAGTACCAATTGTAGCAACATCTAAACAAGTGGAGGGTTGATGGAGATAACAAATCCCAGCAATCTTAGAGCATGGAAGTTGGAAAGATAGAGCTGGATCACAAGTGAGCTAGTAATCCAATAAATATTTTGACATGAGAATGGAATTATAGATCCTTAACAACAAGGAGAGGAGTGTTGTAAATGTATTTGGGAATGCTCGAGACGTCTTACCAATTGTTGCATTGACTATTGGATGGGTGGTATTTCCAAAAGAGTCAAACTGTGGATTCAAATTCTAACCTAGCATACTACACAGAACTAAGGAAAACTGTAGGTAATTTCTGGAAAAAATACTTTTTTTATGCAAGAAAGTGTGAACCGCTAGAAACAAGATTGATAAGGTTTAAACAAGTCATGATTGAAAAAATGCACAAAAAACACTCAATTTGACCAAGTAGGTTCCTAAAAGAGCATGCTTTAATGGATTAGGGACATTTGGGTACCCAAGGGAGGATACTCAACTAACCAAGACCCCATTTTGTGCACAAGGTCTAAGTGAGATCCTAATTAGCAAGGGAGAGATCCAAATGGGTTGGCCAAGGCACCTACCATATCCAAACATACCACCAAGGAAGGACAGAGGTGAACAGGGACTCTATGATAGCACTAGACATCAACTAAGAAACTGCAATCACACATCCAGACCAAAGAAGGGGACTTGAAAGGGGGCTTCAGCATATTGTGAGCCATTTCTAGGATGGATAGGAGGAACTTGGTGTCGTCCTAGGGAAGCTTGTGTATGGCCAATGTACACTGGAAATGTAACACATCAATATCCAATGAGATATGTGTATGGTCAGTTTGAAGTGCATAAATAATACACTTACAACTGTAATCATTATCGTCTCTGTCACACAAACAAAATATTGCACGCTTCTACTTGTATGCCACCAGCAAAGGGAAACATCGTACCAAATAGTATAGGTAATGGGTAATCCTGTCTCAAGAATGCCACATACAATATGTAGAGGATAGCTCAATATGAAGCTTGACGCAATGGAGGAGGGGTAAGACACAGTTATTCTCTCATTCCCAAAACAATGATACCCTTCATCTAAATCACTGCATTGTGTAGGGTGTCATAGGAACACTATAGAGGTATTGGGTACATAGTGGAGGTTGTTGAGCATGTAGGCAAGGGCTAGAAGTTGCAGTCACACATGTTCACACAGAGAGGAAGCTCCATATGAGAGTTGTGGGACTGAGAACCAACGCAGGTCACCTAGGGAATTCAAATCAATGAAGGTAAGGAAAAATGAAGGTCACATGCACCCATCTAATCACCAGAGGAACACAGATCGACGAAGGGATCCATCCATTCGAAAGGGGATCACGGAGCTTTTGATAAAATGAAATATGTAATTTTTTTGTAGACATGGTTTCAACAATAATTAAATACAAATATGCAGCAATAATGATGATACACCAGTCCCATAATGCACACAGCTCTTCAAGGCTTCGTGTCAGCTCTCCACTTAGCTTTTTAAGTCTCCACATGCAGGTAAAAATGTAGGTGAAGAAAACATATCCACACTGTTAAAAAACTCCACGTAGGATATTTAATGGCATAGGAAAACTCTCGGATTAGGGTTTATACACAGGTTGAATGAGTTGATACCGCTGTCACTCATTCAATACCTCAACGCAGGATTTGGAGGGGAGTATGCATCAGATAGATATGGCAGAAGGAATCTCTACAAAAGAAGAAAATCATAGGCCACGCAACTGAGGAATGCTCTTATACCATGGTTAGGTTTCCCATAAGGGAAGATAGAGAAATTGGATGAAGACAAGCCAAATACACCATAAATCACAAACACAAAGACAAACTAAGTAGGCGCAAAGCACAAATTCTCATGAATGGTTATGCATATTAATACAATGAGATGGCTCTTGGGTTCCAAATTCCCAAGGCGTCTCTTGGACTTCTCAAGGTCACTGTTCACCTTCACCTACCATGAAGGATTAGGTTCCAAAAATGCTTCTATTGTGTATTTTCCAGCTATATGTGTAATTTCTGCTAGGTGAATAATTTAATTTCTGCAATTAAATAACACTTTGTTTAGTTGAGAACATAAGGACAGTTAGTCTCTTAAGATTTGGAAAATTCACATTGGGTACATAATGAAGAGAAAGTGCATGAAAGAAATCGATATCTACATATGACCAGTTTAAGTAAAATGCCACCAATACCTTGTTGGATCTGTACTAGTTGATCTTTCTGTAACTTTTTATCCGTGTCCATTCATGTAGACCTTGGGCAGAGCATGCCCATCTCTAGGATTTCTCCTGTTAAAATCCAGCTAGCAATGCAGACTTTTCCTGGGATGTAGAAATCTCAACATAAACCAATATCTTATGAAATCATAGAATGTCTAGTAAAATGAGGAAACAAGGCCCTTACCTTTGCAATGATTTTCTGTCCACTGTCTTCCTTGGAAATAATTGAAGACTTTTTTTGATATCCTAGTCTAGATCTTGGATTTTAGACCATATAAGACTTGTTACACATGATAATTGTGCCACTAGTGGACATGCCTTCACTAGATGTACCACTACTAAACTAGAAATGATGACACAACCAAAATCAAACAAAGTAAGAAACTTGAGAGAAAGAAAAGTGCCCCCTGTGCTTCACTATAATATAAAAGCATGTCAGACAAAGGAGCATACCAGAGAGGAGCTTTGATTAGTAAAAAACTGAGGTTGTCTGGACTTTTCTTGTAGACAAAATAGTCACCATAGTGCCAGAACTGTGAACAGATAATCCCCCTTGCATATAAAGTATTCATCCAAGCAAAGTGCTACTCGGTAGGCTTATTGTTAACATAGATGAATCCACTTGAGGAAAAATTATTATACAACATCTTATAACTCCAGAGAGAATGTTTCCTTCTTTGCATTCTAGAGGAACCTTATGCATGACCAACTTTTACAGATGTTTCTTGTAATACATTGGAAAATATTAAGAGAGAGTGCCATTCATTTGCTCAGACTGATGAAACATTTTCAACATTTTGCTTAGAGATTCCATCAAACTTCCATTTTGTATTGCAGGTAAGAAATGGAGGGTTTACTACATCGTGAACCGTCCATGTACCAATGCTACTTGCACAACTAAAATCCAAGCTAGCATTTCTTTGACTCTTTCCAGGTGTCAGGACTACAAAATAATGAAATATGGGATTAGTAAAACCCTGAAACTCAGGCAGTGTTAAAGAAAAATATTATAAGGCGATGCACCTGAAAAGCAAAGACTCATCTTCTTTTAATCCTTTAGGAACTCTCATTTTTTCATTACAACCTTCCAAAAATGTGCGATCCATCTTCCATATCTCTTTTCCTTGCCTAATTTGAACCTTTGGGGCCACAAGTTTTTGTCCGTTACAAATTTGCATAAGAAAAAACCTTTTCTGCAGAACAGTTTGAGCTAATAATGTATTTTGGATTCTTCTCTGATCTTTGTAGGCATCCTTTTGATCTTGTTGGAAACACTAGGAACTGGACTATGTACCTCTTTTAGTCATTTGTTTTAGAATATTTTCAATCCTTGGACTAGATCAATTTGGCTAGAATCCTGGCACTACCTTCCTAAAAGATGCCCTCCTTTGCACGACCCATGTCTTGAAAGTAACCTCCTTGGTCTAACTAGCAACTAGCTCTGTAACATCATGCCTTTACAATTCAGTCAACATCTATCCATCTTGGTATCTTTGGAAACATATTTTTTTATTGTTATCTTCTTTGCATATTGACAATTTAACACCTATTCTTGTTACAATCCTATGGAAGAATATTCAACTTGTGATGACGAATAAATAATTTTTATTTGGAATTTTCAGCAAGAAAATATCAGTTAAGTTTCTGGGCTTTATAGAAGCGTATCAATGTACATCTCTTGTTTATCTTCTGACCACAGATTCGGACTCTGAGTATGTTGAGATCAAGATTTCAGTCTTTACTTGGTGCTTTCAATGATAATTTAGTTCCATCCAAAAGGCCACTACTTAAAGGATTTTCTCTTGCTCGATGCTTTGAAGAGGTTAATCAAAATCTCACACTTCCTCTACATTGCTTCCATAGAAAATCATTTTGAACTTTATCAAAATATTGTCTTTCAACAACAGTTTTTACAAAATTGAGTGTAATGTTATGTATCCACCATTTCCATTCAGGTTTCTCCAAGCAGGAGGATAGAAGATGCCAAGTTTACACAACTGTGGAATGAAGTTATTTCTAGTTTTTGTGAGGAAGACCTCATATGCAATAGGCAATAAAATTTGAATATTGGATAATAGATAACAATATATAATTTTTATATATTTCCTTGTAAAAAATGTTCTTATGCATGTCATGCATATACTTTTCAAAGTCCATATACATCTTCCATGCAATTAATATCATGTTATTGACATGCATGCATAGAAATGGACCTTTTAATTGTTTCATATTCATCAGATCCAAGCCTGAAGCTAATACAATGGCCACCATTTTTACTTTCCATCAAGGTTCTCAGTCCCTTAATTATTAATGGTTTTATTTAAAAAATTAAGTTTTCCTTATTCCTGAAAATGTGAAATATGCTTAACAACATGCAGATTCCAATAGCATTGGATATGGCAACTCAATTTAAAGCTAAAGACACAGATGTATGGAAACGGATATGTGTTGATGAGTACATGAAATGTGCAGTTCTTGAATGTCATGAATCATTCAAACATGTTATGAGGGTACTAATTGTTGGTGTAAAAGAGAAAAGGTAAAGAGTTACAGGGAGACAGTTTAAAGTTTGAACTTTAAATACAACTCATATTTTCAGTTTAATTGGCCTGAGGAGAACAATATGAATATTATTTCTTTGATCCTAATTCAACTTGGTGATTCTCACATGTGTTTTCTATCCACCTTAGTTGATCTGTTTTTATGACAAGAAATTCTCCTCTGCTTCTATCACAAAAATACATTTAGGCAATTGAAATATCTTAAAGGTTTATGGAATTTTGGGTATCTAATATTTTCTTATTTTTATTAGGATAATAGAAATAATTATAAAGGAGGTTGAGTCTAATATATCAAAAAATGCACTTCTAGCCAACTTCAGAATGAGTGCTTTGCCCATAATCTACAGGATATTTGTGGAGCTTGTAGAGATATTGGTAAGTTTAGATTGAAATCATCTCCACTTTTGTTTTTTCCTTTACACGTCTTGCATATTCTCTTTGCAGGGATATCTAAAACAACTGTGCATTGCAGAAAACAGGTGAAGCATCGATGCGTGACAATGTGGTATTGTTACTTCAAGATTTGCTAGAAGTGGTGACACGTGATATGATGGTTAATGAGATTAGGTGAGCAGTGCAATCATTGGTTTATTATGGAATGTGGACAGAAGAAACAAATCTAATCTACCATATGCATATGGAGCAAACTTAAAGTTGATCCCGTAATCAACAATTTTTCTAATTTTTTTATATCTTGCTTCTATTAGAGAAATTCTGGAGTCTGTCCAGAATAGGTAAGATTCAAACAATGTAAGGTATGACTTTATTCATTCACCCCAAACAAACAGACAACTGTTTGTTGGTACAGAACCCAAATCCGTTGTTGTCTTTCCACCACTAGCAACAGCCCCATGGATTGAGCAGGTGTGTATTTTTTGTCTCATAAGAATTAATGTTGTATTTAATTTGCATTTGAGGTTATCTGAGGAAAATAGTCTAATGCTAATTACATTTCTGTGATATGCCACAAATATTTGGCATCATTTTCTTTTGACAATGAAGCAATTTGCCATCTGTGATATGCCACAAACAGTGCTAATTGCACTTTTATGTTATGCATTCCAGAAAACAGGTGAAGCATCGATGCCTGACAATGTGGTAATGTTACTTCAAGATTTGCTAGAAGTGGTGACACGTGATATGATGGTTAATGAGATTAGGTGAGAAATGCAATCATTGGTTTATTGTGGAATGTCGGTAGAAGAAACAAATCTAATCTACCAAATGCATATGGAGAAAACTTAAAGTTGATCCCGTAATCAACAATTTTTCTAATTTTTTTTATTTCTTGCTTATGTTAGAGAAAGTTTGGAGTCTGTCCAGAATAGGCAAGAATCAAACAATGTAAGGTATCACTTCATTCATTCACCCTAGACAAATAGACAACTGTTTACTGGTACAAAACCCAAACCCACTGTTGTCTTTCCACCACCAAAAACAGCCCCATGGATTGAGCAGGTGTGTATTTTTTGTCTCATAAGAATTAAAGTTTATTTAACTTTCATTTGAGGTTATCTAAGGAAAATAGTCTAATGCTAATTACATTTCTGTGATATGCCACAAATATTTCGCATCAGTTTCATTTGACATTGAAGTAATTTGCCATCTGTGATATGCCACAATTCCAATTTTATGATATGCCACAAACAGTGCTAATTGCACTTTTATGTTATGCCAAAGGTAAAAAGGCTTCACTTGATTTTTACAGTGAAGGAATATACCATGGATGTACCTATGAATCTAGAAGCACATAGACGAATAGCATTTTTCACAAACTCGTTGTTTATGGATATGCCATGTGCACCCACAATCCGAAAAATGATTTCTTTGAGGTTTGTATATCTATATTGGGATTTTCTATTAACAACATTGTTGTAATTTGTTTATACATTCTAAAATCTCCAATTTCCATACAAACTATGCTTTTTCAGTATTAATCAATGGTGTTGCTTCAGGTTTCTTTAGACCTAAAAGAGGGTTAAGGCAGGGTTTCCCCCCATTTTCCATTGCTATTTCACTAGACATGCATTTATGCATATAGGATGGAATGATCATATTTTATTCTAAGGAAAACCTCACACAGAAACCCAAGAATGTTTCCTTACATCCTTGGATGGCATCCCTATCAAACCTGTCAGTGTAGACTAGTGCACCTAACCCAAGGGGATTCAAACTGGGCAATTGCTAGCATGGATCTAGCCAAATTCCTGGCAACATTGGCGACAAATAGTTGAGCTAACCCATTGTGGTAGGATGGTTTGATATTATGTTAGGATTGTAAACAAGTTTTTATGTATTTTCAAGTGGACTGAATTAACCCAGTTCATAGTTTGACTTTCACAATGCACTATTTTTGACATGCAAACATGTTTTGCTGTAGAACATATAACAAGATATAAATGAGCAGTGAACACAAAGGATTACACATTTTCTTAAAATTGCCGATAGGAATTCATGAATCCTATTAAGTTATCCTCTCTCTCTCTCTCTCTCTCTCTCTCTCTCTCTCTCTCTCTATATCTATATATATATATATATATATATATATATATATATACATAGATATAGATATATATAAATTCCCAGCCAATGGGTTGATCCAACGCAACTTATTGTCAAATTCAATTCTCTCTCTATATATTCATGCAATTATATATATATATATATATATATGCATGCAATTATATATATATTCATGCAATTCTCTCTCTCTATATGCATATATAGAGAGAGAATTGAATTTGGCAATAAGTTTCATTGGATCAACCCATATATTGGGAAATTATTTAATGATATTCATATTTCATTGTTGATTTATTTCCATTTTTTATTTATATTTTTACAGTGTGTTGGCACCCACAAATTTTTTGCCCAAAATCCTAAACCTAGGACTATTCCCATGGGTAGGCTCTGTGAAAAGATGGTTAAAACCCCTTCCCTATTCAGGTCCAGGTTGCTAAGGCCAAGAAAATATCTAAGTAAGAAGGGAAATGATGAGAAAGATGAAGGGTTTTAGCACTTTGAGCCTAAGGAGGTAGCCCGAATAATGAAAATGGGTGAAAATGCTGATAACCTATAGTCCGATGAGAAATAAAGTATAAGATAAAGAGCGGGCATTTTCCAACCGTTGATCCAAGGCGCGAAAGAGATCCATGGTCCATAGATCATCCTCGCATCGCGAAGTTGTACGAAAGGAACACAAGAGAGTGGTCGCGAGAGGAATACAGCCTGGACAGATGGTAGTCAGAGGAGCTCTCGCAAGAGTGTTTTGGCGGTAAACAAAAACCTTCAAAGGGCTTGCGATACCACCATAGTGGAGCAATAAGAAATAAGATCAACGGTGCAGATTTATTAGCCATGAATCTAAGGGCGCAGAAGACATATGGTCACATCAGCACAAGGATCAAAGCAGATCAACGACTCGCAACAAAAGAAGTCAAATCTATGGCTGGTGGATGTTAGTAGGCTCCACAGATGAAGGTACTGAAAATTAGACACCTGGGTGATTCCCCGCCGTAGATATGTCAGAGGCAATATCAATGATCCCCAGTGGTTCTCACAAGGTAAAAGAGCGCTCCATATAAGCAGGGAGGGTGGTTGCGAGATTGTATACCATCTACCATGTGTCACCTTCTAAACATCTCGCGAGGAGGGCTAAGTGGTAATCCAAAACCAAAGGTCGGGTCGCGATACCATCGTTGGATATGATCGACGGTTGGGATTTAAAGCCAATAAAAGATCCTACAACTGAGATGAAGAAAGGTCAAATAAAAAAGGTTAAATAAAGGCTCCAATCAATGGATTGGAGACAACACCCGGCAGATCGACGGATAAGAGAAAGGGACAGCGGGAAAAAGTGGATAGAAGATATCCGAAAAGGGTTTTATATATATAGCACGGCATGAGAAGAATAAACATTTCGTTCTTGGACCTGTCGGAGTTGGAAGCTTCTGGAAGTGCAGAAGACGAAGAGGACGACAGGGAAAAAGGTCACTCTCAAGCTTTTCTTGTGACAGGTAGGGTCCCAAAATTCTCTGTTTTCAACGTGTAGTGTGTTTTCCCGCTATAAAATGACATAAGAACAGGATTCTGCTAGTTCTAAAGTCCGAGTAGCCCTAGAAGACAAAGATTGTGAATTTTTCGACCCAGGCCTTCGGCTCCCTATACTAGAGATTAAAGGAAGGCTAAGAGCTCTGCTCGAGCAAGGGGTAGATGTCCATAGGGTCCATCAGTCCTTTTTCATTTTCTTTTTTCCAGAACATATTATGCCATTCCTTGAGTTCGTGTCGTGGTGTTCAATAAATTACTCAGAGCCCCAACGAGTAATAATGAATTTCAGGAAATCTCAAAATAGTTTGTAATGTTGACCCTACCGTTATCCAAAGCACCCTTGTCGTACCAGAGTCTCCAACCCTAGCCCTCCAAAATTCCCCTAAAGAGTCAGTCGTCACTTTGTACAGACAAATTTCTCCTGAAATCCGTAAGGCTTTCCTTGACACCTATTTAAAACCTGACGTAGAGATTACAGACACCCCTTACCCGCTGGACATCAACATTTTTAATGACAATACCTAGTTGGTCCTCTCTTTGATAGCTCAGTTCTTAGGTTTAGATTCAGATTTGTGGACAACTGAAGTACAGCTAAGCCTGTTGTTCAGGATTAGTGTTAGTTCCCCATAGGTGGGAGATGAGTCAATACCATCCCTCAAGTTTGAGGAGTTTTTGGTGGAGAAAATACATGCCCAGTTAAGTTGTTTTGAGAATACCATATTTTTTCGGTTCCAGGCCTATTTGGCTAAAATGATTCTGCATAGCAGTACTGATGAGTTGAGTTTTTCTCAGTTACTCTTTACAGGAAACTTGGAAGATAATGTTTTCAACTACATGAATTACATTCTATCTGCTGTGTAGAAAGTCATGTTTGAAGAAGAATTACCCAGAGTATTACCTGAGATGAAATCCCTGATGTAGTTGAAAGGTGAACTAGCCGTTGGTGACTGGTTCTTGTTAAAAGATGCCACAATAATAAGGGTATATGGTTTTGTACATGAACCATACGTTTTACCAGCATTCTTGACGGTGAGGGTTTTCGCCCTCGAGTTCATTCTGTAAAGGTTGACTGCAGAAGAAGAGCAGTTTGTACAATATAAGAAAAGTTCTGATACAAAGCTCCCTTGGCAGGTTGTCCCTTTCATTGTAAAGTTTAAAGAGGCTGTCGGTGAAGTGGAAAATTTATTGAGAAAAATGGGATTCAGAAAGGACATAGCTATCGCATATGATCCTTTGCATATCATAGCCGAAAGAAGAAAGAAAAATGGTCTAAAATCCTTGGAACACCAAGAAGCTGAAGGGCTACCGAAGGGGCGAAATTTATTATAGTATGAGCCTGAAGAGGCTGAAGATATAGAATTACAACTACAAGCCTTAATCACGGCTCATGTCCCTATGGAGATAGACCAACTTCTAAATGATCAGGAAGCATGCAGGAAAAGAGATTCGCAAGAAGTCATTGAAGCAGAGGAAGAGGAAGAAAGTGGAAGGAAAAGACTCAAACTGGAAATACCAGATGAGTTAGTTATCCAGACAAATGGAATGGGAGAGCAAGAAGAGGGATCATCAGTCCCAGTTGTCCAGATCCATGAATACAACTTCCGAGATGCTACAGGGGGGAGTGAACATAGCAGATTTAAGTCCCAAGAGGACATGTTTAAATATCATGGGCAAAATAAGCAGGCATCTGCAAAAAAGCTGTTTGATCTAATGCCCATTGTAAGAAATTTGTCTAAAGCATAAACTTCTTTGACCACAACTAGAGATATCCTAGCACAGACCTTTAATCTGATAATATCTGATAAAGATAAAATACCTGAAGCAAAAATAGATTGGACAAAAGATACCCCTACCAGATAGGATTCAATTCCACAGACAAATTGGGGAAGGCCTATATGACGACTTAGTGGAGGCAGCCTTGAAAATATCTAATCTAGAGGTTAATGTAAATAAGATGGATGTCTAGCTGAAATATGAAAGGTCAGAAAAAAAGCCCTCCTCCATCTTGTTCTATTAAATCATACTGCACCCAAATTTGGAATTGGGTCACAATGGCCTAATCACATTGGCTATATTCATTAGAGTTTGTAAAATTGATGTTAAAGGTCAAATAATTGCCAAGGAGGAAAATTACTAGTTTCCTAGGTTTGGGGTGGAAGCTTTGGGATTTGAAATAATGGGGATAATAAATGATGTTTGAACATTAGAGTGGCATAAATATTTAATAAAGTATCTAAATAAATATATACAAGTGAAAATCAAAGTCGCATTTGATCATGAAGACACATGGAGGAAGTGGGACCCACATATGGCTAGATTTCCCCACTACACTTGGCATCATTCTCTCACCAATTCGAATTCAAGGTGAATGGTAACATACTTTGGGGAGTCCAAAAGGTATTATTCATGGCATGACTCATCCAAGGTCGAAATATAGAGGAAGAGTAACTCCCATGGAAGAGGAAGAGGCAATTTGGAGTTAGTGAGACACTTGGGCTAGATTCCCTAACTCTATGACAACAATGATGAAGATGCTATGACACCTATGACACAAATCAGACCTGAAGGCTGACATATGACAGATATGACATGTCAGGGCTAAACATAGACTCCAAGGGTGCGCTCAAGGGTGTTAGGGAAGCTAGGATTCTTCCACATGTGATTTGGTGGAAGTGGGAAACTATGAATTGTTGTACAAGTGGCGTTCTTTGGAATCTCTTCCCAACTTGAGTTGGCATGAGTCTCTTGGAAGGAATTCGACCCATGGAGGACATTAGAACTTTATAAATGTCAATAACAAATAATGAAACCATTTTTTGATCATTTGTATAATTTGCAATTGCATTTGTGAAGAGGGAGAGCTAGTGGATGACTAGTTTCTCGCCTTAGCCAATTTCGAGGGTGAAAGATTCCCATCCAAGTTGGTAATTGGAAAGGCCATTCAGACCATTCATTTGGAGCTTTAATGGATTATTTATTTGCAGGTGTAAGCTACAGGGCAGCTCATGGTTTCTTATATTGCAGCTCACTCCTTCAACCATTTCCAGTTTTGATGGCATATTCTTGATCCTTGAGGGAGGGCATTTTTGGTGAGCTATTGTACTCTTTGGGGGAGCGTTTAATGCCACATTTATTTTTTAATATGAATTAAATACTCTGTTATTCATATCCATAAATTTTCAGGTCAAAATTCCAAGTAGAAATGTATAAATCTCATTTTTAATGGAAGAACAATGCCATTTCCCCACTACCTTGTTGTGAACTAATGTATTGATGTTGATTTCGAATGAATGGATGATTCTTTGATGAATTTGTTATTAATGGACTTCCATGTATTTATTTTACAAGTTTCATGTACTATACTTGAGCATTTGAAGTATTTTTACTCAATTTAATTGCATTGGGAGAAGAAATAGTGCCATTTCCCCAAGGGTCGAATTGGTGATTTTTGCAGTTGAATGGGAGAGGGTTGGAACATATATAATAATCAATTAATTGTGCACATGAGACCTTAATAAAATAATTAACACATTACATACCTATGTCCATAAATTTGAGTGGGTTTGGAGGCAATTGGGAAGCCATTTTCATTACTTACCCCAAGGGGATTTGAACCCCAAATTACTAGTAAAATTGCATACTTGGTCCAGAATCTTAAGAGAGTTTGAAGAGGTCTTTTGGTGGCCATATTTCATCCCTGAACATCATATTCAAGTCCTAATATCATTCATACACCTTCCTTGAATATTTGAAGGCATTTGGAGTCAATTTGAGACCTAGAGACCAATACTAGTCAAAGGGAAATCACTAGTAAAGTTACTTACATTGACCAGAATTGAAAGAGTATTTTTAGAAGTATTTTAAAGGTCCAAAGGAATAATTGAAACACATATTTATTTTATAATATCATTCATATACCTTCTCATAATATTTGAGATCATTTGGGGCAAATTTGGGACCTAGAGATCAAAACTAGTCAAAGGTCGAACTAGGGAAAAAAGTGGAAAATTGCAATTTTAATAAAATTCCTAATAAGGGACATTACAGTGTTATCAGAGCATGGTCTTGGTACCTGATGTGGTAGAACATTAATGAATACCAGGAGTCAAAGAAATAAGCCACCACCCTTAGAAACTGAAACTGGATGTACTTTGGTGAAAGGGAAGAAATAGGAGAAGAAGTGCATTCATTGGTCACCATGAGTAAGGATGAGAAAGGAACCTCAGAGGAGAATGAGGAGTTTAGAAAATTATTGGAACCTTCCTTTGAAGACAAGTGGAGGCAATACTTTCAAGAGTTCAAATTGTTGCTTAGTGAAATTGGAAGAAACTCGGAAAAAATAATGAGCAATGGTTCTCTTTTCAAGGAAAATGATGAAACAATTTATGCCACAAAAGAGGAACCTAATGTAATTGTGGAACATGAGGTACATGTTGATATGCAGGTTCTTGAAGCTGCTACACGAAAACAAGAAGAAGGACAAGCACTTGTCCTTGTTCAAAGGGATTATGAGTTGCCTCATGGAGAGATTTGCAAAGCCTTGGAAGAGGTACATGATCTCACAATAGTTGGACCAACCAATTATGGAGAAGATGAATTAAATATTTCAATGGATAAGAGTTGTAAAGAATTAAAGTTGGTTCATAATTCCTCACCCCACACTTCTTTTCCAACCACATCACTTTGGGATGAAAATGGGGTGAAAGGTATTTTTCTAGTGGTGCCACATGAGGGGTATGAAACTCCTACCTCTACTTTTGATGATGACACGAATAGAGCACCTCATTATTTAGAATGGGAGCATCATATTGCTTTACCTTATCCTCATGAAATTATGGATGAGACTTCTTTGAGTACTTTGAAGTCTCCTGCTCATTATTTGGTTCAGATTTTAGTGGAGATTCTTCATTCACTTCTTGGATGAAATAATGCATGGATGAATAGTTTGATGCATATCACATTCTTTTAGAGCAGCACTATCGGACATGGGATCCTCACCTATGTCATTGGAGCAGATTTGATTGGTCGCTTGAAGATTGTATGCACCTAGCAAATGGTGGTCTACTTACTTGGAGGTATAAACACTTTCATGATTCTTTGATGAAGCATCTTCTTGATGTACATTTTCATTATGTTGTTATGTAGTTTGATGATATATATTTTGTACTCATGATGTTTGGAAGAATGAATACAAGAAAATGGGATCCAGGAATCCTCTTATCTGATGGTATGGGTTGGAGAGCACTTTTAATTGTTGGGGTGCAATACAAGCAATGGGACCCTGGAATAATTTTTGTCTCATTGGTTTGAATTTTTTTTTGGGGAAACAAGCATTATGGGAGATGTATTTCCAACTTAATAAAGTGAATTTTATCAGAGTAGTGCAGCAACAAGCATGGTGGCTCCTCTCTAAAATCTTCAAGGAAACTCAAAGACTCAAGGTTGGGCAATTCAATGGCAACTTCAAAGAATTATACAGGAAGCAGGTTCTTCAACACCCATGTTTGAAATTGCTTGAGGACAAGCAATATTGGGAAGGGAGGATTTTTCATGTCCCAAATTTGGAATTGGGTCACAATGGCCATATTCATTAGAGTTTGTAAAATTGATGTTAAAGGTCAAATAATTGCCAAGGAGGAAAATTACTAGTTTCCTAGGTTTGTGGTGGAAGCTTTGGGATTTGGAATAAAGGGGATAATAAATGATGTTTGAACATTAGAGTGGAATAAATATTTAATAAAGGATCTAAATAAATATATACAAGTGAAAATCAAAGTGGTATTTGATCATGAAGACACATGGAGGAAGTGGGACCCACATATGGCTAGATTTCCCCACTACACTTGGCATCATTCTCTCACCAATTCAAATTCAAGGTGAATGGTAACATACTTGGGAAATTCCAAAATATATTATTCATGGCATGACTCATCCAAGGTCGAAATATAGAGGAAGAGTAACTCCCATGGAAGAGGAAGAGGCAATTTGGAGTTAGTGAGACACTTGGGGCTAGATTCCCTAGCTCTATGACAACAATGATGAAGATGCTATGACACCTATGACACAAATCAGACCTGAAGGCATACATATGACATATATGACATGTCAGGGCTAAAAATAGACTCCAAGAGGGCGCTCAATGGTGTTAGGGCAGCTAAGATGCTTCCACATGTGATTTGGTAGAAGTGGGAAACTAGGAATTGTTGTACAAGTGGCGTTCTTCGGAATTTCCTCCCAACTTGAGTTGGCATGAGTCTCTTGGAAGGAATTCGACCCATGGAGGAAATTAGAAATTTATAAATGTCAATAACAAAGAATGAAACCAGCTTTTGATCATTTGTAGAATTTTCAATTGCATTTGTGAAGAGGGAGAGCTAGTGGATGACTAGTTTCTTGCCTTAGCCAATTTTGAGGGTGAAAGATTCCCATCCAAGTTAGTAATTGGAAAGGCCATTCAGAACTTTGATTTGGAGATTTAATGGAGCCTTTATTTTCAGGTGTAAGCTACATCGAATCTTATGGTTTCTTCTATTGCAGCTCACTCCTTCAACCATTTCCAGTTTTGATGGCATATTCTTGATCCTTGAGGGAGGGCGTTTTTGGTGAGCTATTGTACTCTTTGGGGGATCTTTTAATGGACTATTTATTTTTTAATATGAATTAAATACTTTTTTATTAATCTCCAGAAAGTTTTAGGTCGAATTTCCAAGTAGAAATGTATAAATCGCATTTTTAATGGAAGAACAATGCCATTTCCCCACTACCTTGTTCTGAACTAATGTATTGATGATTATTTCTAATGAATGGATGATTCTCTAATGTATTTGTTATTAATGGACTACCATGGATGTATTTTACAAGTTTCATGTACTGTAACTGAGCATTTGATGTATTTTTACTCAATTTAATTGCATTGGGAGAAGAAATAGTGCCATTTCCCCAAGGGTCGAATTGGTGATTTTTGCAGTTGAATGGGAGAGGGTTGGAACAGATATAATAATCAATTAATGGTGCAAATGAGACCTTAATAAATACTTAACACATTACATACCTCTGTCCATAAATTTGAGTGGGTTTGGAGGCAATTGGGAAGCCATTTTCAGTACTTACCCCAAGGGGATTTGAACCCCAAATTACTAGTAAAATTGCATACTTGGTCTAGAATATTAAGAGAGTTTGCAGAGGTCTTTTGGTGGCCATATGTAATCCTTTAACATAATATCCAAGTCCTAATATCATTCATACACATTCCTTGAATATTTGAAGGCATTTGGAGTCAATTTGAGACCTAGAGACCAATACTAGTCAAAGGGAAATCACTAGTAAAGTTACCTACATTGACCAGAATTGAAAGAGTATTTGAAAAAGTGTTTTAAAGGTACAAAGGAATCCCTGAAACACATATTTATGTTCTAATATCATTCATATACCTTCTCAGAATATTTGGGATCATTTGGGGCAAATTTGGGACCTAGAGATCAAAACTAGTCAAAGGTCGAACTAGGGAAAAAAAGTGGAAAATTGCAATTTTAATAAAATTCCTAATAAGGGACATTACAGTGGTATCAGAGCATGGTCTTGGAACCTGATGTGGTAGAACATTAATGAAGACCAGGAGTCAAAGAAATAAGCCACCACCCTTAGAAACTGAAACTGGATGTACTTTGGTGAAAGGGAAGAAATAGGAGAAGAAGTGCATTCATTGGTCACCATGAGTAAGGATGATAAAGGAACCTTAGAGGAGAATGAGGAGTTTAGAAAATTATTGGAACATTCTTTTGAAGACAAGTGGAGGCAATACTTTCAAGAGTTCAAATTGTTGCTTAGTGAAATTGGAAGCAACTTGAAAAAAATAATGAGCAATGGTTCTCTTTTCAGGGAAAAGGATGAAACAATTTATGCCACAAAAGAGGAACCTAATGTAATTGTGGAACATGAGGTACATGTTGATATGCATGTTCTTGAAGATGCTACACGAAAACAAGAATAAGGACAAGCACTTGTCCTTGTTCAAAGGGATTATGAGTTGCCTCATGGAGAGATTTGCAAAGCCTTGGAAGAGGTACATGATCTCACAATAGTTGGACCAACCAACTATGGAGAAGATGAATTAAATATTTCAATGGGTAAGAGTTGTAAAGAATTAAAGTTGGTTCATAATTCCTCACCCCACACTTTTTTTCCAACCACATCACTTTGGGATGAAAATGGGGTGAAAGGTTTTTTTCTAGTGGTGCCACATGAGGGGTATGAAATTCCTACCTCTACTTTTGATGATGACATGAATAGAGCACCTCATTATTTAGAATTGCAGCATCATATTGCTTTACCTTATCCTCATGAATGTATGGATGAGACTTCTTTGAGTCCTTTGAAGTCTCCTTGTGTTTCCTGCTCATTATTTGGTTCAGATTTTAGTGGAGATTCTTCATTCACTTCTTGGATGAAATAATGCATGGCTGAATAGTTTTATGCATATCACGTTCTTTCGGAGTAGCACTATCGAACATGGGATCCTCACCTATGTCATTGGAGCATATTTGATTGGTCACTTGAAGATTGTATGCACCTAGCAAATGGTGGTCTACTTACTTGGAGGTATAAACACTTTCATGATTCTTTGATGAAGCATCTTCTTGATGTACATTTTCATTATATTGTTATGTACTTTGATGATATATATTTTGTACTCATGATGTTTGGAAGAATGAATACAAGAAAATGGGATCTAGGAATCCTCTTATCTGATGGTATGGGTTGGAGAGCACTTTTAATTGTTGGGGTGCAATACAAGCAATGGGACCCTGGAATAATTTTTGTCTCATTGGTTTGAATTTTTTTTGGGGGAAACAAGCAGTATGGGAGATGGATTTCCCACTTAATAAAGTGAATTTCATCAGAGTAGTGCAGCAGCAAGCATGGTGTTTCCTCTCTAAAATCTTCAAGGAAACTCAAAGACTCAAGGTTGGGCAATTCAATGGCAACTTCAAAGAATTATATAGGAAGCAGGTTCTTCAACACCCATGTTTGAAATTGCTTGAGGACAAGAAATATTGGGAAGGGAGGATTTGTCATGTCCCAAATTTGGAATTGGGTCACAATGGCATAATCACATTGGCCATATTCATTAGAGTTTGTAAAATTGATGTTAAAGGTCAAATAATTGCCAAGGAGGAAAATTACTAGTTTCCTTGGTTTGGGGTGGAAGCTTTGGGATTTGGAATAATGGGGATAATAAATGATGTTTGAACATTAGAGTGGCATAAATATTTAATAAAGGATCTAAATAAATATATACAAGTGAAAATCAAAGTGTCATTTGATCATGAAGACACATGGAGGAAGTGGGACCCACATATGGTTAGATTTCCCCACTACACTTGGCATCATTCTCTCACCAATTCGAATTCAAGGTGAATGGTAACATACTTGGGGGATTCCAAAAGCTATTATTCATGGCATGACTCATCCAAGGTCAAAATATAGAGGAAGAGTAACTCCCATGGAAGAGGAAGAGGCAATTTGGAGTTAGTGAGACACTTGGGGCTAGATTCCCTAGCTCTATGACAACAATGATGAAGATGCTATGACACCTATGACACAAATCAGACCTGAAGGCTGACATATGACATATATGACATGTTAGGGCTAAAAATAGACTCCAAGAGGGAGCTAAAGGGTGTTAGGGCAGCTAAGATGCTTCCACATGTGATTTGGTGGAAGTGGGAAACTAGGAATTGTTGTACAAGTGGCGTTCTTCAGAATTTCTTCCCAACTTGATTTGGCATGAGTCTATTGGAAGGAATTCGACCCATGGAGGACATTATAAATTTATAAATGTCAATAACAAAGAATGAAACCATCTTTTGATAATTTGTAGAATTTGCAATTGCATTTGTGAAGAGGGAGAGCTAGTGGATGACTAGTTTCTTGCCTTAGCCAATTTCGAAGGTGAAAGATTCCCATCCAAGTTGGTAATTGGAAAGGCCATTCAGACTTTTCATTTGGATATTTAATGGAGCATTTATTTGCAGGTGTAAGCTACCGGGAAGCTCATGGTTTCTTCTATTGCAGCTCACTCCTTCAACCATTTCCAGTTTTGATGGCATATTCTTGATCCTTGAGGGAGGGCGTTTTTGGTGAGGTATTGTACTCTTTGGGGGATATTTTAATGCACTATTTATTTTTTAATATGATGTAAATACTCTGTTCTTCATCTCCAGAAATTTTCAGGTCGAAATTCCAAGTAGAAATGTATAAATCTCATTTTTAATGGAAGAACAATGCCATTTCCCCACTACCTTGTTGTGAACTAATGTATTGATGATGATTTCGAATGAATGGATGATTATATGATGTATTTGTTATTAATGGACTGCCATGGATGTATTTTACAAGTTTTGTGTACTGTACTTGAGCATTTGAAGTAGTTTTACTCAATTTAATTGCATTGGGAGAAGAAATAGTGCCATTTCCCCAAGGGTCGAATTGGTGATTTTTGCAGTTGAATGGGAGAGGGTTTGAACATATATAATAATCAATTAATGGTGAAAATGAGACCTTAATAATATAATTAACACATTACATACCTCTGTCCATAAATTTGAGTGGGTTTGGAGGCAATTGGGAAGCCATTTTCAGTACTTACCCCAGGGGGATTTGAACCCCAAATTACTAGTAAAATTGCATACTTGGTCCAGAATATTAGGAGAGTTTGTAGAGGTCTTTTGGTGGCCATATGTCATCCCTGAAAATCATATTCAAGTCATAATATCATTCATACACCTTCCTTGAATATTTGAAGGTATTTGGAGTCAATTTGAGACCTAGAGACCAATACTAGTCAAACAGAAATCACTAGTAAAGTTACCTACATTGGCCAGATTTGAAAGAGTATTTGCAGAAGTGTTTTAAAGGTCCAAAGGCATCCCTAAAACACATATTTATGTTCTAATATCATTCATATACCTTCTCAGAATATTTGGGATCATTTGGGGAAAATTTGGGACCTAGAGATCAAAACTAGTCAAAGGTCGAACTAGGGAAAAAAAGTGGAAAGTTGCCATTTTAATAAAATTCCTAACAAGGGACATTATAGTAAGTCAAAAATTGTTGAAAGATAAATATGATTTGATCCAAAAAATGCAGAAGAAAATGAAGATTTCTAGTACCCAGCTAACACAAGCTCCCGAAGAAACAAAGCTAAGACAAGAAAAGGAAGATTTAAAAAGGGAGATCAGTGATAACAAAGCTGAATTACTAAAGTTTGCAGAAAAAGAGGAATGCTGGGAGAAATTAAGGACAACTTTGAAGAACCAGATTGAAGAACTGAAGAACAAATTGCCTAATATAGTTTCGCTTCAAGCAGGAGAAGCCTCGACTGGAGGGGAAGATGACACCGACAACATTACGCAGGCCATGTCCTAGATCAACCTAAAAGATGTTGAGATACGAGAGCTAAAAGAAGAGAATCAGAGGTTGAAAGAAGAAAATGATGAAAAGGAAAAAGGGACTAAAGCCCTACAAGAAAAATATAAAGAGTTGGCGGAAATGAACAACAGGTTTTCTCAGCAAATAATAGGGAAGATGGCTATGCAAGGGGTGCAAACATCTAGTCTGGGATCTAATTATCCAAGAAGCTGAAAGATTCAGACCTTATCTAGATCTCATGAGGACGAAAGAGAAGATAGTCAATGACGTCTTTAGGAGCTGCACTGCCATGAGAGAAAAGATGCATAAAAGGCCTAAGGCAACAACATATAATGCTATAAATTTCCTAAATAGTTTGATAGATCAAGATGTCATAGATTTGACCATCAAAGACAGGATCACAACCATTACAACATCAAAACGAATCCTGGGGAAGTATGCATTGGTCGAAGCCGTGGAAGCCAAAGCCAATGAAATGAATGAACAATTAACAGAATTCAAAGGACAATTTGAAGGATGAGTAGAAAAAGGATTCCCCACATTTTGGGATGCAAAACAGAAGCTGATTCCTCTAAGTGAACATAAAAAGTTGATGACCAATAGAAGGATGGACCATTCCAAGTTTAAACACATGAGCCAACCACTCTTAGGAAGGATCTTGTTAGACAAGCTAGATGAAGATTTCGAGATATTGTACAAGTTAACTTCTATTGGGGAAGGACTTCCACCTATGTATTCTGCTGATCAACTTAACATAAGAGTCCTGGAGAAAGAGATGACAAGCTATGACATCCCAGCGCTTGAGCTTTGGATACCTGTGGAGAAGTATGGAACAACGAAATTGACTTATCATGCTCCATCGGCGGCTGCTACCTCTTAGATCTCAAAGCTGTGCCTTTTCAAATAGTAGTTTGTTTTTGATATAGAAGTTTCTAATATAATTAGGATTTGATTTTCCAAGACGTGGTAGTTGGTTTCCCCTTATGTAATGAAGTTTCACCATTGGACATATACTTTAATATTTTTTACATTGTTTAAACAACATATCGGAAAAGGGCAAGAAAGCGGTTAAGCTTGTCTTGCTATATTTTCTGTTTTGTGATAGTGACATCTGAACTGTGATGAGGTGTCTCTATATTGTAACTAATTTCTGTTTCAAAATAGGCCGAGTATGAGACTCTGGGCCTCTATAAGTTCCGTGTAATTTCAAATGGAAAAGGGTGGGGAAATTTTGGAGCTTTGCATATTTTGTCTACTGTTGTTATTCTAAGATATTTCTTGAATAAAGTTGTCAAAAGCTTACGTATTTTTTACAGAGATTCCTGTGTAATTGGTCTGGTAGTCTGTTTCTCCTTTTCCTATGTGATATGTGTTTCTTTCCATTGTCAATCCATATTGTTTACTTTCCTTCATACTTGGTTCAGTGTAGCATTTGAATGAGATTCATAGAGATTATGCCTTGTTCATTTCTTACTGAGTATTTCACAAAATATTTCTACTAAAGTTGGTATAGGATTCATCTGTGTATGCCTTATATCAATGGACTGTGCATCTTTCTTCTTTTTCGCCAATTAAATCACTTTGACTACTAGCTAGTACCTACCTTGCCTCTATGTAAATGTATCTTCTTAGCATTTGATGATGATGTTTATGTTATACTTAAATTTACTCCATTTCCCAATATAAATCCCTGCTGTTCTCCAACCAATGGTTCATAGAAGTTAATTTTTCCCTACAGAAAACTGACGTTCTGCATATGTTTAAATAAAACATCTTGAGGAATGAATGCTGGTGTCCTTTTTCATGATTGTCGACCTTGATTATTTCCAGTGTTTCATTGGTTTATTGAGAGAGCCATCTCGGACTGTATTTGGTCAGTAATAACAGTCCAAAGATTGGTTAGTGGTTACCCCGAAACCCCCTTCCTACAACCTAAGGGTCGATTTGGGTGTTAACAAATTGACGTTGTTGCCAGGGAGCACAAGTTTTCTTGTTTTCCTTGCAAGAACGACAAAGATTCGAAGAAAAGAGAGATCCCTGTGGGAAAACAGATATTTCCATATCTTTAAGGGTTGCACAATTTTTGCTCTGGCGACTCCAGTCACAATGATTCATATTCAAGAAGGCGCTCCACTGGGGAAGACCTGCGAAGCTGAATCCTAATTCTGAAGAAGATCTCGACAAGGCATCCTGGCCTCAAGAAAGATCCACACCAGAGGTAACCCTATTCCTGGAACTCTGTTAATTGTTGATAATCCGGAAAGTCTGCTTAGACGAAAAGCTGAAAAAGATAAAGTTAGCATTCCAAACAATGAAAGAGTTGTGTCCGAAGCAGAATTCCCTGTTTTTCAAGAATGAGATATAGAGATTGACATTGGGGAACCTTTACCAAGATCAAGATCTGAATCTTATCTAATCTTAGGTGAAGGAAGCAAAAATAATACTAAATCTTACTTGTTAGATCCTATTTGGCATGATTTACTAGATACTATCAAAGCTAAGAAAGCCAAACCCTGTTCCCAAAATATCCCACCCCTTTCACAAAATCCGCCTATAATCATGGCTACCAGATTTGCGCCTTTAGCCCTGCCAGCTATTTTACATGACCTACCTCAAAACTATGCACAAAGGATCGTCTCCTATGATGGAGAGGGAAATTTTTCCGCCAGACAGCACGTAGACAGATTTGAAGATTTTATTGATCTGGAGGAGGTGGATCACGATAATGCAAAGATGAGGTTATTTGCCCAAAGTTTGTTTGGAGAACTTAAGAAATGGTATAGGTTACTACCAAACGCCTCCATAAATGAATTTGTAGAGTTCAAGACCCTGTTCTTAGAAAGATGGGAAATGATAGGAAGTCCTGCCCTAGTCTTGTCCTAGTACAATCACATCAAGAATGGAGGTTTTGAGTCTGTGCACGAATTTTCTGCTAGGTTTATGAGGGCATATAATTCTATTCCAGATGACCTAAGGCCCTGGGTAGGCACTGCGAAACTCCATTTTGGAGACGCCTTTGATGGAGATTTCTCATGTACATTAAGAGAAATAAATCCTGTCTCCTTGCCTGTTTTGTTAAAGGATGCTCTAGAAGTGGAGGCGAACATGATGGCCTCGGGGAAAATAAAGGGTAAAACAGAGGCTGCGAGGAAGAAGTAGGAGATGCAAATCTCCACCTCATCTGCCTATAACGATGATAAATTTGATACCATGATAAAAACCATGGAAAAATTGATGGATAGGTTGACCGTAGATACCAAGCCTCTTCCTCGAGAAAACCCTGAAAACCAGATCCGAAATCCAAACTTTAGGAGACCACCGCCCCCTGCAAGAAATCAAAGAAATGTTGAAGAACAGCCAATGACCCCTCCTTTTGCTGAAAATATGGTAGACAATGAAATAGCTGAAGATCCCACTGAAGCCTAGATTCACTTTGTTGATTCTCTAGACCATGAAATATACCTGACTAAAAGGGAGCATGAATTTTTTAACAAAGGAAGTACTAGTAGCAAACCTGAGTCAGAATCTGAACAATACCTAATGGGTTATCAAAATGCTGTGGATGATCTTCAAAGAAAGCTAAAATTTAGAAGTACAGAAGTTGTCATGAGTAAAGGAAAGCTTCCTTTGAACCAACCTCCAATCACCCAACAAGTTGCAGAAGAACCGAAAAAGAAACAACAAAAGGCTATTGCAAACAAAAGACTTGAAAATAAAGAAGAAGAGGGTCAGCCTTTAAAGGAGGTTAAACCACCAGAAATTACAGAGGTAATCAAAACTGCCTCCACTTTTAGCCTCAGAGCTGAACTGTCAAAAGTAAAAGTCTCCATCCCTCTTAACGAGTTACTGAAAAATAATGAATACAGGGAAGAGATAACAAAGACGGTTAAAGGGAAAAATGAACACCAACATGATATTCTAGAATTGTCTGATGATGCCCCTACCATAATCTTTGGATCTAAGTTGGAAGAACCAGGCGATGAAGAAGTCCCTCCTTTCTACTTAAGCTTAAATTTCCATGATCAGATCTTACATAATGCCTTAATAGACTCTGGGGCATCTCATAACCTAATGCCAAAATCTATGCTGAAAGAGCTAGGATTAGAAGTGACAAGGCCATACCAAGATCTTTACTCCTTTGATTCTAGAAAGGTACCATGTTTGGGACTGATTAAGAATATGGTAGTAAATCTAACCCAACTCCCTGCTAAAAGTATCATGATGGATGTGGTGGTGGCTGATGTGACTCCAAAGTTTGGGATGCTTTTGTCAAGATCCTGGGTTTCAAAGTTGAAGGGAACTATGCAGATGGACTTGTCTTATGCTACGATTCCTGTGTTTGGAGCAAATAGGAGATTGTATAGAGAAAGCAGGATGGAATATGTCGTCAGCAACAAAAGCAAACCTGAGAATCACCCTATCTACACCATTGATACAGACATGGGCTGCTACATTTTTGTTTTTGATGGCCCTCGTTGTGATCCTAACCCTCCCTCATATAGGGAAGTTGATGAAGATAAGTAATTCGCAACCAGGTATGAAGCTTTTGAAAGAGAAAAAAATGAAGAAGGATGGTGGAAGATGTATTTTGATGGTTCTGTGAGCAAAAATGGTGTTGGAGGAAGGGTTTGGATCATCCCTCCCAATCAAGAGTCTAGGGCACTCTCATACAAGCTAAGTTTTGAATGCACTAATAATGTTGCCGAATACAAAGCATTGCTGTTGGGATTGCGGGCTCTAAAGGACTTGGGAGCTAAGAAGATAGAAGTGTTTGGAGACTCTGAGTTGGTAGTAAACCAGATAAATGATAGTTACCAAGCTAAACACACGAGAATGAGGGCATATAGAAATGAAGCTTGGGATTTCTTTGAAGTTTTTTTCACAGAACACAAGATTAGAGTAATACCCAAACATGAAAATGGTGTAGTAGATTCTTTGGCGACTACTGCTGGAGGATTTAAGACTCCGATCTTCTCTCAGGCTAAGTATGAGGTCGAGATAATAAACAGACCTTCTATTCCTGATAATTCTAAGTATTGGCAGGTATTTGAAGATGACTTACAGCTCAGGATATTTTTGGAACTCTCTGATGAGTTTGCAAATGTGCATATTGATATTGAAAATGAGAACCTAGAAAACTTTGTGGAAGGAGAAAATGCTGAAGAAGAAGCCAAAGAACAAAGGTGGAAAAACATGATAGGTGGTAAGGATATTATTCAATTGAAGAATAATTACATCCCTAAAGGTCTGATACCCCTGGAAAAGCCCTTTGATCAAGATGATGTTGCCAAAAACCCAAAATTTGAGCCTGCCCGAGAATCAGTAGAAGATCAAAACTGGGTACAGAAAAAGATCCTCGAATGGTAAAGCTGTCTAAAAGACTACAGGCTGACAAAAAGAAACGCTATGTAGAGTTGATGAAAAGACACACTGATGCTTTTCGCCTGGACCTATGAAGAATTGAAGGAATATGACACATCAATCATACATCATACTATTCCGTTCAAGCCAGGTGAGAAACCTTTTAAGCAAAAATTAAGAAGAATCAATCCTAAACTAACATATATCATAGAGAAAGAAGTCAAAAAGCTTTTCAATGCAAAGATAATTGTTACCTTAAGGTTCTCACAATGGATAGAAAATTTGGTCCTGGTCAGAAAGAAAAGTGGAGAGATCAGAATTTGTATTGATTTCAGGAACCTGAACAGAGCATCAATGAAAGACAATTACCATTTGCCTAAAATGGAGCACATTTTGCAGCAAGTGGTAGGAGCTGAAAGAATTTCCACCATGGATGGTTTCTCAGGGTATAATCAGATTAAAGTTCGACCATAAGACCAGGAAAAAACTGCTTTCACAACTCCTTGGGGGACTTTCATGTACGCTAAGATGCCATTTGGTTTGATGAACGCTGGAGCCACTTTTCAAAGAGCTATGGATATTGCCTTTGCTGAAGGAAAGGACAAATTCGTGGTGGTATACATGGATGATATAACAGTTTTTTCAAAATCAGATGAAGAACATCTCAAGCACTTGGAAAGATTTTTCATAAAATGCAGGAAATATGGCATTTCCTTGAATCGCAAAAAATCCTTTTTTCGCTCTGGATGAAGCTAATCTTTTAGGACATATCATCACCAAAGAGGGGATAAAAATTGATCCTGAAAGGGTCAGTACTATTCAGAAAGTAGGAGAGCCCAGAAGCAAAAAAGAAATACAATCTTTCATAGGCCAAGTGGGTTTTTTAAGAAGATTCATACCAAGTTTTGCTGAAATAATGAGGAGCATTACAAATATGCCAAGGAAAGAGAACCAGATAAAATGGACCGAAGAAGCCATAGATTCTTTCAAAGGGATCAAGACAGCTATCACCGAAGCTCTAGTGTTGGCTAGCCCAAAATTTACTAAGGATTTCCTAGTTTTCTCATATGCATCTGAACATACAATAGCTGGGGTGTTGTTGCAAAAAAATGATCAAAATGCTGAGCAACCTATTGCTTTTTTCAGCAGAGTACTAAGAGATGGTGAACTGAAATACGATATCATGGAGAAACAGGCTTATGCTCTCATAAAATATCTGAAAGATTTCAAGGTTTATATCATACACTCACACATCATTGCCTATGTCCCAAATAGTGCTGTGAAAAGTATTTTGACCCAGTTTGATCTTGAAGGCAGAAGGGCCAAGTGGATTGCAGTGTTATTGGAGTATGATTTGGAGATAAAACCTACTAAGCTGGTGAAAGGCCAGGGGTTAGAAAAATTAATGATCAAAGGAAATTGTGACTCGTTGCAACTAAATTTTCTAGAGAATCAACCAAACCAGCTGGATGCACACATACAGGTGAAACCTGAATTCTATGAGTCTCATTGGTATACTGACATTGTTTTTTTACTATAGAATTTACAAGCACCTGCAGGGTTAAGTAAGAGCAGGGCTAGGTCTGTAAAACTAAAAGCTACCAAGTACTGTATCATGAACCAATACTTGTATTGGGAAGACCCTGGAGGGATGCTACTAAACTGCTCGATTGAAGAGGAGGCTAGACACATAAAAGAAGAATTCCACAAAGGGGACTGCGGGGGACATCACTCCTGGAAAGTAACAGTAAATAAAATCCCGAGAGCAGGTTTTTACTGGCCCACTATGTTTTCCGATGTTTACAAAGAGACTGTGGTTTGTCACCACTGTCAGATTTTCGACGGAGAAAGAAAGGTTGTTTCCCTCCCTCTACATCCTATTATAGTTGAAGCACCTTTTCAACAGTGGGGTTTAGATTTCATTGGAGAAATAAACCCAAACTCCTATGGGCAGCACAGATGGATCTTGACGGCTACTGATTATTTTACTAAATGGATAGAAACCATACCTACCAGGCGAGCGACTGAAGGAGTAATCATGGATTTTCTGGAAGATAACATCCTGTCTAGATTCGGATGCCCCAAAAGAATTGTGACTGATAATGCCCTAGCTTTCTGTTCCAAAAAGATGATTAATTTCTGCCATACATACCATATCAGCCTAAATCATTCCACGGCTTATTACCCCCAAGGGAACGGACTAACCGAGTCTTCAAACAAAATCCTGGTAAGAATCATAAAAAAGTTGTTAGAAGATAACAATAGGTCTTGGCACACAAAGCTAAAGTATGCTCTATGGGCCGACATAATCAGCATGAAAAGGGACATCGGGATGTCACCGTTTCAGTTGGTGTATGGAGCTGAGGTAATTTTTCCAGCATCCCTAGGGTTGCCTATCATGAGGTTATTACAGGGGATAGAAGAAGAATCAAATCCCATGCAAAGAAGAGTAAATCAGATAGTCGAGCTGACTGAGCTAAGAAATAGGGCATATGACAAAGTAGAAAGCCATCAAGAGAAAATGAAGGAAGATTTCGACAAAAAGGGCAAGGAAGATTATTTTCAAGTTAATGACCTAGTTCTGAAGTGGAATGCCCCTAAAGAAGAAAAACACGGAAAGTTTGACCATATGTGGATGGGGCCGTATATTATTGCAGTGGTATGATGGGTAAATTCTTTTGTCTTGGAACATCAAGACGGGTCTACCTGGTTGGGAGGTCCTGTCAACGGGAGATTCTTAAAACACTACCTGTCCTAAGGGAAGCAGGTATTCTATGTACCATAGTCTCTATATATATTTTTCATTTTTTTTTGCAACTGTTTTAGAAATCCCTTACGGCCAACCTGAAAGACTTGAAACCCTAAAGAAAAGAAGATAAGGTCTAGAAGGCTAGCCATGGTTCCTTTTCTTTTTATGTGTGAAGCAGCCTAGATATGGGGCAGATACAATTGCAGTTCTAAGAATTTAGAGGAATTCATTGACCCCGAATTTCAAACTGCCCAATGGATTAGGCACTTAGTGTACGGTGTTCTTTGCTACCTCGCAGGGAGGATAACATCCCTGGTTGGAGCCAGTTGTTGGCACCCATAAATTTTTTGCCCAAAATCCTAATCCTAAGACTATTCCCATGGGTAGGCTCTGTGAAATTATGGTTAAAACCCCTTCCCTATTAAGGTCCAGGTTGCTAAGGCCAAGAAAATATCTAAGTAAGAAGGGAAATGATGAGAATGATAAAGGGTTTGAGCACTTTGAGCACTTTGAGGTATCCCGAATAATGAAAATGGGTGAAAATGCTGATAACCTATAGTCTGATGAGAAATAAAGTATAATATAAAGAGTGGGCATTTTCCAACTGTTGATCCGAGGTGTGAAAGAGATCCACGGTCCATAGATCATCCTCGCATCGTGAAGTTGCACAAAAGGAACACAAGAGAGTGGTCGCAAGAGGCATACCTCCTGGATAGATGGCAGTCATAAGAGCTCTTGCAGGAGTGTTTCGGCAGTAAACAAAAACTACCAAAGGGCTTGCGATACCACCACAGTGGAGCAATAAGAAATAAGATCAACGGTGCGGATTGCATAGACATGAATCTGAGGGCACAGAAGACATATGGTCACATCAGCACAAGGATCAAAGCAGATCAACGACTCGCAACAAAAGAAGTTAGATATACGGCTGGCGGTGTTGATGTATATGTAACTTCGAAATGTATTTCATATATATTTATTGTACCCTTATTAGAGATGTGTTATTCCTCTATAAGGAAGTGTCGGCATGTGGATTGACAAGTGTCGCAAGTGTGTGTACTTTCCGATGAGTTATTAGACCACCATGTGTGGGGTCATCCCTGAAATATATATATTATAATGTGGATGTACCTAGCTAGACAAGTCGGCCCCATAAGGTCACTAGGAAAACAGGTTAGTATAAATAGAGATCAAGTGATCTCTACTTAGATCATTCGAAAATTTATATCTCTCTCACTCAGAAAGTGGCGCACTAGTGAGGAGGAGGATCATTTGCTACTAGGAGACTATCTCTGTGTATTTTGGTTGTACTTTGGTTGAGCCATTGCTCTCTCTATCTCTGAGAAAGTTTTGGGGTTTTTCACCTTAGGGTTTTCCCCACGGAAACTCTGTGTCTCTTGTCTCTCATGCTTTTGATTCTTGTGATGCTTGTTATGCTTATTGTGATTGTCATGCATTGATATACTGTATATGTTATTCTCTTAGTGAAGATCCTAGAGTATTTTGAATTAATGCTCAAAATTTAACATGGTATCAGAGCTAACTTGAGAAGAAGACATTTTGCAGTGATAGAAACTTGAGTTTCTTGTTTATTGGGTTTCTCTCCATAGATTTTGGAAAAGCAGTATAGTAGATTGACTCTACTCATCAAGGAGAATCCGTTTGTCCAATCAGAATTCAATTCTGAGCATTTTCAGATTTGGCCCTAAACATTAGGGTTTCCACAAAAATAGGAATTTCTGAAATCTGAAGACATAGCTGGAAGCTCCTTGCAAAAATCAAAGTTTAGAGCTTTGGATCGAGATTTTTGGTTGGGTAGATCTCCGAGAAACTCAAACCCTAATTTAGGGCTCTCCCCAGTGAACCCGGGAGGACAAAAAAAAATCTGAATGGTAAAACTTTGCTGATCTCAAATTCTGAATGCACCAGGCTGATCAACTCATCAAGGCGCATCTTTTTATCCTTTCAGAAAGTTGAAATTCACATTTTCAATTTTTAGGGTTTTTCCGACAAACCCTAATCCAGGACTAGATCCAGTTTTCAGCATTTCAAGTGGTAAGACCTAAATATTTTCTATTTCCATTTGAAGTACTCTTTAAGATGTCTCACCACACCAAGCTTGAGGATAAGCTTGAAGGGGTTGATAACTTCCGAGCTTGGAAGTATAGGATTGGGTTAATCCTGGAAGAGAATGAGTTGGACTCATATATAAAAGAAGACATCCCTATCCTAGAGGATGAAGAGGCCAAGGTATTGCATAAGAAGAACTTGGTCAAGGAAAAGAGAATCATTGCTGATTCTATTAAAGACCATTTCATACCCCATGTGTCTTCTCTAAGGACACCCAAGGAGATGTTTGACTCTTTGACCAAGCTATTTGAAGGGAAGAACATAAATCGGAAGATGACCCTGCGGAACCAATTGAAAGGAGTAAAGTTTCAAAATGGAGAAACCATTCAATCTTATTTTTCTAGGGTCTTCCAGATTAAGGAACAAATGGAAGCAGTAGATGAAATGGTGGAGAATGGTGAAGTTGTCATGACCACTCTGAATGGCCTACCTAGGTCATGGGACTCCTTCATTCAAGGAATCTGTGCAAGAAAGAAGTTGGTATCCTTCAACATATTGCGGGAAGAATGCTCTCAAGAATAAGCTAGACTTGTAGCTCATGAGGAAAAGATGGGAGGTGAAGATCAAGCTCTTGCAGCTCACACCAAAAGAAGCAAGCCCAAGAAGGAGCACTTTCGCTACAAGAGATCCTATCAAAAGAATAAGAAGGATCTAAGATGCTTCACATGCAATGAGAAGGGTCACTTTGCTTCAGATTGTCCCAAGAACAAAAGGGATAATAACAACAACTTCAACAAGAAGAAGAAGGGCAGCAAAATAAAGTTCCATGCTCATGCTGCCGAGGATGATGAACCTCCAAAGAAGAAGGCCAAGGCAGAAAGTGATGATAGTGACGATGACTGATCAAGTGAAGAAGAGTATGTTCTAATCTTTGCTCTCAAAGGTACTATCTCCCATGGTTGTAATGATTGGTTGATTGATAGTGGGGCTTCCAAACACATGATTGGTTTTAAGGAATCTTTTGTGAATCTATCTGAACATGAATCACCCCATAAGGTGAAACTTGGGGATGATTATCAATACCCAATCAAAGGAAGTGGTGAAGCCTCCTACAACCTAGATTCTGCAAAAATATTTGAAGATGAAAGAAGTCCTTTATGTACCTAGGCTCAAGAAGAACTTACTCTCCATCTTTTCATTGGATGCAAAAGGTATGAGGGTTGCATTTGTGGATGGCCAAGTCCTAATTTGGCCAAAGGGAAAGACCATAGATGATGCAGTAGTGATTGGAGAGCAAGAGGGAGGTTTGTATAAATTGAAGGGACAACCTGAACATGCCATGGTGCATGAATCCATGGAGCCAAGTGAACTTGGGCATAGAAGACTTGCTCATATGCACTATAGGGCACTTCCAATTGCAAGCAAGGCTGTAGAGGGTCTTCCTGAAATCAAGACCAAACATGAAGGTGTTTGCAAAGGATGTGCAAAAGGTAAGAACATTAAGAAGGATTTCCCAAGCAATGAAAGCAAGGCAAAAGATATCCTGGAAATCATCCACTCAGATGTATGTGGTCCTATGTCATCCAGTTCTATTAGTGGGTATGTTTACTATGTCTCATTTATTGATGACTTCTCCAGGACGACTTGGGTATACTTCTTGAAGAATAAAGATGAGGTGCTTGATAAGTTCAAGGAATTCAAAACCTTGATGGAGAATCAAACTGACAAGAAGATCAAAACATTCAGATCCGACAATGGTGGAGAATTCACCTCAGGTGACTTCAAGAAGCTTTGTAGTGATACAGGGATTAAGAGGGAGTTGACTGCTCCTTATAATCCTCAACAGAATGGAGTTGCAGAAAGGAAGAACAGCACTATCATGGCTGCAGCAAGGGCAATGCTGCATGACCAGGATCTACCTATGCATCTATGGGCAGAAGCAGTTAGAATAGATGTATATGTGTAGAACAGAACACCCCACAAGATATTGGACAACAAGACACCAGAAGAGGTCTTTTCTGGTAAGAAACCTGAAGTCAGCCATCTCAGAATATTTGGTTGTCTAGTATACACTCATGTCCCAAAGGAAAAGAGGACTAAACTAGATCCTTCAGGAAAGAAGGGTATCTTTGTGGGTTACAGTGAAAGCTCGAAGGCTTACAGAATATACTTTCCAGGGTTCAAGAAGATTGATGTCAGCAGGGATGTAACATTTGATGAAAACTCAACATTCATCAAATCAAGGAAGGCACCTATCGAAGCTTATGAAGAACCTAAGGAAACTAGATTTCAAGACACTACCATGACTGAAGCAGTTCCAGAAGTTGTTCCTGAGTTTGAAGATCCACAAGAACCTGTAGATCCACCCCGTGAGGATAACTCTCACAAGAGGAAACCTGCATGGGCTAGAGAGCTCATTCAAGATGTAGAAAGATTTGGCATTCCGGAAGAATTACACAAAGCAAAGAAGAGAAACAAATCACATACCAGCTATGTTGCTTTACTCCGTGACATTATGAACAAAGATCCTTCCAGTTATGAAGAAGCAGTGGAAAAGAAAGAATGGAATGATGCCATGGTTGAGGAATACCAATCAATAATGAAGAATCATGTTTGGGATGTTGTCCCAAGAACTAAAGAGAAGTCTGTTGTGACTTCCAAATGGATTTACAAAATCAAGCATGCTGCAGATGGCAATGTAGAGAAATACAAGGAAAGATTTGTAGCTCGTGGCTTCTATCAAAAAGAGGGAATAGATTATGAAGAAACTTTTGCACCTATAGCCAGGTATACTTCCATCAGAACAGTACTTTCCCTAGCTGCAGCAATGAAATGGAAAAAACACCAGATGGATGTCAAGAGTGCTTTCTTGAATGGTGTAGTTGAAGAGGAAGTATATGTGGAGTAGCCACTTGGTTTTGAAATACATGACAGGGAGTCATATGTGTGCAGATTGAAGAAAGCCTTGTATGGCTTGAAACAAGCTCCCAGAACTTGGTATGGTAGGATGGACAGTTTCCTATCTAGTTTGGGCTTTACCAAGAGTAAAGCGGATTCCAACATTTATTTCAAGGTTGAGGAAGGGAATCCTGTGATTCTACTCCCGTATGTGGATGACTTATTTGTAACATGAGATGACAAATTGATTGTAGATACAAAGAGGAAGCTTGCTGCTGAGTTCGATATGAAAGATTTGGGAATGATGCATTATTTCCTAGGTATGGAGGTGTGGCAGAGTGCAGGTGGGATCTTCCTTGGTCAAGGGAAGTACACAGTAGATATCCTGAAGAGATCCGGGATGATGGATTGCAAGGCCATGGCCACACCTATGGCATCGAATCTGAAGCTTCTATGTGATGCTTCATCTGAGCCGGTTGATGTCTCTATGTATCGTCATATGATTGGGTCCTTGATGTACCTGACGAACATGAGACCAGATATTTGCTTTGCGGTGAACACATTGAGTCAGTTCCTGACAAATCTAAGGAGTGTTCACCTGGTTGCTGTAAAGCATGTTCTGAGGTACCTGAAGGGTACAGTGGATTATGGGCTCAAGTATGAAGCAAATCAAAAGTTTAACCTGCAGGGTTATGTTGATTCAGATTGGGCTGGCAGTGCTACAGATAGGAAGAGCACATCTGGGTGCTGCTTCAGTATGGGATCAGGTGTGATATCTTGGTTTAGCAGGAAGCAGTCCTGCGTAGCACTGAGTACAGCTGAGGTAGAGTATGTTGCAGCCTGTTCAGCTATTTGTGAGGTAGTATGGCTACGGAAGCTACTGTATGAGTTATTTGATCTCCCGTTGGATGCTACTGGTATCTTCTGTGATAACCAGAGTTGTGTGAAGCTGTCTGAGAACCCAGTGTTTCATGATAGGTCGAAACACATAGAGATCAAATATCACTATATCAGGGATATGGTGCAGAGAGGAGTTGTGAAGCTCCTGTATGTTGCGATGGACGAGTAGATTGCAGATGTGCTGACAAAGCCACTAGCCAGGGTGAAGTTCAAGTACTTCAGAGAGAGGTTGGTGTTCTTCAGATTGATGACACTTCGAGGAAGAAGTGATGGACACATTTGCTGAAGCCATTCCAAGCATGTTGGAAGGAGGATCCTTCACATGGCTGTGGATGTAAGCACTGGATGATGAGCATCAGGATGATGTTTTGGCTTTTGCTTTGTATGATCAATTGGATCATTTTCATGTATGTATGTATGCTAGATATGATCAGTTGGATCATTTTTATGTATGTATGTATGCATCATGTTGGATGCTGGATATGATCAGTTGGATCATTTATATATGTATGTACGCATCATGTTGGATGCTGGATATGATCAGTTAGATCATTTATATGTATGTACACATCATGTTGGATGCTGGATATGATTGGTTGGATCATGTGTATGTATTTTTGTATATGCATTATGTTGGATGCTTGGACCATGTATTTGTATATGTATTAGGTGGATACATTGTATGATCAGGTGGATCATGTATGGTGATATGTATCATGTATTTGTATTTGTATCAGGTGGATACACTGTATGATCAGGTGGATCATGTATGATGATATGTATCAGGTAGATACTTGGTATGCATCAGGTAGATGCATTGTATGATGAGGATGATCATGGATGACGAGCTTCAGGATGTTGCTCCAGATGACATGCAGCAGGATGTTGTAGTGATGATGATCAGGATGATGTATGGTGAGTATCAGGTTGATACTCTATGGCCGTGGGTCAGGTTGTGCATATGAGCATATAATTTGGCCCTGGGAGATTTGCAGATAGTCTTTCGAGGTTTTTCCTATGGCATATAACTTGGACATGGGATATCTGGCAAATGCTCTTTCGAGGTTTTGCTTTGGGAGGACATATAATTTGGCCCTGGGAGATCTGCAGATAGTCTTTTGAGGTTTTTCCTATGGCATATAATTTGGCCCTGGGATATCTGGCAGATGCTCTTTCGAGGTTTTGTCCTATGGCATATAATATGTCCCTGGGAGATCCGATAGGTTGGGCTGTGTGCCTGTAATAAGTCCTAGGATGATCTTGCGAGGTTTTGCCATGACCACATATAATCTGTCCCTGGGAGATCCTATAGGTAGAGTTGTGTGCTCGTAACAGCCTAGGATGCTCTTGCGAGGTTTTGTGGTGACCACATATAATCTGTCCCTGGGAGATCCTATAGGTAGAGGTGTGTGCTCGTAACAGCCTGGCATGCTCTTGCGAGGTTTTGTGGTGAGGTCACATATAATATGGCCCTGGGAGATCCTATAGGTAGAGCCGTGTGCTCGTAACAGTCTGGGATGCTCTTTCGAGGTTTTGTGATGCATGTAATAAGTCCTAAGGATTCCACAGTATGGCCAGTGATGATGAAGACCTGCAGGTGGTGGGCCTACATCCAGTATGAAAAAGGACTAGCTCTGTAGAACTTCCTATGACGAGTAGAGTCAGAGATTGGTTGAGATAGCAACAGCAGTGACGATGCATCGATGACGATGATCTTGAGAAGAAGACTTGTCTGGCAGATCTGTGTCGAGAAATACCTTCCTAGTTAAGAGGGAGTGTTGATGTATATGTAACTTCGGAATGTATTTCATCTATGTATTTCATATATATTTATTGTACCCTTATTAGAGATGTGTTATTCCTCTATAAGGAAGTGTCGTCATGTGGATTGACAAGTGTCGCAAGTGTGTGTACTTGCCGATGGGTTATTAGACCACCATGTGTGGAGTCGGCCCTGAAATATATATATTATAATGTGGATGTACCTAGCTAGACAAGTTGGCCCCATAAGGTCACTGGGCAAACAGGTTAGTATAAATAGAGATCAGGTGATCTCTATTTAGATCATTCGAAAAGTTATATCTCTCTCACTCAGAAAGTGGCGCACTAGTGAGGAGGAGGATCATCTGCTACTAGGAGACTATCTCAATGTATTTTGGTTGTACTTTGGTTGAGCCATTTCTCTCTCTATCTCTGAGGAAATTGTGGGGTTTTTCACCTTAGGGTTTTCCCCACGGAAACTCTGTGTCTCTTGTGATGCTTGTCATGCTTATTGTGATTGTCATGCATTGATATACTGTATATGTTATTCTCTTAGTGAAGATCCTAGAGTATTGTGAATTAATGCTCAAAATTTAACAGGCGGATGTTAGTAGGCTCCACCTATGAAGGTACTGAAAATTAGACACCTGGGTGACTCCCCGCCGTAGATATGTCAGAGGCAAGATCAACGATCCCCAGTGGTTCTCGCGAGGTAAAAGAATGCTCCATATAAGTAGGGAGGGTGGTTGCGAGATTGTATATCATCTGCCATGCGTCACCTTCTGAACACCTCGCGAGGAGGGCTAAGTGGTAATCCAAAACCAAAGGTCGGGCCACGATACCATCGTTGGATATGATCGATAGTTGGGATTTAAATCCAATAAAAGATCCTATGGCTGAGATGAAGAAAGGTCAAATCAAAAAGGTTAAATAAAGGTTCGAATCAATGGATCGGAGACAACACCCGGCAGATCGACGGATAAGAGAAAGGGACAGCTGGAAAAAGTGGATAGAAGATATCCGAAAAGGGTGTTATATATATAGCACGGCATGAGAAGAATAAACATTTCGTTCTTGGACCTGTTGGAGTTGGAAGCTTCTGGAAGCGTAGAAGCCGAAGACGACGATAGGGAAAAAGGTCGCTCTCAAGCTTTTCTTGTGACAGGTAGGGTCCCAAACTTCTCTGTTTTCAATGTGCAGTGTGTTTTCTAGCTATAAAATGACAGAAGAACAGGCTTCTTCTAGTTCTAAAGTCTGAGTAACCCTAGAAGACAAAGATTGTGATGTTTTCGACCCAGGCCTTCGGCTCCCTATACTAGAAATTAAAGGAAGGCTAAGAGCTCTGCTCGAGCAAGGGGTAGATGTCCATAGGGTCCATCAGTCCTTTTCATTTTTGTTTGTCTAGAACAGATTATGCCATTCCCTGAGTTCATGTCGTGGTGTTCAATAAATTACTCAGAGCCCCAACGAGTAATAATGAATTCCAGGAAATCTAAAATAGTTTGTAATGTTGACCCTGTCATTATCCGAAGCACCCTTGACGTACCAGAGTCTCCAACCTTAGCCCCTGAAAATTCCTCTGAAGAGCCAGTCGTCACTTTGTACAGACAAATTTCTCCTAAAATCCGTAAGGCTTTCCTTGACACCTATTTAAAACCTGACGTAGAGATTACAGACACCCCTTACCCGCTGGACATCAACCTTTTTAATGACAATACCTAGTTGGTCCTCTCTTTGATAGATCAGTTCTTAGGTTTAGATTCAGATTTGTGGAAAATTGAAGTACAGTTAAGCCTGTTGTTCAGGATTAGCTTTAGTTCCCCAGAGGCGGGAGATGAGTCAGTACCATCCCTCAAGTTTGAGGAGTTTTTGGCGGAGAAAATACATGCCCAGTTAAGTTGTTTTGAGAATACCAAATTTTTTCGATTCTAGGCCTATTTGGCTAAAATGATTCTACATAGCAGTACTGATGAGTTGAGTTTTTCTCAGTTACTCTTTACAGGAAACTTGGAAGATAATGTTTTCAACTACATGAATTACATTCTATCTACTGTGTATAAAGTCATGTTTGAAGAAGAAATACCCAGAGTATTACCCGAGATGCAATCCCTGATGCAGTTGAAAGGTGAACTAGCCATTGGTGACTGGTTCTTGTTAAAAGATGCCACAGTAATAAGGGTATATGGTTTTGTACATGAACCATACGTTTTACCATCATTCTTGACAGTGAGGGTTTTCTCCCTCGAGTTCATTCGGCAAAGGCTGACTGCAGAAGAAGAGCAGTTTGGACAATATAAGAAAAGTTATGATATAAAGATCCCTTGGCAGGTTGGCCCTTTCATTGTAAAGTTTAAAGAGGATGTCGGTGAAGTGGAAAATTTATTGAGAAAAATGGGATTCAGAAAGGACATAGCTATCGCATATGATCCTTTGCATATCATAGCCGAAAGAAGAAAGAAAAAAGGTCTGAAAGCCTTGGAACACCAAGAATCTGAAGGGCTACCGAAGGGGCAAAATTTATTACAGTATGAGCCCGAAGAGGCTGAAGATATAGATTTACAACTACAAGCCTTGATCACGGCTGATGACCCTATGGAGACAGACCAGCTACTAAACGCTCAGGAAGCATGCGGCAAAAGAGATTCGCAAGATGTCATTGAAGAAGAGGAAGAGGAAGAAAGTGGAAGGAAAAGACTCAAACTGGAAATACCAGATGACATAGTTATCCAGACAAATGGAATGGGAGAGCAAGAAGAGGTGTCATCAGCCCCAGTTGTCCAGATCCATGAATACAAATTCCAAGATGCTATAGGGGGGAGTGAAGATAGCAGATTTAAGTCCCAAGAGGACATGTTTAAATATCATGGGCAAAATAAGCAGGCATCTGCACAAAAGTTGTTTGATCTAATGCCCACTGTAAGAAATTTGTCTAAAGCAGGAACCTCTTTGACCACGAGTAGAGATATCCTAACACAGACCTTTAATCTGATAATATCTGATAAAGATAAAATAACTGAAGCAAAAATAGATTGGAAAAAGATACCCCTACCAGATAGGATTCAATTCCATAGACAAATTGGGGAAGGCCTATATGATGACTTAGTGGAGGCGGCCTTGAAAATCTCTAATCTAGAGGTTAATGTAAATAAGATGGATGTCCAGCTGAAATATGAAAGGTCAGAAAATAAATCCCTCCAGCAGTAGGTCAAAAAGCTATAGTATGATTTAATAGAACAAGATGGAGGAGGCAAGGTAAGTTAAAAATTGTTGAAAGATAAAGATGATTTGATTCAAAAAATGCAGAAGAAAATGAAGATTCCCAGTACCCAGCTAACACAAGCTCCCGAAGAAACAAAGCTAATATAAGAAAAGGAAGATTTAAAAAGGGAGATCAGTGATAACAAAGCTGAATTACTAAAGTTTGTAGAAAAAGAGGAATGCTGGGAGAAAGAAAGGACAAGTTTGAAGAACCAGATTGAAGAACTGAAGAACAACTTGTCTAATATAGTTTCACGTCAAGAAGGAGAAGCCTCGACTGGAGGGGAAGATGACATTGAAAGCATTACGCAGGCCATGTCCCATATCAACTTAAAAGATGTTGAGATACGAGAGCTAAAAGAAGAGAATCAGAGGTTGAAAGAAGAAAATGATGAAAAGCGAAAAGGGACTAAAGCCCTGGAAGAAAAATATAAAGAGTTAGTAGAAATGAACAACAGATTTTCTCATCAAATAATAGGGAAGACGACTATGCAGGGGTGCAAACATCTAGTCTGGGATCTAATTATCCAAGAAGCTGAAAGATTTAGACCTTATCTAGATCTCATGAGGACGAAAGAGAAGATAGTCAATGACGTCTTTAGGAGCTGCACTTCCATGAGAGAAAAGATGCACAAAAGGCCTAAGGCAATGACATATAATGCTATAAATTTCCTAAATAGTTTGACAGATCATGATGTCATAGATTTGACCATCAAAGACAGGATCACAACCATTACAACAACAAAACGAATCCTGGTGAAGTATGCATTGGTCGAAGCTATGGAAGCCAAAGCCAGTGAAATGAATGAACAATTAACATAATTCAAAGGACAATTTGAAGGATTAGTAGAAAAAGGATTCCTTGCATTTTGGGATGCAAAACAGAAGTTGATTCCTCTAAGTGAACATAAAAAGTTGATGACCAGCAGAAGGATGGACCATTCCAAGTTTAAACACATGAGCCAACCACTCTCAGGAAGGATCTCGTTAGACAAGCTAGATGAAGATTTCGAGATATTGTACAAGTTAACTTCTATTGGGGAAGGACTTCCACCTATGCCTTCTGCTGATCAGCTTAACATAAGAGTTCTGGAGAAAGAGATGACAAGCTATGACATCCCAACACCTAAGCTTTGGATACCTGTGGAGAAGTATGGAACAATGAAATTGACTTATCATGCTCCATCGACGGCTGCTACCTCTTAGATCTCAAAGCTATGCCTTTTCAAATAGTAGTTTGTTTTTGATATAGAAGTTTCTAATATAATTAGGATTTTGATTTTCTAGGACGTGGCAGTGTGTTGCCTGTTATGTAATGAAGTTTCACCATTGGACATATACTTTAATATTTTTTACATTGTTTAAACATCATATCGGCAAAGGGCAAGAAAGCAGTTAAGCTTGTCTTGTTATTTTTGCTATTTTGTGATAGTGACATCTAAACTGTGATGAGGTGTCTCTATATTGTAACTAATTTTTGTTTCAAAATAGGCCGAGTATGAGGCTCTGGGCCTCTATAAGTTCCATGTAATTTCAAATGGAAAAGGCTGGGGAACTTTTGGAGCTTTGCATATTTTGTCTACTGTTGTTATTCTGAGATATTTCTTGAATAAAGTTGTCAAAAGCTTATGTATGTTTTACAGAGATTCCTATGTAATTGGTCTGGTAGTTTGTTTCTCCTTTTCCTATGTGATATGTGTTTCTTTCCATTGTCAATCCATATTGTTTACTTTCCTTCATACTTGGTTCAGTGTAGCATCTGAATGAGATTCATAGAGATTATGCCTTGTTCATTTCTTATCGAGTATTTCACAAAATATTTATACTAAAGTTGGTATAGGATTCATCTATGTATGCCTTATATCAATGGACTGTGCATCTTTCTTCTTTTTCGCCAATTAAATCACTTTGACTACTAGCTGGTTCCTACCTTGCCTCTGTGTAAATGTATCTTCTTAGCATTTGATGATGATGTTTATGTTATACTTAAATTGACTCCAATGCCCAATATAAATCCCTGCTGTTCTCCAGCCAATGGTTCATAGAAGTTAATTTTGCCCTACAGAAAACTGACCTTTTGCATATGTTTAAATAGAACATCTTGAGGAATGAATGCTGGTGTCCTTTTTCATGATTGACGACCTTGATTATTTCCAGTGTTTCATTGGTTTATTGAGAGATCCCTCTCAGACTGTATTCGGTCAGTAATAATAGTCCAAAGATTGGTTAGTGGTTACCCCGAAACCCCCTTCCTACAACCTGAGGGTCGATTTGGGTGTTAACATAGTGTTCTTACTCCATACTATCATGAGGAAACTCTTTATTCAAAAAGTGATCTTGAACTTGAAAATGAGGATGGAGTTTCGATTATGTTTTATTTGCAAAAGTTTTATCCAGATTTGTTTATTGCTTAGCTGAGTTATTCTATATATTTTTTTACATTACTTTCCAGTTCACACTATTGGCTAGCCTAGATCAAATTAATATATTGTCTTGTTTTAATATGATGAATGGAATAAATTTATGGAGCATTTAAATTGTAAAAGGGAGAGTGAATTATGGGGAAGGGAAGAGAATGTGCTTCATCTTCTCCATTGGGCTTCACAAAGAGGTCAAACACTTTCCAGAATAGGTAATAATGTGTTCTAATTCTCCCTCAATCTATTTCATCATTTTGATTTAATGAAGTAGTTATAAATTATCTTTATTTCGATTTTAAATTCTGGTAAATTACATAAATGATTTTTTGCAGTACGAGGCATGATGTATTATAGAAGGGCATTAAAGCTTCAAGCATTTCTTGATATGGTCACTGAAAATGGTGATGTTCATTCTTTGAATTCTTGTTCTTTAAGTGCAGCTATTTGTTTGTCTTAAAAGTTTTGCTCATCCATACTTCCCCTTTCATAATTATTCTAAACTCAAGTGCCAAAGTCCACTTATTTGGCATGGAACCTACAATTATGACACTTAATACAACCATATTTTCGAGTTGAGGCTTTGAAGGAGATAATATCGGCAGTTTCGATTCTAGATTAGTATTTTGGAAACATCAAAATATCATAGATTTTCAAATTTTCAATGAATCATTCTATATAGTCATTACATAGGTTGTCGGACTCCAACTTTAGTTTCATTAATCTTTTACATTTTTATTATTTTTCTTAAGGTGTTGCTTAATAAGCTATGGAATTTGGTGCAGAATTTTGGAAATAGATCCCCCCAAATGAACCTTTTAGGGTGATATTAAGAGATGTACGAGACAAATTGTACAATACTCATGAACGTACTTGCCAATTACTTTCTAATGGAATTTATGACATACCAGATGAAGTAAACTTTACAAATTTACTAGTTCAAGTTTTGGTCCTTTGAAGTTAAGATGGACATTCGTTGCTCATCCTTTGCTTCTATATAAACTGAAATTCTCCTTTCCATGGAATCATCCACCATTATCTTCAAGTTACTTATGAATTTTCAGTCAAATTCAGATATCTTGGCATGACTCTAGATGACTCGGTAGATAGTTTAACAATGGATGCATGCTTGTCATTCCTATAAATTTATGGGATTTTTGCATTTTTCATCATTCAACTATACAAAATAATGATTACCAAGTTACTATAGATCCATAATGGCTTACCTTTTACTATTCCTTCAAGTTCTTCAAATTCTTTTATTAAGTACAAAAATATATTTGTACTTAATAAATGGAGTTGAAAGACTTGAAGGACTAGTACAAGGCAAGCCATTATGGATCTATAGTAACTTGGCAATAATTATTTTGTATGCTTGAATGATGCAAAATTTGTTTGAATATCATCATTGTCAAGCAATAACAACTTCTTAAAGGGTTCCAGCTCAATGGTAGAGCACCTGCCTAATTATAGGCAGGAGATTGGTGGTTCGATTCCTCCGTACCCTATCATAAATTAGTGACTAAGAAAATGACTAAATTCACATATATACGACTATTAGTAGCTAATTTCCAATATCTTATAGTGCGACTAACGTTTAGTCGTATTTAGCTTAGTCATTAACATGTTATCATCTAGTAGTTTATTTAGTCGTATATTTGGTCATTAATTGTGGCAATCAATGACTAAATCAATGAAAAAATCAATGACTAAATCAGTGACTATCAATGACTAAATTAGTGACTATCAATGACTAAATCAATGACTAATACGTCCACCAATTAATGACTAGTGAAATACAACTAGAGATAAGATAGTGGAAATTCGCTACTATTAGTCACCGAATAAAAAATAGTCATTTATAGTCGAATTTTAGTCATTTTTTTAGTCATTAATTTCTCATTTTGTACTAGTTATATCAGTCAGATGGGGCTTTGAACTCAAGGAAGACCAAGCATTCTCAGAAGGGAAGATCCAAGTGCACATACTGTCATAGAGGGTTCCATCCTGAGAGTTCTTGCATGAAGAAGACTATAGATTTGATGGCTCAGTTACTTGAGAAGAACAATATTCTTGTACTTGCATCTGCAAGGAAGAAAGATCCTGATACTAAATCTTCTAGATCCAAAGACAAAGAAAGATGTCATGCCTTCATGGAAAGTGCATCAACAGATTCTTCTTTCATCATAGATTCGGGAGTCTCAAGTCAGAAGTCTCCTCTTAGGGGATTGGAAGAATCAATCTTGACTATGGTTACTTTTCTGATGTGCTTTATGTTCCTTCTCTTACAGCAAACGTACTTTCAGTGTATCAAATGACTCATATTGGAGATCCCAAAAGAGTAATATTTTCTCCAAATGAAATCGAGATACAAAACATGGTTTCAGGTGAAATCATTGCAAAGGGAGTTGCAAATCACAACTCCAAACTATATGAGTTCTCACACTTCTTACCTCTCTCCAAGCAATCAGCTCTCCATACTCATGCCAATGAAGAAAGCAGATTGTGGCATGAAAGGTTTGGGAATCTTAACTATAAGTACTTGCATGACATGCATGCAAAGGAGATGGTTGATGGGCTGCCTAAGATCAAGTTTGCCAAAGGAAACTATCATGGTTGTTTGATGGGGAAGCATCCTGAGAAGAAGTTTGAAAAGGGAAAGCCTAGGAGAGCCCCTCACACTCTCGATCTCATCCATGGTGATGTGGCTGGTCCATTTCCATATCTATCTCTAAAAAAATCAAGGTATGTGCTCACTTTTATTGATGATTATTCTAGATTCACTTGGGTATATTTCCTTAGATTGAAATCAGAAGTATTTGGGCTCTTCAAGTTTTTCAAGTCTTCTGTAGAGAAGTTTTTAGATAGGAAGATAAAATCCATTCTCACTGACAATGGTGGTGAGTACATTAAGGGTGCATGTCAAGATTTCTGTACTGAAGAGGGCATTGGGATGCAACATATTGTTTCCTATACACCAAAACAGAATGGTGTAGCTGAAAGGAAGAACATAACATTGAAAGAAATGAACACTTGCATGCTAAAGTTGAAAGGGTTGCACCTTAGTCTTTGGGCAGAAGCCATTAACTCTGCCACCTATCTTCAGAACAAATTTCCTCACAAGAGACTCAATGACTACTCCTTTTGAAGCATGGATGGGATAAAAACCTGATGTATCTCATCTTAAAGTGTTTGGATCCAGAGCTTGGGTAAGTATTCCAGCTGACAAAATGAGAGCTCTTGATTCACAAAGCAGAGAGTGCATTACGGTGAGCTATGCATTGGATGCAAAGGCCTACAAGTTACTTGATCCTACTTCCATGACCACGTTTTTGGAAAGGAGTGTACAGTTTGAGGAGTGGCCTCTTCATGATACTCATTTTGTTGAGCAAGATAGCTCACCTACTACTCCTCCTTTGATTGATGAGAGCAATGCATCTTCACATTATACTTCATATTCAGAATCCAAAGATGGAGATGATGATGATGGAATGCTAGATCCAGATCCACAAGAACCTAAAGGTCTAGCAACTGATGATGAAGATGAGAGAATGAGAGATCTAGATCCACAAGAACCTAATGCTCCTCCTCTTCCTAGATGGGCTACCATTACACTCCGATCTGTCGGTGATTTGTTTGGTGATCCACATGATCATAGAAGAACCAGGTCAGATTTTCAGCATGGAAGGGTCCATCCTCCTCACAATGCTAATCCATTTTAGATCGATCGATCCTTCTTCGGAAAAGAAGGACACTTACCTCCTTCGGGGGTGAGAGATGATATTCTTCATTAGCATCCTTCAGTCTATTTTGAGGGAGGGATTTCTTCCCACTGGGTTTTCCCTCTTTCCTCACTTAGTTTATTTAGATTGATTATATGGGGTGACCTTTGGTCTTAGGCACCAGGGCCCTATTTTACTGTTTTCGGTTATTATCTCATAGTATAGATTGCGGGGGGGTGTTGGAATATTCACACCATCATTTTTATATTTTGCATGCCTGCATGCAAATCTACATGCTTTGCATGCCACTGCATGCATCCATTCATCATCATGGTGGTCTCCCCAGCACCTATAACTTGCTTCTAGCTCTCCAGAGCCTGTCTACAACCCCCATTTGGCCTCCTACCTACCTGATGCATCCTTCTTGACTATTCTTCTTGAGAAGTGTGCCTTTCTCACCTACCACACTCAGTTAGTGCGCCTTTACTCACCTACCATCAGTTATCACTCAGTTAGGTTTCCTTATATCACCTACCGGGAGTTATCATCCAGTTAGTGCATTGATTGAGTAGTTCTTCCACTGATTGCTCATGCTGACTGCTTGTAGCTTCTAGTTAGCTAGTTCTGGAGTTCCACTTGACTATTTGACAACCTCATGCGCCCCCCTTGGAGTCTCCATTCCTTGATTTATGCCTAGATGGTTCTGTTAGACTTAGTTAGACACACTTGACTGACTATTACCATTTATGACTGATACTATTGACTGGATGATGTCTCCATTTTTATCCAAGCTAGAATTTGAGTTAAACAGCCTCATGTGCCCCCCTTGGAGTCTCCATTCCCTGATTTATGCCTAGATGGTTTTGTTAGACTCAGTTGGACACACTTGACTGGATCTTACCATTTATGATTGATACTACTGACTGGATGATGTCTCCATAGTTATCCAAGCTAGACTCTGAGCTCAGATTCGAATGCCCTACTTGGATAATTTGAATCCTATATGATGCCTCATCATTGATTATTGTATCACATTATTTACATTCATTATTCATTGTATGATATTGTTATTGTTCATTATTCTGTGTTTATGAGTGATTATTGAGTGCATGCTTCTCTTCTTCTTTGCAACATTCTTGAGAGTTTGATTGTGAGATTGTTACAGTTGCTAGATCCCTTGCAGATTATCACAGGATCCAAATGGATTGAAACTATTGTGTATTCATTCCAAGGAGCCAAATAGAGTCCAACTTGTGTGCATTCAATCCAAAGAGAAAAATTGAAGTCCAACTAGTGTGTATTCAAACCAATTTGTCAAAGAAACACCAAAATATGTGTGAATTCAATCCAAAATGAAAGTGATTATCGAACTGTGCTTGAGAAGAGTGAAATATATGCGATACATGAGAGAAAAAATGCAAGAGAAGAGCATGGGTTATTTTCTAAATTTATGTTCAGTAGAGGGGCGCACGCGCTAGGAGCACGCACGTGCTTCTAGAACGTGCGCGCTCCTAACACATGCGTGTCTCTGCTGAACATTGCTTTGTTCGGTGGGTAACATTTAGTTCATTTATTTCACAATAAATCTCTATATGTCAGTTTATTCCTAGAGCCCCTGCACCATAAATGCCTTTAGGCCCTCTTCTAAACCATAATCCCTAAGTGCATAAGTGATTCTAGGTGTTTAGGGGTTTTGGGGTTAGGGTTATAAGGATTGTATAAGGTTGTATAAAAATAAAAATCTACCAATATTAAAACGTGAATTATTATTGATTAAAGTTATACAAGCTATGCAAAATTGAATGTACAAATTATCATGGAAATTGAACACATTAAGAAACCAAGATAACTTGAAATCATATTCAAAAGTTTATTTTCTATCAACCACACAACCTGACCAATTTGAATCTTTATACCCATGTATCTTAGGGTCTTTTCTTCTACTGCACAACCCCTATTCATCCAATTACTTGTTAATTATAATGTACCATGCTTTGGGTGCCTTCTTTAGGCCATATATAACCTTCTTCAGTGTGCAAACAAGATGCTCCTACCTTGGGACTTGAAAAACTTGAGGTTGATATGTGTACACTTGTTCCTCCAAATTTACATTGAGGAAGGAATTTTCCATATCCATTTGATCGACATTCCAACTAAATTGTCTTACTGGGGATATAATTAATCGAATTATGCTCATCTTTTACATAGGAGAAAAGGCCTCTCCGTAGTCGATGCCCTCTCACTTAGAGAACCCTTTTCAACCAATTGTGCCTTATGCTTGTCAAGTGTGCCATTTTCTTTTTTCTTGACTTTGTACACCCATTTGCAACCAATGGGTCTCTTCCCTAGTGGAAGCTCTATGATATTTCAAGTTTGATTTTTCATTTGAATTTCATGTTTGGTTTCCATGGCCTTCCATTCAATTTTCCCCATTCCCTCCTCAGCCACCTATGGTTCATTAAATCCCTGAACATTGGCCATGGAATTTTTTTTTACCATGTTTGTTTTATGTTTTCTCTTGCCTCTTAATGATATTACCTTAAGCATTTATCCCATCTGAATATCCGTAATGACTTGTTGAGCCACCACTATGGCCTCTTCTTGGGGCCCTCCTCATCGAAGTCAATATTTCCACCATGACTTATCTTACCTCTGCATGTTTCATATGAAGGCTAATTTCTAGTTTCTACAGCATAAATTATCGTAGACGTCACATCCTCAAAATATTTCCCCATTTTGGGCGGAGCTTCTTGAATCTTGACACTTGTATCCTTCACCACAACTGGTTTCTCCATGGTATTTTTGAAATCTAAAGAACCTTTGAAAGGTTGAACTTCTTCATCAACTATGACATATCTATTGAATATCAACTAATTGGTGTTAACATAAACCATGCTATAAGATTTATATATGTCATTGTACCGTATGATCATCAATTTCTCTCTCTTAGGGTCTAACTTGGTTCTTTTCTCATCTAGAATCTAGGCATGGAAAATATAACTAAAAACCCTAGGATGAATGAATTTAGTCTTCCTCCTAGACCATGCTTCCTTTGTGGTGTTCTGCTTCACCATCATAATTAGATATCTATTTAATAAATATAATATTGTAAACAATTCCTCGTCCCAAAACCTATTTGGAACAAACATGTTCTCCATCTTACACATGGTCATCTATTTAATAGCATGCTTCCTCCTCTCAACCACACCATTCTATTTGGAGTGTAGGGTGTAGCGAGCTATATTTTTGTTTGATTCTTATTGCAAATGTTATCGAATTATTTGGAACAAAATTCATTGTTATCATTAGACACGAGTGCTAAGATGATTCCTATTGTAGTACTCAACAAAAACAAGGAAATATAAGCACATTTTCCTACTATAGTCGTCAATAAAAAGAAAGAAATACCGAACACTAGTGTTGGATTCCATGTTCATTGGTCCACAAATGTTTACATGAACCAATTAACTGACTACGTTTTCTCCCCATACTCTATGCTGCTTTCTCGTCTAACAAGCTCCAAACACACCCTATATTTGTGCTTGGATATCAAGAAGTCCTTCTACCATATTACCTCAAGCCATATGAGAAAGGTAGGTTAAGATTAGGTTCCCATATAATCGATGTCAAAGAGTACTTATATTTGGTGTACTTCTACTTACCATTGCATGCTTCGTGACCTGCCCAATGTTGAATAGTCTAAACAATCCATGCTTTTCCACACCAAGAGATATAGTCTTGTTGGTATCCTTGTCAACTAAGTAGTATTTATGTTTCCTAAAGTTCACATCTAAGTGGGGTTAACACCTTATAGTCTGACTTATCAAGGGTAGAATAATCTACATGCCTAATACATAATACACATTGAGGAAAATCAAGTTCCCCATGACCCATCCTTAGTGCTCATAACCTTCTAATAGTGAGATATCACCACTCATAGGCCAAATGTCCTACATAGAGGTCCTGTGTGGTATTTCAAGGGATTATTGGTTTCCCTTGAGCTTCAATTTTTTTTTTTAAGCCTAATTTCAATGTCTCATTTCTTTACATTGGTTTATGGCACAAGACCTATACATAGTTCTCAAGCGAATATGATCATTTGAAGGTAAAGTATCTTCTTGCAATATCATATGTGTTTATTGCACCGAGAGTATAGAGGTGGTTACAACTTAGGATGGGGGATATGTGTAATGTAATGTAGCGTAAAGACATCATGTTATGTACCCAAAAGAAAAAGTAATTAAAAAAAGTTACGTCGGCTTATAAAATAAAAAGTGAAAACCAATTAAAAAATCCATATCCGCTCATTAAACAAAATTTTAAAACCAGATAAAAAATCATTAAAAAATAAGACCTCGAGAAATTGGATGGCTCTCAGTGCTTTATAGATACGCGTTTAGGATGGATCTATGCTGTTTCAAGGAAACAATCATATGCTAATGATACCATGATTGCACAATCATCATCAATAGGCCAATGATACCCTCAAAATGGTATATGTTCTTGGTGGAAGAAACCTTGTTATCCCTAAATGGATGCAACATTCCTTTCAGTTCCGAGCTTCAAGTCTCCTCCCATGAACATGTCCAAACCTCCAATTCCGAAGACTTGGATACATAGTGCCATGGAATCATGGATATCCTTTCAAAGTCATACATGGTGTTTTGATACATTTTTCATGGCTTTGTATGCCTCAATGGTTTCTTTAGGTCCAAATGCATGGTCTTTTTCCCTCAAATGTCATTCCCAAGGCCTTGAGACACATACATATTTCTCCAAACCACCTAATTGCACCAACATCCAGAATCATAAGCCATTGGCACACTCAAGACGCCATGTCATGTGGTTGGTTGAGGAAACCTTCTTAGTCTTTGATGGCTAGAAGACTTCTTCAAGGCCCAAGGTTTTGGTATCCTCTTCTAAGCATGTCCAAGGCCCCAAGACATAAATATAGAGCATCATGAATACCATTGACAAAGTCATGTGTTGTGCTTTGAATCATTTTTCATGGATCTAGATGCCTCAATGCTTTCTTTAAGGATAAATTCAAAGTAGTTTTGCCTAGAGAATCATTCTAAAGGCCCCGAGACATGTACATACTACTTAAAAATACTGAATGGCACTAATATACTCAATCATAGAGTAATGATACCCTCAAGATGTTACACGTGGTTGGTGGATGAAATAGTCTTATCCTTGGATGGCTAGAAGATTCATTTAGGTCCATAGGATCAACTCTCCCCCCTTGACTGTGTTCAAAGTCCTAAGGCCATAAGAAATAGATATATATTTCCACATATATCCCTATGAGGTAATGCATGGTTCCTCGAGGAATTTCTCATGGCTTTGGATGCCTCAATGGTTTATTTAGGGCCAAATGTATGGTATTCTTCCCTGGAAAACCATTTCCAAGTCCCTAATACATGTAAATACTAAATTCAAAACCATATAATGGCACTTCCATCATCAATCATAGGACAATGATACCTCAAGAGGCCATGTGTAGTTGGTGGAGGTAACATTCTTAGCCCTAGATGGATATAAGATTCCTTTAAGGCCCAAGTCTTAGGTCTCCTCCCTTGACCATGTCCAATGCCCTAAGTCCCTAGTACTTGGATACATCTATCACAATGGATACCCCTGTAAAGTCTTGTTTGGTTCTTTTAGACATTATTCATGGACTTGGATGTCTAAATGGTTTTTTTATGGCCAAAGGCACGATATTCTTCCATAAAACATCATTCCAAAAGCCTTGATTAGGCACATACATATTGCTCAAAACCAATTCATGGTATCGAAATCCTTAATCATAGGCCAATAATACCATTAAGAGGTCATGCGTGGTTAGTGGAGGAAATCATCATAACTCCTTTTGGATAGAATATTCCTTTAAGGCCCAAGGTTCAAGTCTCTCCCTCTCTCTCTGAATATCTCTCTAAACTCACTATGGGTTATAGGTTTGAAGGGTTGGGTGTTTGATGATAGAATTTATGGTTGATGAAAATTAGAGGTTATAGGGGTTAGGGGTTAATTTTTACTTCACTAAACACTTTAGAGGTTAGGATTACATGGTTAGGATTATAGGGGTTAAGGGATATATATCATTATGTGTTAGTATTTAGGAGGTTTAGGGGCCATACTAGTTTAGAATTATAGTGGGCCAAGAGTTATGATGGTTAGTTGTACTAGGGACTAGGGATTGCAGTGGATAGGGACTAATGGTCAAGGGTTTGGGGATTGAGATATAGGGGTAATGGATTTATGGTTACAAGGATGAATATTTATATGTACATGAGGATAGTGTGAGTTAGTGATTTTGTATAATAATATATCTCCTAACCCTTGTGGTGAAGGAGAGAAGAGAGGGGTGAGGGAGGGAGGAGGGATTGGGTAGAGTGGAAGAGAGGGGGGGGGGGCATCCCAACCTTAGAGGCAATCTCATCTTATTCAACAAAAATAGTGAATGAAAAGAGTTTGGAACTTTTATGTCTAGGAATGGAAATTAGATTTTATAGAGATAGAATCGACACAACACGTGCGCGCACAACAACGTGTGCACCCCTCTACGCATGTGCGCGTTTGCACGCACGCATGTCTAGATTCAACTCGTTTTTGGTGCCTTTGCAGGTTTGGTATTAGCTTCGGATTTCCAAACCTTGAGGACTAGTTTGATTTATGGCAGAACACATCAATTTCTGTAACTTCATGTTTTCACGTTTAGTTTCGCATATGCTCCACTAGTGCACTATTGATGAAATTGCACACACTTGTCGAGCTCTATGTGCAGATTCTAACTATATATATTTTTAATAGGTCTGTTATTGTTTTCTATTTTCAATTCATTTTTAACTGCACTCATGTCAAATTTGTAAAAAACGTAGGTCGTTTATTTGGCCTATAAATTTTGATTGGCTTACATATTTACCCGCACAAGAGTACCTACAAGCTAAAAAAAAAGTTGATTGATTATGTTCAGACCATGATATGGTGGACCAACACTCGACCATGTCGTTTTAAGGCTTTAGTGACTTTTGTAATTAAAAAAAAATATAAAATTAACTTTTAAAATTTTGGAAAAATTTCCCTGCACAAGATTGGTCTGTTGCCTACTCCTCTACATATTTTTTCCCTCATAAATTGACAATTTACATAACAAACCGGTGTACCAACATAAACATGCCCAATATGTTTTAGAGAAAAAATAACTTACCAATCTTAAAATAATGATATTTTGGGGTGGTTATACCACTTTTTCATAAATAAAAGTTATATATTCCGGAAGGTGATCCATTTTTCTACGTTTCATCTTTTTACACCTAATTTAAAAAAGTTTTGTGGGTACCTCTAATAATTCATTTTAATGATAAGATTTGTAGGTACCTCTAATAATTCATTTTAATGATAAGATTTGTGGGTACCTCTAATAATTAATAAGTGGGTATCATTACCTTACACTAGCCCTTTCATACAATTTAATCTAAAAAAATGCACCATATTTCTAACTTTAAAATTTGCATTATATAAAATAATAAAAATTCATTTCTATAAAATATTTAATACATTTAAAATAATTTTAAAATTAAATTATTATTATTAATATTAAGAAGACATTTTTGGAATAATAAAATTTTGTTTATTTATTTATAGAAACCCTAATAATAAGACCATCTTTAAATGAACCCAAATTGTTAATAATAATATAGAGGTCTAAGTGTCCACAAAATAATTTTTAATAAATATGGGAACAATTTCTTCCAAATGGAAAAAAAAATATAAATATTTCATATCACTCACCATATACAAAAATTAATTTTTAATAAATGTGGAAACAATTTCTTCCAAATGAAAAAAATATATATAAATATTTCATATCACTCATCATATACAAAAATTAAGTAGTCTAAAACAACTACGATTTTGTCCTAAGAAAATGATTTTTTATTTTTTAGATTTCAAATCGCACTTTTAAAAGGCTTCATAAATAACTATATCAATTACATTATCCACCCAATAAACATAAACTAATCCAATAATCTTGCATCTTATAACTCATAAAAATAAATTTGATAAACTTACAAATCATAATCACTTGCATCTTACACATAGAGACACTTTAAAACAATCCTTTCGGGAAGATGTCACCACTAATGGTATCTATTTAAATTTATCCAAAGCTCACCCTGTTTCCAATCAAATGAAAGAAAGTATGAAAGTAAAATATCTTTGCAAATGGAAGAAAGTATGAAAACAAAATATCTTTGCAGAAAACAACCCATGAAAATGGCACAAGCACACTAATACGTCCTCCATTTTCTGAAATATAATTATTAATACAACCGAATATATTGAAATATAATCAGAAATACAAAATATATAGTGCATACGTATAGTCTCGAATTGCTTCTTCTATTTCTGTGATACATTTGAAACAAAAGATGAAAAGCAATAGAGTAGCTGCTTTCCATCCATAGATTAATACAACTGCTAATTCTGACTGTATGAGAAAACATATTTGGAACAAAAGATTAAAAGCAATATACTAGTTGCTGTCCATCCCATAAAGTAAGTAATACAATTCCTAATTCTGGCTGTACGAGAAAACATATCTCTGCAAGCTTGCAGCATTTCCTAGGGTTATGGTGCAGTGTCATTAGATTCGCCAAGTCCATGTCCAGGAGGATTATCGTGGCCTGCAAGTTGAGAGCTATTTCCTTGTCGAATGAGCGCGCCATGTTTCTTCTTTTTCGTGTTAATCTCATCGACTTTGACAAAACGAGAAACTCCTCGGAGAATCTCAACAGAAGGCCGCCGTCGAACTTTCAGCTTCTCAAGATTATCATGTTTCAGTTCCATGACTGCCTTCATAATATTCGCTTTTTCAGCGGATTCATTTTTCTTTCCACGAGCTACATCGACCTCGGAATTACTACTCACAGAGGAATTGAACCCTACATTCGGAGCACCTTCAATACTAAGCGAGACTGAGACTGCAAGCAACGTAGAAAATAGTAAACTCGTGAAACTGAAGACCTTCATCATGACGCAACTAATTAATAATTAATGATCAGAAACCTGCAATCTTTCTAATGAAATGCAAACTATGCCACAGAGAAAATATGATTCTAATTAAGAAAGATAAACTATGACACGAAACTAAATTCATATCCTTCACGTTGATAATCTTCCGTTTATATAATATTTTCAGATCGATACTTTGCCAAATTTCAACTCGGAGAATGGAAAAATTTAGTGAATCATTGTAAATCGCCGCCTCGGTGGCCACTTTGCCGCGTCGCCGTCCGATATTACTTCTTCGTAGAGAAAGCGAAGCCGATCGTTCGATTAGGTGCCCTCATCAGATCTAACTTTATAGAAAAGTCAATCAAATGGAAATAATACTAACATGATCTGAGTCTTCTATATTCGACAAATACTCTTCGAAGATCTTCCCTGCTTGATTTCGAATTATTCGTGATCTGTAGCTGTTAGAATTTATAAACTGTATCCAGATTTGTTCGATCTGCTCCCAACCGCCATTGCAAAACAGGGGCTGTAGCTGTTAGTATTTATAAACTGTATCCAGATCTGTTCGATCTGTCCCCAAAAAAAGGCAAGAACAATTTTTTTAAATATTTATTTCTTCAAAACATGTTATAAAAAATCAAATTTACACATATCTCAGTTGAAAACAAAAATTCTGCGCATTCGATGCTTTAATAAAGCAATTGATTAGTTGCTTTCTTGGCGGCAATTGATTAGTTGCTTTCTTGGCGGCCGACGGTGTTAAATGCTGTTGAACCGCAAAAGTTTATGAACTGTGCGACGTCTGCTCGTGCCTTCCTGCACAAGTGCTCTCGTCGTTAGGGTAGCGTACTGGTTGTTAAATGTACAAGGGCTTCCCAGTGGGAGGTACAATTGCTGAGGTATGAACGGTGTTGTAATTGTCAAGCTCCATTAAGTTGATGCGTAAGCATGCAGCAGATCTCGATTTACTCAGATCTCATTCCACTGATAAATACAGAAGAATTAGAATTTGTTATGTGATTTAGATTTTATTTCTAATCGAGTAGTAAGTTTGTCCTTCTAAGCCTTAGCATCCAAACCTGGACAGGATGTTATCTTCCAGGAAATCCATGATTACTCCTTCAGTCGCTCGCTTAGTAGGTATGGCTTCTATCCATTTAGTAAAATAATCAGTAGCCGTCAAGATCCATCTGTGCTGCCCAGAGGAGTTTGGGTTTATTTTTCCAATGAAATCTAAACCCCACTGTTGAAAAGGTGCTTCAACTATAATAGGATGTAGAGGAAGGGAAACAACCTTTCTTTTTCCGTCGAAAATCTGACATTGGTGACAAACCACAGTCTCTTTGTGAACATCAGAAAACATAGTGGGCCAGTAAAACCCTGCTCTCAGGATTTTATTTACTGTTGCTTTCCAGGAGTGATGTCCCCCGCAGTCCCCTTTGTGGAATTCTTCTTTTATGTGTCTAGCTTCGTCTTCCACCAAACAGTTTAGCGGTACCCCTCTAGGGTCTTTCCAATACAGGTATTGGTTCATGACACAGTACTTGGCAGCTTTTGGTTTTACAGACTTGGCCTTGCTCTTACTTAACCCTGTAGGTGCTTGTAAATTCTGTAGTGCAAAAACAATGTCAGTATACCAAGGAGACTTAGAGAATTCACGTTTCACCTATATGTGTGCATCAAGCTGGTTTGTTTGATTCTCCAGAAAATTTAGCTGCAAGGAGTCACAATTTCCTTCGGTCATTAATTTTGCTAACCCCTGGCCTTTCACCAGCTTAGTAGGTTTAATCTCCAAATCATACTCCAATAACACTGCAATCCACTTTGCCCTTCTGCCTTCAAGATCAGACTGGGTCAAAATACTTTTCACAGCACTATTTGGGACATAGGCAATGATGTGTGAGTGTATGATATAAACCCTGAAATCTTTCAGAGATTTTATGAGAGCATAAGCCTGTTTCTTCATGATATCGTATTTCAGTTCCCCATCTCTCAGGACTCTACTGGAAAAAGCAATAGGTTACTCAACATTTTGATCATTTTTTTGCAACAACACCCCAGCTATTGTATGTTCAGATGCATATGAGAAAACTAGGAAATCCTTAGTAAAGTTTGGGCTAGCCAACACTGGAGCTTCGTTGATAGTTGTCTTGATCCCTTTGAAAGAATCTCTGGCTTCTTCGGTCCATTTTATCTGGTTCTCTTTCCTTAGCATATTTGTAATGCTCCTCATTATTTCGGCAAAACTTGGTATGAATCTTCTTAAAAAACCCACTTGGCCTATGAAAGATTGTATTTCTTTTTTGCTTCTAGGCTCCCCTACTTTCTGAATAGCACTGACCCTTTCAAGATCAATTTTTATCCCTTCTTTGGTGATGATATGTCCTAAAAGCTTAGCTTCATCCAGAGCAAAAAAGAATTTTTTGGGATTCGAGGAAATGCCATATTTCTTGCATTTTATGAAAACTCTTTCCAAATGCTTGAGATGTTCTTCATCTGATTTTGAAAAGACTGTTATATCATCCATGTATACCACCACAAATTTTTCTTTTTCTTTAGTAAAGGCAATATCCATAGCTCTTTGAAAAGTGGCTCCAGCGTTCATCAAACCAAATGGCATCTTAGCGTACATGAAAGTCCCCCAAGGAGTTGTGAAAGCAGTCTTTTCCTGGTCTTCTAGTCGTACTTTAATTTGATTATACCTTGAGAAACCATCCATGGTGGAAATTCTTTCGGCTCCTACCACTTGCTGCAAAATGTGCTCCATTTTAGGCAAAGGGTAACTGTCTTTCATTGATGCTCTGTTCAGGTTCCTGAAATCAATACAGATTCTGATCTCCCCACTTTTCTTTCTGACCGGGATCAAATTTGCTATCCATTGTGAGAACCTTAAGATAACAATTATCCTTGCATTGAAAAGCTTTTTGACTTCTTTCTCTATGATATCTGTTAACTTAGGATTGATTCTTCTTAATTTTTGCTTAAAAGGTTTCTCACCTGGCTTGAACGGAATAGTATGTTGTATGATTGATGTGTCATATTCCTTCAAGTCTTCATAGGTCCAGGCCAAAGCATCAGTGTGTCTTTTCATCAACTCTACATAGCGTTTCTTTTTGTCATCCTGTAGTCTTTTAGACAACTTTACCATTCGAGGATCTTTTTCTGTACCCAAGTTTTGATCTTCTACTAATTCTCGGGTAGGCTCAAATTTTGGATTTTTGGCAACATCATCTTGATCAAAGAGCTTTTCCAGGGGTATCAGACCTTTAGGGATGTAATTATTCTTCAATTGAATAATATCCTTACCACCTATCATGTTTTTCCACCTTTGTTCTTTGGCTTCTTCTTCAGCATTTTCTCCTTCCACAAAGTTTTCCAGGTTCTCACTTTTAGTATCAATATGCACATTTGAAAACTCATCAGAGAGTTCCAAAAATATCCTAAGCTATAAGCCGTCTTCAAATACCTGCCAATACTTAGAATTATCAGGAATAGAAGGTCTGTTTATTATCTCAACCTCTTACTTAGCCTGAGAGAAAATCGGAGTCTTAAATTCTCCAGCAGTAGTCGCCAAAGAATCTGCTACATTATTTTCATGTCTGGGTATTACTCTAATCTTGTGTACTGTGAAAAAATTCTCAAAGAAATCCCAAGCTTCATTTCTATATGCCCTCATTCTCGGGTGTTTAGCTTGGTAACTATCATTTATCTGGTTTACTACCAACTCAGAGTCTCCAAACACTTCTATCTTCTTAGCTCCCAAGTCCTTTAGAGCCCGCAATCCCAACAACAATGCTTCGGATTCGGCCACATTATTTGTACACTCAAAAGTTAGCTTGTATGAGAGTGCCCTAGACTCCTGATTGGGAGGGATGATCCAAACCCCTGCTCCAGCACCATTTTTGCTCACAGAACCATCAAAATGCATCTTCCACCATCCTTCTTCATTTTTTTCTCTTTCAGAAGCTTCATACCTGGATGTGAATTCCTTATCTTCATCAACTTCCCTATATGAGGGAGGGTTAGGATCACGAGGGCCATCAACAACAAAAATGGAGTAGCCCATGTCTGTATCAACGACGTAGATATGGTGATTCTCAGGTTTCCTTTTGCTGTTGACGACATATTCCATCCTATTTTCTCTATACAATCTGCTATTTGCTCCAAACACGGGAATCGTAGCATAAGACAAATCCATCTGCATAGTTCCCTTCAACTTTGAAACCCAGAATATTGACAAAAGCATCCCAAACTTTGGAGGCACATCAGCCACCACCACATCCATCATGATACTTTTAGCAGGGAGTTGGGTTAGACTTATTACCATATTCTTAATCAGTCCCAAACATGGTACCTTTCTAGAATCAAAGGAGTAAAGATCTTCGTATGGCCTTGTCACTTCTAATCCTAGCTGTTTCAGCACAGAGTTTGGCATTAGGTTATGAGATGCCCCAGAGTCTATTAAGTCATTATGTAAGATTTGATCATGGACATTTAAGCTTAAGTAGAAAGGAGGTACTTCTTCATCGCCTAGTTCTTCCAACTTAAATCCAAATATTATGGTAGGGGCATCATCAGACAATTCTAGAATATCATGCTGGTGTTCATTTTTCCCTTTAACCATATTCATTATCTCTTCCCTGTATTCATTATTTTTCAGTAACTCGTTAAGAGGGATGGAGATTTTTACTTTTGATAGTTCAACTCTGAGGCTAAAAGTGGAGGCAGGTTTGATTACCTCTGTGATTTATGGTGGTTTAACCTCCTTTGAAGGCTGACCCTCTTCTTCTTTATTTTCAGGTCTTTTGTTTGCAATAGCCTTTTGTTGTTTCTCTTTCGGTTCTTCTGAAACTTGTTGGGTGATTGGAGGTTGGTTCAAAGGAAGCTTTCCTTTACTCATGACAACTTTACTTCTCAATTTTAGCTTTCTTTGAAGATCATCCACAGCATTTTGATAACCCATTAGGTATTGTTTGGATTCTGACTCAGGTTTTCTACTAGTACTTCCTTTGTTAAAAAAGTCATGCTCCCTTTCAGTTGAGTATATTTCATGGTCTAGGGAATCAACAAAATGAATCTGGTCTTCGGTGGGCTCTTCAACTATTTCATTGTCTACCATATTTTCAGCAAAAGGAGGGCACATCGGCTCTTCTTCAACATTTCTTTGATTTCTTTCAGGGGGTGGTGGTCTCCTAAAGTTTGGATTCCGGATCTGGTTTTCAGGGTTTTCTCGAGGAGGAGGCTTGGTATCTACGGTCAACCTATCCATCAATTTTCCAATGGTTTTCATCATGGTATCAAATTTAGCGTCGTTAGAGGCAGATGAGGTAGAGATTTGCATCTCCTGCTTCTTTCTCTCAGCCTCTACTTTACCCTTTATTTTCCCCGAGGCCATCATGTTCACCTCCACCTCTAGGGCATCCTTTAACAAAACAGGCAGGGAGATAGACTTTCTTTCTCTTAATGTACACGAGAAATCTCCATCAAAGGCATCTGTGAAATGGAGTTTCGCAATGCCTAATGAGGGCCTTAGGTCATCTGGAATAGAATTATACGCCCTCATAAACCTAGCAAAAAAATCATGCACAGACTCAAAACCTCATTTCTTGATGTGATTATACTGGGACAAGACTAGGGCAGGACTTCCTATCATTTCCCATCTCTCTAAGAACAGGGTCTTGAACTCTGCAAAGTCATTTATGGAAGCATTTGGTAGTAACCTATACCATTTCTTAGGTTCTCCAAACAAACTTTGGGCAAATAACCTCATCTTTGCATCATTATCAAATGCTTAGCAGATACATTTACACAAAGGCAAGGTAGCAACCAACTAGTAGTCATAGTGATTTAATTGGTGAAAAAGAAGAAAGATGCACAGTTCATTGATATAAGGCATACACAGATGAATCCTATACCAACTTTAGTAGAAATATCCTGTGAAATACTCGGTAAGAAATGAACAAGGCATAATCTCTATGAATCTCATTTAGATGCTACAATGAACCAAGTACGAAGGAAAGTAAACAATATGGATTGACAATGGAAAGAAACACATATCACATTGGAAAAGAAGAAACATACTACCAGACCAATTACACAGGAATCTCTGTAAAACATACGTAAGTTTTTGACAACTTTATTCAAGAAATATCTCAGAATAACAACAATAGACAAAATATGCAAAGCTCCAAAAGTTCTCCACCCCTTTTCCATTTGAAATTACATGGAACTTATAGAGGCCCAGAGTCTCATACTCGGCCTATTTTGAAATATAAATTAGTTACAATATAGAGACACCTCATCATAGTTCAGATGTCACTATCGCAAAACAGAAAATATAACAAGACAAGCTTAACCGCTTTCTTGCCCTTTGCCGATATGCTATTTAAACAATGTAAAAAATATTAAAGTATGTGTCCAATGGTGAAACTTCATTACATAACGGGAAACCCACTGCCACATCTTGGAAAATAAAAATCCTAATTATATTAGAAACTTCTATATAAAAAACAAACTACTATTTGAAAAGGTACAACTTTGAGATCCAAGAGGTAGCAGCCGTCGATGGAGCATGATAAGTCAATTTTGTTGTTCCATACTTCTCCATAGGTATCCAAAGCTCAGGCGCTGGGATGTCATAGCTTGTCATCTCTTTCTCCAGGACTCTTATGTTATGATGATCAGCAGAAGACATAGGTGGAAGTCCTTCCCCAGTAGAAGTTAACTTGTACAATATCTCGAAATCTTCATCTAGCTTGTCTAACAAGATCCTTCCTGAGAGTGGTTGTCTCATGTGTTTAAACTTGGAATGGTCCATCCTTCTGTTGGTCATCAACTTTTTATGTTCACTTAGAGGAATCAGCTTTTGTTTTGCATCCCAAAATGCGGGGAATCCTTTTTCTACTAATCCTTCAAATTATCCTTTGAATTATGTTAACTGTTCATTCATTTCACTGGCCTTGGATTCCACAGCTTCGACCAATGCATACTTCCCCAAGATTCGTTTTGCTGTTGTAATGGTTGTGATCCTGTCTTTGATGGTCAAATCTATGACCTCTTGATATGTCAAACTATTTAGGAAATTTATAGCATTATATGCCGTTGCCTTAGGCCTTTTGTGCATCTTTTCTCTCATGGTAGTACAGCTCTTAAAGACGTCGTTGACTATCTTCTCTTTTGTCCTCATGAGATCTAGATAAGATCTGAATCTTTCAGCTTCTTGGATAATTAGATCCTAGACTAGATGTTTGCACCCCTTCATAGCCGTCTTCCCTATTATTTGCTGAGAAAACCTATTGTTCATTTCTACCAACTCTTTATATTTTTCTTGCAGGACTTTAGTCCCCTTTTCCTTTTCATCATTTTCTTCTTTCATCCTCTGATTCTCTTCTTTTAGCTCTTGTGTCTCAACATCTTTTAGGTTGATCTGGGACATGGCCTGTGTAATTCTATCGGTGTCATCTTTCCCTCCATTCGAGGCTTCTCCTGATTGACATGAACCTATATTAGACAAGCTGTTCTTCAAATCTTCAATCTGGTTCTTCAAACTTGTCCTTTCTTTCTCCCAACGTTCCTTTTTTCTACAAACTTTAGTAATTCAGCTTTGTTATCACTGATCTCCCTTTTTAAATCTTCCTTTTCTTGTATTGGTTGTGTTTCTTCGGGAGCTTGTGTTAGCTGGGTGCTGGGAATCTTCATTTTCTTCTACATTTTTTGGATCAAATCATATTTATCTTTCAACAATTTTTGACTTACCTTCCCTCCCCCATCTTATTCTATTAAATCAAACTGCAGCTTTTTGACCTGCTGCTGGAGGGCTTTATTTTCTGACCTTTCATATTTCAGTTGGACATCCATCTTATTTACATTAACCTCTAGATTAGATATTTTCAAGGCCGCCTCCACTAATTCGTCATATAGGCCTTCCCCAATTTGTCTGTGGAATTGAATCCTATTTGGTAGGGGTATCTTTTTCCAATCTATTTTTGCTTCAGTTATTTTATCTTTATCAGATATTATGAGATTAAAGGTCTGTGTTAGGATATCTCTACTCGTGGTCAAAGAGGTTCCTTCTTTAGACCAATTTCTTACAGTGGGCATTAGATCAAACAGCTTTTGTGAAGATGCCTGCTTATTTTTGCCATGATATTTAAACATGTCCTCTTGGGACTTAAATTTGCTATCTTCACTCCCCCCTATAGCATCTCAGAAGTTGTATTCATGGATCTGGACAACTGGGGTTGATGACCCCTCTTCTTTCTCTCCCATTCCATTTGTATGGATAACTAATTCATCTGGTATTTCCAGTTTGAGTCTTTTCCTTCCACTTTCTTCCTCTTCCTCTGCTTCAATGAATTCCTGCGAATCTATTTTCCCGCATGCTTCCTGAGCGTTTAGTAGCTGGTCTGTCTCCATAGGGTTATCATCTGTGATCAGGGCTAGTAGTTGTAAATCTATATCTTCAGCCTCTTCGGGCTCATACTGTAATAATTTTTTCCCCTTCGGTAGCCCTTCAGCTTCTTGGTGTTCCAAAGATTTCAGACCATTTTTCTTTCTTCTCTCGGCTATGATATGCAGAGGATCATATGCGATATCTATGTGGCAAAACCATATACCCTTATTACTGTGGCATCTTTTAACAAGAACCAGTCACCAACGGCTAGTTCACCTTTCAACTGCATCAGGGATTGCATCTCGGGTAATACTCTGGGTAATTCTTCTTCAAACATGACTTTATACATAGCAGATAGAATATAATTCATGTAGTTGAAAACATTATCTTCCAAGTTTCTTGTAAAGAGTAACTGAGAGAAACTCAACTCATTTGTACTAGTATGCAGAATCATTTTAGCCAAATAGGCCTGGAACCGAAAACATCTGGTATTCTCAAAACAACTTAACTGGGCATGTATTTTCTCCGCCAAAAACTCCTCAAACTTGAGGGATGGTATTGAGTTATCTCCTGCCTCTGGGGAACTAATGCTAATTCTGAACAATAGGCTTAATTGTACTTAAATTGTCCACAAATTTGAATCTAAACCTAAGAACTGAGCTATCAAAGAGAGGACCAACTGGGTATTGTCATTAAAAAGGTTGACGTCCAGCGGGTAAGGGGTGTTTGTAATCTCTACGTCGGGTTTTAAATAGGTGTCAAGGAAAGCCTTATGGATTTCAGGAGGAATTTGTCTGTACAAAGTGACAACTGACTCTTCAGAGGAACTTTTGGGGGATAGGGTTGGAGACTCTGGTATGGAAAGGGTGCTTCGGATAACGGCAGGGTCAACATTACAAACTATTTTAGACTTCTTGGAATTCATTATTACTGGTTGGGGCTTTGAGTAGTTTATTGAACACCATGACACGAACTCAGGGAACGGCATAATTTGTTCTAAACAAAAGAAAATGAAAAAGGACTGATGGACCCCATGGACATCTACCCCTTGCTTGAGCAGATCTCTTAGCCTTCCTTTAATCTCTGGTATAGGGAGCCGAAGGCCTGGGTCGAAAACGTCACAATCTTTGTCTTCTAGGGTTACTCGGACTTTAGAACTAGCAGAAGCTTGTTCTTCTGTCATTTTATAGCTAGAAAACACACTACATGTTGAAAACAAAGAAGTTTGGGACCCTACCTGTCACAAGAAAAGCTTGAGAGTGACCTTTTTCCCTGTCGTCCTCTTCGGCTTTTGCGCTTCCAGAAGCTTTCAACTCTGACAGGTCCAAGAACGAAATGTTTATTCTTCTCATGTCGTGCTATATATATAAAACCCTTTTCGGATAACTTCTACCCACTTTTTCCAGCTGTCCCTTTCTCTTTCCCGTCGATCGTCCGGGTGTTGTCTCCAATCCATTGATTTGAGCCTTTATTTAACCTTTTTTATTTGACCTTTCTTCATCTCAGCCGTAGGATCCTTTATTGGCTTTTAAATCCCAGCCGTCGATCATATCCAACGATGGTATCGCGACCCGACCTTTGGTTTTGGATTACCACTTAGCCCTCCTCGCGAGGTGTTCATAAGGTGACACATGGCAGATGGTATACAATCTCGCAACCACCGTCCCTACTTATATGGAGCGCTCTTTTACCTCGCAAGAACCGCTGGGGATCGTTGATCTTGACTCTGACATATCTACGGCGGGGAGTCTCCTAGGTGTCTAATTTTCAGTACCTTCATAGGTGGATCCTACTAACATCCGCCAACCATAGATTTGACTTATTTTGTTGCGAGTCGTTGATCTGCTTTGATCCTTGTGCCGATGTAACCATATGTCTTCTGCACCGTCAGATTCATGGCTGTGCAATCTGGACCGTTGATCTTATTTCTTATTGCTCCACTGTGGTGGTATCGTAAGCCTTTTGGCGGTTTTTATTTACCACCAAAACACTCCTGCGAGAGCTCTTCTGACTGCCATTTGTCTAGGCGGTATGCCTCTCGCGACCATTCTCTTGTGTTCCTTTCGCGCAACTTCACGATGCGAGGATGATCTATGGACCGTGGATCTCTTTCACACCTCGGATCAACGGTTGGAAAATGTCCACTCTTTATCTTATACTTTATTTCTCATCGGACTATAGGTTATCATCATTTTCACCCATTTTCATTATTCGGGCTACCTCCTTAGGCTCAAAGTGCTCAAACCCTTCATATTTCTCATCATTTCCCTTCTTACTTAGATATTTTCTTGGCCTTAGCAACCTGGACCTGAATAGGGAAGGGGTTTTAACCATCTTTTCACAGAGCCTACTCGTGGGAATGGTCTTAGGATTAGGATTTTGGGAAAAAAATTTATGGGTGCCAACAACTGGCTCCAACCGGGGATGCTATCCTCCCTGCGAGGTAGCAAAGAACACCATAGACTAAGTGCCTAATCCATTGGGTGGTTCGAACTTCAGGGTTAATGACTTCCTCTGAATTCTTAGAACTGCAACTGTATCTGCCGCATATCTAGGCTACTTCAAACATAAAAATAAAAAGAACCATGGCTAGCCTTCTAGACCTTATCTTCATTTCTTTAGGGTTTCAAGTCTTTCAGGTTGGCTGTCAGGGATTTCTAAAACAACTGCAAAAAACAAATGAAAAATATATGCAAAGACTATGGTACATAGAATACCTGCTTCGCTTAGGACAAGTAGTCTTTTAAGAATCTCCTGTTGACCGGACCTCCCGACTAGTGTGATCATATATCCTTGACTGTATGATGACGCAAATGATGAGTTTAGGGAAACTCCCCTACTTTATCCATAAAGAAAACAATTTATAAATTAAATTAACAATTTATAAAACAAAATTTGAAACTAAGCTATACATTAACATGAATCCCATTGAAAATTAACAAATACAATTAATCAATGTTTTTTGTCATACACCCCAAGGGTACGTCTAAGGGTATCCCCAATGCAGGGTGTCTATGATGAGCGGTTGGTGGTCTACAAAAGTTATAGTTTATTAACAACTTGTCACCAAGAGACAAATTACGTACATTGCATGCACATTAACAAATCTGGACACTTTCCTTTTCATAAAGAACTCTTGGTCATTGAAGTGTTCCTCAAATTAAAAATTCACAAAAAATAAAGAGAACCTAGAACTATTTATGAACCCTGCAATGTTCCCATGAGTGCGTGGATGACCATCCATATATAACAAGTTCTTCTTGTTAAAGTTTCCAAAAACATAACCATTCATGCACATACTATGCATGGAAATGCTATGCTTGTATTTAACAATATTCAAGTAATCCGACCAACAATAGATAGGACCGAAAAATTACATAAGTGTTATTGATTGTTTGGGAGGAACGAGTACATGTGAAAGGATAAAAAACCCAATATTTACAACATCTATATTAGACTTGGAAATCATAAAATGATTACCACAAAAGGAGAATTTGGTTCCAAGATCAGGAACAAGTAGAGAAGATAGCTAAGTGCCATACAAGGCACGATTATAAGAAGTTTGATATTTACTTTGAAAATTCATAGGAAGGGAGAAATCGTTGCTACTCTCCAACAATTGGACGGACCTTAGTGTGTACTTGGACCGTATTTCTCTCAACTCATGAAAGTTTTTGGATCTTCTAGTAAAGATGTGTTGGGTGGCAATCATATCATAGTTTGAATCACTAGAAATTTTAGTTGACTAAACAAAAGTAGAGGGGTTTGTCAATTTAGGACAAGACATAGTTGTTTTGGCTTCCAAATTTTCCAAAAATGAGGATAGGGAAGTCTTCCCACGTGTCTTTTATATCTAACCTATTAAATTTTTTATCATAATAGGGGGTATTAGACCATCAACATTGGGTAATCGGTCATTGGTGTAATTTGTGAGTGTGATACATCGAGGGTTCTCCTTCAACACTTTACATTTTAGACAACCACATACTAATAGGGTGTCATAAAAGAGATCCAACTCATGAAAAATTACCTTTAATGACCTAGGATTGTGGCTTGAAGATGGCAAGTTACAATTGGCGGGGTAAAGTGGCTGCTCATTTTCATCTACGAACTGCTTGCAGTATCTTGCTCCCGAGAATAGCTTACGATGTTTTGCAACTGGTGGAATATCTTGTGCATCCGAACTTGATGATGAATCAAGATATTGAAATATAGAATACATTGATATTCAGATTCACATGGATAAGTAACATAAATTCAAATATATAGTCAAAATACAAATAAAAGTTGAACTTACTGGAGATGGAAAGGGAGAACTTGTTCAACTTTGAATAAGATGGAATGAGTTGGAATATGAAGAGTTAGTCATTTGATACTATAACCTTTTCTCCTTGGCACGTGACCCCAGTACACGCACCACCGAAATTGCAACCACTCGAGTCTCTACACTCTCAATATCACAGATCAGGAGTGCACTATCATGCACAGCTGCGGTATGATAATAGTGCTACTTCAGTAGGTCCTCCATAGATATATCACTTGGCCTCCTTGGCTGGGTATCTGCAATCAAACCCAATTGTGCCAGTCTCATCAAGAAATACACATTTGTGAGCATGATCTCCAACCGCTCACCCTGTATCATGAATGCCTCTGCATCCGCATCCCAAAACCCGACTAACTTGTTCAATAACAAGCTAGCCGAGTGCATCTAAAGAATGTCAGGATATCTCATCATTTAGTATGTACTTTTCATGCAGTTTGCATGCATGCATGCATCCGCATGTTTCCCAGTCACCTGTTTGATGCCTCCAGCACCTAGTCCCTAGTCTGCCAGCACCCGGGAGCCACTTTCCACTCTGTTTTATCCCTCCTAGTCAGGGAGGCACCCACTTCTCACCCACCACTCTAGAAGGGCACCTTTTCTCACCTGCCAGTCCAGTTCACTTCAGTTAGTTAGTTGTCTTTCCTTGATTTGAGGCTAGACTGACTCCTAACTATTGTTACCACTCTGATTGACCTCCGATGAGACTTGACTACCTATTATGAGTGCAGTTAACTCCTCATGTGCCCTCCATTGAGCCTCCATCCCTACATTAGTGCCTTTACCATCAGTTACACTTATTAGACTCAGTTAGACTCAATTAGAATCAGTTTGACACCTGTCTGACAATGACTTGTGCATTGATGAACACCACTGATTAATGATGAGGACTCGTAGTTGGAGCCAAGCTACACCGTGTAGTATATTCAAATGACCTCCTTGGCTAATTCGAATTGCTCACTCATTGTGATAGTATTGTATTGTAATTCTACCATTCTGAATTATAGAGCACTGATGCATCTCTCTTGCACAGTTTTTACTCCATTTTGTTTTAAATCATTGTGATTGATTTACTTGTTCAATAGATCTGCCGTGACTAATTTTAAAAGCCACCTATGCGAACTTCAATAGTCCATAGTGAGCCAAGTTGTCTTGCACATCCTCATCCTCCTAGATTACATCTAGTAGCGGAAACCCCAGCTCGCACTCTCTCCATGCTACCTTCGGCATCCTTCCAACCAAAAAACCAAAACCCATGAGTTCAATATATACCAGAAAAAATAAAAAATAAAACCCAACATAGGCTAAAATGTGCACTCCAAAGCACGCATCTCTGCCTCAGAGTCACGCTTCAAAAGCGTGCCCATTGAGCCCAGAGCCGCGCTTTGAAGTGTGCATTTCTCCCGAAATTCCGTGCTTCAAAGCATGACTATCTAGCCCATAGATGCACTTCGAAGCGCTACTATTTGGCCCACAGTCACGCTTCACAATGGAACTGTTTGGCCCACATTCGTGCTTCAGAAGTGTGGCCATCGAGCCCAGAGCCGTGCTCTGAAGCATGATATTTCTCTTGAAACCCACACTTCGGCATAGTGGCGCCCAAGCTTTGCTTGACACGCCTCCCAGGGCACCAAATCCCCCCCAAAAAAATATTAAAAACATTACAAAACACTATAACACTTACCTACAAGTCGCAGAATGCAATTCCACCAATAAGAATCTGATAAATTTGAGTTTTCTCCTCTAGGCCACTCCACACTCCTCCAAATTTGCAAAGTGACAATGACATGTGGAGGTGGGCTCCCATTACTATTTATAGCCATTTTGCTCATTTCTTGTTTTGCCCACGTTAAAGCCATACCAACTCCGTTTTTCACACCGTTTGCACTGCTGGATTTAGATTTCTGTGCCCGTGATGATGCTTGAGATAATTTCTCGCTCTCATGAAAAAAAATTCAGGCATTTTTTCCATGCCCCTGCCGCCTCGATTTGCGTTCCAACTCCTTTTTTCGAACCATTTGCATTGCCAGATTTAGATTTCCATGCCTGTGATGATACTTGAGATCATTTCTCGCTCTCACGAAAAAAAAATTTGGGCATTTTTTCCCTTGCCCCTCATCATCTCGGTTGTCGTCATTTTTTGTATCGTGGCCCATCCATGAGCCCTCTCATCCATCCATACTGTAGTCATTGCGTTATTTTTCCACCATTCATCAACCCACAAGGAGGCCCCATCAATGTTCCCCCCCTAGATTTCATTCTTCATTCTCATGTTTGTCCCTTGAATTGAACACTTCCTCCTTGCTTGGCCATTTCTTTTGTTCGGTATAATTTTATCCCTTTTTTGGGCCGAGCAATTCCTTTATGAAAAAGGCACTTAGGGAGTTTTTGTTAAGCTCTTTTCTGACTCCTAAAACAATGAAAAGATCATCGAGCAATCTTACTTCCATTCATGCTCATTAAAGTACCTGAAAGGGCGTCTATCTGGTATAAGTTTAACCCTTTTCTGGACCTGGTAGACTAATTACGAAAAAAGAATACTCTAGTCACATCATCTAGAAGATTTCTTCATTGAATACTTTTATGCTTCTTTGGGCCTTGGAGACTAACACACGAAAAAGTACCCCCTCGGAGTCTTCTTACTGCTTTCAGGCTCTCTAAAATTGAAATCAACCACGAGCATTCACCGTCCTGGGCTCGTATAAATCCACACGTCAGTACCTTTCCACCATTCCAGAGTCTTCTTATCGCTTTCAGACTACTTAAAATTGAAAGCACTCACGAGCACGAATTGTCCTGGGCTCATACAAATCCACACGACAGTACCATTTTGCGCACACTTCTATCCCTTATTTGAGATCCTTAAATCACGAAGAAGTCCCCAACGGTGCCTCTCGGCACCACGACAGATCATATATAGTCCCACCATTATGGAAGCTCCCTAGTATGGTCGCCTTTGTTCATAGTATTTTGTGATGTGTCACCATTAGAGTCTCCTGATATCATTCACTAGTTTTACTCCCCCTGAGTCTCCACCATTCCAGTCACAGTGCCTGGTCCATTATGCTATGATCCCCTTCTCTGAAGTCAATTTCATATGCTGCTAGGTCAGCCTTGCCATCATGCTCTAATCCCCTTCTCCGAAGTCAATTTCATATGATTTGCATGGATTGAAAAGGAATATTCTTCTACAACTAGTTCCTCTTCACCAAACTCAGCCTTCAATATATCCCATGCTTCTTTTGGCATATAAACTTCTACAATATTATGAAAGATGGAATAATCTGTACTCTTTTGTATGAGATTTAACGCAACAACTTGTCTTCTTTCTTCCTGAAATTTTGTTAAATTCTCAGATGCTTCTAGATCAATATGATCCTCTTCAACTACAAAATGCCACAAATCTTGTGACCTTAACAAATTCCTTATTTTAATGACCATAGTTCATAGTTTTATCATTCAAAGTTCTTCCATAATCCTACTGATGTTAACAAATTTCTTACCTCTTCGATTTCTTCTGGCAGATCTTCTAGTACCATCTTCAAGATTCAATCTTATTGGTCATTTTTCTTCGATATCAATGGTCCTTCAGACTTCAGATCCTTGGAAATTTTGATGAAACTCTGATGGAAACTTCAAATATTCTGTTCCCTTTTATACACAGGCTCTTCTTGGATCGATCTCTACAAGACTCGATCTTCTTCAATATGATCTGAACAATGCTGGAATGTTGTCTAATATTTTGGCTGAACGTCAACAATAATTGTTTTTCAATATTGGATCTATATATTTGATAAACAGATCTGGTCCTTTAATAGAGTGTTGCAGCTAGTGGAACTGACACAGTATGTCACAAGGTGCGTTGGGAAAGCGAACAATGATCACCACACATTCCCTTTAGCAACAAGTGTGTCAACGACACGCTTAGTCCGTGCAGAGAGTGCATTAGTGATGCGCTTTTCCTTAGTAGCAGGTGCGTCGGTGAAAGGATGACCCAGTTTCTGATAGGGATAGGGTGTGTCGATGCTTCCAAAGGAATAAAAATAGATATAGCCCCACAACTGTGAAGAAATTGTAAAGAAACGCCATGCCTTCACGTCGATGTGTTCCCGTCTTGATTTATGTGTGTGTGCTTTCCACTATGTGAAAAGGATTACCCAAATACATGTATGGATAAGGACATGCAGCTCTGATACCATGTTAAATTTTGTAACAAAGGAACAAGAAGAAGACTTTCCCACATGTGCTTTCCTCTTCTTCCTATGTTAAAAACTTTAACAACTGTGTTTTTATATAGGTAAGTTTATTATTGAGTACATGATTATCGTTATCAATTTTAATTTATATTTTTTTTGTGACTTACAACGCTAGACCGTGGTCTAAAAAACCATGACTTAGGGACATCTAAACTATCAAAATCATCCTGGATGCATTACTTTAGGCCATACCAATAGTTAAAATGATTAGATTTTAAAAGCAACTCCTCTTGAAAACCTTGCAAGATTCAAACACTTGTCACTATGCCCATCAAAATCAAGTGATACCCAAATTCGACAATTTGCCCTAGACAAGGGTTTTTCACCGGAAGCCAACATATTTTATTTTTCATAATATGAAATTAACTGTGTTTTAATGGTGATTTTGATGGTAGAAATGTATTCAACACCATCAAAAACCCGTGAGACATCCAAAGTTTCAAAGTTGGAGAGTTGTAACCAGGATTTTAAAAAATTACATAGAAACTGTCCATAATAAATCATTGCATATTTTCAATCCAAACAAAAACCTCTAACAAACCTCCTCCAGCAAAACCATAACTACCAAAAGCTATCACCCATAAAAAAAAACATCAAAATACTTTAGAATTCCAACCCAACTACCTATCATCCAACTATATTGAATATAACATAATTGAAATGTCTCAAAAGAACTTTAAACAGAATATGAGAGAAAAATTGATCTTGAAGCAGAATTTTATATTGAGAAGAAGGAGACACTCATAGTGTCAACCATGGAATCCTCAATAAATTCATGAAAGTGTATAATACCGTCCATCACACCAACAACCTTTTGGAAAGGCCATCTTTTTCAAAATTGTGTTTATTGTAAATAAGTTTAAAATAGATGCATGGGAAACTGATTATCAAATCTCTAACTCTTCCTTCCCATTGTTAAATGTTGATGACTTGAAGATTTGAATTTCATGTTTCCGAGTCAATAATAACTTTAGAGTCACCCACAATTTGCAAATTAAAAATACCCCTTTTCTATGAAAACCGAAGCAAACCCCATAAAGCTATCAAATCTACTTTGGTGTTGGTTCCAAAACCAACACCCATTCTAAGGAAGATAACATGATTTATTTTTTACTTTAAGAACCATGGTTACCCCATAAAGGTCACCGTCAAAGTATCCAACAAAAATCTCATCATCTAGAGTAGGCATTGGAGGAATTCTTGCCTTTTGGGGTTTCCTCACTTTAAAATAGTAAAAAAGAAACTGATAGATTTCGTGCTAACATTATTGACTGATGGAAATGTCTCCTCAAAGGTACATTTGTTACAATCCTTCCACACCTCCCAAATCATAGACAAGGGAAGTTCCTTGAATTTAATTTTTTTACTAAACCATAAAAGCATACTGTCTTGCAAATTTGGAGACTACTAGTTTTCTTTAAATTTAAGAAGTCTGAAGCATCCATCCCAAACATTTATGAAGGGCCAACGACAAATACATATGTAATTGTTTCCAAATATGTTATGCATAGAACATTGATGACCAGAGAACCCCTTCTTATTGAGATTGTTCCTCGTGAATATCTTGTTTTCAAGACAACCCCAAATAAAACATTGCAACTTTAAAGGGATTCTCCATTTCCAAATTAGTAGAGTTCTGGATGTGATTTTCAATAATGGTTTATCTTAGAAAATCCTTATGGAAAAAACAAGCCAAAAGTATATTTTTTCCCTTGACCAAACTTGGACAACCCAACCAAGTGAGCCTTCACCAATCACCTCTGCACCGTCTTACAATAGAGTATGCTAAATATTTTTATAGGCTTCATTACATGGAATCCTATGGGCACAATACCACATGAGCTATCAAAACCATGGATTCAAAAACCACTTACTTTAACCTAAAACAAGATTAACTCAATAACTCGTTTACATAATCAAAATTAACATTATGAAATGCTTAATTTGAACGAACTCTTCCTTAAATACAAATAATTACAAATATTTCTTTCTCATTTTATCTTTTAAATTTAGAATTTTTTTAACATAACTTTCAGAGCTTTTCCATTTATTTGTTTTCATCGACTTTCATTGATTTCACTATTATTATAAGCATTTAGTTTCATTTATTATTAAAATACCTAAGCTATTATTTCTATTGATGGTAGGCATCTCCATCGTTGTACTCGCCTGCACCATGTGATGGAGAGGCGCAATGATGGACCGGAAATATGCCAGTGCCAAGAAGGCCAGACCTAGAGTTTGCGCAAGAGTCACAGATCTCCAAAAGCTTACGTTCCAAAACAATGCAAAACCCTAAGTGGTATTCATTCCCCAAAAAACAGCGCAAAATTAGTCCATACAATTCAAGGAGCTCTACGTTTTTGACAATAATTCTCTGTCACGATTAAGCAGTCAAGGAAAAATAGAACACAGCCTTGTCAATTAGACAACACTGGCACAGCCTTGTAGAGACGCTAAGCTTTACACCACCGAGTTACGGAAATATGAACATTGGCTCTAGCGATCATGAATAATGGTAGATAATGAAGCATTGCCATGTGTAAAAGGTGTCGTAACCAGTTTTCTTCAATGGTGTACTTTCTATCTGAATAGGATATTTTTTAACTAGCAAAGTAATTTTAACTTATGGTCGGTGAACATACATAGGATATCTTTTTAGCAAAGTAATTTTAATTTATGGTCGGTGAACATGCATAGGATATCTATAGGTCACAAATAGTGTCAATAACCCTGCATCTTCTATCAGTTATTCATGCATCAGCTACTAGTTGTCTATATATAGATATCAATTATTTTTAATTTTTAATTTTTTTATAATTGTTTATTTTGACTTTGGAAAAGATATAAACACCTATGGTATAATTAAAATCTTAAAGAGAGACAAAAACAATTGACTTGTAATATTTGGCATGTCATTATAAATTGAGAAATTTAAAATAACAAAAATGGGTAAAGTGTTTACCAACATAGTTAAATTTTCACACAATTTAATCTAGAAAATTGCACTATATTTCTAACTTTAGAATTTGCACTATATAAAACAAGTAAATATAGCAGCACTATATTTCTAACTTTAGAATTTGCACTATATAAAACAAGTAAATATAGCAGCAAAGCTACTTATACCTACCTAATTTAATTAATAATTGTATATAGTTCAAAACTAAAAGTTAAAATGAAAATAGTTTAGAAATAAATTTTATTCATAATTATATATAGTTCAAAGATAAAAATTAAAACATAACTATATATAGTTCATTTAATTTTACTTATTGGTTTCCTTCTAAAAGGTTTCATAAAAAAATTCATAATAAATGACAATTTTGTATTTATTAAGAATATAAAAATATTAATACAACAATTTTGTATTTTTTAAAAATATAAAAATATTAATATATCAATTTAGTCATTTTTAAAAATATAAAAAGTAATATTAATATTATCAAATGTTTATGATATTTTAAATATAAATATAAATATAATAAAATATTTGTTTCTAATTATATAATTAAAAAATTGACAATAAATTTAAAAAAAAATAATTTAAAAAGATTTAAAACATATATTACACATATTAAATTATCTTAGAAAAAAAAAAGCTCAAGCATTTGATTTGTAATATAGTAATAATAAAAAATATTAATAAAATGATCATATTAATTATTTTTCTTTAATTGTTAACTTATTAAATGTCGAAGTAAAAGATAAAAGTCTCTAATTCCACAAAATTAATAATAATATAATATTAAAAAATGTTATAATATAATTATGAACTTTTGCTCCAATGTTTGTAATCATTTTTAATATCATGGAAAAAAATATATCATAAATGCGTGAGATATCAAATTCTGAGCCTCACTAACGATATTAGATTAGATCAAATATTTTATTTTAAATATTGAAATATTAAATTGTATTAATGTTTTTCTATTTGACGGAGCTTAATGAGTTGAGTTTTAATAGTGAATTTTATAACTTAAATTAATAAATACAATTTCAGATATTGCCAAGTTAGTGCAGTATTGAATGTGCCATGATGTCACTGTTGAAAGTTAACACATAAAACAACAGATGTCCGATTGCCAGTGCAGTAAGTATATTGATGTAGTAAGTATATTGATGTAGCTAAGTTGAGTTAAGGCTCTCGTCTCTATGACACATCGTTCATTACAATATTTCTGCTAAACAATTTGAGTTATGGAGATTCTAGAAGCTGTGATAACTCTTGGTTATTGATGGTAAGAAAATCAAACAAACTAGACAGCACAGCGTAGATCGAGAGCAACGGGAAAATGCAAGTTGCAGATCAAACGGGAAAATGCAAGTTGCAGATTTCATTTTGATTCTTAAAATTTCAAAAATGTCATGTACAGAGTTTTAAATTAGAAAATTTGCACCGGGGGGGTTTGGATTCTTGTAATCTCGGTCTAAAAGATGTAGAATTTGTATCTGCAAATAGTTAAGCTAGCTATTTTGAAGATCTCTGTAATTTGGAAAAAGCTGTGCCAATATCCAAAGATTTAATTTCTGATAAGAAAAGAAACTCAATCAATTAAATAGTAAGTTTTTATTTAATGTTTAGCTATTTTTAAAATTTTCATTTTTTTTTTAATTTTTGATAATTAACCCTCAAACCATTAAACCGAGGGAAATTAGTCTAATCACTATTTTTAGCCAATTACAAATGAGTAATTTGAAATTTTAATATTATAAAAATTAAAATTAATATATATATTTTTAAAAACTATTGAAAACTTTATATAAATATTTTAAAAAATTGAAAGTAATAAAAGTCAAAATTGAAAGTAATAAAAGTAATAATAAAAATTCATTTCTATAAAATATTTAATATGTTAAAAATAATTTTAAAATTTCATTATTATTATTAATATTAAAAAATTTTAGAATGATAAAATTTTGTTTATTTATTTATTTATAGAAACCTTAACAATAAGATCACCATTAAATAAACCCAAATCACTAATAATAATATAGAGCTCTAACTATCCACAAAATAAGTTTTAATAAATTTGGAAACAATTTCTTAAAAAAAAAACACATATAAATATTCCATATCACTTAAAGTTAAATAAAAAATCATAATCATCGATTACATTATGCACCCAATAAACATAAACTAATCCAATAATCTTAAATCTTACAACTCATAAAAATAAATTTGATAAACTTACCAATCATAATCACTTACATCTTACCTCTCATATATTAGACACTTTAAAACAATCCCTGGGGAAGATGTCCAAAGCTCACCCTGTTTCCGACGAAATGAAAGAAAGTATGAAAGTAAAATATCTTTGCAAATGAAAGAAAGTATGAAAACAAAATACCTTTGCAGAAAACAACCCATGAAAATGGCACAAGCACAATAAGACGTCCTCCATATTTTGAAATACAATTATTAATACAACCAAATATATTGAAATATAATCAGAAATACAAAATATATATAGTGCATACGTATAGTCTCAATCGCTTCTTCTATCTTCTGTGATAACACTTAAACAAAAGATGAAAAGCAATATACTAGCTGCTTTGTAATACAACTGCTAATTCTGACTGTATGAGAAAACATATTTCTGCAAGCTTGCACCATTTCCCAGGGTTATGGTGTGTCATTAGATTCGCTATGTCCATGTCCAGGAGGATTACAGTGGCCAAGTTGAGGGCTATATCCTACTCGAATGAGCGCGCCGTGTTTCTTCTTTTTCCTGTTAATCATATTGTGTTTCTTAGCGTTGTTCATGTTAGGTAAACTTTATTTGGTTAAAGAATTAAATGTATGTATATATTATAGTTTATGGTATTTGGTAGCCCATGATATTGGTCCATTGTATGTGAAGAATTTTATTTAACCTTTAGACAACTTCATTATAAAGTGTGCCTATATGTGGTAGGTGATAGTGGGAGTGGCCTCCTTCACCAGATTGATTAAAATGGATATCAATAGATCAATTATGGCTGGTTTCTCAGCTTAAATTTTCAACATAAATCTTCTTCTTTTTTAATTGGGTATTTGTTTAATGCTTAATGCTTATGTTTTAATGTACTTCTAATAATAACAGTTCAAAGATGCACAGAGTTGATTTGTTTTTAGAAGAAGCAGATAAGAGATGGCTATTGAGGGAAACGTGTTTGCATGTCACTATGCAGAGGCATCACTGTTAGGATATTCCTATACTCCATCCTAGTCCCACCAGTATTTTGATCATTTACATTTTCAGTCATGCATACACCTTCTTGGGTTTGCATGCATTCTAGGGTTTGCATGCATTTTGCATGCATCCCAGTCATCAGTCCAGCACCTAGCCCTCAGTTAGCCAGCCCCCAGGAGCTTCTCACTATTCAATTTTAGCCCTCCAGTTGCTTAATGCGCCCTTCTTCCTTGATTTTAGGGAGAAACTCGCCCTCATTCACCTACCAGTCTAGTTGTCACTCAGTTACAGTCAGTTACAGTCAGTTACACTCAGTTACATTCAGTTACATTCAGTTACACTCAGTTACATTGAGTTACACTCAGTTACACCTACCAGAGTTAGTTTGACTGATGGTTGACAGTTACTTGAGCATTGATGACTCCACTGATGATGATGAAGACTTCCAGTTGCGCTCCGATGATCATGAGGACACTTAGTTGTGCTCCGATGACACTCTAGTGATCCTTTGATCACTCCATGAAGGCTAATTCGAATTGCCACCTTAGGCATTCGAATTCCTCATGCATTGTATTATTTATATGTCCATTTGTGATTAATAATCTAGTATGACCGAAGTATTATTGCTTCTATCTGAGTTCTACTGTACCATATTATTTTGTTGCTCATTATACTGCATGTATCACTCTTCTTCTATTTTCTTGCTTAATCATAATTATTCTCTTGTGAGATACATCATCTCTTAGATCTGCTATGAGGATTTTCACATGGTATCAGAGCATGTTGAGAGAATTGTTTATCTCCATTCTTGAGAGTTTTTTTGCAGGTTATTACCAAGATTTCGAGTGCAGCAATTGCAGCAGTTTCTGCATTTTTGCAGCAGTAGCAGTTGCAGTTATTCTATATTGTTTTTGCAGGTCCTCTATAGCTTCAATGTATTCATCAGGAATTACTCCTCTTGATCCACTCAACTATGATGAATGGAAACCAAGAATGATAGCAGACTTGAAGATCCATGATCTTTTTTATTGTTATTTTGAAAGAGAGTTCGAATCCCCTGAAGAGAAGATTGATTAGTTAAATAAAAGAGACATGCACTTTGCAGCAATAATGTTTTCTTTGGTTGCATACCAGAGATTCCAATTCAAATACCGTGATGGTGTTGAAATTCCAAGAGAGTTATGGACTCCAAAAGAGATATGGGCTCACCTGGATGGAAAATTTGGCAGAGAGAATGAAGGACTTGGTCCCAACCCATTCGAAAGAAAACAAAGTGATGCATTCGCTCCTCTTGATGGTCTCTCAGATCATGAACTAGTATCATCTCATATTGAAGTTGTTGACAAAGAACTTGCAGATTCTCCGCTCATGCTCAAACTTTCTTCTCTTTCTGTGCCAGCTCACACTCTAGATATTGCAGAAGGTCCTAAATCCTCTCTTGCACCAAAGTCTGTTGGTTTGCATCATGATCACATGATTATTTCAGAGGTCAAATCAGCTAATGGAGGTAATGCATTCGCTCATCTTCAGCAAACATCTCTTTTATACTACTATATGATCATAAATTCATGCTTTCAGAAGGTCATTGAAGAATATGGCCATTTCCATTCGCTTGGGATAATTTCTCATGCATCTACTGGTTTTGATCTCACCTCTCATGGTTCAAAGGAGATCTCACGAAGCCATGATTCAAGTCTTGTATCTAATTTGGGTTCTAAGCAATTACTGCTTGGGAAATTTTCTCATGCATATGATAGTTTTGATCTCACCCCTGCTGGTTCAAAGGAGATCTCAAGAAACTGTTTTGAAAGTCTTAAATCTGATTTTGATTTCAAGCAAACATGTAATAGTTCTTTTTGGCATAATCTCACCCATGGTGGTTCGAAGGAGAAGACAAAGGACTATATGCACATTCAAAAATTTGATCCTACCTCAGCTGATTCGAATCACAGGTTCAAGGATCATTCTAATACTGTTGGATTTGTTCTCATCACATTCGATCTGAAGAGCAAGTACAAGCACATGCTTTTTGAGCATGATCCACTTCTTCCCAAGAAGATACCTCCAGACATATGACCAAGCATCACACATGCTTGAGTTTGGAGCTTTTATTTTTTTTATGTGTGCCTTATAGTCTATTTTTTGAGGAGGGGGTATGTTTCCTATGAAATTTTCCCACTTCCTTGGTTTATTGATTGTTATTATTCATTGTATTGGGTGACCTTTGGTCTTAGTTACTAGGGCCCAGGATGGATTAAGGGGGGGTGTTAGGATATTCCTATACTCCATCCTAGTCCCACCAGTATTTTGATCATTTACATTTTCAGTCATGCATGCACCTTTTTGGGTTTGCATGCATTCTAGGGTTTGCATGCATTTTGCATGCATCCCAGTCATCAGTCCAACACCTAGCCCTCAGTTAGCCAGCCCCCAGGAGCTTCTCACTATTCAGTTTTAGCCCTCCAGTTGCTTAATGCGCCCTTCTTCCTTGATTTTAGGGAACAACTCGCCCTCCTTCACCTACCAGTCCAGTTGTCACTCAGTTACACTCAGTTACATTCAGTTACATTCAGTTACACTCAGTTACATTGAGTTACACTCAGTTACACCTACCAGAGTTAGTTTGACTGATGGTTGACAGTTACTTGAGCATTGATGACTCCACTGATGATGATGAAGACTTCCAGTTGCGCTCCGATGATCATGAGGACACCTAGTTGTGCTCCGATGACACTCCAGTGATCCTTTGATCACTCCATGAAGGCTAATTCGAATTGCCACCTTAGGAATTCGAATTCCTCATGCATTGTATTATTTATATGTCCATTTGTGATTAATAATCTAGTATGACCGAAGTATTATTGCTTCTATCTGAGTTCTACTGTACCATATTATTCTGTTGCTCATTATACTGCATGTATCACTCTTCTTCTATTTTCTTGCTTAATCATAATTATTCTCTTGTGAGATACATCATCTCTTAGATCTGCTGTGAGGATTTTCACAATCACTCTCCTAGCTATAGGAGGCTATTGACACTGACCGTTTGGAAATTCTCTTTTTCCATATCTTGCGGATTTCTTTTGGGATGTTTCATTTGAATTATGTTGGGTTCTGTGTTTATGCTATTGGAATTGAACCCTAGTTGGCTGTTCCTTTGTTTGACTTTGTTTTTGAAGAGTAAGAGAAGAGATGGAGGAGGGAAATGTGTATGCTTGTCATTCTATAGAGGCATGGCATTCCAAGCTGCACGAGGCTATCGCTACTAATCATCTTGTAATTCTCTATTTCCAGAGCTTGCAGATTATTTTTAGGATTTTTTCTTTTGAAATTTGTGAGTGGGTTCTGTATTTATGCTGTTGGAATTGAACCTTGGTTGGTTTCCCATTGTTTGACTCTTTTTTAGAAGAGGAAGAGAAGAGGGAAACGTGTTTGCATGTCACTTTAGGGAGGAATCCAGCTCCAAGTTGCAGGAGGCTTGCATGTCACTTTATAGGTTGCAGGAGTCTTGCATGTCAGTCTACAGAGGCATGGCTCTCTAATCTGCAGGAGGCTATGGATACTAACCGTCCATTAGGGGAATTTTGAGGTAAAAAATGGACCTCAAAACAAAGAATGTACTATCAAAATCATTTTTTAAGAACCAATCACATTTTAGATGATGACATCATTTATAATGGTTGAGATGGCATTGGTTGAGTTAAATATGTTTATTTGTTAAATTCTAAATGGTGAATGAAAACCCATAGTTAATCATATCAATGTTGTAAGTAAAGTAGTACTCATACTGAAAAGAGTACTCTTATATTACTCTTGAATATAATATAAATGTACTAAAGTACCTAAAAATACTTAGAAAAAAAGAACTCTTTTATATTTCAATATAAAATAAATAAATTACAAATACTAAAAATGAATGATTGATTTATTCAAAATCAAAATTATATAATTACTTTTCAATATATAACATATCTTTAAATAATAAATTATTAATACTATTTAAAATCATATAAATAATTACGCTTACAGGTGGGATCCCTCCTTAAGCTTCGTTAACTGGCATGAAGATATGTCTACGCGTCCGAGGTTTCTAACGGAAGCTTCGGTTAACAGGGAGCATGATCCAACACAGCGTGATCAAACTGGTGTTCTCCTGTGTGATTGTATGTCGTTATGCAGCGTGTCCCGCTGGCGTCTTCCCGCGTGGTGGAGGTTACTAACGGTGGATGTGCATGTTACATACGGGTAGCATGTTCAAGAAACCCACTATACTGAATGAAATACAGTCGTTCATTATCATCTGCAGTCGTTCGCCATCAATATTGCTGCGGTAGGAGCTATAGTCGTCTCCAGTTGTTTGCAATTGCCGTTCGAATTACAGGTACGCTTGCTGCATATTTGTCACTATTCGATTTCCTAGAAAGTGTAGAGTCTATATACTGTTGACCCTCCTCTACAGTGCCTTCTGCTATTGTTAAAAATAAATTAGATCGGGAGTAAGAGAATATAATGTGTTGAAATGAAATGTAATGTTCTTATGGATTTTGATATATATTGTTCACTTGTAATTACTCGGTCCGCAGGCGAACCCAATACTCAGACCTGTCGAAAATCTCCATAACAGGTAACAGGTAGATTAAGTCTCCATCGTTTAATTCGACCTATAGTTGTTGTACTAGTAGGTTCGGAAATAAATGATGATATTGTTAAGACTCCATCATTGATCTGCAGATTGTTGTGCCAGTGGGTTCCGCAATGGATGGCCATGTCCTGACCCGGTTGGGATAAAAATATAGTTTGCAGCTTGATGACCCTGATTTATATGCCACCCGATGATCTACGTGAACCTTAGATCTGCTCATCGCTGGGATTGGCGGAAGCAGGTGAAGTCGAGGGTTCGACCACCGAGTGAAAATTATCTCAGGCTTTACCTTGACGACGTCGATCGAAGGCATGTTTTAACCAGTCAAAACCTATTTAACAAAAAATAATGTGAAGATATTATTTGCATCTTGGACTGGATTTTCGTAGGTTAAATGCTTGACCTAGATTGAGCCCGTTATAAAAATTAAGCAAATATTTCAATAAACAAATATTCTGAAACCTTATTGGGATATCTTGAGCATCAATATCGATCACAGTACAGAAACTCCCATCATGGATACAAATTGTGGCCGCAATAATTGCGTTGATAGCTGTACTGGGTTTTTGTTTTGGAAGTTGGGCGAGCGTTTCCAATCATTTCAATCCACGTGTGATTTTTGTAGGAAGCAGTATAGAAACTCAATTCACAGTTTTGGACTTTTTGATAACTCTTATCTGTTTGAAATACAACATATCGAGATAACATTTAATTCCAAAGAGAAGAGAAAAGGATGGTTTACTCTACTTGTGTTATATAATATAAAGTCTGTATATGTTATTGTGACTGATATAAAGTAAGGCATGAATAAGCCAAAGTAAGTTTGGAATAATTTTAATCGATAATTATTTCATTCTATAGATACGTTATTTTTTAAGAAGTTCATAGATATATATATATATATTTTTAAGATATATTTTTTTAAGAAGTTTATTAGTATACCTGCGAAGACGGGCATGAGACTGTAATCGGATTGCTAAAAATATTGTTTTTTTTAACCATTTTAAAAATTAAACAATACACTTATGTTACATGTTAGAAATATTAACAATTTTAAAATTAAACAATATACTTATGTTGCATATTAGAAATATTAGAATGTGGTAGAAAAACAATCATAATAAATAAAATCTAATTATTTATGGCTAAATTTTATTATTATTATTATTTGTTATTTTTTAAATATTTATTTATTAATCAAAATTATAAGTTTCAAATTGACTCTTTTATCTTAAAAAAGACATATATTCTTAATGTTTTTATTATTACTTGTTATTTTTTAAATATTCCTTTATTTAGTCAAAATTATAAGTTTGAAATTGATTTTTTTACCTTAAAAACATATATTCTTAATTATTGAATTAATACATAGAACGAACAATCACCTAATTAATAATTTAAATGAATGCAATAATATTATTCATAAAAAAATTTTGATGTTAAAAACATTGTTTTATGGTTTATAACTTAACAAAATCAATACAATTGTTTATAAAAAAATCTTAATGTTAAAAACATTGTTTTATAATTTATAACTTAAAACAATGATTACATTTGTTTATAAAAAACTATATCAATTTTAGGCTTTAGACAAATTTTACTAATGCTAAAATAAAACAATGTAATGTTTTTGTAGTTTATAACTTTAAAAAATGAATGTAATTGATTTTTATGTATGAATAACACATTGAAATTCTACATAAAACATAAAATCAAAATGATTTATCTAAGACAAACTAAAATTAAATTTCAAATGCTAAATTAAAATATATAAAGATATAAATGAAGAGATGCTAGAGATAAGTTCATTCAAAATATATAAAGATATAAATGGAGAGATGTTAGAGATAAGTTCATTGGATTCTCTGAATCATTTCATATTATTTAGTTAATTAATATAATAGAAAATAAACATATTAAACAACAAAGTATTCCTGATGTATAATATAAAGATATAAATGGAGAGATGTTAGAGATAAGCTCATTGGATTAATCATTTCATATTATTTTGTTAATTGGTAATTAATTTATTAATATAATAGAAAATAAACATATTAAACAACAAAGCATGCCTAATATATATAATGAATAGTATACTTTATAATTTCCATTTTTCAATGTAACAAAAAAATTTAATTTCAAAATTATGCAATTGCTAATTGTTTCATTTCTAACATTTATTAAATTCCATTGTGCATATGCACATAGATGACCAGATTTAAACCAAGATGAATATACATGAACAAAAATGCCTTCAAAAGGACCAATTTACCAATTGTGGTATACACATCGCAGAATATTGTTATTCATAACATGTATACAGTTATATAGTTAAAAGTATAAAAATGAACTTGATTGATCAATTGTGACATCAAGTATCACATAATATTGTTATTCAACTAAATTTTTAGACTGTCTTGCGACATTCCTCCATGTTTATTTAACAATCTAAAATTCAACTTTTCAATGCTTTTCGAAGGTTTTCCAAGGGTTTTGTTACATTGCGGCGTTCATTAAGTGCCATGTTTGATTGTGACATTGCTCCATGGTTTTGTCGCATTGTGACATTTATGTTGGATTATGACATCTACTTTATTGACTTATATAAAGCATTGCTTCACATGAAGTCAAGTATTGCATCGCATAATATTATTTATAAAAAATTCTTCACACTATTTTTTTTTCTTATAGTTTATAATTTAAAAAAATGAATACAATTATTTATTAAAAAATCTTAATGCTAAAAACATTGTTTTATAATTTATAACTTAAAAAAATGAATGCGATTGTTTATAAAAAACTATATAAGTTTAGGCTTTAGAAAACTTTTACTAATGCTAAAATAAAACAATGTAATGTTTTTATAGTTTATAAATTTTAAAAATGAATGCAATTATTTTTTATGAGTGAATAACAGCTACAGTTAAAATCAAAATATATAAATGGAGAGATGTTATAATGGATAGTATTAGAGATATGTAACATTGTGATATATGGGAAAAACATTTTAAGACATGGTAAGGTGCCAAAACCCATACATACAAAACTATGACATTTACCAACATCTAACATTTACCAATTGTGGTATAAGCATTGCATCCATAATATTGTTATTCATAATATGTATACACTTTAGTTAAAAGTATAAAAAGGAACTTGATCCAGCAATTGTGATATCAAGTGTCGCATAATATCATAATATGTATACACTTTAGTTAAAAGTATAAAAAGGAACTTGATTTAGGCGTTCATTAAGTGCCATGTTTGATTGTGACATTGCTCCATGTTTTTGTCGCATTGTGACATTTATGTTGGATTATCACATCTACTTTATTGACTTATATAAAGCGTTGCTTCACATAAGTCAAGTATTGCATCGCATAATATTATTTATCAAAAATTCTTGACACTAAAAAAATTGTTTTATAGTTTATAACTTAAAAAAATCAATACAATTATTCATTAAAAAATATTAATGCTAAAAAGATTGTTTTATAATTTATAACTAAAAAAAAATGAATGCAATTATTTATAAAAAACTATATAAGTTTAGGCTTTAGAATTTTTTTGCTAATGCTAAAATAAAACAATTTAATGTTTTTAGAGTTTATAACTTTTAAAAATGAATGCGATTGTTTTTTATCAGTTAATAACATAAATGGAGAGATGTTATAATGAATAGTATTAGAGATATGTAACATTGTGATATATGGGAAAAACATTTTATGACATGGAAATGTGCCAAAACCTATACATACAAAACTATCTTATTAAAAAACTATCTCATTAAAGGATGCTCAACCCATCTAACATTTACCAATTGTGGTATAAGCGTTGCATCCCATAATATTGTTATTCATAATTTGTATACACTTTAGTTAAAAGTATAAAAAAGAACTTGATTTAGCAATTGTGATATCAAGTGTCACATAACATCATAATATGTATACACTTTAGTTAAAAGTATAAAAAGGAACTTGATTTAGCAATTGTGATATCAAGTGTTTCTTCACATAATGTTGTTATTCATAAGTTAAGGGTTTCATTGCATAATATTGTTATTCATAATATCTATATTGTTTTTTATATGGAATTGAAATGTTTTGCAAGGTTTTTGTAAATTCATTAATGTTTATGTCACATTTTATGTTTTGTCACAATTTGAAATTCAAATTTTTAATGTTCCTACAAGCTTTTGCAAGGGCTTTGTCACATAGTATAGGGATATGTCAGCTTGGGACATTAATCAATTGTTATGTAACAATTTTGGTTTTGTCCCACTGTGACGTTCATCAAGTTTTATGTTGGACTACGACATTCCTCCATGTTTAGGTCACAATTTGAAATTCAATTTTTTCATGTTCCTAGAAAGTTTTGCAAGGGTTTTGTTGCATACTATACGGTTATGTCATCTCGGGATATTGACCAATTATTATGTCACATTCTAGGTTTTGTTGCTTTGTGGCGTTCATCAAGTTTTATGTTCGATTGCAACATTCCTCCATGTTTATGTCACAATCTAAAATCCAAATTTTTAATGTTCCTCAAAGGTTTTTCCACATTGCGATGTTTATCAAGTGCCATGATCAATTGCGACATTCCTCTATGGTTTTGTCGCATTGTGACATTTATGTTGCATTATGACATCTACTTTATTGACTTATATCAAATTAATGATTTTCAAAAAGGGTTAAATGGAACTGTAATTTTTTGCGAGGGTTTTGTTACATTGTGACATTTATGTTGATAATGCAATGCGACATAAATTCATTAATGTTTATGTCACTTTTTACTTAAGTTATCTTGAGACATTAATTAATTGTTATTTCATGTTTTAGGTTTTGTCACAATTTGAATTTCATATTTTTCAATGTTCCTACAATGTTTTGCAAGGGTTTTGTCACATACTATAGGGTTATGTCAGCTTGGGACATTAATTGATTGTTATGTCACATTCTAGGTTTTATTGCATTATGACGTTCATCAAGTTTTATGTTGGATTGCAACATTCCTCCATTTTCATATCACACCTCCATTTTCATATCACAATCTTAAATTTATTTTTGATCAAGTTTTATGTTGGATTATGTCATTCCTCCATGTTTATGTTGTAATCTGAAATTCAAGTGCTTAATGTTCCTTTCAGGTTTTGCAAGGTTTTTGACACATACTATAGGGTTATATCAACTTGGGACATTAATCAACTGTTATGTAAGGTTTTAGGTTTTGTTGCATTGTGACGTTCATAAATTTTTATGTTGGATTGTGACATTCCTCCATAATTATGTCGCATTGTGACATATATGTTATGTCACAATTTAGGTTTTGTCACATTATGACGTTCATCAAGTTTTATGTTGGATTGCAACATTCCTCCATTTTCATATCACAATCTTAAATTAATTTTTTTTATGTCCCTAGAAGGTTTTGCAAGGGTTTTGTCACATACTATATGGTTATGTGTGCTTGGGTCATTAATCAATTGTTATGCCACATTTTAGGTTTTGTCACATATGACGTTCATCAAGTTTTATGTTTGATTATGTCATTCCTCCATGTTTATGTCGCAATATGAAATTTAAATTTGTAATGTTCCTTGAAGGTCTTGAGAGGGTTTTGTCACATACTATAGGGTTATGTCAGCTTGGGACATTAATCAAATGTTATGTCAGGTTTTAGTTTTTGTCGCATAGTGACATTCATAAAGTTTTATGTTGGATTGCGACATTCCTCCAATGTTATGTCGCATATTGACATTTATGTTGCATTATGAAATCTACTTTATTGATTTATATCACTTAATGGTGTTAATCAAGGGAAATGTTGCATTGTGATGTTTACAACGGTAATGCAATGCAACAAAAATTCACTAGTGTTAAATGTCGTCATTCATTAAGGGTTATGTCACATTGTGACATTCAATAAGGGTTATGTCGCAATGCGATGATGTCTCTTGAAGATGTCATTAATGAATGGTTATTTCACATTGTGATGACATTCATCAAGGGTTATGTTGGATTAAGATGTTTATGTTGACAATGTAATGCAACATAAATTCTTTAATATTGAATGTCATCATTCATTAAAGTTTATGTCGCATTATGACATTAATCAAATGTTATGTCACATTGTGATGTTTATGTCAAATTCATCGATTCGTACATTACTCAAGTGTTATGTCATGTTTTACTTATGTCATCTTGGGACATTAATATAATTTTATGTCAGGTTTTTGTCACATACTATATGGTCATGTGTGCTTGGGTCATTAATCGATTGTTATGTCACATTTTAGGTTTGGTCACATTATGACATTCATCAAGTTTTATGTTGTATTATGTCTTTCCTCCATGTTAATTTCGCAATATGAAATTCAAATTTTGAATGTTCCTAGAAGGTCTTGAGAGGGTTTTGTCACATACTATAGGGTTATGTTGGCTTGTTTGTCACATACTATAGGGTTATGTCGGCTTGGGACATTAATCAAATGTTATGTCACGTTTTAGGTTTTCTCCCATTGTGATGTTCATAAAGTTTTATGTTGGATTGCGACATTCCTCCAATATTATGTCGCATTATGACATTTATGTTGCATTATGAAATCTACTTTATTGATTTATATCACTTAATGGTGTTAATCAAGGGAAATGTCGCATTATGATGTTTACAACGGTAATGCAATGCAACATAAATTCATTGATGTTAAATGCAGTCATTCATTAAGGGTGATGTCACATTGTGACATTCAATAAGGGTTATGTCGCAATGCGATGATGTCTCCTGAAGATGTCATTCATGAATGGTTCTTTCACATTGTGACGACATTAATCAAGGGTTATGATGGATTAAGATGTTTATGTTGACAATGTAATGCAACATAAATTCTTTAATATTGAAAGTCGCCATTCATTAAAGTTTATGTCGCATTCTGACTATTATAATCAAATGTTATGTCACATTGCGATGTTTACGTCAAATTCATCGATTCGTACATTACTCAAGCCTTATGTCATGTTTTACGTATGTCATCTTGGGAAATTAATCAACTTTTATGTCAAGGTTTTGTCACATATTATATGGTTATGTGTGTTCATGTCATTAATCGATTGCTATGTCACATTTTAGGTTTTGTCACATTATGACGTTCATCAAGTTTTATGTTGGATTATTTAATTCCTCCATGTTTATGTCGCAATATGAAATTCAAATTTTTAATGCTCCTTGAATGTCTTGAGAGGGTTTTATCACATACTATAGGGTTATGTCGGCTTGGGACATTAATCAAATGTTATGCCAGGTTTTAGGTTTTGATGTCGGCTCAAGCAAGAGCCTGCCTAGACCCAAGGACATATCTAGTCTCTCTAGTGTGTCTTATCTTAAACACACTCTACTAGGTTCCAAAACCCTTCTAAGGCCCATTCAAAGTTCAAACTAGCATTGTTTCCATCCTAGCTTGGCTTCCTCTTCTATAAACTAGAGCCTTGAGTATCCACTTTATTTTCCTGAGTGCGAACAATTGACCTCCATGTCAAGCTCTTAACATTCTCACCATCGTTAGATCACTTCATGACCTACAGGAACCGTTCCTTTCCTGTTTCCAATACATTTAACCGACTCTGCGTAGCAACTCCAACCCGTCTCTACAATTCGACTATGCCAAAATCCTCATACACGGACTCTGTCTACAATTCTCAACTTCACCAACATCACGTGACTGTAACCCTCGTTCCCCCTTATTCTCTAATTAACTCTGCATCGCAAGCGACCACAATCGCCTATCACTCTTGTAAACTCAGAGCCTGTTCTCTTGTTTCCTCATTACGACCTCACACAAACCTCCTTCAAGGTCGTAGAGCAGTTTCCCAAGCCAATTTACAAATGGAATCATGCTCAAGCTGGTTACCATCTCAATGCAACTTATGCATGCCTTCAATGCTTTCGTGCATCGAACATGCACAACTACTCTGGTTCCCAGAGTCTGCTTAAGCCTCGATTGGATTCTACAGGTTTTTTTTCTTTACATGTACATTACAGTTATACACAAAACTATAAGCATTCACCTGGATTGCTCAAACACACCATACATAGAATGCAAAGAATAATCAAACGGTCGTACAGATACTATATTCATCAAATTCTCAACTACAGTACCTTCGAAACGTAACAGAGGCAAAAACCCAAAAATCATGAACTTGCTTTTTCCATTGAGGAATACAACTGTAGATGCATCCTTACTCCTCTTTGAATCCCCAGCTATCTCCTAACTTTTAGAATCTCTCTCGAATTCAGTTACAAAAGAAACACCTATTCAGCTTCCACTAACTTGCTATAATCTAGCAAAGTAGCTCTATAATTAGAAACTACACTTACTGCACATATGAGTCATTCAACTAGTAATCTGAAAACAAATACCTATCTACTCGAGTTATCCCTTTATTTAATTGTTTAGCTACATGGATTAATGCCTTCATCAATTGCTTATCAAATTTCCACTAACCTAGGTACATCCCTATCAACTCTTTGCTAGGAAATTAGAGTATTTAGTACAAAGAATTTACAATGGGCCTCTTGGCCTCATGCCAAGACTTTTAGGTCTGACTAGACATTGACACGTGCCTTTGGTAGCAAATGCTCCTGCATCAGACTCCCAAAGTAGGAAGAAAACATGATCACCTGATCATGTTCCTTCTATTTTCAGCTTTACTGGATCCCAAAATCTGGCCTCCTACTGTCCATAAACTGCATTGTCTTTACCATTCTTTGGCTACAATCTTCTTACTTCAATTTCTGCTTTTAGTTCTCATCTTGCTTCAAATGTTGTCCCAAATATTGCTGCAAACACTATTGTATATATTGCTGCCACCCATGCTTCCTTTATGCTTTTGTAAACATCTTCTTCTACCATATCCGATTCCTGCTCACTCTCTGCAAGTTTACTTTCAAAAAGTAAATTATCTTTCAATTCCCAGACTGTAGCAATGTACTTGGTCACAGTTCTTTGTATACTAGCATCTGCTTCTGCCTCAACTGCAGCTTGAGATACTCTTCCACTAATGTCTGCAATTCCTTCCTTTTGCTCAAATGCTTTCAACAAGTATTCCAACCATTCACTTTGTACTTGACTCGTCTCAAGCACATCATCAGTATGTTGCAATTTAGCTTCTTCAAACATTGTATCTTAGGGCTTGGTCAAGCAACTTTCAGCCTCCTTCAGTACTGAGGCTGATTCTCCTTTAGCTTGAGACATATATACCTCACCTTTGTCTTCATTGTTTTCATTTTGTTTGTAACCAAGCCAATCATTTTGGGACACACTTTCAACATCCTTCATTAGAATAGAGTTCTAATTCTCCACCTCTGTGACAAACCCAAATGTCTGTCCACCAATCTTCTCTTGGCCATCCAGATAAGCCAATTCCTCATTGTCCTTATCAAGAACAAGTTTCATCTCATGGAGAAAAACTACTCCATCTCCATTGAAGTTACTTCCTTCGTTAAATAAGGAATTTATGAATTCCTTCTGCTGCAACAACTCATCTTTGTCTTCATCAGAAAGACATTCTTCATCATACCTCTCTTTGTACCTTCCACCTCACCCAAGAAAGTCCCAAAATATGGTTTACCTCCTGCAATACCTGCAAACACACTTGAATTGTCAACTTCAAAACTATCAGACCCAATGGTCTCATTTGGTGATTCAATCATCAAATCTTCCTGTGGTTCCAAATCTTCTACATGACTCATAAATTCTTCAATATTCTTCTTCTCAGCCTCCTCAAGCATAGTATTTGAATGCTTGGTGTCCTCCTTATCTTCTTCCTGCTTTTGGCCATCATCATAAGCCAGGCCTTCCTTGCTTTCAACTTTTGCTGCATGCTGAAAAGAAACACCTTCTCTCAACTGTGCATGTGCATTTGAATGAGACTTAGCTGTCCCATATTCTTTCAAAACAGAAGTAAGATTCTGTATATCTCCTTCATTCTTTGTGACAATGTTAGTAAATTGTCCTTCTTCATTCTTTTCACCTACAAACATACACAAGACATCAGTTTTAAAATATCGATACCTCTTGGTCTCACTTGAAGCTTCAGTCTTCAATTCTTCTCCCAGAGACTCCCTTGCCTTGAGTAACTCATCCTCCCACTAAGCATTCATAAGTTGCTCTTTCCTCTTTTGTAGCTTATGCCACCTTATCTTAGGTTTTGATGCCAGCTCAAGCAAGATCCTTCCTAGACCCAAGGCCCTATCTAGTCTCTCTAGTGTGTCTTATCTTAAACACACTCTACTAGGTTCCAAAACCCTTCTAAGGCCCATTCAAAGTTCAAACTAGCATTGTTTCCATCCTAGCTTGGCTTCCTCTTCTATAAACTAGAGCCTTGAGTATCCACTTTGACTCAAATCTAAACTTAGCTCACTAACCTTTTCATATGCTCTACACTCGAGTACTATTCTCAACACGCAAGACCTAGTGCTTAAAATCCTCCTCCATGCATCGCGCTTATCCATGCATTTCATAACCCAAGTGCATATTACTTAAGCACTCAATGGGTCTTCACATGATCACAATGTTGTGACCAAAAGCTTCTCTTCACAAGCTCATTGCGATGGAATAAAATGTACTTAACTTATACCTCCTCGGCGATCTCTCATATAACACAAAACCCTTGCCTATGACGAAGCTCTAATACCATATAAGGTGTTTCAACTCATGGTTTTTGGCGCTCCTCCTTTCACTGCATAGGACCATGCATTGTAACCAAAGGCTTATCGGAACACTGAAACATTGTTCAAGCGTATGGTCATCTCCAAGTGTGATGACAATCTACGCTCGCCACCTGGATTGGGTTCTCCACCTGACCTCCCATCGGAGTCAAAAGGTTTTATTAACTCACCACTTTATTTTCCTGAGTGCGAACAATTGACCTCCACGTCAACCTCTTAACATTCTCACCATCGTTGGATCACTTCATGACCTATAGGCACCGTTCCTTTCCTGTTGCCAATACATTTAACCGACTCTGTGCAGCAACTCCAACCTGTCTCTGCAATTCGACTATGCCGGAATCCTCATACATGGACTATGTCTGCAATTATCAACTTCACCAACATCACGTGACTGTAACCCTCGTTCACCCTTATTCTCTAATTAACTCTGCATCCCAAGCGACCACAATCGCATGTCACTCTTGTAAACTCAGAGCCTATTCTCTTGTTTCCTCATTACGACATCACACAAACCTCCTTCCTGGTCACAGAGCAATTTCCCAAGCCAATTTACTAATGGCATCGTGCTCAAGCTAGTTACCATCTCAATGCAACTTATGCATGCCTTCAATGCTTTCATGCATTGAACTTGCACAACTACTCTGGTTCCCAGAGTCTGCTTAAGCCTCCATTGGATTCTATAGGTTTTTTTTCTTTACATGTACATTACAGTTATACACAAAACTATAAACATTCACCTGGATTGGTCAAACACACCATACATAGAATTCAAAGAATAATCAAACAGTCATACATATACTATATTCATCAAATTCTCAACTACAGTACCTTCCAAACGTAATAGAGGCAAAAACCCAAAAATCATGAAGTTGCTTTTTCCATTGAGGAATACAATTGTACATGCATCCTTCCTCCTCTTTGAAACCCCAGCTATCTCCTATCTTTTAGACTCTCTCTCAAATTCAGTTACAAAAGCAACACCTATTCAGCTTCCACTAACTTGCTATAATCCAGCCACGTAGCTCTATAATTAGAAACTACACTTGCTGCACATATGAGTCATTCAACTAGTAATCTGAAAACAAATACCTATCTACTCGAGTTATCCCTTTATTTCACTGTTTAGCTACATGGATTAATGCCTCCATAAATTGCTTATCAAATTTCCACTAACCTATGTACATCCCTATCAACTCTTTGCTAGGAAATTAGAGTATTTAGTACAAAGAATTTACAATGGGCCTCTTGGCCTCATGCCAAGACTTTTAGGTATGACTAGACATTGACATGTGCCTTTGGTAGCAAATTCTCCTGCATCAGACTCCCAAAGCAGAAAGAAAACATGATCACATGATCATGTTCCTTCGATTTTAAGCATTCTTGGATCCCAAAATCTGGCCTGCTACTGTCCATAAACTGCATTGTCTTTACCATTCTTTGGCTGCAATCTTCTTACTTCAATTTCTGCTTTTAGTTTTTAGCTTGCTTCAAATGTTGTCCCAAATATTGCTGCAAACACTATTGTAGATATTGCTGCCACCCATGCTTCCTTTATGCTTTTGTAAGAATCTTCTTCTGCCATATATGATTCCTGCTCACTGTCTGCAAGTTTACTTTCAAAAAGTAAATTATCTTTCAATTCCCGAACTGCAGCAATGTACTTGCTCACAGTTCTTTGTATACTAGCATCTGCTTCTGCCTCAACTACAGCTTGAGATACTCTTCCACTAATGTCCGCAATTCCTTCCTTTTTCTCAAATGCTTTCAACAAGTATTCCAACCATTCACTTTGTACTTGACTCGTCTCAAGCACATCATCAGTATGTTGCAATTTAGCTTCTTCAAACATTGCATCTTCAGGCTTGGTCAGGAAACTTTCCGCCTCCTTCAGTACTAAGGTTGATTCTCCTTTAGCTTGAGACATATATAACTCACCTTTGTCTTCATTGTTTTCATTTTCTTTGTAACCAAGCCAATCATTTTGCGACACACTTTCAACATCCTTCATCAGAATAGAGCTCTGATTCTCCAGCTCTGTGACAACCCCAAATGTCTGTCCACCAATCTTCTCTTGGCCATCCAGATAAGACAATTCCTCGTTGTCCTTATCAAGAACAAGTTTCATCTAATGGAGAACAACTACTCCATCTCCATTGAAGTTACTTCCTTCATTAAATAAGGAATTTATGAATTCCTTCTGCTGCAACAAATCATCTTTGTCTTCATCAGAAAGACATTCTTCATCATACCTCACTTTGCAACTTCCAACCTCACCCAAGACAGTCCCAAAATATGGTTTATCTCCTGCAATACCTGCAAACACACTTGAATTGTCAACTTCAAAACTATCAGACCCAATGGTCTCATTTGGTGATTCAATCATCAAATCTTCCTGCGGTTCCAAATCTTCTACATGACTCATAAATTCTTCAATATTCTTCTTCTCAGCCTCCTCAAGCATAGCATTTGAACACTTGATGTCTTCCTTATCTTCTTCCTGCTTTTGGCCATCATCATAAGCCAGGCCTTCCTTGCTTTCAACTTTTGCTGCATGCTGAAAAGAAACACCTTCTCTCAACTGTGCATGTGCATTTGAATGAGAATCGGCTGTCCCATCTTCTTTCAAAACAGAAGTAAGATTCTGTATATCGCCTTCATTCTTTGTGACAATGTTAGAAAATTGTCCTTCTTCATTCTTTTCACCTACAAACATACACAATACATCAGTTTTAAAACATCGAGACCTCTTGGTCTCACTTGAAGTTTCAGTATTCAATTCTTCTCCCAGATACTCCGTTGCATTGAGTACCTCATCCTCCCACTAAGCATTCATAAGTTGCTCTTTCCTCTTTTGTAGCTTATGCCACCTTATCTTAGGTTTTGATGCCGGCTCAAGCAAGAGCCTGCATAGACCCAAGGACCTATCTAGTCTCTCTAGTGTGTCTTATCTTAAACACACTCTACTAGGTTCCAAAACCCTTCTAAGGCCCATTCAAAGTTCAAACTAGCATTGTTTCCATCCTAGCTTGGCTTCCTCTTCTATAAACTAGAGCCTTGAGTATCCACTTTGACTCAAATCTAAACTTAGCTCACTAGCCTTTTCATATGCTCTACACTAGAGTACTATTCTCAACACACAAGACCTAGGGCTTAAAAGCCTCTTTCCATGCATAGTGCTTATCCATGCATTTCATAACCCAAGTGCATATTACTTAAGCAATCAATGGCTCTTCACATGATGACAATGTTGTGACCAAAAGCTTCTCTTCACAAGCTCATTGCAATGGAATAAAATGTACTTAACTTATACCTCCTCGACGATCTCTCATATAACACAAAACCCTGGCCTATGACGAAGCTATAATACCATATAAGGTGTTTCAACTCATGGCTTTCGGCGCTCCTCCTTTCACTGCATAGGACCATGGATTGTAACCAAAGGCTTATTGGAACACTGAAACATTGTTCAAGCGTATGGTCATCTCCAAGTGTGATGACAATCTACGCTCGCCACCTGGATTGGGTTCTCCACCTGACCTCCCATCGCAGTCAAAAGGTTTTCTTAACTCACCACTTTATTTTCCTGAGTCCGAAAAATTGAACTCCACGTCAACCTCTTAACATTCTCACCATCATTGGATCACTTCATGACCTACAGGAACCATTCCTTTCCTGTTTCCAATACATTTAACTAACTCTGCAAAGCAACTCCAACCTGTCTCTGCAATTCGACTATGCCAGAATCCTCATACACGGACTCTGTCTGCAATTCTCAACTTCACCAACATCACATGACTGTAACCCTCGTTCACCCTTATTCTCTAATTAACTATGCATCCCAAGCGACCACAATCACCTGTCACTCTTGTAAACTCAGAGCCTATTCTCTTGTTTCCTCATTACGACCTCACACAAACCTCCTTCCAGGTCACAGAGCAATTTCCCAAGCCAATTTACAAATGGCATCGTGCTCAAGCTAGTTACCATCTCAATGCAACTTCTGCATGCCTTCAATGCTTTCGTGCATCGAACATGCACAACTACTCTGGTTCCCAGAGTCTGCTTAAGCCTCGATTGGATTCTACAGGTTTTTTTTCTTTACATGTACCTTACAGTTATACACAAAACTATAAACATTCACCTAGATTGCTCAAACACACCATACATAGAATGCAAAGAATAATCAAACAGTCATACATATACTATATTCATCAAATTCTCAACTACAGTACCTTCCAAACGTAACAGAGGCAAAAACCCAAAAATCATGAACTTGCTTTTTCCATTGAGGAATACAACTGTACATGCATCCTTCCTCCTCTTTGAAACCCCAAATATCTCCTATCTTTTAGACTCTCTCTCGAATTCAGTTACAAAAGCAACGCCTTTTTAGCTTCCGCTAACTTGCTATAATCCAACCACGTAGCTCTATAATTAGAAACTACACTTACTGCACATATGACTCATTCAACTAGTAATCTGAAAACAAATACCTTTCTACTCTAGTTATCCCTTTATTTCACTGTTTATCTACATGGCTTAATGCCTTCATCAATTGCTTATCAATTTTCCACTAACATAGGTACATCCCTATCAACTCTTTGCTAGGAAATTAGAGTATTTAGTACATAGAATTTACAATGGGCCTCTTGGCCTCATGCCAAGACTTTTAGGTCTGACTAGATATTGACACATGCCTTTGGTAGCAGATGCTCTTGCATCAGGTTTTGTTGCATTGTGATGTTCATAAAGTTTTATGTTGGATTGCGACATTCCTCCAATATTATGTCACATTGTGACATTCAATAAGGGTTATGTTGCAATACGATGATGTCTCTTGAAAATGACATTCATGAATGGTTATTTCACATTGTGACGACATTCATCAAGGGTTATGTTGGATTAAGATGTTTATGTTGACAATGTAATGCAACATAAATTCTTTAATATTGAATGTCGTCATTCATTAAAGTTTATGTCGCATTATGACATTAATCAAATGGTAAGTCACATTGTGATGCTTATGTCAAATTCATCTATTCGTACATTACTCAAGTGTTATGTCATGTTTTACTTATGTCATATTGGTACATTAATCAATTGTTATGTCACAATTTGTAATGCCCCATATTTTGACTAGGCATGTTTATGAGTTAGACACCTTTCACTTTATTGCTTGTTATCTGCTTGACTCAGCTAGACAGAGTGAACTATATTTTCGGCATGTAGACATGATGATATGTTGCTACTGTGATAATGATGTTACTATATTCATGCAGTTATTAAAGTTATGATTATCATGAGATTCTATTATTTCATAATGACATTGTATGTTGATAATCGACCTGAAAGAAATGTGATATATATATGAGGTGGTCATTATGTTGTGATCGATTTGATGATTTTATGTGATGAAATAAATGATGCTGACAAAATGGATCAGATAATGATAGGATGGAAAATATATGTTTTAGCGTTTACATTGATGAAATGTGAAATATATGGTGTTGTACGTGGATGCCATCCTATGATGAAATTGATAGGACTATTATATTCCATGCATACATGTGATGTGATAAAATTGTGACGGGAAATCAAATGATGTTGATGATATGGATCAACTGGTGATCGAATGGAAATGCTTGTTATAAAAGGTGTATCTTGCGGAATACTAACCTACAGGACACGAGGGCTATGGGATAGCCAGGTACTTGATATCATATACGGAGAAGAACCTATCCATGCAGTAAACCTTAGCAACCAAAATTGATGAAACGATGACATGGACCGATAATCTCGAGAGCAGCAGAGTATGATTCGATAAGGGCATAGGCCCAGTATGTTGAGAGGGATGGATGTGTTGCCCACCCTATGTTCCTATGATACCCGAGATCATGGGAGGGCCGTGCTGAGACACGCTCCCCATGTATGTGTGATGACGATGGTCGGATGCCTGCTAGGAGAGGATAGGTCCGCTTTCTGTTCAGCCGACGTTATCGCTCTCAAGTTCTATGTGGTCAGGTCGTTGAGTCCGACATCCACTTTTATACTAGCAGAGGAAGGACAGGGAGGTTGTGGCAGTAGGTTAACGATGGGAGGATATGATAGTTAGTACTGTTGAGGGTTGGGTATTCCTTGACCTGGAGTTAGTGGTAGTAGGTAGCCTTCCTTGTACCTGATTGATTGAACAAACGTAATCATAAAAGAAATGAAATGGAATCTTAAAGGTTAATTGATAAAATAAACAATGATGTTTTAGTAATATACGATGAATGTGTACTTGTTCGGTTTGCATAAAGTATTATGAATATTAATTAGCTGATATGCATAGGATATATATATATGACATATGTTTATAATACATGTCTGTCTTGTGCATACGCTGGCCACGCATGCACATTATGCACATGCGCAATAGTATTGGTTTACAACATACTTATCAAGATTTAACAATGTTATAAGTATCATAGGTAACTCAATTAAGTATTTACTGAATGACTTAATTAGTAAAAGATTGTCAAGTTCCAATGTGTAAAAGAAGTTAATTAGTCTTTGTGTGTGAACATGGTAATGAACGATTAAAATAAGTGTCATTAATTGCAAGTATCCTCAAGTGAAGGTGTCCTCGATATGAAGTATGATAGTTAAATATTGGTACTAGAAGAGTGTGCTAGATAATTGTTGATCATGATTACATAAACCATTAAGTATATTTCATTATCTATACATAGAAGTACTATGTTGACACTTATTGATTAAACAAATAAACATTTCAATTACTATTCACAATTTATTGAATTACTATTATTATTAATTACTATTGTTGTTATTGTTATTATTATTATTTAATCAATAATAAAATAATAAACCTTTTATTATAAAAGCATAGTGGATTGAATAATTAATTAAATAAATTATTCATTTGATTAATTAACAAAATCATTCCAAATAAATTAAAAGATTTGTTTGGATAAAATATTCCACGGCTCGAGAAAAATTGGATGGTTTAAAAATAATATATAATCCACCTTTATGCCTTAAAAAGGGGGATGCATTAATAATTTGTACTTTAAAAGGCGACAGCTAGGGCGGTGGAGTGAGAAGGAGGTTTGACTTTGGAAGGAGGTGGATTCCTATAAAGGGGAGAGTTAACAAAGTAGTAAGGGGGATTTTTGTGGGAGAACTGTGAGGATTATTTTGTGAAAAAGGAGGAAATGCCGAGGAGGGGGGTTAACTCGAAGCTTTGAGGAGGTGGGAAACTCAAATGAAAAGACTGAGGAGGGGGTTAACTCATCAAATGATTACCATGGAAAGGTTCGATGGAAAGTTGCTGTCGGGATTATCGGTCTGTGGGATCGGGGGCTAGGAAATCCGTTGATTTCCTAGGGTCAGCACGATAATAGCTGATCGGCAGGGTGGACACATCATTTTTGTGTTGCTAAGGTACCATACAAAATTCACCACGTTATGCATGAAATAAGAACAGGGTTAGAACGAAAAGCCTTAAGCTTATGTTTATTTAATTTGCACAGACCTATGAACCTTTAGAAACCTCAAGCCTTGACAGTTGATTCTATCCTTTTAGAAAGCAACGAAGTAACAATTTGGTATTTACACATAAATGGATAAATAGAGACCCAGTGCCTGATAAGGGCACTACATTTGGTATCAGAGCCTGGTTCGAACTCTCGAACCTAATGGCCTACCTGAAATAGAAACTAATCGGAACTAAGCAAAAATATCTTTGAATCTATGTAGAACCCTATGCAGAAATCCGAGATCAATGTTCAAGATTTTCCAAACCTTCTTCCCTAATTTATGTAACAGTAGTTTATCTGCACAAACGTGAAAATCAGAAATAGTCACTTATAGATATATAGATATATATATATAGCAGTGGAGTAAAAAAAAAAAAAAAAAAATTTCTGAAAACAAGAAGACGTTGCATATTTGGCATAAGAAAACTCGGACCTTAGGGCCTATTCACATCCAAATATATATATATATATCCTGGAAATTATAGGTATCTAATTTTTGCAAAAGAAAAAAAAAAAAAAAAAAACACAACAAAAACAAATTTAGAAAACAAAGATAGTGTGAGTTTTAACAGAAAACTATAAACTGATATAAACTTATCTTCAACAAAAAATTTTAAAGATCCTTGTAGCTAGGTGCAGATTGTTCAGGATATAAATGATTAAAAACCAAAGACTTAAAATTGACTTTTAGTTTTAGTTTTCGCAAAGAAAAATTATTACTGAAACTCCCAAGTAGAGGCGAAAGGGTGCAAGAACTTGAATGCTAGGAATCAAACCTAGGCCACTTGAGATAAACTCCCATTGATTTACTGTCGAACCACAGATCCACAGTGCAGCTGATTTTTTAAAAAAACCTGCCTTAAGAAGAACATGGGTGTAAGGCTTGGGTTCATAATATCTGCATGCAAACCATGACCTACCAGTGCCATAAGTTCAACCCCTACTTTCAAATGCCCCTATGACCACCTCCAAGCGGTAAAGCCCCGTTGCTTACACTATAGTATTGTTAGTCATGCAAAACACTTTAAATAGCCCTATCAAATACAACAAATTTGACCTGGTGCATAAAACAAAACAAAACAAAACAAAAATCTCCTGTTACTATTGCAAATGAATATGGAATTGTTCATGGAACTGTGGTTTGGATGCAACTTGGAGCAGCTGTTGTGGCAATGATCAAAGATCGAATCTTGACAAGCATGCTCCCTCCCTGCATGAGGTTTGTCAGATATGGCTATTGATATTGATTTAGCCTTCAAACAATGTAACCTTAAGTCAATTATTCAGATTAAAAAAAAAACAAAAAAAAAACGTGTGGTTCTTCACTCGAGTGAAGGAGAGTGACTCTCCATCAGTAAACAAACCAAAGAAAAAGTACCGGTTTAAAAAAAACGAATATATGGAAATGGGTGTTTCTCACTTGACCCCATCCGAACTAAAAGAAGTTTTCTAATCTATTACATTACCAACACATCGTCATTCTAATAATCCTAATCATATAATCATAAAAGAACATCTGTATTTTTCTACAATACGCATACTTGTGTGGGATCCCTTTGTAGTGAGCCCTGCATATCTTCCAGCATAATATGACATGCTATGCACTGTAGAGCTTTCTCCATAAGGCAAGGAATCTCCTTCTCATGTTCCTCCCTATACTCTTCATACCCATCAAACATAAAAGCCTCCCGGAAGGTTTTTACTACAAATGAAGGAGAATTGCTCTGGACAAAACCCTCGTCGAAAATATAAGGCAGCACAGCCTTTTGCAATGTTTTGATTCATAGGTAATTGCAATCTCGATAGCACCAGGAATATCCCTGAAAATATTGGATTGCAGAAACCTTTCAGAGAGCTTTGTCAATTAGGGTAAGTCGTACTTGTGCGAGGCCTTAAAGAGACCCACGGCATACTTTTCCAGGCTTCTTTGGGAGACCATGCCCTTGTATATAAAGTCCACTAAGGCCTGCAATTCTTGAGCTGTCATGTCTAGAATTTTCACCTTATCGAGGCTGCACTCGGCCATGCCTGCTGTGAGCATGGCTTTGAATACCTTGCACTTGCCCGCCAGCATGGCCTTATGGGCACTGACAATTCCTCCATCGCTTCCCTCTAGGGAGAAATCTGGAAAAGGTGGAACATATATACCTGGGCCGACGCATGCACGAGTAGCGCTGCATGCACCAGCTTCTGCGTTTAAATGTAGTGTGCTCTATTTACCCAAGAGCTGAGGGCCCAAGCTCAGTACTGAGGGCCAGGAGAAATCGTGCGACCAGCTGCCGAGCTCAAAGGGCCGACACAGTCTACCCAATGCAAAAAACATAAACCCTAGTCCTCCTTAAATAGGGAGTGGACCCTATGCCACGTGAGGCGGTTTCCGCGCTGCCTCGGGAGCGGTTTTCCATACCGCCTTCTCATATGCGGACGAGTAAAATGTTGACACGCATGGTGGCGGTATTCCTACCGCGACCGCCCCTCTCGTTTAACGTTCGAGCATGTTGACGGCGCGGGGCTCACGTGAGCCGTTGATTTCCTCTCCCATCGATCTCCATTAAGCCACGTCCTTCGTTCGGGGCCCATTGCAAAAGGTATACATGCCCAGCACCGAGGGCTTTTCAAGTGACCGAGACCCAAGCCAAGGACCCACATAATCTCCGCGCTCAAAGCGTCCTGGACGAGAGCTTCTCTCTGTTCACACAACTGTTATGGAAGCAAAATCTTACCGATAGAATATGAGCTCCACTCCTCACGTTTAATTGATTTGCAATCAACTCGGGGAAGATAGGTCCTCAGATATTTAATAATCACTTAAACTTTGCAATGTTAAAGAGTGAGATGTGATCCTACGCCAGTTGAACAAGAACGTGAGTCTAGCAATCGGATTACGGATGTGATGAAATAGGTTAGGAGGTATTCTTTTTTTTTTCTTCCTATAAATTTTGGAGTTGTTTTCTACATATATATTTATATGTATTATGATTTATTATGTTATTTAAAATATTGATGTTATAATAATTCTTTTATTATAAATTAAAATATGATTTCAAATTATTTATAAAGTACTCTTAAATTTTATTATAAATTATAAAAATTTAAAAAAGGAATTCATCAATTAAAATATTATCTAAGTTAGAAATTATAACTCAAATCATATGCTTAAAAAAAAAAAAAAAGCCCACCATAAGCCCAAAAAAAAAAAAGAAGGATAGATAAGATATCATTACTATCCAAAGAAAATATAGCATTACTATCAAAAGAAATTATAGCATTACTTTCAAAAGCTCACAAAAGTAGAGCAAAGATACAAAATCGAACATTATTTGAAAATAATAATACTATTACGTACAAATAAAAACATTATTTTATTGATTGTACATATGAATAATAACATTACTTTTAAATGTTCTTAACTTTCTCTCTACTTTATCATAAGACAAGAGGAATTAGCAGCGCTTTGCTTAGTACCTGCTTCTTAAGATAAGTTAAATTAGTGACATTGACTTTTGTCTTTTATGATAAGCTGAATTAATGACATGGACTTAAGTATTAAGAATTGTTTCTTAACATAAATTGAATTAGTAACTTTAAATTGAGTATCATTTAATTTAAAGTTTTTAAGAAAAGAATTGATCAATTTTGTTATATGAAAAACTAGAAAGTAGTTGCTCTGTGTGTTTTACAAAATTTAAAAATGGAAGTAACATTGAATTTTTTTTTATAACATAATAATTGGGAAAGAAAAAAAAAGGGGGGGAGGTAGATTGAAATATAGGAATAACTAATTTATTCAAAAGTATGAAATTAAAATATATCAGTAGAATTATATATTTCAATTAATGAGTATGATTTGAGATAGAGGGGTAGATTTTATGAGTATGAAGTGGATTGTAGGAATAGATTTATGTGTTTTATTTAATAGGTACGAATTGAACCATACAAATAGAATACATATTTTAAAATTTATGAGTTTGATTGAGATAGATGAGCATTCACCATGTCTATTTAATAAATATGAGATTGAAGTAAAGGAGTGGATGTATTTTTTTTTTATATCCAATGGATGCGGACAAAAATATTTACAATGACTAAATAAATGTAACCATATAACAAATTATTATTTAGATATTTTATTAACATATTGGTAATCTGAAAACAACCATTGTCGAGACTTCAAAGTATAGTCGAGGAGACGAAACAAACACTTAATCTGAAAACAAGGAATCGCTAAAAAGAGCATGTCAAGCTGAATGCTAAAACGCTAATTTGACTACATGACAAAATCATTAATGAAAACGACCTTAGATTTCGATACGTTGATCCTAATAAGCTGTTCCTTGCACATAGGTATAAACATAGGGGTAAGGGTTTTCCTCGGGATGTAAAATGACAGGATGGAAATAAATTGTAGGATATAAGGATATGTATCCCTTTTGAATCACATTACGGAGACACCATGTACGTAAACCAGGAGATTGCACATAAAGCTTATTAAAAGACTATTTTATTAAGGGGAAACATGGCTTAGACTAATTAAGTTACATATTGGTGTAGTGGTGCGAAAAGCTTTCAAAAATTATATATATTTCGGATTAATTATATCAAATATAATGATGATCTCGGATAATAATATAAGAGTCATAAGAATCTCAACACAGCCCTCAAACTTAACTCAATTAAAACGGATGTTATGAAGCCTAATATGATTGAGCATATTACGCATTGATGTTTTCGTTCAACTTGTAGGATTAGACTAAGGTCTTCACAAAGTACACAAGGGTTGCTGGTGTGAGTAGGAAGAGTGGTGATGTACAAATACAATGGCATACTAGAATAAATACTAGAAATTACCCTTGCGATGGTAAGGGCGGGAACAAAACTAGCTACGAGATTCTTAAGGAATTGAAGAAGTAATGGGTTCCCGACAAATGATATAGGTTTGAAAAATGAGAATAATAAATACACACGATAGCAACTGTATTTGATAAGAAATAGTCATGAAAACCTTTTAAACAATAATAGTTCTCCTAATTTAATGTTGTTACGATACTTTTGTTATCATTTATTACCGATCAGTGAAACGGCAAGGTGATATACCTTAAAGGTTGTAAGGAATGAGGAAGTGTTCTAGTACTATTGGTTAAACATGATAGTGGATTCCACTTACGTTTAATAATGCGTTGATTTTTCGAATGAATAAACATTCGTGTTCAAATATTAAGAGATGATGGTTACCACTATTAGTGACTAGGATAATTGTGTTGCTTCCCATTATGTATGGGATCTATGGGTTATACATATATAAGGGAGGATCATCGATAGAACCAAGAGATGCATTAACCAAATATAATAACGGAGTAAATGAAGTAAGGACATGGTAGGAAGGAAATAAAATGAGAGATAATTGAAAGTCAATAACACTTGACCAATAGTCTAATAACCGTTATAAATCAAGTACTTGGGATTTGTAATAAAACTATGTTTTGAGGGAAATAGTGCATTTCCAATGTATGAGAAATGATGGAATTAATTATTGATGAGAATGGGCATCTTTACAAACTGTCAAGAAAGGGAGTAAGATTATATGTGTATCTCCTGTCTAAGTGATAATGTGTAGTTGTTTGAGGCACTCCAAATAGAGGTGGTAAGTCAATATGTAAGGTATGTGTGAATGGAATCCCCTATTGGAAAATTTAATTAGTATTAAGATATGGGAGATATCTATGTATTAAAATCAACACCGTAAATTTTTCTATGCGTAATGTGCAATTAATCACGTTTCAATACAGTAAGTGGAAAATGATTGAAGTAACTAGGTATGTGCGAGAAAGGGGTGAGGGTTATATGCCGCTAGTCTTGCTTAGGTTAGATTGTCACGATGGGGGAGATATTATTGAGAAACAACTAGGATTTAATAATTACCAAATGAACGAGCAGTAAATTATAAAAGTGGGTAAATTATTGAGGGACTAATGAAGTTACCATGAATGAAGGTGCGCCGAACCCTCAACCAGGTTAAGTGAACTAGTAATACAAGTAAATGGGGTAATAATGGAGGCAAAATAGGAACCGATGTGCACCTCAATGAGTGAAGTTACGTTGTTTAAACCCCTAACAGATACTATCAGCGAACTTAAGCGTTTTGGAAAATATAGTTACTAAAAACATTCTAATAAATGATAGTTCTCCTAATGTACTATTTGTTACAATACTTATGGTTATCAAGGACGCAGATTGCTTATTAACACTAAGGTAACAATAATGTTCGACCTTAGGATGAAATAACAGGGACCTTCATCTCCTAAGAGAGGTATGCAAACCTTAAGGGTCCTTGGTAGTTGGATCAATATAAGCTTTTGTGATGAGTAAACCTCTCTGGATGTTATAACTTGAAGAATGATACTAAACGGTAAAAGTGAGATACTAAGGGGATAGCACTTGAATATAACCTTAGGGATCCTAGAGATTCAATATAAAGATTAATCTAAATGTTTCTTTAATTATTAGAATACACATCTGGGATATAAAAGAAGCAAAGCCATATTATAACACCGACATATTCGGTCAAGTCCAAGCCAAGTAAGACCAGTATGGCCAACACCTGCTACTTGCATGAATGCAGAGAGTATGTGTCAAGAATTTCCCTGCATTATTATGACCATAACTTCGGGACGAAGTTTCCTGAAGGGTGGGTGTATGTAATGCCCCATATTTTGACTAGGCATGTTTATGAGTTAGACACCTTTCACTTTATTGCTTGTTATCTGCTTGACTCAGCTAGACAGAGTGAACTATATTTTCGGCATGTAGACATGATGATATGTTGCTACTGTGATAATGATGTTACTATATTCATGCAGTTATTAAAGTTATGATTATCATGAGATTCTATTATTTCATAATGACATTGTATGTTGATAATCGACCTGAAAGAAATGTGATATATATATGAGGTGGTCATTATGTTGTGATCGATTTGATGATTTTATGTGATGAAATAAATGATGCTGACAAAATGGATCAGATAATGATATGATGGAAAATATATGTTTTAGCGTTTACATTGATGAAATGTGAAATATATGGTGTTGTACGTGGATGCCATCCTATGATGAAATTGATAGGACTATTATATTCCATGCATACATGTGATGTGATAAAATTGTGACGGGAAATAAAATGATGTTGATGATATGGATCAACTGGTGATCGAATGGAAATGCTTGTTATAAAAGGTGTATCTTGCGGAATACTAACCTACAGGACACGAGGGCTATGGGATAGCCAGGTACTTGATCTCATATACAGAGAAGAACCTATCCATGCAGTAAACCTTAGCAACCGAAATTGATGAAACGATGACATGGACCGATAATCTCGAGAGCAGCAGAGTATGATTCGATAAGGGCATAGGCCCAGTATGTTGAGAGGGATGGATGTGTTGCCCACCCTATGTTCCTATGATACCCGAGATCGTGGGAGGGCCGTGCTGAGACACGCTCCCCATGTATGTGTGATGACGATGGTCGGATGCCTGCTAGGAGAGGATAGGTCCGCTTTCTGTTCAGCCGACGCTATCGCTCTCAAGTTCTATGTGGTCAGGTCGTTGAGTCCGACATCCACTTTTATACTAGCAGAGGAAGGACAGGGAGGTTGTGGCAGTAGGTTAACGATGGGAGGATATGATAGTTAGTACTGTTGAGGGTTGGGTATTCCTTGACCTGGAGTTAGTGGTAGTAGGTAGCCTTCCTTGTACCTGATTGATTGAACAAACGTAATCATAAAAGAAATGAAATGGAATCTTAAAGGTTAATTGATAAAATAAACGATGATGTTTTAGTAATATACGATGAATGTGTACTTGTTCGGTTTGCATAAAGTATTATGAATATTAATTAGCTGATATGCATAGGATATATATATATGACATATGTTTATAGTACATGTCTGTCTTGTGCATACGCTGGCCACGCATGCACATTATGCACATGCGCAATAGTATTGGTTTACAACATACTTATCAAGATTTAACAATGTTATAAGTATCATAGGTAACTCAATTAAGTATTTACTGAATGACTTAATTAGTAAAAGATTGTCAAGTTCCAATGTGTAAAAGAAGTTAATTAGTCTTTGTGTGTGAACATGGTAATGAACGATTAAAATAAGTTTCATTAATTGCAAGTATCCTCAAGTGAAGGTGTCCTCGATATGAAGTATGATAGTTAAATATTGGTACTAGAAGAGTGTGCTAGATAATTGTTGATCATGATTACATAAACCATTAAGTATATTTCATTATCTATACATAGAAGTACTATGTTGACACTTATTGATTAAACAAATAAACATTTCAATTACTATTCACAATTTATTGAATTACTATTATTATTAATTACTATTGTTGTTATTGTTATTATTATTATTTAATCAATAATAAAATAATAAACCTTTTATTATAAAAGCATAGTGGATTGAATAATTAATTAAATAAATTATTCATTTGATTAATTAACAAAATCATTCCAAATAAATTAAAAGATTTGTTTGGATAAAATATTCCACGGCTCGAGAAAAATTGGATGGTTTAAAAATAATATATAATCCACCTTTATGCCTTAAAAAGGGGGATGCATTAATAATTTGTACTTTAAAAGGCGACAGCTAGGGCGGTGGAGTGAGAAGGAGGTTTGACTTTGGAAGGAGGTGGATTCCTATAAAGGGGAGAGTTAACAAAGTAGTAAGGGGGATTTTTGTGGGAGAACTGTGAGGATTATTTTGTGGAGAAGGAGGAAATGCCGAGGAGGGGGGTTAACTCGAAGCTTTGAGGAGGTGGGAAACTCAAATGAAAAGACTGAGGAGGGGGTTAACTCAGCAAATGATTACCATGGAAAGGTTCGATGGAAAGCTGCTGTCGGGATTATCGGTCTGTGGGCTCGGGGGCTAGGAAATCCGTTGATTTCCTAGGGTCAGCACGATAATAGCTGATCGGCAGGGTGGACACATCATTTTTGTGTTGCTAAGGTACCATACAAAATTCACCACGTTATGCATGAAATAAGAACAGGGTTAGAACGAAAAGCCTTAAGCTTATGTTTATTTAATTTGCACAGACCTATGAACCTTTAGAAACCTGAAGCCTTGACAGTTGATTCTATCCTTTTAGAAAGCAACGAAGTAACAATTTGGTATTTACACATAAATGGATAAATAGAGACCCAGTGCCTGATAAGGGCACTACACAATTTGGCTAACTTCCTCAATGAATTTGTCATGTTGTGATGTTCAACAAGGGTTATATGGAATTGCAATGTTTTGCAGGGGTTTTGTTAGATTGCAACTTTCATCAAGTTTTATGTTGGATTGTGCCATTCATCCATGTTTATATCACAATCTAAAATTCAAGTTTTTAATGTTCCTTCAAAGCTTTGGAAGAATTTTGCAACATTGCGACGTTCATCAAGTGCTCTGTTCAATTGCGAAATTCTTCCATGGTTATTAGATTGTGATATTTTGAAAGGAATACCATATTCATATAATATCATAATGTACTATCCCGATATATCATAAATATAATAATATTGTATACTATAATATAATATTATTGTTAAATAATAATATTTTAATTAAATACAATATTCATATAATATTATAATATAATTAGTTAAAAAATATTATCATTATATTTTAATGATATTATTTTAAAATTAATTATTATATTATAATTAATTTATTATGATTATTTTATTAATATTTTGGTTTTTTAAAGTATATTTATGTATCATCTTTATATTAATGGTATTCATTAAAGTATAATAAAATATTATAATTGAATGATATTATTTTAATAATATTTAAAAAATACCATAATTTACAATCTTATTTATAAAATATATAATCATTATATATTTCAAATATCATTATATATAATTATATATAATCTTATTAATATATTCTTTATAATATTTAAATCAAATATATATTTCAAATATCATAATTTAATAACAATTTTTTTAATTAAATTAAAATCATACTTTACTTTTTAATTTTAATATCTATATACATTATTAACATATATTACTTTATATTAATTATTTTAATTTTTAATATCTCTATATATATCACTAATATAATAATATATATTATTATTATTATTATTTTCTAAATTACAATATAATATTGTAATTTAATATAAAAAATTAAATTGATAATATTCTTATATCTCATTAATTCTTATATATGATTAATGTATTACAATATATATATATATATAAATATAATTAATTTTATTATTATAAATATTTATACATAAATATAATTAATTTTATTATTATAAATATTTGTTTATACAATATTAATTTATTAATATTTTACAAATATTTAAATACCATATTTAATTATATAATAATTATTTAAACAATATTATTTTTTCAATACTTTAAATATTTTTAATAATTTACACATTAATATTCCAATATAATATTAACATATTTTAAATGTTTGAACTAATTTAAATATAATATTATAATTTGATGTGATTATTTTCTTAATTAATTATTATATTAAAATCATATTATTTTTAATTAATTATACTATTATAATTTTTGTAAAAATATTATTTTATTAATAAAATGATATCATTTTATTAATACTATTTAAATATTATCTTATTAATTAAATTATATGATTTTATTAATACTATTTAATTAAATAATATCATTTTATTAATGTTATTTAATTAAATGATATTATTTTTAATTAATGTTTTTATATAATTAATTGAATTAATTAAACAAGATTAATTTATTAATATTTTTGAGAGATGTGTATGTGCCTACGCGTTACTAGCAACAACCATATTAATAATATTAATGTGTCCGAATACGTCAGGTGTAAATTTGACACATACTATAGGTAAAACATTATCAATGTATCAAATTTACGCCTAAAGACTTATTCAAACACATTAATATTATTAATGTGGTTGTTGCTAGTTTACAATATATAATATATAATTTTAAAACCTTATTTAAATAAATTACAATACATAGATAAATATATATAGTTTTAAAATTTTATTTAAATAAATTACGATATGTAAATAAATATACAATGTATACTTTACAATATATAAATTACTATATGTAAATAAATTACAATATAATAATTACGATATGTAAATAAATAAATTACTAATGTATAATTTACAATATATTGATGAATTTTTAAAATTTTATGTAAAAGTATGTATTATTCAACTAAAATTAAAATAGGTAAATAATAAATAATTTAAATTTTTTTAAACTTTAAAAATCTTAAGGAATACGTACTATTCTACCTTAAAGTTTGGAGTAGTGGATATGATATTTAAACTTTTAAAACCTTATGTTATGGATACAAGATTTTTATGAGGAGCCAAAGCCAACTCGTATATATATATATATATATATATATATATATATATATATATATATATATATACACGAAAATAAAATAATATATTCATGAATTAATTTATATATACATATGTGTGTGGGGGGATATTAACATAAGTGAGATAAGTTTTATGAGATATAAGATAATAAAAAAAAGTAAATAAATTTATAAAAACGATAAATTAAAACAAATGAAAAATAAATATGTTGATTATTAAATGAATATATAAAATAAATCTCTGGTTATGTAAATTATAGATATGTAATATCAATATAGATATAAGAGTAGATATAAGAGTTAATTAAATATTTTATAAATAAAAATATATTTAAATAATGTAGATATTTATGTAAATAGATTATTAGTATTTAAATAATGTTAATATTTATATAAAAAAATTATCAAGTTTTAGTTTTAATGAATTTAAGTTAGGTTTATATAATAGTTAGTGAACATATTTTATAAATATTGAAATATAAGTTAAATTTATATAATGAATATATATTTTAAAAGAAATAACAATTTATTGATATAAATTTAATTTATGTTTAAAATTTAAAACTCAAAATTATACATGCTATTATAATCATATTTTGAATATTGAATGAGTTATATTTCAAAATTCAAATTAATATACTTTATTTTATTTTATGATTACATTACTTTTTATTTTATAAATCTATTCATCATATTATATTCAAAAACAATTTATGTATGGAAGAGTATTACTTTTAGTTACATCAAATAATGATTTTTTTTATTGATTTTATTTTAGAGATCTTTTCAATTTAACTCAACCATAGTTACATTGGTTGTAGTGTAAGAGGTGAGTTGTGAATATACCTCCACAAAATTCCTAATCTGTAATATTTTATTATATTCCTTAAGAGGCTCATTTTAGACCTCAAAATTCCCCTAATGTGGTAATTCTCTTTTTCCAAAGCTTGTAGAGTGTTTTTTGGATTTTTCATTTGAATCTTGACAGTGGGTTTTATGTTTATGTTGTTGGAATTGAGCACTAGTCAGGTGTTCCTTTGTTTTCTAAGGAAAATCTGTATTTTATTTTTTATCAATTTGCTATTTTGATACATATTGTGGGTGGAGATTTGTGTGTTCTCAGGGGAAAAGGATGCCAGCTCAAGGGAAAAAAAAATATGTTTTGGATACCAGAACCAGTTTACAAAGTGACTTTTTGGAAAATATACATTGTTGATGTGAAGTTAGATATGTGGAGGGGATGGTTGCAGATTAGGCATACAAAGTAGTTGAATTCTTTGAGGATTGTATAGATCTATAATTATCTGAATTTGATGAAGGGTGATTGTAGTTGATTATGATGGATAAAGCATGTGCATCGTTCTTTAATAGGTTTTTTTGTTTTAAAGGAAAAATTACAAGACAAGAACTAATGATATTAATGATATTAGAAAATCTGATTGATTAATTCTAAGAAAGCTTGCCCAGATTAATTAGCGAAATACCTTATGTTCAAGGAAAAATAATGAGAATCAATATTTTCGATAGGGTATTTAGAGGTTGAGTACCAGTGGCATAGAAACCCGACCAAAAACTAGAACATGTTTCTTTCAAGTAACATTTTTGGGGTTATTTTCAAAGTTTTTGTGTTGCTTTGACATGCTACATGTTAGTATTTTTTGGAGCGGATATGCTAGGAACGTTCAAGTTTGGAAGAAAATATTATATCGTCCAAGGCCTTTAGCTATCTATTGTACCCGTCTCTGTTAGCTTCTTACACTTATTAATACGTTATATTAGTTGATAATGATGTTGGTAAATCCTATGATGTTGGAACAAGAGGATTCTGCCATAGATGGGATGGGATATATGATGTATATGTTTCATGTAATGTTAAACAAAAACTATACAGGAAGGTGGAATGAAATATGGTAGAGAAATATGTCAATGGGATGACTAGAATTGCATAAGAAAGAGATTGTTGTGTTCGTGGTATATGGATAGAGTGAATAAGGTAAGGATGATAGAAGGAGTATTGTGGTGTCAAATATCAAAAAGTGTTTAGGTTTTGTAGGGTGTTTCACTTATGTGGATGTGGTGATTGCAATATTTAGGCATGAGATTGAGAGTGCTATTAGTGAGGGTTAATGACTTTAGTGCTTTGTGGATGGTAAAGTCATTGAACGAGGAAAGAAATATTTCCAAACATGATATATTTCACCGCCACACTGCTTTATCCATTCAATCTTATGAAGAGCCTCCATTGCCACACGGCTTTATCCATTTAATATTTGAAGAGGCAGTCACTGCCCTGGTTCAACTTATTAAAGTTGTGAAGAGCCATTATCATTAAATTATTTTGACTTTACAGAATATGAAGAATCAGTAACAACAATCGCATTCATCCACTATACTTTTGAAGGGCCATCAGAGTCCTCATTTTGTCAGTCTGTAGAATTTCAATGAGACAGAGTATTTATTTCTACAGAGATAATTTTGTAATGAAGGGTCAATTACAATTTAATGACTAATCATCTTAAAACAAAATAAATATCCATCCATGTAATCTTGATTTGATATAGAGTGGAATACAATTATTGGTTGAAGTTAAAACCATAGTTTTTACTCTGTATTTTTGGTTATGCTATGTTTTTTGAGTTTGTAAACTCATATTTATTTTGAAGTTATTTTGTTGTAGCAAGATAGGAAATCCGAGTTTTTTTTTAGTATAGATATGTTAAATGTGTTTGATTGTTGAAACATAGTATTAGCCTAATTTTTATGAATGCCCAGGGGTGAATCCATGAAGATGGGTGTCTATTTTGGGGGGTCCTGTGAAAAAATTAATATGAGTTTTTAATGTTTTCCAACTTTGGGCGAATAAAAGTGATATTTTTGTTTGGAATTTCACTTTTCACTAAAAAAAAACTTTTAGAGAATTATGTTAGCTTGCTATCCATATTTTTTTCAATTTTTTATATTGATATTTGATATGTCGATTTGGCAAATGTTTGATAGTGTGTTCTTATAAAATGAAAGGACTACAAAATAGCCATGTTTTGTCGCAAACGTAAAATCATTGTTAAACTTGTTTTTTGCAAAAAAAAAATATGCTACGACAATCTACACACATATACTACTGCATGACTATAGGTTTGTAATCAATGGATCTATATACTAATTATTATATTTTTTGAATTCAATCAATGGGGAAACCTTGTCAATTTTCAGCATAGTTTTTGTCTCAAAACTTTTCTCTCAACTGAATATAAAACTAAAAAATCTATGAATACCCTTTTGAAGTAGACACGCCAATTAATTGCACCATAGTTTTCCAATTTTTTTGGTGGTGTATTTTTAAAGCTATGGATTTTTCATTTCACCGCATTTTGAAAGAGATGAAACCAAACTCGACACATGTTAAGAAAAAAAATAATTAAAAATATCAGATTTCACCGATACACAACAAAATCTCTATATTCGAAAAGTAGAGTCAATAAAGAAACTAATGGTATCAAGTCCGACAGTTGCTTTGTAGTACAAGAGATTCTTTTTACCTTTCGAAAATGGAGAAACCTGAAAACTGTGAGGAAACGTGAAGTTTTCAGGTTTCAGAGATTATTCGACTGAATAATTATTCGACTGAATAACCTTTTTCCGTAACGGAGACGTCACTTACAATAAAGGTTATTCGGCCGAATAACCAAACGTTAAAAAAAATCGTAGGCTGAAAAAAAAAGAAAAAAAAAAATCGTTACTGTCTAAACTTATATAAATAAAACTAAGTACGTTCATTATTTTCGCACATTTTAATTTCACATATTTCTAGTCAGAATATTTTTGAAGGGGTTTTCTAAGAAGATTTTTTTTGCAAAGGGAATTTTTTTTACAAGGTAGTTTTCTTCCTATTTCTTTCCAAGGGGTACATTGAAAGAGTTTTTTTCTAAGGCATATTTGCAAAATGACTTTTTATTCCAATGTATTTTTGCACTTCTTATTTCTTTGCAATGAGTTTTTTCAAGGTGTTTTTTTTTTTCCAAAATGGTGCTTTTAAAGAGTTTTTATTCCAAAGTATTTTGTGCAAAGAAGTTTTTTATTCCAAGTTATTTTTTCAAAGGAGTTGTATTTTTCCTTCTTATTTCTTTGAAAAGGTTTTTTTCAAAGAGTTATTTTCCTAATATATTTTTGCAAATGAGTTTATTTCTTTGAAAGGGGTTTTTTGAAAGTATTTTTTTTTCTAGATATTTTTGCAAAAGAGGTTTTTTTTACAAAGTATTTTTCCAAGTGGATTTTCCCTAAAAGGTTTCTTTCCAAAGGATGTATTTATAGAGCTTTTATTCCAAGGTATTTTTGCAAATAAGCTTTTATTTCAAGGTATTTTTGCAAAGGAGATGTATTTTTCCTTCTTATTTCTTTGAAAGAGGTTTTTTCAAAGAGTTGTTCTCCCAAGTTATTTTTGCAAAAGAGTTATTTCTTTGCAAGGGCTTTTCCAAAGAAATTTTTTTCCTGGGTATTTTTTCAAAGAAGTTTTTTTTCCAGTAGTTTTACAAAGAAGATTTCTTTAGAAGGTGTTCTTATTCTTTTCCAATGGGTTTTTTCGAAGGTGATTTATTGTCAAGGAGTTCTTATTTATTTCAAAGAAGGTTATTTTCGAAGGAAATTTGTTTCCAAGGAGTTTTTCTTCAAAATATTCTTACAAGATTTTGATAAGGTGAAGTAAATTTCAGTTCATGTGTTCATAAATTTCGTAACTGTTTTTAAATCTTAATTTTGTTTTTTTACTATAAAGTAATGATTATTTAAATTATCATTTATAGATTAAACAATCATGGGCAATAAGAGAAACTGTCAAATAAAATATGATTGTAAAAGTGATGATGATAATGATAATAGAGAAAAAAAAACTTAAATATCATGCCAACAAAGCAAGCCTTGCAGAAACGCAAGCTACACTTGTTGAAGATATAAATACAGTTTTACATGATAATGTTGATGAAATGGAAATTGAAAATAGAGTACAAGAAGAACAAATTGAATTTGAAGAGACCATTGTTGAAGATGTAAATAGTGATTTACATACTAATGTCGATGAATTCAATATTGAAAATCAAGTTCAAGAACCGGAAATTGGACCACGTATGTATATATCATGTATTTTCCAAATTCATTTTTTTATAATGAATTGTATTTTTGGATACATGTTAAATTAAATTTAAATTGACGTATAGGTACTTTCACCATTGATGATGAAATGTTAGAAAACGTTGATTGCAACAAATATGGAAAAAAAATACCCATACATGCTGCACGATATCGGGCTCAAAATTTTTATGATGATGTTCTGAAGAATTATTCAATAACAGTGCAAACACAAATTTTGAGATGTTTATTAGTGATCAAGAAGTTAGAAGATGCTACATCATTATTGGGTATTCATAAGGCGACCAAAGAGTCAAAATTGAAACATAATGTGATAGAAAATATAGGTGATGCAATAAAAAAATTTGGAAAATATAGGAAGAAAGATATCAGTGTTGCATGAAGAGCAATTCATATAGCAATTGTTTCGACTAGTACTAAACAAAAACGTTTGACAACACAACTAGCAAAAACAGTTAAAACCTCAAGAAAGACATTATACAAACATAGCAAATTCAAAATGCAAATAGATGAAAATGATGAACTTGCTTGCTGGGCAATTATTTGTAGACAACCTTACAAAGATAGAATGGGAGTAGGTGTTAAAGATATTGTACGAGAATATTGGTTGACACATGCTCGAGTTTCACCAAATTCAAGGGATGTGATACGACAAAGAGTATCACGAGGAGTATATGTAAGCAGTCCAAAACATATAATGGATATGACACACGTACAATTGTTCAATAAATTCAAGGAAGATTATCATGGAATTAATGTGTCAATCACTACATTTGTGCAACTAAAACCATGGTATGTTAGACCTATTACTATACGTGACACATGTTGTTGCCGTTATCATGCGCAATTTCAATTATATTACGACAAGTTTCTTGAATTTGGTAAAATGTTTTGGACAAATTCACCACCTCTGCCCACAATACGTGAATTCATATCTCAAACTCTATGTGAGAGAAATCATGATGAAGTATTTTATAATAAGAAATGTATCAATGGAAAACATTGTAATCGTTGTGAAAATTTGGTTTTATTCCACAATAAATATTCTATCGATACTGATCACTCAATGTCAAATGTAACCGTTGATTGGAGAAGATATGAATACATCAGTTGTGCTACAAGTTCTAGTGATGCACATTCCAAAAGAATTGATTTGCGAGAAGATAAAATAGGTGTGATAGATTTTCTCAAGAAATTTGAAAGTGAAATTTATAAATACACCAAGCATTCACATAGAGAATGATGGAAAGACCTTCAATTCAAACAGTCTCGTGAAATTTTTTCACTAGGAATAATTTTGTCAGTGGTTGATTTTGCAGAAAACTACACATTTGCTGCACAAAAAGAGATATAGAGTGAATACTATCATTTTGACCAAGTTTTGATATTTGTCCATGTTTTATATAAACATTCTCAATAGGATGTTGATGGCATTGAAAGCACGTGTGACAATCGAGATGTGATTAAATAATATCACTTTTATATCAGCGAAGATCGTACACACGATACACATTTTGTTCAGCATTGTATTGAAAGTATTTTCTATGATTCACTAAAAGGACGTGATGATAAATTCAATGAGCATTGGATATGGTCAGATGGATATGTGGGACAATTTAAATCTTCGTGATCATTTTATTGGTTATGTCAACTTCATAAAGCATTGAACATTAAACATCGCTGAAATTTCATTGAAACTGGACATGGAAAAGGTGAACATGATGGCGCAGGAGCATGCGTAAAAAGAGCACTTCGAAGATGGCAAATGAACCATAGTTTTGCACAATTTCATTCAACTGGAGAGGTTTTCCAATGGTGTAAATCGCATCTAAGCAAATATTATAATAAACAATCAAAAGATGTGCATAGGTATGTACATAAATGTTTTAATTTATATTTTATTGTCAATTTAAATAAATGTACACTAACATCAAAATTTGTCATTTGTGTAGGTTTTTTTGGCTTGTTGGGGTCCAAGATATAAATAAATCAATACCATTCGACACTAGCACCATACATGGGACTAGAGATTTTCACTCTATTCAAACAAAAGTCTTCCAAAATGTGTATGTATTTGACAGTAGAAAGCAATCATGCTTTTGTCATATTTGCACTGAAAATGTTGAATCTACAGAAGTTTGTGAAAACATAACGAACAACTATGTAAAACATTGGAAACACACAGAGATTAATCCTAAAGAAAAAATGCCACTAGCAAGCATAGAAGAATTAGAACCAGAAGAAATAACAATATCATCTGATGGCGATAGAATTTCAGATCTTGTTAGAGAAGGTAATGATCAAGTACAACTATTTTGTCGATTGTTCATTCTTATCCATCACCTTAAACATATATATTAGTCAATTTAATTGATTTAGAAATCCTAACGTCAATTGTAATTTGCACAGGGGATGTCTTCGTTGTGATTGCACCTATAGACAACAATGAAAATGTGAAGTATTATTTGATGCGATACACTGAAGGAAAGATTAAGTTATTGGAAGACTGCAATGACAACGAATATATATATGAGAGAGGATCCATCATTTTAAAGGGCTATTTTTTTCAACAGACCCATATGACTAAAAATTATGTCTACTTTTAGTATTATGAACTTGATGTTATATGTTGTCAATATAGTCATTTAGTATGTGCATCTCGAATAAAATTGGTTCAAGTTCCATCGAAAAAACAATTAAAAAATAAAAAATAGAAACTGTCCAAATATGACCATGAATGGATAATTGAGGACGGTATTCCATTGTGATGTTTTAAACTATATCAAAAATTAATAGATCGATGGTTTTTTCCATGTCATTGTCAAATGTTGTGTACAATATATTTTTTTCTTTCAACTATGTCTATGATCTTGAAAGGGAACTAGAATATAAGAGTTTAAATGATCGTATTCTAGTATGCTGAAGTGAATTCAGAAATTATTTGGTAATGAAAACTTTAATGTGTAATTTCGTCTTAATTCTGTATAAAATACTTTATTCAGGTCCCCATATGTCTATTAGACCACTTAAGGGATGAGATAACGGATGTGTCTGTCCCCACTCTCCGCCCCAAATCTTTACTTTAAAATATCACTTGTGTAAGTTCACATAACTGAAATCATGGCAATGGAGACAACGATCATTTGATTTTTAATCACAAGCAAGGATTCCAGAATTGTGAAGCTTATGCTAAATTAGAGGAATGATTATTTACAACAAATTGATGAAAATTCATCAAATTGATGTCTAAAATCATTGCTCTAATTTAGCACAAGCTTCATAATCCTGTAATCTTTGTTTATGATTAAAAAAAAAAAAATCGTTAAATCCCCATTTGCCATGATTTCAGCCGCATAAAATGTACCTAGACATTGAAAATAGAAATCATTAGTTAAAAATTAAAAATATGAATCAGTTATACAAATTTCAATTTATCATTTATATAAAATTTAACTTTTATGTTGAAACCAAAATTCTATATATCAAACAAACATTCTGTCATAACATTCCTAACATTCCTATCAAAACTTCCTAACATTCATTCTTAACATATTCATAAGATTCCTATCAAAATTTGAACCTAACATTCATTTTTGAATTTCCTAGCATTCATATTTCAATCAAAACTTCCTAACATTCTTGAACTTTGAACCTAACATTCATTTTTAAAATTCCTAACATTCATATTTTTATCAAAACTTCCTAACATTCCTAAACTTCCTAACATTCAAAGATAATAGTCATTCTTAGCATTCAATCTTAACATTCATTCATTCTTAAAATTCCTATAAAAACCTAACATTCATTCTTAACATTCATTCATTCTTAAAATTTTGAACAAACTCATAGATTTTACATCCTAACATCCATTCATCCTTAACTTCCTAACATTTTAAACATTCATCCTAACAAACTCATAGATTTTACACCCTAACTCATCCATCCTTAAAACCTCTTAACATTTTTAGCATTCAACACTTCTTAACATTCCTTACTCCTAACTTTAGATTGCACCTATCGAAATTCCCTAACATTCATTCATGAACACTTGTTCACATGCTTAACATTCCAACTTTAAATTGCACCTAGATCAAAACTTCCCAACATTCATTCATTCTTAACTTCCTCACATTTTTAACATCCAACACTTCTTAAAACTTCCTAATATTCATTCTTAACATTTTAAACATTCTTGAACCTTAACATTAATTCTTAACATTCCTTACTCCTTACTTTAGATTACACCTATCAACACTTCCTAATATTCATTCTTATCATTCCTAACTTTAGATTTCACCTATCATAACTTCCTTAACATTCATTCTTAGGATTCAACACTTTCCTAACATTCATTCTTACCATAACATTCATTTTTAACATTCAACATTTCCTAACATTCATTCCTAACATTTCCTAACTTTCCTAACAATCATTCTTACCATAACATTCATTCTTAATATTCATTTTTAGCATTTAACATTTCCTAACATTCATTCTTAACTTTTCCTAACTTTAGATTGCACCTATCAAAACTTCCAAACATCAATTCTTAACATTTCATACATAAATTTAATAATACATACATTCATAAACATGCAAAAACATATTCTAAACCTTTATTACATCAAATATGCTAAATAATTAACAAAAAAAGTAGATCATTTAAATCAAATATAGAATATGTAAGTTCAATGTACATGTATATAATCCTCAAAAAATGTTCATGAACATGTGAGTTCAATGTACATATGTATAGTCCAAAAATAAATCTCCTCGATGTCCAAAATAGCTACAATCTTTATATCAACAAAAAAAGAAGATGTCCACCACTATCGTCCACTAGGGCCTCCCCTTGGACTCAACCTAGCCTGCAACATGTATAAAAGCAGATTATGAATATCATAAATTATTTAAACTAAATTCAAAAAATTAAAATATTAAACTTATATATCAAAGAACAATTCAATTATTAACAAAATTACATCAAATTCTCTAAATGCATGTCCACCACTATCCTCTGCTAGAGTCTTCCCTTTGCCTCCAAAAGATTGAAGAGACCCAAGTTGCAACATGTATAAAATCAATTTATGAATATCATAAATTACTTGAACACATTTTAACTAAATCCAAAAAAATTAAAATATTAAACTTATATCAGAGATCAATTCAAGTGTGAACAAAATTACCTCTATGTCAATATCTGCTGCATTTAGCAAAAAAACCTATATCTCTCCCCTAAAATTTAAATTGTGTTAATAAATAAAACATAGTGCAACCATAAGCAATTAACTTAAAACTGAAACAAAAAAAATAAAAAACATTAACTCATAATAGATGGTAAATCATTTAAAAAGTTCGTATCTAAAGAAACCTTCATGGATAAGTCAAATTAACAATAAGATGCATAGTTAAATTAAAATTCAAAAAAAAGATAATATATCAAGTTCAAACATAATTATAAATATATAAATAATAAATATACCTCTCCAATATTCTCTACATTTTCACTAGTGGAAAGTCGAAAAGAATGTTCATTCATCATTCTGGAAAACTACAACCAATAAACATTTACATAATGTACTTATTAATTTACATAAAAAAAGACATAATATCATTCATATAATGTAACAAAAAGTTCAATTCAAAATGAATAAAAGATTAAATAGATTGTCATATCATAATCAACAAACCTCTCCTAAACTCGATGTGTCATTGGATATAACATTTGATGCTATGCCACAACAAATCTTGGCATAAGCCCTGAGATCTCCAATGCTCATTCCATCTACCTCATCATTCGTTTTGTAAACAAACTTTTGATGAATAGTGGCACAAGCCCTCTCTCGAACCAATCCTACATCTACTCCAACTAATGCCGACGATAAACCATCGCCAACAAAATCCCTTGCAATTGTCCCAAGTTGGGATGTGGGCTCTGTCTTTGATCTTAATGCCATAAGCTTGGGTGGGCGAGATATCTGGGGTGGAGGTCGAAGAGTTGTAGGGTCTCTAAGAGCACCTTTTCGATCATATATTTGACCCTTTCCAACTTCATAAAATTCAGAATGAGCATCAATATAGTCTGGCTTCATATTTAAAAAAAACTCCACATAAAAAAATCTAGCAAAATATTAAGAAACCTCATCGTTCCATGGAAACCGACCATAGGCTGCAAGGAATCGATCATATAGTAGATGTGCAAGATGAGGGTGCTTGAAATATTGCACTTTCAACATTTCTCGCTTTAGACCTTCTTTGAAGTTAAACATTGATTTGGCCTGTTCTTTTGTCACTCTCTCCTTCACAACAACCCACTTGTCTGGACCCATCACTTGTTCCCTTCGTCTTCGCATCAAATCAACAAAACCATTCGTAGTTGGTCCGAGATTCTCATATGCCTGAATGAATTTTTGCAATGATCCCAAAACAATATCCAAACTTTGTTTACTCTTTGGAGGGAGATCCATAGTAGATAAATCATTTTCCAACTTGCCATAGTGGGATCTACATCTTTCAAGAGTCATTTGATGATCACCACTTTCTCATGGAAGCTCCTCAAGTAAATCAGATGGATACATTGTAATGGTGTACAACCCTCAATTAGTTCAACATATTGTGTCCTGGCTTGACCATCATCACCATGTGTAGAATGACGAGCCTCTTGGGAACCTTGCTCTGCACCCTCATCCGTCTCCCTTGCTTGCTCTTCCTCCCTCTCTATAGAATTACAAGCATCTTCTGAACCATGCTCTGCTTCAAATAAAAACAAAGTCGAGATTGATGTATTAAAAGATTGATGTTCATACAAACAGAAGGTCGAGATTGGCATTCTCCCATAGAAGATAAAGGGGAATCATTTGTACCCCAATCACCTCGCCGATGATCAAATGAATGTGAACTATACAATAAACTTGAATCTCGAGGGGAAGTCGAAAACCTCCGATTATCAATTGAAACACTAACTACAGAAGAATGTGAAGACCTCCTATGCTTTTGCCTAGAAGACTCCTCTCTTTCCATTTGATATAATGTCTACACTTACACAAATATCCACTCATTACATATTCAAATTCTACATGTTAATTCTACAAATTCTAAGACCTGGCCACTAAAGAGACTAAGTTATTTAATAATAACCTAGATATACCTAATATCATCTAATAGTTCTTAAAATGAGTATAGCTAATATTGTTGGATGTATGAGGAATTAATGGGCCCATCTTCTAAATGTTTTTTATGTTTAAAATAAATGGAACCAATATAGTTAAATACTAAGTGAAGGTTACATTTCTTTGTTAAAGAATGAGTTCATGAACATGTTAACTTTTAATTTAAATCTTAAATTAATATCTTAATTGATATTTTTAACAGTGACGATTCCTAGTCTAAAAATCAAGACCATTGTTTTCCATCAATTAGATTCTCAATTCAAAATGCACAATCATAAGGTATGACATTCTCAAAAGAGTGTCAACTTAGAGTGAACTCACTACTAGGTGCACAACTATCATTAGATCACTATTAATGTGGAAAAATTATTAGTGAGTCTCATGTTTCCATATACCTATGGCATGAACTCAATACTAGGTGGACTAATATCATTGCATCACTATTAATGTGCTAAAATTATTAATGAGTCATGTTTCCATATATCTGTGGAATGATACTCTAATGTTTTGATATCAATACCTCCTAACAAGGATTCCCTAAATACACAAGAATAATGTGTACACATGACGTTCATAAAACATGTTGTTAGGTGCATAATACAATTGACTTTGTTGTTTTGGAAGGCCAGGGTTTTTTACAATAATTCTATGTAGTAGCTTTTGTTCTTTCCTATTATGTCTAAAGTAAAGTTTAGTTATGCATGAGCATGGTTTATCATATTCAACTAATATATTGATCTATGAACTCTGTCCACATGGACAGAGTTCATGAACTTAGTCCATGGACAGAGTTCATGAACTCTATCCATGTGGACATAGTTCAACCAAAAAAGGAAACCTATACATAAACCAAAAATACCATTTGCAAATAGAATTTAAAATCTACTTTAACAAGGATTCCCTAAATACATAAGAATAAAACATGTTGTTGGGTGCATAATACAATTGACTTTGCTATTTTGGAAGGCCAGGGTTTTTTACAAGTTTTTTATGAAGTAGCTTTAGTTCTTTCCTATTACGTCTAAAGTAAAGTTTAGTCTTGTTTGTAGTTATGCATGAGCACGGTTTATCATATTTAACTAATATATTGATCTATGAACTCTGTCCACATGGACAAAGTTCACGACCTCTGTCCATGTGGACAGAGTTCAACCAAAAAGGGAAGCCTATACATAAACCAAAAATACCAATTGCAAATAGAATTTCAAATCTACTTTTATTTTTCCTTCTTATCACATAAGAAAAATCAATACTTTAACAAGTTTAACCAACTATGTACTGTTTATATTTCTCTTTTTGGTCATAAAAAAAATTAATAGTTAAATAAATTTAACTCAATAAGTTTAACTAGCTCAATAGTATTTATATTTAAATAAGTTTCAGCATACGATTTGGATAGGCTAGAGTTCATGAACTCTGCCCAAATTGGACAGAGTTCATGAACTTATAAAAACTAATGACTAATAACTTATAAAACTATAAAAAAATAAACTAGGCACACTTGTTTATAGCAGCCGAATAGGTAACCGCAGACCAACCCAACAAAGCTGAACATAGCAGATAGCCCAACAAAACTTGCACAGAAACAAAACCAATTAAAACATAAAAAAAAACAAAAAAATTTGAAAAATGCAAAGGACAATTGACTAATTACCTATGAACATAACAACTAAAAGAAGGTGACGAGCTCCAAGTAGAAAGGTGGCAACTCGAATGAACCTCCACAACAAAGAACCGGCCGGGTCCAATAGGCCAGGGAAAACCAGCAGGGCAAGCAAAGCAGAATCCAACTAGCCGGGCCAATGGAACACAGCCGAACAATCAGATGAAGCCAAACCAACAGACCAGCCCAACAACCTGCACACATTACAAAACATAAAAACAAACATTAGAAAACATAAAACAAAACAGAAAAATAGAAAAAACCTGCACACATTACAACTGCTTACCTAAGACGAACCACGTCGAGAAGGTGGTGATATCCACATCGATAGGGTGGCATATCTCCAAAAACCTCCACGTCAAACAATCGACATCCAACAAGCCACGTCGAACCAGATGGGCCAACAACGAGGGGCCAAGAGGACAGATTCTAGCAAGCGGGGTCAACAGGGCGATGGCTACAGGCGGGGACGAACGTCGACATCTACAAACGAAGTGACAGGTGGGGGTCCAGTTTATGTTGGCGAGGAGACAAGTGGGGACCAGTAGCCTGCAGAAGCGAAAATGACAAGTGTGAGCCGCGACCGAGCTTTTATGCAGAACAAGTATTCGGTCGAACAATTGTTCGGCCGAATAAACATAGAACCACCTGGTCAAATTTACCATCCGTTTATTAAGATGAGAACTATCTTGCGTACTGAGGATCTTTGAAATTTTGTTACGATTGGATACCCAACTCCAACTAATCAAGCTGTCAAATTAGCTCTGTTAAATGGTGAGCGTGTTCTGTTGAAGGAAAATAGGAGGAAGGACAACAAAGGTCTTGGCCTTATTCAACAAGGCCTAAGTGAATCCATATTTCCAAAGATATCAAGTACTGAGTCTTCAAAGAAATCTTGGGACACTCTTGAAACTTGTTATGAAGGTGTGACTAAGGTGAAGAATGTTATGCTAGAGAACTTGAGAAGGGACTTTGAGAATTTGAAGATGAAGGACAATGAGATTGTTGATAATTTTATGACTCAAGTCACGAACATTGTAAACCAGATGAGACAGTATGGTGAAGACCTCTCAGATAAGCGTCTGATTGAGAAATTGTTGAGATGCTTGCCAAAGAAGTTTGAAGCATTGGTTGTTCCCATTGAAGAGTTTAAAGATCTCATTCAAATGCACATTGATGAGTTGATTGGCTCTTTAATTGCTCATGAATCAAGAATGAATAGGTATGATGATACTCCATTAGAAAATGCTTTTAAATATTAGCTACATGTTACTAGAGGTAGAGGTAGAGGTAGAGGAAGGTCTAGTAGCATAGGAAGAGGGGGCCGAATTGTTGATCATAGTGACAACATAAATGATTCAAAATCTAAAGAGAAGTTACAGCAGAATACTCCTAGTGTAAGGGGAGTAGCAGCAAAACATGGAAGCCGAGAAATCAAAGGTATGATAGATCTAAAGTTCAATGTTTCTATTGCAAGAAATTTGGGCATTTTGCTAACAAGTGTTGGAAAAATCAAGCACATACTAGTAAGATGTCTACACACATTATAGAGGAGACTGAGAATGAGGAGAATCCCATGTTTTTAACTTGTAATGTCACCCAAGAAAGTTCAAATGATATATGGTTCTTGGACAGCGCATGCAACAACCACATGAATGGAAATAAGGAGTTATTTTTAATTCTAGATACAAGCATTCAATCTGAAGTGAAGCTAGGTAATGACAGTAAGGTAAAAGTTAATGGTAAATGTGTGATTGTTGTATATGCCAAGAATGGTGAAATAAGAACAATTCATGATGTTTATTATGTTCCTGGTTTAATGTGTAACTGATTAAGTGTTGGATAGTTGTTAGAGAATAAGTACAGAGTGTTTTTCAAGAACAAGGTATGTACTATTTATGACAAATATCCAAGTAAGCAGTTGATAGCCAAAGTAGAGATGACAAAGAATATAATGTTTCCGCTGATTCTGAGTAATGATTTGCCTAACTCTTTGAATGCTTATAAAACTAATATTTTATATCAATCATGGTTGTGGCATTTGAGGTATGTCCATTTACATTTTAGTGGCTTAGATTTGCTACAGAAGAAGCAGATGGTAAAAGGGTTGACTAGTATTTTGGCAGCCAACAAGCTCATTTGAGAGTTGCATATTAGGAAAGCATCATAGAGAGAAATTTGTCTTTGGAGTCTCATACAAAGGAAAAGCACCATTGGAGCTGGTACTCACAGATTTGTGTGGACCGATGCAAACACCTTCTTTGTCTGGTAATGATTATTTTATGACTTACATTAATGATTTCAGTTGAAAAACTTGGGTGTATTTGCTCCAACATAAATCTCAAGATTTTGATTTGTTTAAAAGTTTTAAAGCTATGGTTGAAAATGAGAGTGACCGATTTATTAAAGTCTTCAGATCAGATAAAGGAGGTGAGTATATGTTAAATGATTTTGTGGAATTTTGTCAATATTATGGAATTAAAAGACAGTTTACTGCTCGCTACACTCCACAGCAAAATCACAAGGACTTCACTGGAAGGCAGTATAAATATCACATTCATTCATATTGCGGTATTAAATATTCATGAAAACCTAAAACTTATATTTCTTATATATTAAGGGGCAAAGGGTTTTTTTATTTAATGTAACAATACAAAAATACTTTGGGTTCTTTTTTATATGGGCGGGATGACAAATATCTGCCAAATGGAGATGGAGGGATCACGGCCGGATGAGAAATCAGGTTGAGGCAAGGCTTGGGCTTACTAGTACGTAGGGAAATTGTGTCTTAAGGCCAGGGGTTTCATGGTGAAGTGGGTTTCCAGTCGATCATAGTCGAGAGACAATGCTCATTGACAGCCAATTGTTACCAATAGCACTCAACCAGTTGTTACCAATAGCCTTGGAGTCTCTAAGCCTCCAGGGCCTGTTATAGGCCCTCGATAGGCCTTAGTGGCTCGAATACCCAACAACTCATGCCTATTACAAGCCTTGGGAGGTTTACTCAACTTCCTAGAGCTTGTTACAGGCCATGGGGGCTTGGATACCTAGCCCACAACAGGCTTAGTTTGCAGTGAACGTATCCGTTCACTAAGTTAATAGTCGAATCCGACTCTCATATTGAATAATAGATAAGAATAATATATTTGATGATAGGATAAAAGATACAATAAGATCGCCTTTTATAGGGCTTGATCCAACATTGTGAAGGGTTACGCCCTTTCACTAGTAACCTAATAATCTATTAATTTATAAATAATAATATTAAATAAATATTCACACCATTGCCACTCCCTTTTAAGGAGCTTTGTCCTCAAAGCTAATTTTTCTAGTATCAACTTTCTCTTGGATTTGTGTTGTAATCCTTTGTGCTTGAGTGGTGAATTTTTGAAACAATACAATTTGTAATTATTTGTCTTCCATATCGCCTTTTGGATTTCATGTATGAACACTTGTGGACCTTCATTACTTCCACTTTTTGCATTGGTTGTGGTTCCAACATTGAATGTCATAATGATGGAGGTATTTTTAAAAGATGTTCTTTGATCTTGGAAATTAGGACAATGGTCATCTTTAAGACTTTGAAGTTTGAAAATATCCATATGAGTCTTCTCAATTTCCTGGAGCCATATTATTGTAGATGGATTCCATCTTACAATCTTAGTATATATGCACTTAAATTCCAACAATTTCAAAGATATGTGGTGGTTGTCACAAGAAATATGCACATCTAAATTGACATCAATCTGATTATAAATCTTTAGGTCTTGTATTAGTTTCCTCTGAATCGTAGCCTTCATGGCTTCTTTCTTGGAAGGAACTTTAAGGACCTTCATTCTTGATTTCCATATGACTATGTCCAAGGATCTAATTCTGGAACAATATAAATGTTGTTCATCTATAGTAACCTGCTCCACAGGGATTCCTAACGACGTGGATGAAATACCTTTTATGTCCTCTAGCTTACCAACATTAGGCCCATTATCATATTCACCATCATTTGGAACATAAGTGACATTGGGCAAAGAAACAATTTCTACATAACTATCTACACTTGTGTTTGTAGAACCATCATTAGTTCTTCCAACATGTTTAAGTAGACATTCACTACTTCCATGGCTTCGAACTTCATCAATCAGATCAATAGATTTATCTAATAAAACTAATTGGGAACAATTTTCAAGTGTCTTCTCATGCTCAACAAGAACAATTGCATTTGAAATGTCACTTGCTATTGTAGACCTATAGTCTACAACTTCATGATCCACAACTGGTGGATGTTGATCTAATGCACATGCATGCTCTGTCGCGTTGATGTCATCTTTTTCTTCAATTTCTACAATAGGTTTTCTTATTCTATCTTCCTCATCTTCTGTGTATATGTCCTCTTTTGGATATTTATCAACAATGGCTTGGCTCTTATCAATGTCATCTCTATACGTGCCAATTCATGGGAGACAGAGGTTTTAAACCTTTTTTCCTCAAAACTATCATTGTCATCACTGAGAGCAGGCCAATCTTTTCTATACTTATCAGCAACACCGATTTGACTCTCCTCGATATTGTGAACAATGTCATATTTACTTGTTTCAATTCCACGAGAGATGATGGCTTTAAGTCTCTTCTCCTCATAGCTTTCATCTTCATTATTGAACCAATTCATGGCTAAAAGTTTGAGACTTAATTAATAATAATAATTATTATTAAATCAAATCGTAGTAAAATATAATTATTATTATTATTTGAAAATAATAATATTAATATATATTATAAAGTTAGAATATAATAAAGTTAAATATTATATTTATTTAACTTTATATATTTTTTTAATTTTGTTCTTTGTGTAGGGTTTCTACGTGGAGGAATTGGGTGGAGGAATTGGGAGGATCGGTGGGAGAGCAGAGGATAGCGAGGGTAGCTCAGCAGAATGGCGTGGTGAGGAGGACGCGCAAAGGAGCAGAGGAAGCCGGCACTGAGGTGGTGGAGTGGTGATGGAGCTGAAACGAGAGCGGGAGTGGGAGAAAATGTGGAGGGAGCATGGGATTGGTCATGAATGGAGGAGTGGGCGTGTATGGGGGTGCTGCAGGAGTGCGTGGACGGATGTGGATGGGGAGTGTACGCAAAGGAAGAGTCAACAGATGGGAGGCGGCGGAGGGTAGAGGGAGCAGGTCTGGTGTGGAGGCATGGAGGGGAGGACATGGGAGGCGAAGTAGAAGGAGTAGCAGGAGGGAGTGGAGGAGGGAGACACAGTCGGTGGTGGGGGAAGGCAGCAGAGAAGGGAGAGATGGAGGGCAAGAGCATGGGAAGAAATGGAGGTAGCAGGAAGCAATGTGTGGAGTGGAAGCAGCGTGCGAGGAAGGAGGTAAGGGCGTGGACGAGGGATTAAAGGGAGGAAGAAAGGGAGCAGGCAGAGGGGTTGTACGCGGAGTGGGATGCAGGAGGTGGAGGAAGAGGAGAGGAAGAGCAGGAGTCCGGGATGGGGGTGGAATAGGACCAACTAGAGTAAGGGAGATGGAGCGTGAAAATGGGTGAAAGTAAGTGGATGAGCCGAATCCAAGCTTAGTGTCAGAGGAGCAAATCCGCTCTGATACCAAATGCAGTGAACGTATCCGTTCACTAAGTTAATAGTTGAATCCGACTCTCATATTGAATAATAGATAAGAATAATATATTTGATGATAGGATAAAAGATACAATAAGATCGCCTTTTATAGGGCTTGATCAAGAATAGTGAAGGGTTACACCCTTTCACTTATTAACTTAATAATCTATTTAATATATAGATAATAATATTAATTAAATATTCACAGCATTGCCTTCCCCTTTTGGAAAGCTTTGTCCTCAAAGCTTGAGTATTTTCCTAATGTCGTCCTTCATTCAGATTCAGTGTCGGTATTAGAATCAGACGTGATTTCTTGTGTAGAGACTTGCACTTCCTTTCCATTGATGATTTTGCACTGTATTGTCTGATTGTTCCTACATTTATGGCCTGGGCTCCAATCATCACCACATCGACGACATATGTTTTTCTTCTTTTTTCTATTATCAGAGTAACTGTTAGATGACTTTGATCTATTTTCCATTTCATAGGCATACGATTGATTTTTGTGGCATTGATGGCCGGGTGACCAAGTATCTGCACATTACCTACAGTGTGTCTCTTTTTCTTGTCGATAATGGTTATCACCTCTTGTTTTTATTCCTTCCAGTTTGCGTTCTGCGGCTTTTGCTTTATGTCTTGCTACCTCTATGTTAGGTATGTCATGTAACTTTAACTCTTTTTGGAGGTACGGTTTAAGACCTCCTAAATAGGTTTTGAGTCTTTGTTTGTTCGACAACCCAAATACTCGTGTCGATAAGGATTCCCACTGATGTGTGAATTCCTCAACGCTTCCAACTTGTTGTAATCTAGTAAGTTTACTGAAAAATTCATCTTCTTTGATACCTTGAAACCTATTAAAAAAATCATTTTTGAACAAGTTCCAGGTGTAGGAAAAATTGTCTCTCTTCCACCATAAGTACAAATTATAGGCGTACCCTTCCATATGCATTGATGCATATTTCACCTTCTCCTCGTCAGATTGAATATTGTAAATGCCGAAGTATTCTTCTGCTTTGTTTAACCAAGCAACGCATTGATCTTCACTTCCATTGTATTTCGACAACTCTATTTTTGCCTTAGGTGGGTACACTATGTAAGGATGATATTGATTCCCTTTTTCTTTATGGTTTGATGGTGGATCGAAACTACTGGACTATGTAAGTGACATATTTGAACTGCTTCGTTGTTGGTGGTGATTTTTAATTTTTTTATTCTCTACTATCTTACTAATAGCTTCTATTTGGTTGTTTAATCGTGCCTCCATATCTGGCAGTACTTTTGTTTCTATCTCTTGCTTAAGCGTGGCATTGTTAATCTTTATTTCTTTTTGCAATTCTTCTTGATTCTTGGCAAGTGCTTCCTGTGTGAAAATATGAAATGAAGCATCTATCATGTCTGGACTGCTGACTTGGTCTGTCTTAGGTGTTAGTCTTTGTAACACCTCCATTAATGTATTATGGTTCTGCGTCATGGTGCTCAAGTTCTGGGTTATGGTGTTTATGTTTTGAGTCATAGCACTCATTTTGTCATCCAAGTCTTTTTGTTTTTCATTCAGAGTGTCAAATTTTTCACTCAAGCTTCTTTCTAGTACCAGAACAACTTCATCTTTGATTTCTTTTTTAAGCACGGCATTGTTATTTTTCATCTCTTCCTTTATATCTTCTCGAAACACTTTCTCAAGTTCATCCATTCTGGAGTTTAGACCTTTGACGATTTTTAAATCTCTAATTTTGTCTTTTTCTAATTTTTCTAGTCGGTCTCGTAACTCGGCCATGGTTCTTGACCTGGTGTGGGGAGGTGAATATTTGGAATCAATTTTGGTGTTGAGAAAAGTGATGAATCAATAATAACTATAGTAATAAGATTTACTATAATTTTTTTTGTGTAGTTAAAAAAAAATAATAATAAATATAATAAATATTATATTTAAATATTTTTCTTTTTCTTTTCTTTATAATATGGATTTGTGACTTTTAATAAAATTAAATATTAATATAACAACATTTATATAATATTTAATTTTTATTAAAAATTAGGTTTTACGTGAAGGAGTTTGAGCGAGGGAGTGTGGCAGGTTTGACGGGGAGGGAGAGTGGATGGAAGAAGAGGAAGCGTGGAGTGGTGGAGGAGGCCGTGGGACTTGGGGGCTACGCGGGGTGCTGGGAAGGAGCAGAGCGGGAGGTGAATGGAGTGGTGGTTGTAAAGGAAGAGGAGGCAGCGTGGGGGAAGGATGGAGTGGTGGTGGAGGCTGCAGGAGTGGAGGGAGATGTATTAATGTGGACGCGTGAGTGGATAGGGATGTGGAGTGCAACTTGCAGGAGGGGCACGCGTGGAAGAAGAGGTAGGAAGGAGAGCTGGGGAGAAGGGAGGAATTGCAGTGAGGGTGCAGCAGGTCGGTGGTGTGAGAAGGCATTTGGAACTGTAGCCTATGTGGAGGTGCATGGGAATGGATTGTGCCAGAGAGGGAGGCTGCGTGAGTGTGAGAGTAAGGTGTAGAGATGGGCGATGAGAGGCAGGCAATGGGTTGCAGGTCGCATGGAGGAGGAGGGAAGACGGAGATGGGATGCGTGGGGATATGGTGGTCTGCGTAAAGATGAGAGGAGGTGCTACAGGGGCGAGGGAAGAGAGAGGTGAAGGAGAGCCTGCAGAATGGTGAAGCCGAGCTGATAGTGCAGAATGGTGAAGCTGAGCTGATAGTGAGTGTGCAAGAGCCTAGGAGCTGATCTGTGAGGATAGCTGAGCCGAAACCAAGCTCAATGGTAGGGGGAGCCGAATCCGAGCTCAGGTTGAAGGAGCCAAAACTGAGCTCTGATACCAAATACAGTGAACATATCCGTTCACTAAGTTAATAGTCGAATCCGACTCTCATATTGAATAATAGATAAGAATAATATATTTGATGATAGGATAAAAGATACAATAAGATCGCCTTTTATAGGGCTTGATCCAACATTGTGAAGGGTTACGCCCTTTCACTAGTAACCTAATAATCTATTAATTTATAAATAATAATATGAAATAAATATTCACAGCATAGTTAGCGATTGGGTAACTGTAACATGCAATCTGAATGTTGTACTAGGTGCATTGGCTCTAGTGACATACAAGAAGTTATCTCCTATATATTCATTAGACCATTAGATGTTGCAAATCATAATGATATGTGGTTGAGTAATTGCATTGTGGGTGAAGTAATGTGCATCCACAATATACATCGAAAGAAGCAAGGTGCATTGTAGAATGCATGCAGGGTCATAAGAGGGGTATCATATCAATATACTAGGTAGAAATATAAAGGGGTACAAAATATGTTAATGAAAAAATTGATACATACAATATCTAGTGAAAATAGGGGTTTTTTTAAATTGGGAAGGCATATTGGGAGGGGGTTAAAAAAAACAATTTTGGAAGGTATTTTCCAATATTTAGTGAAATTAGGGGTATTGTTTCATATGCAAAGAACGAATGTGCTATGATAGCGGTTTATTGAGTGAAGCCCCCGTGAGCAAAATAGAGTGGCAAAAAGAAAGAATCGAACCATTATGAACATGGCTCGAAATATGTTGAAGGAGAAGCATCTTCCGAATGAATATTGGGGAGACGTTGTTACTTGTTCAGTGTACATTCTAAATAGAAGTCCAACTAGAGGATCGATTTCCCCAACAAGCATGGAGTGGTAAGAGTAGCAACATATCTCATTTGAGGATTTTTGGGTGTGTAGCTTATGCACATATACCTGAAGAGACGAGAATAAAGTTAGATGATAACAGTGAGAAGTTTATTTTTATTGGATATAGTGAATGTAGCATCTATCAAGATGAGCAAGTGATTTTTTTTTTTAATACTAAAAGCTTTCATGTCACCAATTCATAACTCTATTGTCATAAGTAAACCTTAAACTCAAATTTCTAACACATCGACACATGAGTAGCTTAAACTGTTGACCTAAGGGCAGTAAGGTCAGTCCACTACGTTTCCTTAAGATGGACATAATGACGAAAACCCGTGCGACAACTTCCACCATCAAGATGTAATTCAACATACATAAAAATTTCCATTTTAATTCTATCATTATCTCTGAAATTCCTCTAATCCTAATACTAACATCATAGTCCATTCATGACCAAGCATAAATGATTCAAAGTACATTATAAAAGAAGCATCTTCTAGGAAAGATAACTTGACATTTTCATTTTAAGAGTTCATTTCAACAATAAGAATATAAAGTTTACATAAATACAATATTACATTTTAATTCTATATTTATATTTGATATTCCTCTAATACTAATGCTAACATCATAGTCCATTCATGATTAAGCATAAATGATTCAAAAGTACATTATAAAAGAAGCATCTTCTAACATGTAAAATTTCAACATACATTTCTTCCTTGTATTCAACTATCATTCATCTGGGTTTACGAGTCCATGAATGTGATTCTCGAATTGCATATAACATCAGATTGATAAATGATTGAGGGATCGACTCCGAAATGGAGATTCAAGGTCGATTCTCTGTCTACTTCATTCAAATACAATTTAATCTGTAAGAGTAGATCTCATAAGTGCGAGTTCACATTCAATATATACCAAAAGAAAATCGATGCCAAGCTTTTAAGGGTTGAGCTCTGAAATTGAAGTTCAGGGTCGACTGATATCTCAATTTAAAAGATACAGAGTTTCAATAATGAAATCGTGCCTCCAATGTGGATCTAACGTTCCAGCAGAGATAAAATTGACCATCGATTTCTCAATTAAAATACAGAGTTTCAATAATGAATCGTGCCTCCAAATGTGGATCTAATGTTCCAGCAGAGGTAGAATTGACCATCGATTTCTCAATTAAAATACAGAGTTTCAAATAATGAATCGTGCCTCCAAAGGTGGATCTAACGTTCCAGCAGAGATAGATTTGACCATCGATTTCTCAATTAAAATACAGGGTTTCAAATAATCAATCGTGCCTCCAAAGGTGGATCTAACGTTCCAGCAGAGATAGATTTGACCATCGATTTCTCAATTAAAATACAGGGTTTCAAATAATGAATCGTGCCTCCAAAGGTGGATCTAACGTTCCAGCAGAGATAGATTTGACCATCGATTTCTCAATTAAAATACAGGGTTTCAAATAATGAATCGTGCCTCCAAAGGTGGATCTAACGTTCCAGCAGAGATAGATTTGACCATCGATTTCTCAATTAAAATACAGGGTTTCAAATAATGAATCGTGCCTCCAAATGTGGATCTAACGTTCTAGCAGAGAATACAGAGTTTCAATAATGAATCGTGCCTCCAAATCTGGAGCTAACATTCCAGCAGAGATAGAATTGACCATCGATTTCTCAATTAAACTATAGAGTTTCAATAATGAATCGCGCCTCCAAATGTGGATCTAACGTTCCAGCAGAGATAGATTTGACCATCGATTTCTCAATTAAGATACAGAGTTTCAATAATGAATCATGCCTCCAAATGTGGATCTAACGTTCCAGCAGAGATAGAATTGACCATCTATTTCTCAATTAAAATACAGAGTTTCAATAATGAATCGTGCCTCCAAATGTGGATCTAACATTCCAGCAGAGATAGATTTGACCATCGATTTCTCAATTAAAATACATAGTTTCAAATTTCGTTTAATAATTCGACTGACAGTTCTGGAGAATACCAATATAGTGTTCGAAGTTTCGAATTACAATTCGATTCACAGATCTGAAAATAATTTCATAAAAATCATCAATACAACACTCGAAGTTTCGATTTACATTTCAATTTACAGATCTGGAATTATTTTACATAATGAGGTCTATGCAGAACTCAAAAATTCGATTTAACATTCAATTGACAGATCTCAGAATGTTTACCTAGAAGCACAGGAAGTTAGAAATAAACATATGCCATCACAAATTTGATCCGGGACTCTCTTTCAGCTTCGTTAAAATACAGGGGTTTTGATATTCATAATAGTACAGGTTGAAATTTCTTAGCTCTCTCAGGAGATTCAAAATTTTATACATGCCAAAGCTAAATTATGAATTTATAAAAACTTTATCAGTTCTCAACATAAACAGAATTATATATTCTTACGAAACCAGAACGATTCATATATACATAAATAAGAACTGAAAGATTTTGACTAGAAAAACAGAAAAATAAAGAACCTGATTAGATAGCCGGATTCGAGGTCGAAAGTCCTTTGTAGTTGCAGCTGAATCCGTGCTCCAGTCGATCCACTTGACGAGATACTGACAACCCCTTGGTTGACCACCCTACCGTATCGAGGTTAATATTCTTCACCTCGAACCCCCGAGCTCAAGGGTCGTAAGAACACACACTAATAGCCTCCCGAAAGGATCTCCCAATCCTCATTCCGGCTAATCCCAACTCCAAGGATCAAGAACGTAATCCGAGATTACGATGTTCATCCAACATTAGGGAGCAAGAGAGCCCCTCTCTCTTTTCTCCTCCCTCTTTATATAGGAAAAGCTCCTGTGCCATGTGTCGGTCCATGCACATTATTTAGATTAATTTAATATTTTTAATTAGCTTTATTCTCAAATACAAGTGTATGTTTTTCACTCAAAGTGTACACCTGACTCCCTAAATAAGTGTCTGTTTTTCACTCAAAGTGTACACCTAACTCCCTAAATCAGTGCAAGGTAGGTGTAGTTGTCTTTTAAGAGAGTTTCAGTTGTGATTGTCTTCTCAAATCTAGTTGTTGTAGAAGATTTAAGTTTATTCTATTATTTTTCTTTTATTTTTCTGTTTTATAAAAGCAAATACTTTATTTAAAATATTTCCTTAACAAATTTAAATCTTTTTCTTTTTTTTTATAAAAGTAAATTTTTTATTTAAAATATTTCTTTGATGACGTCAAATATTTTTATTTTTATAAAAGTAAATATTTATAAAGAAAAAATGATTATTTATTCTATCTACAATTTTCTTCTTTTTCTTTTATAATAAAAAGGAATTATTTGAAAATAATTCTTTATTCTATTTCAAAAATTATTTTCTTTTTGAAGAATTAATATTTATTTTCATCAATTATAAAGAAAAGGAACATTATCTTTTCTAATTTTCAAATTCCTTTCACAACCATAAAAGCAGGAAGGACCGACATACGTCGATCAAAAGCAAAGGTTCGGGGCAATCACGAGGACTGTCGTGATTGTTATCTCGTCCCTTAGTGGTCAGCGACATATGGGGACCCGAAACGACACAACTTTTACGGCAAGCAAAGATTCCGACAAACAAATAGAAATAATTATGTATGTATGAGTAGTTTTTTTTTCCATTATTCTTTCGTCTAGGTACCTCTTCGGCGGGCCCTTCCGACAATATCTTTATTTCTTCTTATGGGGAGTATTGCATAGCGATCGGGAGTCGTTACCGCAATCTCTCAACCACGCTCCTTGGAGACTAAGGGATTTTGAGGGATAAGGCTCTCCTCCTCTCAACTCATCGTACGTGACCAAATCATTATGGTCCTGCCCGTATGGCATACGCTTTCCCGGGTGAGCTGAAACAACTTCACCCGTACGTGAATTGCTTGTTTAGGGTCGACAGTCAGTCGTCGTACCCCTAAGCGTTCTTTCCGTTCTTACGACCCCGATATTTCCTTTGTGGGTTAGTCGGTAATTCGTTTTATCTGCCACTGCACACATACTCAAATGCATATTAGTAGCGCTGCACTAATAAACATTTCAACATTCATAATTTTCATTTTCTCAGTCAGTCAAGTCTGAACCATTCATCATTTTTCATTTCAAGTAGTTCCAATATTCATCATTATCATTTTCTTAGTCAGTCGAGTATAAGCAAATCATCATTTTTCTAATTATTTTCATTTCACATATAAAGTTTAAAGCAATCATTCATGGTCCAAGTTTTATAACTCCGGGTCACTTCAAACCAGTGCCCTCAAATAGTCAATCAGTCGTAGGTCTCAAATGATCTAATCAATCATAAGCCAAAAATAACCAAAATCAAACATAAGTGCTAAGGCAGGCATTACAGTGAAGAATCTAAAGCATATAGACTCTATAATCCCATCACCAAGAAGTATGTTGTTAGCAGAGATGTGGTGTTTAAGGAAGAAGAACTGTGGGATGGAAATATATATAAATTGTTTGCAGAGGATGTTGTTACACCTTATACAGAAGATGAAGGAGATGAGCAGGGTATACAAGGTGGAAAGTTAACTCCACATAAGTCTAAACCAACAGTAAGAACACCTTTCAGAACGCCCAAAATTGAAGAACATGGTGAACCATCAAGTGTTGGTGGACAACAAGGAACAAGATCAGAGGTAAGTAATGAGTAAAATCCTACATTAGCTTCATTAAGAAACCGAGTTAGAGGTTAGAAGACTAGAAGTTTAAGAGAGATGTATGAGAAAAATGAAGAAGTATATCAAGTCTCAAATTTTTCATTAATATCATGTGATCTTATAAATTTTGATGAGGCCGTTAAAGAGGATGTGTGGATAAAATCAATGGATTAATGAATTGGTGCAATAGAAATAAATTATACTTGGGATCTTGTAGATTTGCATGATAATAAAAAATGTATTAGTATCAAATGGATTTATAAGACTAAGTTAAATGTTGATGGTGAAGTTGGAAAATACAAATCAAGACTTGTAGCTCATGGGCTTAGTCAACAACCTAGTGTTGATTATAATGAGACTTTTGCACCTGTAGGCATACTTGATACGATAAGGATGGAATTAGCTATTGCTACTCGTAATAAATGGTATGTGCATCAAATGGATGTAATGTATGCGTTTTTTAATGGATTTTTAGAAGAAGAGGTTTATGTGAAACAACCTCTTGGATATAAAATTGATAGACAGGAAGACAAGGTCTACAAATTAAAGAAAGCATTGTATGGATTGAAACAAGCACCTAGAGTACGGTACAACATGATTGATGAGTATTTGAACAATGAAGGATTAATCATAATTCCAAGTGAGCCAGCCTTGTATACAAAGATAAACCAAGAAAGTAAAATACTAATTGTTTGCTTATATGTTGATGATATGATCTTCATTGGAGATATTTCAGAAGATAAGTTTAAGACAAACATGAAAATAGAATTTGAGATGACTGATTTAGGAATGATGGAATATTTTCTTGGTATTGAAGTAACTCAATCCGAGGATGATATTTTTATCTATCAAACTAACTATACAAATGATGTATTGAAAAGATTCAGAATGGTGAATTGTAATCTAGCTATAACTCCAATTGCAACAGTCACAAAACTCAGTAAGGAGGATGATGGGTCAAAAGTTTATCCAACGTTGCATAAGAGACTGATAGGAAGTATCATGTACTTGAATGCAAAAAGACCTTATATAGTGTTTGCAGTAAGTTTGATTTCGAGATTTATGGAGTCTCCAAAGAACACACAATGACAAGATGGAAAGAGGATCCTGAGATATATTGATGGAACAACAAATTTTGGTATCCAGTATACATCAAATTCAAATTTTAAGTTGATTGGATATACTAATAGTGATTTTGCAGGTTCTACAGATGATAGAAAGAGAACGTCTGGATATGTAATCAGTTTTTGATCGGGATCAGTAGCATGGGATTCAAAGAAGCAACCCATAGTGACATTATCCTCTGCTGAGGCAGAGTATGTTGCATCAACAACAAATGCATGTCAGACTATCTGGATGATAAAAACTCTTTCTGATTTGCAGCATGAACAAGATGAACCAACTCATATTTTATGTGACAATAAATCAACCATTGCACTATCAAGAAATCACGTCTTCCATAAAATAAGTAAGCATATTGATACAAGGTATCATTTTATTCGAGAATTGATAAACAAGAATGAAATTAGTATGGAATTTTGCAGCTCAGAAAATTAGTTTGCAGACCTATTTACAAAAAATTTGGGGAAAGAATTGCTTGAGTTTCATAGATAAAATATTTGGGGTTGTAAGCTGTAAATTGTTTTTAGTAGAAATCTGGTGTTATAGAATTTTTTTTTTCCCAGTGAAATAATTAAGGGGGAGTATGTTTGAAATTAATTAATTATTCCACCGCCACACCGCTTTATCCATTCAATATTTTGAAGATCCTCGATAGACACACCGCTTTATCGATTTAATATTTGAAGAGGAAGTCACCGCCTTGGTTCAGCTTATTAAAGTTGTGAAGAGCCACTATCATTAAAGTATTTTGACTTTACAGAACAGGAAGAATCAGTACTAGCAATCGCATTCATCCACTGTACTTCTGAAGGGCCAACACAATCCTCATTTTGTCAGTCTGTAGAATTTCAATGAGACAGAGTATTTAGTTCTACAGAGATAATTATGTAACAAAGGTGTTAACACCCAAATCGACCCTCAGGTTGTAGGAAGGGGGTTTCGGGGTAACCACTAACCAATCTTTGGACTGTTATTACTGACCGAATACAGTCTGAGAGGGCTCTCTCAATAAACCAATGAAACACTGGAAATAATCAAGGTCGTCAATCATGAAAAGGGACACCAGCATTCATTCCTCAAGATGTTCTACTTAAACATAGGTAGAAGGTCAGTTTTATGTAGGGCAAAATTAACTTCTATGAACCATTGGTTGGAGAATAGCAGGGACTTATATTGGGCAATGGAGTCAATTTAAGTATAACATAAACATCATCATCAAATGCTTAGCAGATACATTTACATAGAGGCAAGGTAGCAACCAGCTAGTAGTTAAAGTGATTTAATTGGTGAAAAAGAAGAAAGATGCACAGTCCATTGATATAAGGAATACACAGATGAATCCTATACCAACTTTAGTAGAAATATTTTGTGAAATACTCGGTAAGAAATGAACAAGGCATAATATCTATGAATCTCATTCAGATGCTACACTCAACCAAGTACGAAGGAAAGTAAACAATATGGATTGACAATGGAAAGGGTTTGGGTACACAGGGTACTACCAAAGGACCGAACACCAAGAGCAACCACTTCACACAAACATATCACAGATCAACACACCGATGTTTTGACGTGGTTTAAACCCTCTTGAGGGAAACATTCCACGACCCCGGCCAAATAGCTTCTACGAGACAATTTATTATGCAAAGAAAGAAAGTTACAAATGAGCTTCTCATAATCGATCAACTAAACAATGACCCTCCATGCTCTTTAAATAGAGATCATGGACCAATCGGGTGTTAAGCCACGGATCAAGGTTAGGTTTGATCTAAGAGAAGTTGAGCCGTCGGATCACTCTATGTCGGAAACATATCGTGACCATCAGATTAAGTATTTACAAATGCATACTAAAGAAACACACTATCTCTAACGGATATATTACACAAGTTGATCTTAACTAACTCCTAAGTGTCTAAATATCCTAACATCCCCCCTTAAGAACAACTTGGGATAGGATTGAAGGATTTACAAAAGTGACACTATTAGGAGAAGGAAGGAGGCATTACAGCCTATCCCCCCTTAATGACAAGTTCCTGAACTCCTAACATAGATCGAAGTTTAGAAAACTTCGATTCTGTAAGAGACTTGGTGAAGATGTCTGCAACTTGATCATCTGTAGGGCAAAAGAGCACTTCAAGAACCCGATCATGAACAAGATTTCTGATGAAGTGCATATGTAGCTCAATGTGTTTGCTGCGTTGATGTAGAACTGGATCTTTGGCGAGCTTGATGGCACTTTGATTGTCGCACCAAAGTGGAGTAGGATGCTGCTGCTCGAATCCAAACTCAGAAAGGATCTGTCGAAGCCATAAAGCTTCCTGACTGGCATTGACGGCTGCTCGATATTCTGCCTCTGCTGAAGAAAGAGCAAGAGCTTGTTGTTTCTTACAAGCCCAAGTAATAGGTCCAGATCCTAGACTAAAAACATAACCTGCAGTAGACTTTCGATCATCAGGATCGCCGGCCCAATCTGAATCAGTGAAACCAACCAACAAAGGTTTCCCCCCTGTACTATAATGAATCCCAAACTGAACTGTACCTCGAATATATCGAAGTATTCTTTTAGCTGCTTTCCAGTGACTTTCATGAGGTGTCTGCATATAACGGGCAACTCGACCAACGACAAAGGAAAGGTCAGGACGGGAATGATTCAAGTATAAGAGACTACCAACAAGCTGACGATACAAGGTGGCATCGACTTCAGGTGAAGTACAAGTGGCAGAAAGTTTGACTCCAGACTGGAAGGGAGAAGGGGCTGGTTTACAATCTTCCATGTGAAAGCGACGAAGAAGGTCACAAGCATACTTAGACTGATAAAGAAAGATTCCTTCTTTGGTTTGCAGGACTTGGAGACCAAGAAAATAATGCAAATGTCCTAAGTCTGACATTTCAAAATTTTGTTTAAGACTGGATTTCACATGGGTTATAAGCTTAGGGTCACTACCAGTAAGAATAAGGTCATCAACATATAGAACAAGTATGATGAGATGGTTTCCTACTTTCTTGGTATAGACATTGGGGTCAGAATGGCATCTAGAAAAACCAGTGTCAAGGAGAAAGTTATCCATTTTGGCATACCAAGCTCTTGGAGCTTGCTTAAGGCCATATAAGGATTTCTTAAGGCGGCAGACAAGGCTAGAGTTATTCTGAACATAGCCAGGAGGTTGTTCCATGTAAATTTCCTCCTGTAAATCACCATGTAAGAAGGCAGACTTAACATCCATTTGATGGACTTCCCAGTTGTGTAAGGATGCAAGGAAAAGAACAAGGCGGATGGAGTTCATTTTTGCGACAGGAGCAAAGGTTTCATTGTAGTCAATCCCTTCAACTTGGGAAAAACCTTTGGCAACTAACCTTGCCTTAAGTCTTTCAACACTTCCATCTGATGCATACTTAGTTCTGTAGACCCATTTACATCTGACAAGTTTTCTTCCTTTTGGAAGAGGTACAAGATCCCAAGTATCGTTCGCCATTAAGGAACGATATTCTTCATCCATGGCTGCATCCCAATCTGGATTCCCTGAAGCTTCTGCAAAAGTTTCTGGATCATGATTCTCGGAAACTTGAGCCAAAAGAGAAGAGGCTCGCTAAAACTGAGAACGTGTTCGACGTTGATCTCTAGGATCACCGACAAGATCACCAGCTGCTTCACATGTTGAACGGACCCATCGAGGAAGCACTTGTGCTGGTGCAACTGGAGGAACATGAGCAGGCGGAGGTGGATTTTCATCCTCACTGTCATCATCAGAAACTGGAGTTGGAAACCTGTCAAGGAAGTTGGAAGAAGAAGAAGAAGGCACAAACGCCGAATCAGGATCGCAGGCCAAAGATGGCACAATCACCGAGTTAGGCTCGCAGGCCAAGATATTTTCATCAAATTTAACATCTCTTCTAATTATTATATCATGAGAATGTGGTTGAAGAAGTCTATAACCTTTTACATCTTCAGAATATCCAACGAATATGCACTTTTCACTTTTAGGCTGCAATGCTTTCCGTTTTTCATCCGGAATGTGAGCCCATGCTTCACTACCAAACACACAGAAGTGACTTACATCAAGTTTAGTTTTACTCCATGCTTCTTCCGGTGTTATACCTTGTAATGCTTTAGTGGGGGTGCGATTAACTATGTAATTTGCACAATTAATGGCTTCGGCCCAAAATTGAAGACTTAGTCCCTTAGATTGGATCATACAATTAGCCATTTCTTTTAAAGTGCGGTTCTTCCGCTCAGCTACACCATTTTTTTGTGGTGTATATGGAACAGTGTGCTGTTGTTGGATGCCTTGTTCAGTGCAGAAAGTAGTGAACTGTTTGCTAACATATTCTCCTCCATTGTCAGATCTTAACTTAATAATTTGATGACCAGATTGTTTTTCAACAAGGGCCTTGTAGGCCAAGAACATGTTAAATACTTCGCTCTTAAGTTTTAGGAAGTAAACCCAAGTGCGCCTGGTGTAATCATCAATGAAAGTTAAGAAATATTTGAAACTAGAAAAGGAAGCAGATGGAAGAGGACCACACAAGTCACTATGCACAAGCTCCAAGGGAACCGAGGTGTGCCAAGAGGCACGTTTGTCAAAACTGTCTCGATGATGTTTTCCGAGTACACAACCGGAACAAACACCATCTCTGCAAGATACCATTGGAAGACCTGTCACCATATTTTCTTTACATAGTTGTTGCAATGAGCGATAATTTAAGTGACCAAATCGCTCATGCCAAAGTTTGCTCAAGTTATCACTATGAGCAACAAAAACTGAAGGGAAAGGTGATGACCCAAAGTTGTTAAACTTGTACAACCTGGTAATATCATCAACAATTACGGTAGCTAGGACCTGTTGAGGATCTTTAAAATCCTTAATTACAACTTGGTGAGGTGTAAAGGTCACAGTTTTACCTTCACCAGAATGAGTGATCTGATAGACTGATAACAAATTGCAGGAAATTCTTGGAACACATAGTACATCACTAAAATTACCATTATCTACTGGAACTGTTCCAGCTCCTACAACACTTAGAGATCTATCATCACCAACAAATATTTGTTTGGTGTTACATTCATGCATAGTAGAAAAGATGGCTTGATCCTTAGCCATATGATAAGATGCTCCAGAATCAATGAGCCATTCATTTGAAGTAGAAGAAGAAGATGCATTATAAGAATAACCAGAAGCACAAAGTGCATTTCCATGAGAGGTAGATTCTGAAGGCGAATCTAGGCTGATGTGGTGCTTCTTCATTGCTGCTTCCAAGGCTGCCATCTTCTTGAAACACTTTGATTCATCATGATTATCTTTCCCGCAATAGTTGCAATGACGCTCAGTCTTCTTTCCTTTTGGCTTGGATCCTTTGTCATTTTTTAAAGAAGGAGCTGACTGAGAGGGTTTGGGACCCTTGTTTGACTTAATATTGCAAAAATTTTGCTTCTTGGGAGGCTTGGACTTTTCTTTCTGTTGGGACAATAAGGCTTTCCCAGATGTATCTGCATTGTTGATTATTCCAAGATGAATGAGTTTATCTTGTTCTCTAATCAAGGAATCACAAAAGGATTCAAGACTAGGCTCTTGATAGCTAGCTGCATTCAAGGATACTTTCATTGAGTAAAATGTAGATACAAAAATAGAATATGCAGGTCCAAGTTTGGAAAGAATATGATAAATGCACTGTTTGTCTTCCCTCTCAATCTTACATTCTGCACATAAGAGTTTAAGAGTTTTGTACTTAGATAAATAATCTTGAATGCATGAAAAGTCACTAGGATTTAAAGAAATCAACTCATTTTTGAGTTGGTGACCTCGAATTTCATTGTGTTTACCAAACACAGATTCCAACTTGTCCCAAGCAGCATTAGGTTCATCAATTCCAGATATGTGGAATCGCAAATCAGTAGAGATTGACATCCCAATCAATCCACGAGCTTCATCACATCTATTTTCCCATTTTATTTTCTTATCATCATCAGTGGGTTCTTTTTCTTTCCCTGTGGTAATTCTGAAAAGTCCCCTACTTCGTAGAACATCCTCCATACGAGATTTCCATGAGAAATAGTCGGAACTGTTAAGTAGAATATCACAATGGGCAGCCATATTTGTAAATTAATAGCTATAAAAGTAGAAACCAATAGTCTAGATGTGAAGATCTCGAAAAATAAGGTGGTTTAAAAAAAAACGGCACTGAAAATTGACTCTGTATGATGAAGTTATGCTTGAACAAAGAAACTGTTGAAGATGTCCCCAATAGTGACGTGGCAGCTAGAGAATGTCCAGCAAAAAAAATCCCTCCTCTTCCCAAGATGAACCTTTTGACAATCACTTTTATAAGAAAGTTGCTTTAAGTGAACCACTTTTGTAAAATAAGTGATTTCACTTTTACAATGATATTACTTTTAAATAGTGCAACAATAAAAAATTGAAATGACTCACTTGTATTTTTATTTTTTATTATTTAAGTGAGATGCACTTTTACAATAAAGTAACTTGAAATTAGAAATTGCATGCACTTTTTCTTTTAAAAGTAACTTCCTAAGACGTGAACTCAAGACCTCTTAAGGAATAAAGCAACTTTGAACCAAGTGAGCTAGATTAAAAGGTATGTAAAATATGGGAATAAGGAAGGGGTTTTTTTTTTTTTTTTACTCTTCTTGCTCGGTTTGCGTGCTTGTCCTTTTTCCTACAAAACAAACCACAAAACGAAACAAAAAAGACTTTTCCACACTTGTGGAGTTAGATCTTGTTAGCTTGCCCGGAAAGTCTCCGTTTTCTCTCTGTTTCTGATTTGCCGAGATCGCGCAAGGTGCACGGCAAAGAGCATACGCAGCTGAGAAAAACCCTTTCCCTTTCTGTTTTTGATTTGCCGAGATCGCTCAAGGTGCACGACAAAGAGCATACGCAGACGGGAAAGCAGAAATCCAAACCCAAAAAAAAATCTAACAGTAGAAAAAGAGATGAAATATGAGATTTTTAAAAAACGAAATAAAAAAATGCATCACTGTAACATTATACCTTCAGATCTGATGAAATACGCGTTTCTAGAGCAACCGGGAACCGTTTTCGATCAAACGAAAACTATTTCCCAATGGAAACGATGCTCCGGACGCAATGTAACACCTCCCACAGCCTAGAAATGCACAGAAATACCAAAACTAGAAACCATTTCTAGTTTCAGCAACAATAGTTCAAGATCTAGATCATAACCGGAAGCGGCACTTCATAAAAGCTCTGATACCATGTTTGGGTACACAGGGTACTACCAAAGGACCGAACACCAAGAGCAACCACTTCACACAAATAGATCACAGATCAACACACCGATGTTTTGATGTGGTTTAAACCCTCTTGAGGGAAACACTCCACGGCCCCAGCCAAATAGCTTCTATGGGACAATTTATTATGCAAAGAAAGAAAGTTACAAATGAGCTTCTCATAATCGATCAACTAAACAATGGCCCTCCATGCTCTTTAAATAGAGATCATGGACCAATCGGGTGTTAAGCCACGGATCAAGGTTAGGTTTGATCTAAGAGAAGTTGAGCCGTCGGATCACTCTATGTCGGAAACATATCGTGACCGTCGGATTAAGTATTTACAAATGCATACTAATGCATACTAAAGAAACACACTATCCCTAACGGATATATTACACAAGTTGATCTTAACTAACTCCTAAGTGTCTAAATATCCTAACAGAAAGAAACACATATGATATACGAAAAGGAGAAGCAGACTACCAGACCAATTACACAGGAATCTCTATAAAACATACGTAATTTTTTGAAAACTTTACGAAAGATATATCTCAGAATAACAACAGTAAACAAAATATGCAAAGCTCTAAAAGTTCTCCACCCCTTTTCCATTTGAAATTACATGGAACTTATAGAGGCCCAAAGTCTCATACTTGGCCTATTTTGAAACAGAAATTAGTTACAATATAGAGACACCTCATCACAGTTCAGATGTCACTATCACAAAACATAAAATATAACAAGACAATTAACCACTTTCTTGCCCTTTGCCGATATGTTGTTTAAACAATGTAAAAAATATTAAAGTATATTTCCAGTGGTGAAACTTCATTACATAACGGGAAACCCACTGCCACGTCCTGGAAAATCAAAATCCTAATTATATTAGAAACTTCTATATAAAAAACAAACTACTATTTGAAAAGGCACAGCTTTGAGATCCAAGAGGTAGCAACCGTCGATGGAGCATGATAAGTCAATTTTGTTGTTCCATACTTCTCCACAGGTATCCAAAGCTCAGGTGCCTGGGATGTCATAGCTTGTCATCTCTTTCTCCAAGACTCTTATGTTAAGCTGATCAGCAGAAGACATAGGTGGAAGTCCTTCCCCAATAGAAGTTAACTTGTACAATATCTCAAAATCTTCATCTAGCTTATCTAACAAGATCCTTCCTAAGAGTGGTTGGCTCATGTGTTTAAACTTGGAATGGTCCATCCTTCTGCTGGTCATCAACTTTTTATGTTCACTTAGAGGAATCAACTTCTATTTTGCATCCCAAAATGTAGGGAATCCATTTTCTACTAATCCTTCAAATTGTCCTTTGAATTATGTTAACTTTTCATTCATTTCACTGGCTTTGGCTTCCACAGCTTCAACCAATGCATACTTCCCTAGGATTCGTTTTGTTGCTGTAATGGTTGTGATCCTATCTTTGATGGTCAAATCTATGACATCTTGATCTGTTAAACTATTTAGGAAATTTTAAGCATTATATGTCGTTTCCTTAGGCCTTTTGTGCAGCTTTTCTCTCATGGCAGTACAGCTCTTAAAGATGTCGTTGACTATCTTCTCTTTTGTCCTCATGAGATCTAGATAAGGTCTGAATATTTCAGATTCTTGGATAATTAGATCCCAGACTAGATGTTTGCACCCCTGCATAGCCGTCTTCCTTATTATTTGCTGAGAAAACCTGTTGTTCATTTCTACAAACTATTTATATTTTTCTTGCAGGACTTTAGTCCCCTTTTCCTTTTCATCATTTTCTTCTTTCAACCTCTGATTCTCTTCTTTTAGCTCTTGTATCTCAACATCTTTTAGGTTGATCTGGGACATGGCCTGTGTAATACTGTTGGTGTCATATTTCCCTCCATTCGAGGCTTCTCTTGCTTGACGCGAACCTATATTAGACAAGCTGTTCTTCAGTTCTTCAATCTGGTTCTTCAAACTTGTCCTTTCTTTCTCCCAGCGTTCCTCTTTTTCTGCAAACTTTAGTAATTCAGCTTTGTTATCACTGATCTCCCTTTTTAAATCTTCCTTTTCTTGTATTAGCTTTGTTTGTTTGGGAGCTTGTGTTAGCTGGGTACTGGGAATCTTCATTTTCTTCTGCATTTTTTGGATCAAATCATCTTTATCTTTCAGCAATTTTTGACTTGCCTTGCCTCCCCCATCTTGTTCTATTAAATCAAACTGCAGCTTTTTGACCTGCTGCTGGGGGGCTTTATTTTCTGACCTTTCATATTTCAGTTGGACATCCATCTTATTTACATTAACCTCTAGATTAGAGATTTTCAAGGCCGCTTCCACTAAGTCGTCATATAGGCCTTCCCCAATTTGTCTGTGGAATTGAATCCTATCTGGTAGGGGTATCTTTTTCCAATCTATTTTTGCTTCAGTTATTTTATCTTTATCAGATATTATCAGATTAAAGGTCTGTGTTAGGATATCTCTACTCGTGGTCAAAGAGGTTCCTTCTTTAGACAAATTTCTTATAGTGGGCATTAGATCAAACAGCTTTTGTGCAGATGCCTGCCTATTTTGCCCATGATATTTAAACATGTCCTCTTGGGACTTAAATCTTCTATCTTCACTCCCCCCTGTAGCATCTCGGAAGTTGTATTCATGGATCTGGACAACTGGGGTTGATGACCCCTCTTCTTGCTCTCCCATTCCATTTGTATGGATAACTAACTCATATGGTATTTCCAGTTTGAGTCTTTTCCTTCCACTTTCTTCCTCTTCCTTTGCTTCAATGACTTCCTGCGAATCTCTTTTCTCGCATGCTTCCTGAGCGTTTAGCAGTTGGTCTGTCTCCATAGGGTCATCAACTGTGATCAGGGATTGTAGTTGTAAATCTATATCTTCAGCCTCTTTGGGCTCATACTCTAATAAATTTCGCCCCTTCGGTAGCCCTTCAGCTTCTTGGTGTTCCAAGGCTTTCAGACCATTTTTCATTCTTCTCTCGGCTATGATATGAAGAGGATCATATGCGATAGCTATGTCCTTTTTGAATCCCATTTTTCTCAATAACTTTTCCACTTACAACCTCTTTAAAGTTTACAATGAAAGGGCCAACCTGCCAAGGGATCTTTATATCAGAACTTTTCTTATATTGTCCAAACTGCTCTTCTTTTGTAGTCAGCCTTTGCCGAATGAACTCGAGGGCGAAAACCCACACCGTCAAGAATGCTGGTAAAACGTATGGTTCATGTACAAAACCATATACCCTTATTACTGTGGCATCTTTTAACAAGAACCAGTCACCAACGGCTTTTTCACCTTTCAACTGCATCAGGGATTACATCTCGGGTAATACTCTGGGTAATTCTTCTTCAAACATGAATTTATACACAGTAGATAGAATATAATTCATGTAGTTGAAAACATTATCTTCCAAGTTTCCTGTAAAGAGTAACTGAGAGAAACTCAACTCATCTATACTACTATGCAAAATCATTTTAGCCAAATAGGCCTGGAACCAAAAAAATCTGGTATTCTCAAAACAACTTAATTGGGCATGTATTTTCTCCGCCAAAAACGCCTCAAACTTGAGAGATGGTACTAACTCATCTCCCGTCTCTAGGGAACTAACGCTAATCCTGAACAACAGGCTCAACTATACTTCAATTATCCACAAATCTGAATCTAAACCTAAGAACTCAGCTATCAAAGAGAGGACCAACTGGGTATTGTCATTAAAAAGGTTGACGTCCAGTGGGTAAGGGGTGTCTGTAATCGCTACGTCAGGTTTTAAATAGGTTTCAAGGAAAGCGTTATGGATTTTAGGAGGAATTTGTCTGTACAAAGTGACGACTGACTCTTCAGATGAACTTTTGGGGGCTAGGGTTGAAGACTCTTGTACGGAAAGGGTGCTTCGGATAACGGCAGGGTCAACATTACAAACTATTTTAGACTTCTTGGAATTCATTATTACTCATTGGGGCTCTAAGTAGTTTATTGAACACCACGACATGAACTCAGGGAACGGCATAATCTGTTCTAGACAAAATAAAATGAAAAAGGACTGATGGACCCCATAAACATCTACCCCTTGCTCGAGTAGAGCTCTTAGGCTTCCTTTAATCTATGGTATAGGGAGCCAAAGGCCTAGGTCGAAAACGTCACAATCTTTGTCTTCTAGGGTTACTCAGACTTTAGAACTAGCAAAAGCCTGTTCTTCTGTCATTTTATAGCTAGAAAACACACTGCATGCTGAAAACAGAGAAGTTTGGGACCCTACCTGTCACAAGAAAAGATTGAGAGTGACCTTTTTCCCTGTCGTCCTCTTCGGCTTCTGCGCTTCCAGAAGCTTCCAACTCCGACAGGTCCAAGAATGAAATGTTTATTCTTCTCATGCCGTGCTATATATATAAAACCCTTTTCGGATAACTTCTACCCACTTTTGCTAGTTGTCCCTTTCTCTTACCCATCGATCTTCCAGGTGTTGTCTCTGATCCATTGATTCGAGAATTTATTTAACCTTTTTTATTTGACCTTTCTTCATCTCAGCCGTAGGATCCTTTATTGGCTTTTAAACCCCATCCATCGATTATATCCAACGATGGTATCGCGACTCAACCTTTGGTTTTGGATTACCATTTAGCCCTCCTCGTGAGGTGTTTAGAAGGTGACACATGGCAGATGGTATACAATCTCGCAACCACCCTCCCTGCTTATATGGAGAGCTCTTTTACCTCGCGAAAACCGCTTGGGATCATTGATCTTACCTCTGACATATCTACAGCGGGGAGTCTCCCAGGTGTCTAATTTTCAGTACCTTCGTAGGTGGAGCCTACTAACATCCGCTAGCTGTAGATCTGACTTCTTTTGTTGCGATTCATTGATCTACTTTGACCCTTGTGCTGATGTAACCATATGTATTCTGCGCCGTCAGATTCATGGCTATGCAATCCACACCGTTGATCTTATTTCTTATTGCTCCACTGTGGTGGTATCGCAAGCCTTTTGGCGGTTTTTGTTTATCACCGAAACACTCCTCCGAGAGCTCTTCTGACTGCCATCTGTCCAGGTGGTATGCCTCTCACGACTACTCTCTTGTGTTCCTTTCGAGCAACTTCGCGATGTGAGGATGATCTATGGACCATGGATCTCTTTCGCACCTTGGATCAACGGTTGGAAAATGCCCGCTCTTTATCTTATACTTTATTTCTCATCAGACTATAGGTTATCAGCATTTTCACCCATTTTCATTATTTGGGCTACCTCCTTAGGCTCAAAGTGCTCAAACCCTTCATCTTTCTCATCATTTCCCTTCTTACTTAGATATTTTCTTGGCCTTAGCAACCTGGACCTGAATAGGGAAGGGGTTTTAACCATCTTTTCACAGAGCCTACCCGTGGGAATGGTCTTAGGATTAGGATTTTGGGCAAAAAATTTATGGGTTCCAACAACTGGCTCCAATCAGGGATGCTATCCTCCCTGCGAGGTAGCAAATAACACCGTAGACTAAGTGCCTAATCCATTGGGTGGTTCGAACTTCGGGGTTAATGACTTCCTGTGAATTCTTAGAACTACAACTGTATCTGCCGCATATCTAGGCTTGTTCACACATAAAAAGAAAAGGAACCATGGCTAGCCTTCTAGATCTTATCTTCTTTTCTTTAGGGTTTCAAGTCTTTCAGGTTGGCCGTCAGGGATTTCTAGAACAACTGCGAAAAACAAATGAAAAATATATACAGAAACTATGGTACATAGAATACCTACTTCCCTTACGACAGGTAGTGTTTTAAGAATATCCCGTTGACCGGAGCTCCCAACTAGGCAGACCCATCTTGATGTTCCAAGACAAAATAATTTACCCCTCGGACCACTGCAATAATATACGGCCCCATCCACATATGGTCAAACTTTCTGTGTTTTTCTTCTTTAGGGGTGCTCCACTTCAGAACTAGGTCATTAACCTGGAAATAATCTTCCTTGGCCTTTTTGTTGAAAGCTTCCTTCATTTTCTCTTGATGGCCTTCTACCTTGTCATATGCCCTGTTTCTTAGCTCATTCAACTCGATTATCTGATTTACTCTTTCTTGCATGGGATTTGGTTCTTCTTCTATCCCCTGTAATAACCTCATGATAGGCAACCCTAGGGATGCTGGAAAAATTACCTCAGCTCCATACACCAACTAAAACGGCGACATCCCGATGGCCCTTTTCGTGCTGATTCTATTGGCCCACAGAGCATACTTTAGCTTTGTGTGCCAAGACCTCTTGTTATCTTCTAACAACTTTTTTATGATTCTTACCAGGCTTTTGTTTGAAGACTCGGCTAGTCTGTTCCCTTGGGGGTAATAAGCCGTGGAATGATTTAGGATGATATGGTATTTATGGCAGAAATTAATCATCTTTTTGGAACAGAAAGCTGGAGCATTATCGATCACAATTCTTTTGGGGCATCCGAACCTAGACAGGATGTTATCTTCCAGGAAATCCATGATTACTCCTCCAGTCGCTCACCTGGTAGGTATGGCTTCTATCCATTTAGTAAAATAGTCAGTAGCCGTCAAGATCCATCTGTGCTGCCCAGAGGAGTTTGGGTTTATTTCTCCAATGAAATCTAAACCCCACTGTTGAAAAGGTGCTTCAACTATAATAGGATGTAGAGGAAGGGAAACAACCTTTCTTTTTCCATCGAAAATCTGACATTGGTGACAAACCACAGTCTCTTTGTAAACATCGGAAAACATAGTGGGCCAGTAAAACCCCGCTCTCAAGATTTTATTTACTATTGCTTTCCAGGAGTGATGTCCCCCGCAGTCCCCTTTGTGGAATTCTTCTTTTATGTGTCTAGCTTCATCTTCCACCAAACAGTTTAGCAGTACCCCTCCAGGGTCTTTCCAATACAGGTATTGGTTCATGACACAGTACTTGGCAGCTTTTAGTTTTACATACCTAGCCCTACTCTTACTTAACCCTGCAGGTGCTTGTAAATTCTGTAGTACAAAAACAATGTAAGTATACCAAGGAGACTTAGAGAATTCAGGTTTCACCTGTATGTGTGCATCGAGCTAGTTTGTTTGATTCTCCAGAAAATTTAACTGCAAGGAGTCACAATTTCCTTCAGTCATTAATTTTTCTAACCCCTGGCCTTTTACCAGCTTAGTAGGTTTTATCTCCAAATCATACTCCAATAACACTGCAATCCAGTTGGCCCTTCTGCCTTCAGGATCAGACTGGGTCAAAATACTTTTCACAGCACTATTTGGGACATAGGCAATGATGTGTGAGTGTATGATATAAACCCTGAAATCTTTCAGAGATTTTATGAGAGCATAAGCCTGTTTCTCCATGATATCGTATTTCAGTTCCCCATCTCTCAGGACTCTGCTGAAAAAAGCAATAGGTTGCTCAGCATTTTGATCTTTTTTTGCAACAGCACCCCAGCTATTGTATGTTCAGATGCATATGAGAAAACTAGGAAATCCTTAGTAAAGTTTGGGCTAGCCAACACTGGAGCTTCGGTGATAGCTGTCTTGATCCCTTTGAAAGAATCTCTGGCTTCTTCGGTCCATTTTATCTGGTTCTCTTTCCTTAGGATATTTGTAATGCTCCTCATTATTTCAGCAAAACTTGGTATGAATCTTCTTAAAAAACCCACTTGGCCTATGAAAGATTGTATTTCTTTTTTGCTTCTAGGCTCCCCTACTTTCTGAATAGCATTGACCCTTTCAGGATCAATTTTTATCCCTTCTTTGGTGATGATATGTCCTAAAAGCTTAGCTTCATCCAGAGTGAAAAAGGATTTTTTGGGATTCAAGGAAATGGCATATTTCCTGCATTTTATGAAAACTCTTTCCAAATGCTTGAGATGTTCTTCATCTGATTTTGAAAAGACTGTTATATCATCCATGTATACCACCACAAATTTGTCTTTTTCTTCAGCAAAGGCAATATCCATAGCTCTTTGAAAAGTGGCTCCAACGTTCATCAAACCAAATGGCATCTTAGCATACATGAAAGTCCCCCAAGGAGTTCTAAAAGTAGTCTTTTCCTGGTCTTCTGGTCGTACTTCAATTTGATTATACCCTGAGAAACCATCCATGGTGGAAATTCTTTCGGATCCTACCACTTGCTGCAAAATGTGCTCCATTTTAGGCAAAGGGTAATTGTCTTTCATTGATGCTCTGTTCAGGTTCCTGAAATCAATATAGATTTTCTATCCATTGTGAGAACCTTAAGGTAACAATTATCCTTTCATTGAAAAGCTTTTTGACTTCTTTCTCTATGATATCTGTTAGCTTAGGATTGATTCTTCTTAATTTTTGCTTAAAAGGTTTCTCACCTGGCTTGAGCGGAATAGTATGCTATATGATTGATGTGTCATATTCCTTCAAGTCTTCATAGGTCCAAGAAAAAGTATCAGTGTGTCTTTTCATCTACTCTACATAGCATTTCTGTTTGTCATCCTGTAGTCTTTTAGACAGCTTTACCATTCGAGGATCGTTTTCTGTACCCAAGTTTTGATCTTCTACTGATTCTCGGGCAGGCTCAAGTTTTGGATTTTTGGCAACATCATCTTGATCAAAGATCTTTTCCATGGGTATCATACCTTTAGGGATGTAATTATTCTTCAATTGAATAATATCCTTACCACTTATCATGTTTTTCCACCTTTGTTCTTTGGCTTCTTCTTCAGCATTTTCTCCTTCCACAAAGTTTTCCAGGTTCTCACTTTCAATATCAATATGCACATTTGCAAACTCATCAGAGAGTTACAAAAATCTCCTAAGCTGTAAGTCGTCTTCAAATACCTACCAATACTTAGAATTATCAGGAATAGAAGGTCTGTTTATTATCTCGACCTCATACTTAGCCTGAGAGAAAATCGAAGTCTTAAATCCTCCAGCAGTAGTCGCCAAAGAATCTGCTACATCATTTTCATGTCTGGGTATTACTCTAATCTTGTGTTCTGTGAAAAAATTCCCAAAGAAATCCCAAGCTTCATTTCTATATGCCTTCATTCTCAGGTGTTTAGCTTGGTAACTGTTTGTGTCAGAAATTGTTACTAAGGCTAGGGTAACAAGCCAACACAATCTCAAAAATAAAATCAATCCAAACTAGGTTTTTAGGGTTTTGTTTTGTATGTTTTGGTTAGAAACTTCAAGAGCATAAGGGAATACATTCAGCAGATAAGTAAAAACTAATTCATACACATATATCCATGAAGATGCATATATATCTCAGGAATCCACAAAAGATTGTAATGAAGTTCATACAATAAAAGACAAGCATCACTGGAAACTACACATAAAACCAGAAATGAATTTGTCAATCAAGAAACTATATAAGTTCAAAATGAAGCCAACACATATCAGAAGTGGGATAAGGAGTCATATATTCATAGTTTCATAAAAAATGCATATGAGAGTTTGCAATACTTAGCAGTGAACAAGTCTGGAAGAATCAACAGCTTGCAGACCTCCTAAAGCTCTCCAAAAATTCGAACCCTTTCAATGACTCTTTGTCCCTCTTTTATCATTACAAAGAAGTGGTTCTATTTCCCCCTCATTAGGGCGAAATTCAAACTGACTAGCAGTTACATTAACTAACTAACTCAACTAATTGACTAAAAATAGCAAATCGGATTCCTGGCAAATGTGGCGAATTTCTGGAAAATAGGTGTCAAAGAAGCTTCCATATCTCTCAATTGGTGACACCTGTGTAAAAAATGAGAGAGGTTTTTGTTAATGGGTCCGTTATGGACAAAAACCTCTCTTGGTTTTTCAAAATTCATCTCCAATCAATCAGAATCGGCCCTGCAAAATGAACACTAAAACAGGAAAATATTAAATATTTAAAATCCCTGGAAAATAGGCTGCAAAGATTAAACCGAATCTTTCAAAACTTGACAGCTGTTGCAAAACTGAGAGAGGTTTTTGTAGATGAGTATCTTAGGAACAGAAACCTCCTTCGGTTTTCAAAAATTCTTCTCCATCAGCTCGCGGTATGCATTTGACTTCAATCACTCAACACAGGACTGCAATGTCCAGACTATTCAATGTAATGGAAAACTGTCAGTGAATATGACTGTTTTATATCAATCTTTCACTTTAATCTCTGGAATAGACTTCTCTTCTTCAAACATATATCCTTCATCATCCGAAAGGATTGTGATGGGGCTTCTTGGCTGAATATAGATTTCCTCTTTAGCTACAGGAACTATTTTGATATCAACTTTCCTTTCATCCTGAGGATCTGCTACAGGTTCGCATAGTGTAAACTGATTTTTAGTGTACTCTGAAATTACTTGGAGCTGACTGTCATCCTGCCTCTATTCTGCTACCTTTCCCTTGTCAGTTCATCTTTTGAGTTGTTGATCTTCTCCTTTAGGATGAACCCCTGACCAAAACAAAAAGAAGTCTCAAGTTTTTCCCTCATGCTGCAACACTGTAGTGATGATTAGCTTAATGAGACCATGATGAAAAAGTGATTGAGAAGTGTGATCATCATGCTGTTTTATTTTGCTTGACATTTTCTGCAGGCTTTTAAAGAAAAAGAATGGCAAATTCATTTTAGAAACCCCTGCCATGTGCTGTAGGAACCTGAGATGATATTTGAACACTAATGAATATCTTCCTTCACAAGTCACATAACTCTGAAGAATCCTTATAGGTTCAATCCATTCCTTCCTGAAATTATGTATGAGAATACCTTTGTTCTAGTCAGGAATAACATTAGGTAATAAATATCTTTGAGGATCAAACTCGAAAGGAGACTTCTTAAACCAGTGCTCACCCTCATTACTAATCTCAGTGACTTCTGATATTAATTCCACAGTCAACTTGAATCTCAAAGGATCCATTATAATCATCTCATTTTTAAGTCCTTTAGCAAAATTGCAGGACACTTGAGCATTAAAACCATCTATCCTTTTGAAAAATTTCAACCAGCCTGCCTGTTGGAACAGCTCTGCACAATCTGGAAGTTTCTGAATCCATGTCAAGTCTGTGGGCTCAGCCTTGTTAACCTTACCACTTTTGCTACTTTTTCCCATATCCTTCTTTTCAGGGAACAGGAACAGTCTAGTTTCAGGTTCCAAAAATGTTTTATAAGCTGTTTTTCTGATGCTTTGAGCTCTTTTAAACTCTGCTACACATTCCTGGACAGTCCTTTAAATCAATGTTTTCTGAGCAAGTAATTTTACAGGTTATAACAATTTTCAGTGATATTTAAACCACTTGCACAAACTAACAGACCCCTTCTGTGTAAAAACTGAGTACTACAGATAGCTCTGTGAGTCTTTTCGACGCACTATTCTGTATATTCTGATGTTTAATGATATTAGGTCATGAGAGAAACATTCATGCACATTTCTCTTAACGGGCTTCAGATAACTACTGCTGTGGTGAATTCCTCATTTTACGATCTATTATATCCTCCTCAGCAACCAATTTTTCAGAAAATTGTGCAGCGACAAAAAACCCAAATTTTCCAGCTATAAGAGTTATAACGGAATACCTGTCAATTACTCGTCCATTGTGGCTTAATGTCTTCAATTTGGGGTGTCAATGATGTTCTCCTTCGAGCACAGGTGTCCTCATATTGATTCTTTAGCCACTGGTGAATGAATTCAGAAGCCCTAATTTTCGCTGGCGATAGAATACACCTGTCCCCTTTCCACAACAACACAATTCACCATTCAACAATGAACTCTCCTTCACAAACACTACCTCTCCTGCAATGATGCGTGCAACAAGAGAAAACTGACAGCTAAACCGGGATTTGTTGGTTTCTGTGCAACTAATCCCGCATACCATGCAATGATGAGCTTGTTTCACTTCATGACTAGCAACCAACTAAAATCATGCTTAAACTGCAGCAAACACGTGTTAAAACACTCACACAAGGCGATTAGTCACTCACATACTGCATCCTGATTGAAATCCGTTTGAAATTTGAAAAAACAAAGAGCTGCGATATTCCTGTAGCGCGCCCTTTGTTAAAATTTTGTCTAGCGCTACAGGAATAGCTGTCATGCCAGAATTTCGCAGTTTTTCAACTTTCTGCTAATTTTTCGGAGGTTCTGGCAGCTATTTGGTTTAAGAAATAAGTTCAACCATTCTCTAAAGACATTAATGATTCTTCCTTTGAACATATGACTCTCATTGACCCCATTTACAATATAAAAAGTCATCAAAATCAAATAAAATCTGAAAAATACTGGACTCAAAACTTTATTCAATCACTCATAAAGTTTCTAAGAAGACAAAAACTAAAACTAAAAATCAAAAAATAACTAAGGTAGACTCAAAAACAAACCAAAATTGGAGAAAATAACTAAAAAATGACGAAAAATTTACTGACTTAACATCTGGCTCCAGCTGCGGGATGAAGTCTTCCCTGTGAGGCTTCAAGAACCTGTAGACTAGTGCCTTCAGTCTTCCATTGGGCTATGGAGTCTTTATTCAATCTCACACACTGATATATGTACAATGAAAATCAAATCTCTTTCTCTGAGGAACCTTCCATTTACCGAATCAAATCGAAATCCGATTTCCAATGTAACCAAGAAAAAATTTGGTCAACCCACCAAAACTTGTTTCCAACTCCAAATATATATATAATCAGAAATGTTGGAAAACATGAAGAGCAGAGATTTAACCACTTATACTCACTTTCATCAAATAATGTCTCTGAAGTAATAGATTTATAACCTGATATTGACTCTAAATAATCTGCTATTGGATCAATAAAACTTCCACCAGTTACTTCTTCCTGCTCTATGAAAAAGACAAGATGTCCAAAAGAATATTTTATTCCATGAATTTCAATCAGGCATTGGTGATAAAAGACATCAAGATCAGCCTGAATTTGCTCTGTAAATTTTTGAATAGTATCACCAATAATGTCAACACTTTGAACCTCCTTTTCCACACTGTCTTCAAATAAATGACTATCAAGCATTGGTTTTTGCTGTTCAAGGATAATAGACTGAATGCATTCTTGAATCTGCTGATCAGATTGTGACATATCCCACTCCTCACAGATTTCTGGGTCTTTCTTTTCAATTTCATCATCATATTTATTAAAAATTAGACCATCTTCATAATGATTTTTAACAGCAGATTTATCATGTCCATGAATGTAAGCAACTTCTGAAAATTTTTGAACAGCCTGGCCTTCATCAAATTTAATATCAAATCCAAAAGGGATAGAGTCTAATTCATCACAGAATTCTTGTCTTGGAACCCTAATCTCTTCATCATAGCAAGGAGTATTCTGAGAAATTTTAAATGATAATGCTAAAGGTTCATCTTCACAACACTGATTTTCAAAAGTTTGTTGAACTAGAGATTGGTCTTCAAAAGGGTTATCATTCAAACTGCTTTTAAGGCTGTTGAAATTGTTATGAGAATGTTTCAAACTATCTTTACTGATCTCATCACTTGAATAATCCTCAAACTGACCTAAAACAACAACTTGATTGTCATAATGATCATGGCATTCTTCCTTGACAACACTATCTGAAACTGTTACCTTCTCATCTTCAATAAATTCTAAAACTTCAACTTCTTCATGACATGTTTTGAACCCTTGATTGTACTCATCATCATGATTTTTTAAATCAAAAATTGTATTATAAATATCAGCCTGCTCACAACAATCTTTTAAAAAGAGTTCAGCTGGGAATAGATATTTACAATGTTTCTGAAAACATGTGTGAAATTCTTTCAGTGAGGAGATACTAGCAGCAGGAAGAGAAAAATACCAATCTCGTGCATCTTTTTCAAGTGAATACATGAACATCTTCATGAGCACATCTTCATGCTGGATATTTAACTGGACCATACATTGATGAAATTTGATGAGGTGGTCTGAAGGATTATCCTCTTTGCTTTCTCTAAACCGTGGAAGACAATCTCCCCAAACATCCATAGTAGGTACTGGATTTGGAAAACCTAGAATATCAGAAAAATTTAAAGGGGCAAACCTTCGAGCCACAATAGCTTCCATGGACATTGGTCTCTGCATCTTGAAATAGTGGAGTCGCCAATCAATTTGTCAAGAGAGATTTTGTTTCTTCTTCTCAAAAAGAAAAAGGAGTGACAGTAGCTCAAATTAATCAAGGCTGTATAAAGCTAGGCATGACTGAAACCTTCTAATTCTTCTAGCAGCCACTCTGTCAAACCTGGTGAAAATATAGCCTTCAAAGTGCTGGTTTAAGTCCACCTCTTAAACCAGGAAAACTGATAAGTATCCCAGGGAAGATATGCTTCAGCTTCGTCCCCGGCAACGGCGCCAAAGATGTTTGTGTCAGAAATTGTTACTAAGGCTAGGGTAACAAGCCAACACAATCTCAAAAATAAAATCAATCCAAACTAGGTTTTTAGGGTTTTTTTTGGTATGTTTTGGTTAGAAACTTCAAGAGCATAAGGGAATACATTCAGCAGATAAGTAAAAACTAATTCATACACATATATCCATGAAGATGCATATATATCTCAGGAATCCACAAAAGATTGTAATGAAGTTCATACAATAAAAGACAAGCATCACTGGAAACTACACATAAAACCAAAAATGAATTTGTCAATCAAGAAACTATATAAGTTCAAAATGAAGCCAACACATATCAGAAGTGGGATAAGGAGTCATATATTCATACTTTCATCAAAAATGCATATGAGAGTTTGCAATACTTAGCAGTGAACAAGTCTGGAAGAATCAACAGCTTGCAGACCTCCTAAAGCTCTCCAAAAATTCGAACCCTTTCAATGACTCTTTGTCCCTCTTTTATCATTACAAAGAAGTGGTTCTATTTCCCCCTCATTAGGGCGAAATTCAAACTGACTAGCAGTTACATTAACTAACTAACTCAACTAATTGACTAAAAATAGCAAATCGGATTCCTGGCAAATGTGGCGAATTTCTGGAAAATAGGTGTCAAAGAAGCTTCCATATATCTCAATTGGTGACACCTGTGTAAAAACTGAGAGAGTTTTTTGTTAATGGGTCCGTTATGGAAAAACACCTCTCTTGGTTTTTCAAAATTCATCTCCAATCAATCAGAATCGGCCCCGCAAAATGAACACTAAAACAGGAAAATATTAAATATTTAAAATCCCTGGAAAATAGGCTGCAAAGATTAAACCGAATCTTTCAAACCTTGATAGCTGTTGCAAAACTGAGAGAGGTTTTTGTAGATGAGTATCTTAGGAACAAAAACCTCCTTCGGTTTTCAAAAATTCTTCTCCATCAGCTCGCGGTATGCATTTGACTTCAATCACTCAACACAGGACTGCAATGTCCAGACTATTCAATGTAATGGAAAACTGTCAGTGAATATGACTGTTTTATATCAATCTTTCACTTTAATCTCTGGAATAGACTTCTCTTCTTCAAACATATATCCTTCATCATCCGAAAGGATTGTGATGGGGCTTCTTGGCTGAATATAGATTTCCTCTTTAGCTACAGGAACTATTTTGATATCAACTTTCCTTTCATCCTGAGGATCTGCTACAGGTTCGCATAGTGTAAACTGCTTTTTAGTGTACTCTGAAATTACTTGGAGCTGACTGTCATCCTGCCTCTATTCTGCTACCTTTCCCTTGTCAGTTCATCTTTTGAGTTGTTGATCTTCTCCTTTAGGATGAACCCCTGACCAAAACAAAAAGAAGTCTCAAGTTTTTCCCTCATGCTGCAACACTGTAGTGATGATTAGCTTAATGAGACCATGATGAAAAAGTGATTGAGAAGTGTGATCAGTAACTATCATTTATCTGGTTTACTACCAACTCAGAGTCTCCAAACACTTCTATCTTCTTAGCTCCCAAGTCCTTTAGAGCCCGCAATCCCAACAACAATGCTTCGTATTCGGCCACATTATTTGTGCACTCAAAATTTAGCTTGTATGAGAGTGCCCTAGACTCCTGATTAGGAGGGATGATCCAAACCCCTGCTCCAGCACCATTTTTGCTCACAGAACCATCAAAATACATCTTCCACCAACCTTCTTCATTTTTTTCTCTTTCAGAAGCTTCATACTTGGCTGCGAATTCCTTATCTTCATCAACTTCCCTATATGAGGGAGGGTTAAGATCACAACAAGGGCCATCAACAACAAAAATGGAGCAGCCCATGTCTGTATCAACGGCGTAGATAGGGTGATTCTCAGGTTTGCTTTTGCTACTGACGACATATTCCATCCTGTTTTGTCTATACAATCTCCTATTTACTCCAAACACGGGAATCATAGCATAAGACAAGTCCATCTGCATAGTTCCCTTCAACTTTGAAACCCAGGATCTTGACAAAAGCATCCCAAACTTTGGAGGCACATCATCCACCACCACATCCATCATGATACTGTTAGCAGGGAGTTGGGTTAGAGTTACTACCATATTCTTAATTAGTACCAAACATGGTACCTTTCTAGAATCAAAGGAGTAAAGATCTTGGTATGGCCTTGTCACTTCTAATCCTAGCTCTTTCAGCACAGATTTTGGCATTAGGTTATGAGATGCCCCAGAGTCTATTAAGGCATTATGTAAGATCTGATCATGGACATTTAAGCTTAAGTAGAAAGGAGGGACTTCTTCATCGCCTGGTTCTTCCAACTTAGATCCAAAGATTATGGTAGGAGCATCATCAGACAATTCTAGAATATCATGCTGGTGTTCATTTTTCCATTTAACCATCTTCGTTATCTCTTCCCTGTATTCATTATTTTTCAGTAACTCGTTAAGAGGGATGGAGATGTTTACTTTTGACAGTTCATATCTAAGGCTAAAAGTGGAGGAAGGTTTGATTACCTCTGTGATTTCTGGTGGTTTAACCTCCTTTGAAGGCTGACCCTCTTCTTCTTTATTTTCAGGTCTTTTGTTTGCAATAGCCTTTTGTTGTTTCTCTTTCGGTTCTTCTGCAACTTGTTGGGTGATTGGAGGTTGGTTCAAAGGAAGCTTTCCTTTACTCATGACAACTTCTCTACTTCTCAATTTTAGCTTTCTTTGAAGATCATCCATAGCATTTTGATAACCCATTAGGTATTGTTCGGATTTTGACTCAGGTTTGCTACTAGTACTTCCTTTGTTAAAAAAGTCATTCTCCCTTTCAGTCAGGTATATTTCATTGTCTAGGGAATCAACAAAATGAATCTGTGCTTCGGTGGTCTCTTCATCTATTTCATTGTCTACCATATTTTCAGCAAAAGGAGGGTGCATCAGCTGTTCTTCAACATTTCTTTGATTTCTTGTAGGGGGTGGTGGTCTCCTAAAGTTTGGATTACGGATCTGGTTTTCAGGGTTTTATCAAGGAGGAGGCTTGGTATCTACGGTCAACCTAGCCATCAATTTTTCCATGGTTTTCATCATGGTATCAAATTTAGCATTGTTAGAGGCAGATGAGGTAGAGATTTGCGTCTCCTGCTTCTTTCTCTAAGTCTCTGTTTTACCCTTTATTTTCCCCAAGGCCATCATGTTCACCTCCACCTCTAGGGCATCCTTTAACAAAACAGGCAGGGAGACAGACTTTCTTTCTCTTAATGTACACGAGAAATATCCATCAAAGGCATCTGCGAAATGGAGTTTCGCAGTGCCTACCGAGGGCCTTAGGTCATCTGGAATAGAATTATACGCCCTCATAAACCTAGCAGAAAATTCATGCACAGACTCAAAACCTCCTTTCTTGATGTGATTGTACTGGGACAAGACTAAGGCAAGACTTCCTATCATTTCCCATCTTTCTAAGAACAGGGTCTTGAACTCTGCAAAGTCATTTATGGAGGCATTTGTAGTAACCTTTACCATTTCTTAGGTTCTCCAAACAAACTTTGGGAAAATAACCTCATCTTTGCATCATCGTGATCCACCTCCTCCAGATCAATAAAATCTTCAAATCTGTCTACGTGCTGTCTGGCAAAAAAATTCCCCTCTCCATCATAGGAGACGATCCCTTGTGCATAGTTTTGAGGTAGGTCATGTAAAACAGCTGGCAGGGCTAAAGGCACAAATCTGGCAGCCATGATTATAGGGGGATTTTGTGAAAGGGGTGGGATATTTTGGGAACAGGGTTTAGCTTTCTTAGCTTTGATAGTATCTAGTAAATCACGCCAGATAGGATCTAACAAGTAAGATTTAGTATTGTTTTGGCTTCCTTCACCTAAGCTTAGACAAGATTCGGATCTTGATCTTGGTAAACATTCTCCAATGTTAATCTCTATATCTAATTCTTGAAAAACAGAGAATTCTGCTTCGGACACAACTCTTTCACTGTTTGGAGAGCTAATTTTATCTTTTTTCAGCTTTTCGTCTAAGCAGACTTTCCGGATTATCAACAATTAACAGAGTTTCAGGAATAGGGTTACCTCTGGTGTGGATCCTTCTTGAGGCCAGGATGCCTTGTCGAGATATTCTTCATAATTAGGATTCAACTTTGGAGGTCTTCCCCAGTGGAGCGCTTTCTTGAATATGACTCTTTGTGAGTGGAGTCACCAGGGAAAAAATTGTACAACCCTTAAAGAAATGGAAATCTCCATTTTCCCACAGGGATCTCTCTTTTCTTCGAATCTTTATCGTTCTTGCAAGGAAAACAAGAAAACTTGCACTCCCCGGCAACGGCGCCAATTTGTTAACACCCAAATCGACCCTCAGGTTGTAGGAAGGGGGTTTCGGGGTAACCACTAACCAATCTTTGGACTGTTATTACTGAACGAATACAGTCTGAGAGGGCTCTCTCAATAAACCAATGAAACACTGGAAATAATCAAGGTCGTCAATCATGAAAAAGGACACCAGCATTCATTCCTCAAGATGTTCTACTTAAACATAGGTAGAAGGTCAGTTTTCTGTAGGTCAAAATTAACTTCTATGAACCATTGGTTGGAGAACAACAGGGATTTATATTGGGAAATGGAGTCAATTTAAGTATAACATAAACATCATCATCAAATGCTTAGCAGATAAATTTACACAGAGGCAAGGTAGCAACCAGCTAGTAGTCAAAGTGATTTAATTGGTGAAAAAGAATAAAGATGCACAATCCATTGACATAAGGCATACACCGATGAATCCTATACCAACTTTAGTAGAAATATTTTGTGAAATACTCGGTAAGAAATGAACAACGCATAATCTCTATGAATCTCATTCAGATGCCACACTGAACCAAGTACGAAGATAAGTAAACAATATGGATTGAGAATGGAAAGAAACACATATCACATAGGAAAAGGAGAAACAGACTACCAGACCAATTAAACAGGAATATCTGTAAAACATACGTAAGTTTTTGACAACTTTATTCAAGAAATATCTCAGAATAACATCAATAGACAAAATATGCAAAGCTCCAAAAGTTCTCCACCCCTTTTCCATTTGAAATTACATGGAACTTATAGAGGCCCAGAGTCTCATACTCGGCCTATTTTGAAACATAAATTAGTTACAATATAGAGACAGCTCATCATAGTTCAGATGTCACTATCACAAAATAGAAAATATAACAAGACAAGCTTAACCGCTTTCTTGCCCTTTACCGATATGCTGTTTAAACAATGTAAAAAATATTAAAGTATATGTCCAATGGTGAAACTTCATTACATAATGGGCAACTCACTGCCACGTCCTGGAAAATCAAAATCCTTTTTATATTAGAAACTTCTATATAAAAAAAAAACTACTATTTGAAAATGCACAGCTTTGAGATCCAAGAGGTAGCAGCCGCCGACGGAGCATGATAAGTCAATTTTGTTGTTCCATACTTTTCCATGTGAAAATCCTCACAGCAGATCTAAGAGATGATGTATACCTCATAAGAGAATAGTGGATTAAGCAAGAAAATAGAAGAAGAGTGATACATGCAGTATAATGAGCAACATAATAATATGGTACAGTAGAACTCAGATAGAAGCAATAATACTTCACACACACTAGATTATTAATCACAAATGGACATATAAATAATACAATGCATGAGGAATTCGAATGCCTAAGGTGGCAATTCGAATTAGCCTTCATGGAGTGATCAAAGGATCACTGGAGTGTCATCGGAGCACAACTAGGTGTCCTCATGATCATCGGAGCGCAACTGGAAGTCTTCATCATCATCAGTGGAGTCATCAATGCTCAAGTAACTGTCAACCATCAGTCAAACTAACTCTGGTAGGTGTAACTCAGTGTAACTAAGTGTAACTGAGTGTAACTGAGTGTAACTCAATGTAACTGAGTGTAACTGAGTGTAACTCAATGTAACTAAGAGTAACTGAGTGTAACTGACTGTAACTGACTGTAACTGACTGTAACTGAGTGTGATTGAGTGACAACTGGACTGGTAGGTGAAGAAGGGCGAGTTTCTCCCTAAAATCAAGGGAGAAGGGCGCTCTAAGCAACTGGAGGGCTAAAACTGAATAGTGAGAAGCTCCTGGGGGCTGGCTAACTGAGGGCTAGGTGCTGGACTGATGACTGGGATGCATGCAAAATGCATGAAAACCCTAGAATGCATGGAAACCCTAAAAGGTGCATGCATGACTGAAAATGTAAATGATCAAAATACTGGTGGGACTAGGATGGAGTATAGGAATATCGTAACACCCCCCGTTAATCCATCCTGCGCCCTGGTAACTAAGACCGAAGGTCACCCAATACAATGAATAATAACAATCAATAAACCAAGGAAGTGGGAAAATTTCATGGGAAACATACCCCCTCCTCAAAAAATAGACTGTAAGGCACACATAAAAATAAATGCTCCAAACTCAAGCATGTGTGATGCTTGGTCATATGTCTGGAGGTATCTTCTTCTTGGGAAGAAGTGGATCATGCTCAAAAAGCATGTGCTTGTACTTGCTCTTCAGATCGAATGTGATAAGAACAAATCCAATAGTATGAGAATGATCCTTGAACCTGTGATTTGAATCAGCTGAGGTAGGATCAAATCTGTGAAAGTGCATATAGTCTTTTGTCTTCTCCTTCGAACCACCATGGGTGAGATTATGCCAAAAAGAACTATTACATGTTTGCTTGAAATCAAAATCAGATTTAAGACTTTCAAAACAGTTTCTTGAGATCTCCTTTGAACCAGCAGGGGTGAGATCAAAACTATCATATGCATGAGAAATTTTCCCAAGCAGTAATTGCTTAGAACCCAAATTAGATACAAGACTTGAATCATGGCTTCTTGAGATCTCCTTTGAACCATGAGAGGTGAGATCAAAACCAGTAGATGCATGAGAAATTATCCCAAGCGAATGGAAATGGACATATTCTTCAATGACCTTCTGAAAGCATGAATTTATGATCATATAGTAGTATAAAAGAGATGTTTGCTGAAGAGGAGCGAATGCATTACCTCCATTAGCTGATTTGACCTCTGAAATAATCATGTGATCATGATGCAAACCAACAGACTCTGGTGCAAGAGAGGATTTAGGACCTTCTGCAATATCTAGAGTGTGAGATGGCACAGAAAGAGAAGAAAGTTTGAGCATGAGCGGAGAATCTGCAAGTTCTTTGTCAACAACTTCAATATGAGATGATACTGGTTCATGATCTGAGAGACCATCAAGAGGAGCAAATGCATCACTTTGTTTTCTTTCGAATGGGTTGGGACCAAGTCCTTCATTCTCTCTACCAAATTTTCCATCCAGGTGAGCCCATATCTCTTTTGGAGTCCATAACTCTCTTGGAATTTCAACACCATCACGGTATTTGAATTGGAATCTCTGGTATGCATACAAAGAAAACATTATTGTTGCAAAGTGCATGTCTCTTTTATTTAACCAGTCAATCTTCTCTTCAGGGGATTCGAACTCTCTTTCAAAATAACAATAAAAAAGATCATGGATCTTCAAGTCTGCTATCATTCTTGGTTTCCATTCATCATAGTTGAGTGGATCAAGAGGAGTAATTCTTGATGAATACATTGAAGCTGTAGAGGACCTGCAAAAACAATATAGAATAACTGCAACTGCTACTGTTGCAAAAATGCAGAAACTGCTGCAACTGCTGCACTCGAAATCTTGGTAATAACCTGCAAAAAAAAACTCTCAAGAATGGAGATAAACAATACTCTCAACATGCTCTGATACCATGTGAAAATCCTCACAGCAGATCTAAGAGATGATGTATACCTCACAAGAGAATAGTGGATTAAGCAAGAAAATAGAAGAAGAGTGATACATGCAGTATAACGAGCAACATAATAATATGGTACAGTAGAACTCAGATAGAAGCAATAATACGTCACACACACTAGATTATTAATCACAAATGGACATATAAATAATACAATGCATGAGGAATTCGAATGCCTAAGGTGGCAATTCGAATTAGCCTTCATGGAGTGATCAAAGGATCACTGGAGTGTCATCGGAGCACAACTAGGTGTCCTCATGATCATCAGAGTGCAACTGGAAGTCTTCATCATCATCAGTGGAGTCATCAATGCTCAAGTAACTGTCAACCATCAGTCAAACTAACTCTGGTAGGTGTAACTCAGTGTAACTAAGTGTAACTGAGTGTAACTGAGTGTAACTCAATGTAACTAAGTGTAACTGAGTGTAACTCAATGCAACTAAGAGTAACTGAGTGTAACTGACTGTAACTGACTGTAACTGAGTGTAACTGAGTGTAACTCAATGTAACTAAGTGTAACTGAGTGTAACTCAATGTAACTAAGAGTAACTGAGTGTAACTGACTGTAACTGACTGTAACTGACTGTAACTGAGTGTGACTGAGTGACAACTGGACTGGTAGGTGAAGAAGGGCGAGTTGCTCCCTAAAATCAAGGGAGAAGGGCGCACTAAGCAACTGGAGGGCTAAAACTGAATAGTGAGAAGCTCCTGGGGGCTGGCTAACTGAGGGCTAGGTGCTGGACTGATGACTGGGATGCATGCAAAATGTATGAAAACCCTAGAATGCATGCAAACCCTAAAAGGTGCATGAATGACTGAAAATGTAAATGATCAAAATACTGGTGGGACTAGGATGGAGTATAGGAATATCCTAACACTCCACAGGTATCCAAATCTTAGGCACTGGGATGTCATAGCTTGTCATCTCTTTCTCCAGGACTCTTATGTTAAGCTGATTTGCAGAAGACATAGGTGGAAGTCCTTCCCCAATAGAAGTTAACTTGTACAATATCTCAAAATCTTCATCTAGCTTGTCTAACAAGATCCTTCCTGAGAGTGGTTGGCTCATGTGTTTAAACTTGGAATGGTCCATCCTTCTACTGGTCATCAACTTTTTATGCTCACTTAAAGGAATCACCTTATGTTTTGCATCCCAAAATGCGGGGAATCCTTTTTCTACTAATCCTTCAAATTGTCCTTTGAATTCTGTGAACTATTCATTCATTTCACTAGCTTTGGCTTGCACAGCTTCGACCAATGCATACTTCCCCAGGATTCGTTTTGTTGTTGTAATGGTTGTGATCCTGTCTTTGATGGTCAAATCTATGACATCTTGATCTGTCAAACTATTTAGGAAATTTATAGCATTATATGCCGTTGCCTTAGGCCTTTTGTGCAGCTTTTCTCTCATGGCAGTACAACTCTTAAAGACGTCGTCGACTATCTTCTCTTTTGTCCTCATGAGATCTAGATAAGGTATGAATCTTTCAGCTTCTTGGATAATTAGATCCCAGACTAGATGTTTGCACCCCTGCATAGCCGTCTTCCCTATTATTTGCTGAGAAAACCTGTTGTTCATTTCTACCAACTCTTTATATTTTTCTTGCAGGACTTTAATCCCCTTTTCCTTTTCATCATTTTCTTCTTTCAACCTCTGATTCTCTTCTCTTAGCTCTCGTATCTCAACATATTTTAGGTTGATCTGGGGCATGGATTGTGTAATGCTGTCGGTGTCATCTTTCCCTCCATTCAAGGCTTCTCCTGCTTGACGCGAACCTATATTAGACAAGCTGTTCTTCAGTTCTTCAATCTAGTTCTTCAAACTTGTCCTTTCTTTCTCCCAGTGTTCCTCTTTTTCTGCAAACTTTAGTAATTCAGATTTGTTATCATTGATCTCCCTTTTTAAATCTTCCTTTTCTTGTATTAGCTTTGTTTCTTCGGGAGCTTGTGTTAGCTGGGTATTGGGAATCTTTATTTTCTTCTGCATTTTTTGGATCAAATCATCTTTATCTTTCAACAATTTTTTACTTACCTTGCCTCCCCCATCTTGTTCTATTAAATCAAACTGCAACTTTTTGACCTGCTGCTGGAGGGATTTATTTTCTGACCTTTCATATTTCAGTTGGACATCCATCTTATTTACATTAACCTCTAGATTAGAGATTTTCAAGGCCGCCTCCACTAAGTCATCATATAGGCCTTCCCCAATTTGTCTGTGGAATTGAATCCTATCTGGTAGGGGTATCTTTTTCCAATCTATTTTTGCTTCAGTTATTTTATCTTTATCAGATATTATCAGATTAAAGGTCCGTGTTAGGATATCTCTACTCGTGGTCAAAGAGGTTCCTGCTTTAGACAAATTTCTTACGGTGGGAATTAGATCAAACAGCTTTTGTGCAGATGCCTGCTTATTTTTCCCATGATATTTAAACATGTCCTCTTGGGACTTAAATCTGGAATCTTCACTTCCCCCTATAGCATCTCAGAAGTTGTATTCATGGATCTGGACAACTGGGGTTGATGACCCCTCTTCTTTCTCTCCCATTCCATTTGTATGGATAACTAACTCATCTGGTATTTCTAGTTTGAGTCTTTTCCTTCCAATTTCTTCCTCTTCCTCTGCTTCAATGACTTCCTGCGAATCTCTTTTCCTGCATGCTTCCTGAGCGTTTAGAAGCTGGTCTATCTCCATAGGGTCATCAGCTATGATCAGGGCTTGTAGTTGTAAATCTATATCTTCAGCCTCTTCGGGCTCATACTGTAATAAATTTCACCCCTTCGGTAGCCCTTCAGCTTCTTGGTGTTCCAAGGCTTTCAGACCATTTTTCTTTCTTCTCTCGGCTATGATATGCAGAGGATCATATGCGATAGCTATGTCCTTTCTGAATTCCATTTTTCTCAATAACTTTTCCACTTCACCGATAGCCTCTTTAAACTTTACAATGAAAGGGACAACCTGCCAAGGGAGATTTATATCAGAACTTTTCTTATATTGTCAAAAGTGCTCTTCTTTTGTAGTCAGCCTTTGCCGAATGAACTCGAGGGCGAAAACCCACACCGTCAAGAATGCTGGTAAAACGTATGGTTCATGTACAAAACCATATATCCTTATTACTGTGGCATCTTTTAACAAGAACCAGTCACCAACGGCTTTTTCACCTTTCAACTGCATCAGGGATTGCATCTCGGGTAATACTCTGGGTAATTCTTCTTCAAACATGACTTTATACACAACAGATAGAATATAATTCGTGTAGTTGAAAACATTATCTTCCAAGTTTCCTGTAAAGAGTAACTGAGAGAAACTCAACTCATCTATACTGCTATGCAGAATCATTTTAGCCAAATAGGCCTGGAACCAAAATAATCTGGTATTCTCAAAATAACTTAACTGGGCATGTATTTTCTCCGCCAAAAACTCCTCAAACTTGAGGGATGGTATTGACTCATCTTCCACCTCTGGGGAACTAACGCTAATCCTGAACAACAGACTTAACTGTACTTCAGTTGTCCACAAATCTAAATCTAAACTTAAGAACTCAGCTATCAAAGAGAGGACCAACTGGGTATTGTCATTAGAAAGGTTGACATCTAGCGGGTAAGGGGTGTCTGTAATATCTACGTCAGGTTTTAAACAAGTGTCAAGGAAAGCCTTACGAATTTCAGGAGGAATTTGTCTGTACAAAGTGACGACTGACTCTTCAGAGGAACTTTCGGGGGCTAGGGTTGGAGACTCTGGTACGGCAAGGGTGCTTCGGATAATGGTAGGGTCAACATTACAAACTATTTTAGACTTCCTGGAATTCATTATTACTCGTTGGGGCTCTAAGTAGTTTATTGAACACCATGACACGAACTCAGGGAATGGCATAATCTGTTCTAGACAAAAGAAAATAAAAAAGGACTGATGGACCCCATGGACATCTACCCCTTGCTCGAGCAGAGTTCTTAGCCTTCCTTTAATCTCTGGTATAGGGAGCCGAATGCCTGGGTCGAAAACGTCACAATCTTTGTCTTCTAGGTTTACTCGGACTTTAGAACTAGCAGAAGCCTGTTCTTCTGTCATTTTATAGCTAGAAAACACACTGCACATTGAAAACAGAGAAGTTTGGGACCCTACCTATCACAAGAAAAGCTTGAGAATGACCTTTTTCCCTGTCGTCCTCTTCGGCTTCTGCGCTTCCAGAAGCTTCCAACTCCGACAGGTCCAAGAACGAAATGTTTATTCTTCTCATGCCATGCTATATATATAAAACCCTTTTCGGATAACTTCTACCCACTTTTGCCAGTTGTCCCTTTCTCTTACCCGTCGATCTGCCGGGTGTTGTCTTGGATCCATTGATTCGAACCTTTATTTAACCTTTTTGATTTGACATTTCTTCATCTTAGCCGTAGGATCCTTTATTGGCTTTTAAACCCTAGCCATCGATCATATCCAACGATGGTATCGCGACCCGACCTTTGGTTTTGGATTACCACTTAGCCCTCCTCGCGAGGTGTTCAAAAGGTGACACATGGCAGATGGTATACAATCTCGCAACCACCCTCCCTACTTGTATGGAGCACTCTTTTACCTCGTGAGAACCGTCAGGGATCGTTGATATTGCCTCTGACATATCTACGGTGGGGAGTCTCCTAGGTGTCTAAATTTCAGTACCTTCGTAGGTGGAGCCTACTAACATCCGCCAGCCATAGATCTGACTTCTTTTGTTGCGAGTCATTGATCTGCTTTGATCCTTGTGCTGATGTAACCATGTGTCTTCTGCACCGTTAGATTCATGGCTGTGCAATCCACACCGTTGATCTTATTTCTTATTGCTCCCCTGTGGTGGTATCGCAAGCCTTTTGGTGGTTTTTGTTTACCGCCGAATCACTCCTGCGAGAGCTCTTCTAACTGCCATCTGTCCAAGCGGTATGCCTCTCGCGACCACTCTCTTGTGTTCCTTTCACACAACTTCGCAATATGAGGATGATTTATGGACCGTGGATCTCTTTCGTGCCTCGGCTCAACGGTTGGAAAATGCTCGCTCTTTATCTTATACTTTATTTCTCATCAAACTATAGGTTATCAGCATTTTCACCCATTTTCATTATTCAGGCTACCTCCTTAGGCTCAAACTGCTCAAACCCTTCATCTTTCTCATCATTTCCCTTCTTACTTAGATATTTTCTTGGCCTTAGCAACCTGGACCTGAATAGGGAAGGGATTTTAACCATCTTTTCATAGAGCCTACCCATGGGAATGGTCTTAGGATTATGATTTTGGGCAAAAAATTTATGGGTGCCAACAAAAGGGTCAATTAGCATTTAATGACTGATCATCGTAAAACACAATAAATATCCATCCATGTAATATTGATTTGATATAGAGTGGAATACAATTATCAGTTGAAGTTAAAAACATAGTTTTTACTCTGTATTTTCGGTTATGCTATGTTTTTTGAGTTTGTAAACTCATATTTATTTCAAAGTTATTTTTCTCTAGCAAGATAAGAAATCATATTTTATTTTTTATATAGATATGTTAAATGTGTTTGATTGCTGAAACATAGTATTAGCCTACATTTTATGAACGAAGGGGTCGTCAAAATAAAGTTAAATTACTTGTTGAAATAGTTGCTGAAACAGTTTCCTGTAGAATACAGTTTGTTGAAACAGTTGCATAACTTTATTTTCTTATTGAAAATTGTCATGTAGGTGATCGTTTCTGAGTTTAGTGATTAGTGCATGTTGTTGTGAGTAAACGAAACACTCGCCTGCCTTCCCACAAGGGCTAGGGTTAAAACAAACGCTCAAAACATTCAAATGTCAACTAATAATGGTAAAGAATAATTTGTTAAAGACCTAGGGAAGGGATATATATAAGTGAAACATGTATGCAAATGAACTTGCATCTATCTAATTATGGATAGAGTACCTCAAAATAATACTGACTAGAGCATGTGTGTATATTGTAGAAAAATACCACACAATCTATGGTGGTAGAGGTAGTGCTAGACTTCTGCAGCCAACCTATCACAATAAATCTTGGAATGTGGTGACTTGAGAAACCAACCTATCACAATAACTCTTGGAATGTGACATGTATCTATTGAAGAGCTTATTTAAAGATTTGTTAAAAAACCCTAGCTGCCAGTTTATTTTATTCATCATGTAGCCTACATAAGAGAAGCGTAACGAATAAAGTGACTATAAAAAATCCAAGAATGTGCTAAAAATGGTAGATTCCGCTCTACTTACTAAATACAGTGAATGAATGAAGCTTTGAGTAGGTACAAAATTTGCTCAAAATTGTAAATCTATGGATTTACAATGCAACAAACATAATAAGAGTGTAGTGAGAGAAAGAGTTTGTGCCTCCTTGAATTATTGGATTGAAGTCGTGATTGTTTGAGAAAAATGATTAAATGACAAATGTAACTCAGTACATTGGTCATGGTATTTCTCCCATAGAGTTATGTGGTCACGATTAATTAGTATTGATTGGATATTGATAATTTTTTATTATTTTTGATGTTATTAAATAACTTGTTAATTGAATTAAATATTGCATGTTTTTAGATATCTATTTATGGCAATTATTCATGTTATATGTGAAATAGAGACATGAGTGGCCACAGGCTGCTGCTGAGTAAGAGTGTTTACGGGTGGATGACTACAACATGGTCTGAGGCTAGGAGGCTAGGGAGAGGGAGAGGGATTTGTACCCTCACCCCATTAATGGTTATATTCTTAAGCTCTTAAGGGTTGTGGACCTCATAAAGTTTTATGAGGAGGCTATATCCCTCAAGGGTAACTCTGCATTGTTGCATAAGTTCCTCCAACGTTGGGATCATCATAGGAAGGAATTTCATGTTGGTCCTAATTAGTGGTTGCAACCCACTAATGAGGAAATTTATTTCATCATTGGGCTATCCAGGAGAGGGGAGGATTTTCCCCAATTCCCTAATGTCTCAACTAGTGTTGCAGCAGAGAGTCAGCTAGTTTACTTTCAGAGATACATCAATGATGAGGTCGTCCATCCCTCTAAGTTTTAGGTGAGTGGTAGGCAACTTAATATTTATTCTTTTGGTCGAGAGGAGGTTAGGTGCCTCTCTCTTTTTCTTACGACTCTGGTGCACTCCACTTGTGATGGTAATAGCATTAGTTTCCCTCTATTGTATTATGCTGACTCTTTATTGCAGAGACCTAGATCCATTAGGTGGTCTGCCATTTTTTTGTAGTAGGTTTGTTATGATTTGGATAGATTTCGTGCACTGATTGATGGGAGGTTCAGCTTCCCTTTTGTTCAGATATTTTTTATCTATTTTTTTAGAGGTTTCCAGGCACCAGGCCATCATCTTAACACCTCCCTTATAGGTCAATGATAGAGGTTCATATGCACATTTGGGGGCAGATGATTCCCAAGAGGGCGAAGCCTGACTTCTTGTCTAAGATCACATCATATGTGCTCAAGATGCTAGGCAGTAGTGCGGAGGACCATGCTTTAGACATTATGCCATATCTATGCATAGGCTTAGACGGGAGAGGGTTACCCAACATCATCACCTAGGAGGATCCACTAGATGAGAGAGATAATATTAGCGTTATGTTTAAATTAATCTAGTTTCATTTTATTCTCTTTATACTTAATGCAAATGAAAGATATTCTAAATATTAAATTTTTTAATGAAATTGTCTAATTATTATTGTGTACTATATATTTTCCAGACATTGGGACATTTGATGGTGAGGTCGAGCTGCCTTGTCCTTCTCAGGAGGATGAGTATATGCAGGAGCCTGATCAAGTCGAGCCATAGTTGGCTAGCACACATCCTAGCCACTATCCACATAGGACCTAGGACAGCTATCGCCAGGATGTGGTAGACAGGTTGGAAACATTGTTGGCACAGTAGGGCGTTCAGCCTATACGAGTGTATGAAATGTTTAGACAACCTCACCTTGCAGACATATGGAGGATTGTTCCTTGTTAGATGAGGATGTTGATGTAGCATATTTTGGGTGCATGCATTCGATTAGTTGCTATAAAGGATGACCATAAACCTCCTCCTCCACCTCTTCCACCTCCACCTCCCCCTCCATCAACTTCAACATCTAATAATCCACCTCCTCCTCCATCAGCTTCATTGACATTTCATCCACCTCATCCTCATCCATCAAATCCTTCATAATATCCTCTACTCCTACTCAACCAACGTTTTGATACTAATTCATCATCCACTCTACTCCTACTCGATTGGCCTGTTGATCCTACTGATTTTCCTAACCATCCACTATTTCTTGCTCCAGTCGGCTCTATTATAGAGATGCTCAAAGGGGGCCATACGATTCAGCTTTATGGATGTACCCATTCTTCTCTCTAAGCTCATTTTTTTCCCGACAGAGGTACTGATTCCTTTGTCTCTATTGGTGGAGGTTTTGATGCCTCTAGCTCTGTTGGTAGAGATGTTGATACTACCTCTAGCTCTGTTCATGGAGGTGATGATGCCTCTAGCTCTAGTCAGAGAGATATTGATGATGCCTCTAGTGGAGGTGGATCATATATGTCATAGCAGTTATTGGACTGGAGATATATTATATTTGGCATATTGTATCATCACTTTGAGGTTATATATGTTCATATCTATATATATGTACTTCATTTTTCATGTTTATGTTGATGTTTATTTATATGTTTATGGTGATGTGTATGTTAGGTAATGTTAGATGTGTGTGATGGATATGCATGTTATAATATAATGTGGCTTGCATTTTGTTAAATGTTGTTATTAGATTTGTGTGTTAGATGATGTTATATGATGTATATATATATATAGTGTGTGTGTGTGTGCACGTTTTAGATGATGGTAATGTAATGTTTATGATGTTATGCTCATGTTTATTTGTATGTTTATGATGCTATATTGATGATTTTTATGTTTTATGTTTGTTAGCTGGTGGAAATGATCATGATGATGGCATGTTTATGTTTATGTGGTGAAAATGGTGATCATAGAACTATTATGTTTATGTTGATGGTTATGTTTATGATAGTGTAATGTTATTTATGTTTATGTTTATTATGGTACGATGATTTTATGTTTATGTTTGTTAGGTGGTATGATGATATATATTTAAAATTATAAATTAGGATATTTATTAATTTTATGTGATTGATTGATCACGTGTGTTAACACCAAAAATGACCCCCCTAGGTTGTGGGAGAGGGAAAGCTGGGGTAACCACTAACCAATCTTTAGCCTATGCTACTGATCCAACACAAATAGAGAGGGCTCTCTCTACAAGCTCACACAATACTGGAAATCACCAAGATTGTCAATAATGAAGAAAACACACCAGCATTCATCATAAAGAATATTCAATTACAACAATACAAAAGATCAACTTTCTGTTTGAAAAAACAAATGATTTAAACGTCATCGGCTGAAACATATGAATCTCTCTTTTGGGAAATGGAGACACGTCAGACAAAACTTAGGAAACAACTTATTTACAAAGGCTTCAACAAATGCATTTAACACAGGAGCGAGATAATAAACAACTCATAGTCGAAGTGAATTTAATTGGTGAGACAGAGGAGAAAGAAACAACCCATTGACGTAAGGCATATAACGAAGGATCCTACATCAACTTTAGCAGAGAAAATGACAGTGAAATACTTGGAAAAGATAAGCAGAGCATAATTTCATGAATTCTACTTAACTATCACACTGCTCCAAGCATTGAAGAATGTTACAGAATGGAAATAACAATGAGAGATGCACAATTAACATAGAAGACGAAAAACAGACTACAAGACCAGTTACACAAGAATCCTTGTAAACATTAGCTTGGCTTTGCAAGTTCTATTCAAAATATAACTCGGAAATGTCTTACAGAACAATACAAAATTCCCATAAAGGTTTTCAACAAGATTTTTCAACCCTTCTATCTTTAATTACAATGAATTTATAGATGCCCCTGGAGCTCTAGGCCCGCCTCTCTTCTGAACAGAAAACAATTGTAATTACTTGACAGCTAACTAAGGCATTTCGCCGTTACAACTTAAAACAAACATAGGCGGTATAGACCTAACCGCTTTATTACATTTACTAGCCTATTTTACTGTAGAACTAACTACTTCAACAGAAACAAAACAGAAAATTGACAGCTACAGCTTTGCGGCCTCCATCGCTCGCCATTCCCTTAACTGATGTCTTCGAGCTTGCTACTTTCATTGCTCACTGGCTCCTTAGCTGACGTCTTCGGACCCTTTCATATTCTGATTTTTAACCTTGCTTTACCATACTTCTCGATTAGCTTCCACTGGTCCTCTGAAGGTAAATTTTACGGTGGCGAGCTCTTTAAGTAATACTCTTAATTCAGTGTGTTCCTTGTAAGAGTATCCAGTATGCAATGTCCCTGCTCCCCTAAAGTTAGAGGCCAACTCGAAGTCTCTCGTCAGCTTCTCAGCTACTAGTTGGCCGGTCAAGGGCTGATCCATCCCCTCAAAGTCTTCCTGGTTCATCCTGCAATCCCACAACTTGGTATTATATTCCTCCTTAGACAACATATTTCCTTTCTCGCCCCAGAATTCAGGTAGGCCTCTCTTGAATAAAGGATCAAAGGCTTCCTTGAACATCTTTAGCTGTTTCGACAAAATGTCAATTACTGACTAGGTGATCTTTACCTATTCATGCTTGTTAATTACCCTTTTAGCCCAGATGATGGTGGCCACCCTGTCCTTGATGCCCATATCATCGACCTGTTCTTTAGATAAATCATTTAAGAAATCCACCGCGTTCTTAGCATATTCTGTAGGCTTTTTACTAAGTCTTTCATTGGCTACTGTCACAACTTGTATGGCTAAATTCACGACAGTCTCTTTGTCCAATATAAATTTTAGATAGGGCCTCAGGTCCTTAGCTTGTTTTATAATATCATCCCAGATGATTGTCCTGGTCTCTTGTAGCACTTTCTGCTTGATCACTTGCTCCTTCAAATTGTCAAGTTCCCCCTGCATTTCCTGGTACTTGGTTTCCCAAGCCTCCCTTTTTCTTTCTGCGTCATCTCTTAAGGTTTTCAAGTTAGCAACCTATTTCCTTAATCGGAGCAACTCAACATCTTCTAGGCTGGCATCAGCTATCTACCCTACCAAGGAGAAATCACCTGCTGCAATCGGATTTGTGTCATCTTGTTCCATCTCCTTTACTTTCTTTTCCAACTCTTCAACCCGTGTCCTCCATGATTCCTCTTTGGAAGCTACCAAGGTCATATTAGACTGCATCTTCGTTTCCTTCTCCATAAGATCTACCAATTGGGCTTTGCAGTCCAATAGTTCCCCCTTGATTTTTTCTTTCTCTTCCTCCAGCTCTGCTATCTCAGGGGTACTTGTAAATTGAGCAGGAGAAATCTTTAAGCTCTTCTTTAAGGTCAGAATCTCCTGGTCCCTTTCATTTATCAGCTCCTGGATATTCTTCCTCTTATCTTTTTCAGTTTCATTGGTTAACAGTTGTGTTTGGTGTTTCTTTGCCTGAGCCTTTAGAGACTTATTCTCTGCCTTTTCCAACTTTAGCTAGTGCTGGAATCTGGACTTACTTGTTTGCACCTTTGATAGCTCTATGGAGAGCTTCAATATCCTATTATAAATGACCTCACTTGTATCCTTGTGTAGGTTGATTATATCATGGATAGGGATGTCTTCTAGGTTGAATTTCATCTCTATAGCCTTGTTTTTGGTAGCTAGAGCAAGGCTCAAGGTGTTCTGAGCTAAATTTCTGCTGGAAACTAGGGCCACTTCCTTCTTGGCTAAATTTCTTACCTCGGAGTAAAGTTTTGCTTCTTCTGCCAAGTTATCTAAATTTTCTTCATATTCCTCCAATAGCTTGGCCCTACTTGTAGTAGATGCTGTAGGTCCTTTGGATGGTTTTCCAAACACGTGTTGTTTCACCTCATAGGGGAGCATTTGAAACTTGACATGCTTCTTCTTAGGTTTCTCATCTTGGATTTTTACTACCTGCTTCTCATTTTCCTCCACCCTTTGCCTCTTCGAGGCTCTTTCAGAGTCACTGTCTACATCCATAGGGCTACCAACCATTAAACTACCGGGATCTACTGGAATGGTGACAAGGGGTAAGCTTGCTGACCCTACTCGGGCTTTATTAGATGAGTCAGGTGGTGAGGGTGTGCCTCCCTGAAAAAGGAATTTTAGAGTTTGGGAATCCTCTGATGAATCGGCGTCCATGGGTTCCTGATCAATGTATTCCAACTAGTTTGCTTTCTCTGGCAATCCATCCATATCGAAATGGTCATATCCTTTTCTTCCAGCTTGCCTCCTTCTTTCTGAGATTATGTGATGTCGATCATAATTCATCGCAGCCTTAGAAGGGAGTCCCAGATCCCTCATCATCCCTTCAACTGCTGAGAGGGCTGTCATATGTTTAATCATAAAAGACCCTACCACCCATGGGAAAGCTATATCGGAGGATTTCTTGTTATCTAAAAAGTGATCACGTTCAGCCTTCATATTTTGTCTTATGAACTCTAAATGGAACAAACTGGGCATTAAAAAGGAGGGGAGTACATATGGAGGGTGTGAAAAACCATACACTCTGATTACTATCCCATGTTTCATAAAAAACCAATCCCCTGTCCCCTTCCCCATAGAGGGCTGCAGTAAATATTTCATTTCTGGGAGTACTCTGGGAAACTCTTTCTGGAAAAATATGTGATATACCTTTTCCATCAAATCATTCATGAAAACCAGGTAGTCTGAATACATTTCCTTTGTAATTTTCAGCTCTGGGATTTGCAGGTTTTTTTCGACAGCTGTTAAAAATATTTTTAGTAAATTGGATTGGAACCTAAAAACCCTGGTTTTAGGGAATTCAACCAATTGGGAATGGATACTTTCGGCCAGGGCGTCATAGAACCTTAGGCATGCAGTCTGGATAAGTGGATTTTGATCGTCGAGCTCTATTGGGAAAGTGCTCAAGATGAACATTAGACGGATTAAAGGCTTGTTGATGTACTAGTCGTTATCTAACCCCAAAAACTGGGCTATCATGGAAATAACACATTTGGACTCTTCTTTGAAAGTATTTGTCTCGTCAGGGAAATGTGAGCTAGGAGAAGTTGCATTTGGTAGCAAGGAGGCCTGGAAGAAACTTTGCTTGAGTCCATTAGGGGCCTGGTGGAAATGTTGAATTAGGGTTTCCATTTGATATCCGTGAGCTCTATGGTCAAACTCCAGGGGAACGGCCAGGGCTTTTCTAACAACGGGGCCTTTCAGATGGCAAAGGATTCTGGAGCCTAAGGCATCGAGGATTGCCCTCTGCCCTGGAGCATAATGGATGGCACACCACTCTACAAACTCAGGGCAATTAGGGGTCTGGGTGGTGGTAAAGCAGTGGAAAAAGGACTGGTATACTTTGTGGATGTCTACCTGTCTGGCCCTTACAACCTCCAGCTTCTCTTTGGCCATATCTAGGGAACTATTAAGAAATATGGTGTCGTATATGTCGCTATCCTTGTCTTCCAACAGGGATCTAAGCAATGGAGCTTCGGTAATAGAGAGGTCTACTATCTTGACCATTTAAATACCCAGTTGCAAAAAGGAGAAGAGAAAAAAACCTACCTGGTCAACTGACAGCTGGACCACCTTCTGGTCTCCTGGTCGGCCGGTATGCTTCTTCCATATTCGCCTCCTTCGCCCTTCAACGTGCAAATGGATAGAAAGGATGTGGACATGCATGGGGGTCGAACCATTTTGTAATATAGAATTCACCGTAACAACCTTGCAAGTATAATAGTAATTGAATCATGTCGACCGTCCATTTCTCTAGGCCTCCTTTCCACTGTAGATCTACTTACTTTACCCTCCCTTTGTCATCGTGGCCTTTTTTCAAATTAATATTACAATCCCAATCTCAACTGTAAGTATGATGTGTATTCACCGATCACGGTGATTATGGGTGTGGTTGGCGCGTCGACTATTAAAATTACTGCTATTAATATGGACCGTTGATCTACCTTCGCCAGATCTGAGCCATTGCAAGAAGCGTGCCACTTAGTTAGATCGCGGTGATTTAGAGTGCAGCCCATCTCCTGCGCATGTTAGATTAGCACTATAGCATCCTTATCGTAGATCTTCCACTTCTTCATATCCTTAGCGTCGATTGCTCTAGGCATAGGCCCATTGGTTAACACCGCACCCATGTCATGATATTCTCTACTTTGGGAGAGTATGCCTAGGGAATTTGTCTCCCTTTATAAGTTTCTCTATAATCACGGGATTTGCCTTGTCTATCCCAAGATCTTCTTCAAAACCTTGGCACCATTTGAGTGCTAACAATGTGTTTAAAATAGTGAGATGAAAATGATTTTAACACTTAACAAGTGTCATCAGTAAAAAGAATAAACAATGAATGAATGAACAATTTTATATAAATACATTGTTGAGCTAGAAATTACTTCTAAAAAAAGAATGTTTTGAGAAAATTTGACTATCAACTTACTCCAATATATTCCAATATATAAATGTGCCAACTATGTAAATATATAAAATGGAATGTGTAAAATCCTTATAAAGATTTCAATTTCAATATATGGAATGAACTAAAAAATACTTATAAGATTTTCAATTCCAATATTCAATTTTAATATGATGGATCAATATAAAATAGTAACGATTTAATGTACATTATTTATGTTTTTATTATGGTGGAAATTACTTCTTTGTTAATATATTATAAAGAAAACTAATTGTGAGTAATATTCAACTATATTATTATGAATTGATTTATTATTGCAAATGTATCACATGCATTTTATTGATTAACATAATTCATAGTAGTTATTAAGCAAATTCCTATCAATTGTGTGATTAATTTTAAATTGTGAAAAAAATATATCACAAAACCATTGCATATTATGGCATTAATTCCATCTTAAATGATTCCATTACAATATGTAATTTTCTACAACTATTATTAATGATTTGAATGATAGAAAAAACCAAGAAGATCGAAATTAATAAAGGAAATGAAAGGCGGTATATATAAACAACACAAATGCTGATTATAATTAATAAAGGAAATGAAAGGTGGTATACATGAGCAACATAAATGGTAAGCATAAATATAATGAAAGTAAAGAATAATTGTCTCTTTAATCCACTATATTGGTATTTACTTTACTAATCAATGAGGGGATGTTGTGTTCAATGCTCAATTTGAATCAAAGTACTAAAATGAATTATAAACCTAGACTTTAATCAAGGTATCGAGTAAAATATTGAATATTTTAACACTGTCTAACAATGTGAAAGTCCACTGGGATGGCAGGAGTGGGTGAAGTCATTCATGACACCAAGGGGAAAAAGAAGAAGGAGTATGTTTGGGGTATCGACAACAAGACTAACAACATCGTAGAATGGTTAGCCTTAATCAAAGGGTTAGAGATAGCAAGAAACACTGGTATCGAGGAAATGATTGTCTTTGGTTACTCTCTAATGGTTATTAGAGACGTGAGGAACTTGATGAAGAATCACAAGCTCCTGTCCTCCAAAATGCATTACCTTCTCAAGTGCATTGTCATTGAATTCAAAGCAATCCACTTCTTACATGTGTTGAGAGCCAATAAAATGCAGGCGAATGTCATGGCGAACTCAGGAGTTGGTTTAAATTGTGGGATCTTAGTTAGTAACCATGATGTTGCTGAAAATAGATGGATTCCATAATTCAGAGTCCCATTTTGTAAGTGACGATGTCCATCAAAGCTCCTGGAATAACATCGTCGGCCATGCTCAAGTCGGTTTTGGCTTTAAAACCCCTATTCCCACCATCTCAACTCTATTTCCTATCCTAAGTCGAGGTGAAGTTATGATCAAAATCTATGATCGACATTTTGGGATTTTCCCCCACGCTGCATTTATTGATGGGGGATGGGTTTCATGCATGAGAAAGGTGGTCTACATGCATGGAAACCGTCTTGCGTACAACATGACAGGTGCTTCTATTAATACATATGCCTGGAGAGGCATGAGCAATTACCTCTGCTTCATTTGTCATTCAAAGAGTAGATCCTGACGTTGGTTTGTAAACAATATGGGATTTTACAAGCCCACTCTACCTACGATTTTGGATGGAGACTTGAATCCCCTATTTCAGTGCTCGCGGTGTGGGAAGTCTATCGCAAATCCTATTTGGGACACAAATAAGTTTTTCCATGTGAGAGAAGGGGGCATGGAGCACTCGCAAATCCATTGTAAAGTTGATTTCCTGGAAGTGGACAAGTTTCTAATCTCTTCTCTGGCAAAGGGTGATTGTGGTGGTTTTTATACACAACAGGTGTATAGAAGGCAACGAGTCGGGGGGGATAGAAGCATGAAATACTTGGAAGAGCAGGTCCGTATACTCTTAAGTGAGAATTTGGAATTTAAAAGGGACATAACTCATCTCTTCTCCTTAGCTCAAGCCACGCATTCTGAATTTTGAGCTAGCAGTAGTCAGGAAAATGGAAGGGTAGCCATTCTGGCAGACAAAGTTGAAAATGTTGGCTTTGGTATTGCAAATATGGACTCCAAAATTGATGCTGTTAGCAAATAGGTACTTGAGGTGGATGGAAAAATAGATGTTATGAGAACAAAGATTGGACACAATTTTCTGGAAATGCATGAAAACCACAACAAGAAGAAAGAAGGACCGACGGATCCTTCGGCTGGAAGCATCTTCAAATAAAAGGACCTCACTCGCCAGTCTTTGCTTCTAAGATCCTCGGTATCTGTGTTTTTTGTATTTTTTTTTGTATTGGGTTCCCTATGGTCATGTCTCCAATTCTTACCTTGTCTTTACTCAGAAGCAGTTTTGTACAAACCTATCACAAATGTTTACAACTCTTCAAGTTTTCAGCATTGTAGGTTAAATTATCTTCCGCAAAGTGTTTTGTTTTTTACTTTTCCTACTCAGACGGTTTGTTCGAAGTTATAGTATTCATCTATTACGTACAAGTTTCATAGAAGATACATAATTGTAAAGGATAGACAAGTAGTGTTGGATGCAGTCTTATTATGGGAACAATCCTTCCCTAGATCTATGTAATACCATTTTTTTTTATAATACAAAGCTCCAAACCGTTTCTGTAAGAAAAAAACAATGTGAAACTCCACACTTTTCATCTCTCATTTAAGTTTTAAATAATAACAAATAAAACATAAAAATAAATTATCTCCAATTTCACAAAGATGTTTCCGAGTATCTCCATTTTCAGATTATCTTTAAACAGGCTATAGAAATCCATCAACAATGAAACTTCAAATACATGTAGATATGCATATGCATATTCCAAATATTGGGTTTTTAAAAATAAATTGTTTTACTTTTAATTTATTATATCATAATTTTAAAGGATATACATATTTCATTCTTGCCATAATTTTTTTTCCTTAAAGATATATATACATGTCTAATTATCTAAAATATAAAATATAAGTGTCTAAGTATAATACATTCATTATTGTTATTCAAATGAGAGTAGTTGAAATTACAACAAACAATAAATATGATTAACATCAATGATAATTTGCACTCTAATTAGCTGATTCTAATCCATTTGTAACATTGTTGTCCCCAACTGTGTAGGATTTGACCGGTCAGGTCCAAAGAGAGGGGTGGTGGAATCCAATTTAAGGCTTTCGAAGAAGGTCTTAGTGATATGAGAATCATCCTCTAGCTCATTTTTCTTGAATGTATGTAACAACATTGCATCCATGGCACTAATTTGTCGTAATAGCTCATCCATACCAATATCTACTTCCTTTCCTCCATTGCCAACATGTGAAGAACTACTATTATTGTAGGCATTCGTAATTGGTGAATTTGGACGTAGTGGAAATTCAATAGGTGGTTGATTCAATCATGACTGGCATGCTTCCTCTCCAAGTTGCGCTCTTTTTTTAGCCTTCTCTTGATTTGACATTGTATTGGGGTGCAACGGAAGATGGTAGAAAGGTCGATCATCATCAAAATCCATATTTAAAAAATATTGAACATTACATTGATGATGTTAGTAAGCACAATGCAATTGGTTTGATCTAGCATTATGCAAAATAATTATTACAGAAGCACGAGAATCATTTCCAATAGAAAATGTTTAGTTGCAAACAATTTATGAATTATTACAGAAGCATGAGAATCATTTGCAATAGAAAATGTTCAGTTGCAAACAATTTATAAAGCAAACGTTCAAATTGAGTAATAAATTAACATCAATACCACAGAAAATTTAAAAATTTCAAATTGAGAAATACATTTCTTTTGTAGGGCTAGTACCCATAGAGTTTCGAACCAGTGACCTTATGCAAGGAGTGTTTTAACAATACACCCATTAACCGTATATTCTACACCCCATGGGAAAATTGAGTAATACATTAACATGAATCCCATAGAAAATTAACAAATACAATTAATCAAAGAATAGCATTGTATCTGAGGCTAGCATCACATGTAGTGCAATTTAATATGTGTGTGAGATTTTGGCATGAAAATTATAGATATGAATGGTGTGATCATATATCCTTGACTATATGATGACGCAAATGATGAGTTTAGGGAAACTCCCCTACTTTATCCATAAAGCAAACAATTTATAAATTAAATTAACAATTTATAAAACAAAATTTGAAACTAAGCAATACATTAACATGAATCCCATTGAAAATTAACAAATACAATTAATCAATGTTTTTTGTCATATGCCCCAAGGGTACGTCTAAGGGTATCCCTAATGTAGGGTGTCTATGATGAGCGGTTGGTGGTCTACAAAAGTTATGGTTTATTAAAAACTTGTCACTAGGAAACAAATTACGTACATTGCATGCACATTAACAAATCTGGACACTTTCCTTTTCATAAAGAACTCTTGGTCATTGAAGTGTTCGTCAAATTAAAAATTCACAGAAAATAAAGAGAACCTAGAACTATTTATGAACCCTGCAATGTTCCCATGAGTGTGTGGATGACCATCCATATATAACAAGTTCTTCCTCTTAAAGTTTCCAGAAACATAACCATTCATGCACATACTATACATGGAAATGCTATGCTTGTATTTAACAATATTCAAGTAATCCGACCAACAATAGATAGGACCGAAAAATGACATAAGTGCTATTGATTGTTTGGGAGGAACGAGTACATGTGAAAGGATAAAAAACCCAATATTTACAACATCTATATTAGACTTGGAAATCATAAAATGATTACCACAAAAGGAGAATTTGGTTCCAAGATCAGGAACAGGCAGAGAAGATAGCCAAGTGCCATGTAAGGCATGATTATAAGAAGTTTGATATTTACTTTGAAAATTCATAGGAATGGAGAAATCGTTGCTACTCTCCAACAATTGGATGGACCTTGGTGTGTACTTGGACCGTATTTCTCTCAACTCATGAAAATTTTTGGATCTTCTAGTAAAGATGTGTTGGGTGGCAATCATATCGTAGTTTGGATCACTAGAAATTTTAGTTGACTAAACAAAAGTAGAGGGGTTTGTCAATTTAGGACAAGACATAGTTGTTTTGGCTTCCAAATTTTCCAAAAATGAGCATAGGGAAGTCTTCCCACGTGTCTTTTATATATAACCTATTGGATTTTTTATCGTAGTAGGGGGTATTAGACCATCAACATTGGGTAATCAGTCATTGGTGTAATGGGTGAGTGTGATACACCGAGGGTTCTCCTTCAACCCTTTACATTTTAGACAACCACATACTAATAGGGTGTCATAAAAGAGATCCAACTCACGAAAAATTACCCTTAATGACCTAGGATGGTGGCTTGAAGATGGCAAGTTACAATTGGTGGGGTAAAGTGGCTGCTCATTTTCATCTATGAACTGCTTCCAGTATCTTTCTCCCGAGAATAGTTTACAATGTTTTGCAATTGGTGGAATATCTTGTGCATCCGAACTTGATGCTGAATCAAGATATTGCAATATAGAATACATTGATATTTAGATTCACATGGATAAGTAACATAAATTCAAATATATAGTCAAAATATAAATAAAACTTGAACTTACTGGAGATGGAAAGGGAGAACTTGTTGAACGTTGAATAAGATGGAATGAGTTGGAATATGAAGATGTAGTCATTTGATGCTATAACCTTTTCTCCTTGGCACGTGACCCCAGTACGCGCACCACCGACATTGCAACCGCTCGAGTCTCTACACTCTCAATATCACAAATCAGGAGTGCACTATCATGCACATCTGTGGTACGATAATAGTGTTGCTTCAGTAGGTCCTCCATAGATATATCACTTGGCCTCCTTGGCTGGGTATCTGCAATCAAACCCAACTGTGCCAGTCTCGTCAAGAAATACACATTTGTGAGCGTGATCTCCAATCGCTTACCCTGTATCATGAATGCCTCTGCATCCGCATCCCAAAACCCGACTAACTTGTTCAATAAAAAGCTAGCCGAGCGCATCTAAGGCATGTTAGGATATCTCATCATTCAGTATGTACTTTGCATGCATGCATGCATCCGCATGTTTCCCAGTCACCAGTTTGATGCCTCCAGCACCTAGTCCCTAGTCTTCCAGCACTCAGGAGCCACTTTCCACTCTGTTTTATCCCTCCTAGTCAGGGAGGCACCCACTTCTCACCCACCACTTGAGAAGGGTGCCTTTTCTCACCTACCAATCCAGTTCACTTTAGTTAGTTAGTTGTCTTTCCTTGATTTGAGGCTAGAGTGACTCCTAACTGTTGTTACCACTCCGATTGACCTCCGATGAGACTTGACTACCTATTATGAGTGCAATTAAATCCTCATGTGCCCTCCACTGAGCCTCCATCCCTACATTAGTGCCATTACCATCAGTTACACTTATTACACTCAGTTAGACTCAATTAGACTCAGTTTGACACCTGTCTGACAGTGACTTGTGCATTGATGACCATCACTGATTAATGATGAGGACTCCTAGTTGGAGCCAAGCTACACCATGCAGTATATTCAAATGACCTCCTTGGCTAATTCAAATTTCTCACTCATTGTGATAGTATTGTATTGTAATTCTACTATTCTGAATTATAGAGCATTGATGCATCTCTCTTGCACAGTTTTTACTCCAATTTGTTTTAAATCATTGTGATTGATTTACTTGTTCAATAGATATGCTGTGACTAATTTTACAAGGCACTTATGTGAACTTCAATAGTCCACAGCAAGCCAAGTTGTCTTGCACATCCTCATCCTCCTGGATCACCTCTAGTAGCGGAAACCCCAGCTCGTGCTCTCTCCATGTTACCTTCGGCATCCTTCCAACCAAAAAAACCAAAACCCATAAGTTCAATATATACCAGAAAAAATAAAAAATAAAACCCAACACAGGCTGAAATGTGCACTCCAAAGCGCGCATCTCTGCCTTAGAGTCACGCTTCAAAAGCGTGCCTGTCAAGCCCAGAGCCGCGCTTTGAAGTGTACATTTCTCCTGAAATTCTACACTTCAAAGTGCGACTATCTAGCCCACAGATGCACTTCAAAGTGCTACTATTTGGCCCACAGTCACGCTTCGCAGCGGAACTGTCTAGCTCACATTCGTGCTTCAGAAGTCCGGCCATCGAGCCCAGAGCCACGCTCTAAAGTGCGATATTTCTCTTGAAACCCACGCTTCGACGTAGTGGTGCCCAAGCTTAGCTTGACACGCCTCCCCAGGGCACCAAATCCCCCCCAAAAAAACATTAAAAACATTACAAAACACTATAACACTTACCTACAAGTCGCAGAATGCAATTCCACCAATAAGAATGCGATAAATCTGAGTTTTCTCCTCTAGGGCACTCTACACTCCTCCAAATTTGCATAGTGACAATGACATGTGGAGGTGGGCTCCCATTACTATTTATAGCCATTTTGCTCATTTCTTGTTTTGCCCACGTTAAAGCCATACCAACTCCATTTTTCACACCGTTTGCACTGCTGGATTCAGATTTCTGTGCCTATGATGATGCTTGAGATAATTTCTTGCTCTCATGAAAAAAAATTTGGGCATTTTTTCCATGCCCCTGCCGCCTCGATTTGTGTTCCAACTCCTATTTTCGGACAATTTGCATTGCCAGATTTAGATTTCCATGCCCGTGATGATACTTGAGATCATTTCTCGCTCTCACGAAAAAAAAATTTGGTCATTTTTTCCCTTGCCCCTCGTCTCCTCGATTTGCGTGCCGCATCGGTCGTCGTCATTTTTTGCCATTTTTTGCATCGCGGCCCATCCATGAGCCCTCTCATCCATCCATACTACAGCCATTGCGTTATTTTTACACCATTCATCAACCTGCAAGGAGGCCCCATCAATGTTCCCCCCTAGCTTTCATTCTTCGTTCTCATATTTGTCCCTCGAATTGAACACTTCCTCCTTGCTTGGCCATTTCTTTTGTTCGGTATAATTTTATCCCTTTTTCAGGCCGAGCAATTCCTTTATGAAAAAGGACCTTAGGGAGTTTTTGTTAAGCTCTTTTCTGACTCCTAAAACAATGAAAAGATCATCGAGCAATCTTAATTCCTTTCATGCTCGTTGAAGTACCTGAAAGGGCATCTATCTGGTATAAGTTTAACCCTTTTCTAGACCTGGTAGACTAATTACGAAAAAGGAATACTCTAGTCACATCATCTAGAAGATTTCTTCATTGCATACTTTTATGCTTCTTTGGGCCTTAGAGACTAACACATGAAAAAGTACCCCCTCGGAGTCTTCTTACTGCTTTCAGGCTCTCTAAAATTGAAAGCAACCACAAGCATTCACCGTCCTGGGCTCGTATAAATCCACACGTCAGTACCTTTCCACCATTCCAGAGTCTTCTTATCGCTTTCAGACTACTTAAAATTGAAAGCACTCACGAGCACGAATTGTCCTGGGCTCGTACAAATCCACACGACAGTACCATTTTGCGCACACTTCTATCCCTTATTTGAGATCCTTAAACCATGAAGAAGTCCCCAACGGTGCCTCTCGCCACCATGATAGATCATATACAGTCCCACCATTATGGAAGCTCCCTAGTATGGTCGCCTTTGTTCAGAGTATTTTGTGATGTGTCACCATTAGAGTCTCCTGATATCATTCACCAGTTTTACTCCCCCTGAGTCTCCACCATTCCATTCACAGTGCCTGGTCCATTATGTTATGATCCCCTTCTATGAAGTCAGTTTCATATGATGCCAGGTCAGCCTTGCCGTCATGCTCTGATCCCCTTCTCCGAAGTCAATTTCATATGCTTTGCATGGCTTGAAAAGGAATATTCTTCTACAACTAGTTCCTCTTCACCAAACTCGGCCTTCAATATATCCCATGCTTCTTTTGGCATATAAACTTCTACAATATTATGAAAGATGGAATAATGTGTACTGTTTTGTATGAGATTTAACACAACAACTTGTCTTCTTTCTTCCTGAAATTTTGTTAAATTCTCAGATGCTTCTAGATCAATATGATCCTCTTCAACTACAAAATGCCACAAATCTTGTGACCTTAACAAATTCCTTATTTTAATGGCCATAGTTCATAGTTTTATCATTCAAAGTTCTTCCATAATCCTACTGATGTTAACAAATTTCTTACCTCTTCGATTTCTTCTGGCAGATCTTCTAGTACCATCTTCAAGATTCAATCTTATTGGTCGTTTTTCTTCGATATCAATGGTCCTTCAGACTTGAGATCCTTCGAAATTTTGATGAAACTCTGATGGAAACTTCAAATATCCTCTTCCCTTTTATACACAGGCTCTTCTTGGATCGATCTCTGTAAGACTCGATCTTCTTCAATATGATCTGAACAATGCTGGAACGTTGTCTAATATTTTGGTTGAACGTCAACAATAATTTTTTTTCAATACTGGATCTGTATATTTGATAAACGGATCTGGTCCTTTAACAGAGTGCTGCAGCTAGAGGAACTGACAAAGTGTGTCACAAGGTGCGTTGGGAAAGTGAACAATGATCACCACACATTCCCTTTAGCAACAAGTGTGTCAACGACACACTTAGTCCGTGCAGAGAGTGCGTTAGTGACGCGTTTTTCTTAGTAGTAGGTGCGTCAGTGAAAGGGTGACCCAGTTCCTGATAGGGACAGGGTGCGTCGACGCTTCCAAAGGAATAAAAATAGATACGTCCCCACAACTGTGAAGATATTGTAAAGAAACGTCATGCCTTCACGTCGATGTGTTCCCGTCTTGATTTATGTGTGTGTGCTTTCCACTATGTGAAAAGGATTACCCAAATACATGTATGGATAAGGCCATGCAGCTCTGATACCATGTTAAATTTTGTAACAAAGGAACAAGAAGAAGGCTTTCCCACATGTGCTTTCCTCTTCTTCCTGTGTTAAAAACTTTAAGAACTGTGTTTTTATATAGGTAAGTTTATTATTGAGTACATGATTATCGTTATCAATTTTAATTTATATTTTTTTTGCGACTTACAAGGCTAGACCGTGGTCTAAAAAACCATGACTTAGGGACATCTAAACTATCAAAATCATCTTGGATGCATTACTTTAGGCCATACCAATAGTTAAAATGATTAGATTTTAAAAGTGACTCCTCTTGAAAACCTTGCAAGATTCAAATGCTTGTCACTATGCCCATCAAAATCAAGTGATACCCAAATTCGACAATTTGCCCCAGACAAGGGTTTTTCACCGGAATCCAACATATTTTATTTTTCATAATATGAAATTAACTATGTTTTAATGGTGATTTTGATGGTAGAAATGTATTCAACACCATCAACAACCCGTGAGACATCCAAAATTTTAGAGTTGGAGAGTTGTAACCAGGATTTTAAAAAATTACATATAAACTGTCCATAATAAATCATTTCATATTTTCAATCCAAACAAAAACTTCTAACAAACCTCCTCCAGCAAAGCCATAACTGCCAAAAGTTATCACCCATAAAAAAAGACATCAAAATACTTTAGAATTCCAACCCAACTACCTATCATCCAACTATATTGAATATAACATAATTGAAATGTCTCAAAAGAACTTTAAACAGAATATGAGAGAAAAATTGATCTTGAAGCAGAGTTTTATATTGAGAAGAAGGAGACACTCATAGTGTCAACCATGGAATCCTCAATAAATTCATGAAAGTGTATAATACCATCCATCACACCAACAACCTTTTGGAAAGGCCATCTTTTTCAAAATTGTGTTTATTGTAAATAAGTTTAAAATAGATGCATGGGAAACTGATTATCAAATCTCTAACTCTTCCTTCCCATTGTTAAATGTTGATGACTTGAAGATTTGAATTTCATGTTTCCGATTCAATAATAACTTTAGAGTCACCCACAATTTGCAAATTAAAAATACCCCTTTTCTATGAAAACCGAAGCAAACCCCATAAAGCTATCAAATCTACTTTGGTGTTGGTTCCAAAACCAACACCCATTCTAAGGAAGATAACATGATTTATTTTTTACTTTAAGAACCATGGCTACCCCATAAAGGTCACTGTCAAAGTATCCAACAAAAATCTCATCATCTAGAGCAGGCATTGGAGGAATTCTTGCCTTTTTGGGCTTCCTCACTTTAAAATAGTAAAAAAGAAATTGATAGCTTTCGTGCTAACATTAATGACTGATGGAAATGTCTCCTCAAAGGTACATTTGTTACGATCCTTCCACACCTCCCAAATCATAGACAAGGGAAGTTCCTTGAATTTAATTTTTTTACTAAACCATAAAAGCATACTGTCTTGCAAATTTGGAGACTACTAGTTTTCTTTAAATTTAAGAAGTCTGAAGCATCCATCCCAAACATTTATGAAGGGCCAACGACAAATCCATATGTAATTGTTTACAAATATGTTATGCATAGAACATGGATGCCAGGACCAGAGAACCCCTTCTTATTGAGATTGTTCCTAGTGAATATCTTGTTTTCAAGACAACCCCAAATAAAACATTGCAACTTTTAAGGGATTCTCCATTTCCAAATTAGTTTTGATCAGCATTTAGTAGAGTTCTGGATGTGATTTTCAATAATGGTTTATCTTAGAAAATCCTTATGGAAAAAACAAGTCAAAAGTATATTTTTTCCCTTACCAAACTTGGACAACCCAACCAAGTGAGCCTTCACCAATCACCTCTGCACCCTCTTACAATAGAGTATGCTAAATATTTTTATAGGCTTCATTACATGAAATCCTATAGGCACAATACCACATGAGCTATCAAAACCATGGATTCAAAAACCACTTACTTTAACCTAAAACAAGATTAACTCAATAACTCCTTTACATAATCAAAATTAACATTAACAAAAGGTAGGAAATGCTTAATTTGAACGAACTCTTCCTTAAATACAAATAATTACAAATATTTCTTTCTCATTTTATCTTTTAAATTTAGAATTTTTTTAGCATAACTTTCATCGACTTTCATTGATTTCACTATTATTATAAGCATTTATTTTCATTTATTATTAAAATACCTAAGCTATTATTTCTATTGATGGTAGGCATCTCCATCGTTGTACTCGCCCGCACCATGTGATGGAGAGGCGCAAAGATGGACCGGAAATATGCCAGTGCCAAGAAGGCCAGACCTAGAGTTTGCGCAAGAGTCACAGATCTCCAAAAGTTTACGTTCCAAAACAATGCAAAACCCTAAGTGGTATTCATTCCCCAAAAAACAGCGCAAAATTAGTCCATACAATTCAAGGAGCTCTACGTTTTTGACAATAATTCAAGGAGCGCAAAATAGAACACAGCCTTGTCAATTAGACAACACTGGCACAGCCTTGTAGAGACGCTAAGCTTTACACCACCGAGTTACGGAAATATGAACATTGGCTCTAGCGATCATGAATAATGGTAGATAATGAAGCATTGCCATGTGTAAAAGGTGTCGTAACCAGTTTTCTTCAATGGTTTACTTTCTATCTGAATAGGATATTTTTTAACTAGCAAAGTAATTTTAACTTATGGTTGCTGAACATACATAGGATATTTTTTTAACTAGCAAAGTAATTTTAATTTATGGCCGGTGAACATGCATAGGATATTTATAGGTCACAAATAAAGTCAATAACCCTGCATCTTCTATCAGTTATTCATACATCAACTACTAGTTCTCTATATATAGATATCAATTATTTTTAATTTTTAATTTTTTTTATAATTGTTTATTTTGACTTTGGAAAAGATATAAACACCTATGGTATAATTAAAATCTTAAAGAGAGACAAAAACAATTGACTTGTAATATTTGGCATGTCATTATAAATTGAGAAATTTAAAATAACAAAAATGGGTGAAGTGTTTATGAGCATAGTTAAATTTTCACACAATTTAATCTAGAAAATTGCACTATATTTCTAACTTTAGAATTTGCACTATATAAAACAAGTAAAAACTAATTTAATTAATAATTGTATATAGTTCAAAACTAAAAGTTAAAATGAAAATAGTTTAGAAATAAATTTTATTCATAATTATATATAGTTCAAAGATAAAAATTAAAACATAACTATATATAGTTAATTTAATTTTACTAATTGGTTTCCTTCTAAAAGATTTCTTAAAAAAATTGCATAATAAATGACAATTTTGTATTTATTAAGAATATAAAAATATTAATACAACAATTTTGTATATTTTAAAAATATAAAAATATTAATATATCAATTTAGTAATTTTTAAAAATATAAAAAGTAATATTAATATTATCAAATGTTTATGATATTTTAAATTTAAATATAAATATAATAAAATATTTGTTTCTAATTATATAATTAAAAAATTGACAATAAATTTAAAAAATAAAATAATTTAAAAAGATTTAAAACATATATTACACATATTAAATTATCTTAGAAAAAAAAAAGCTCAAACAAGTATTTGATTTGTAATATAGTAATGATAAAAAATATTAATAAAATGATCATATCAATTATTTTTCTTTAATTGTTAACTTATTAAATGTCAAAATAAAAGATAAAAGTCTCCAATTCCACAAAATTAATAATAATATAATTTAAAAAATGTTATAATACAATTATGAACTTTTGCTCCAATGTTTGTAATCATTTTTAATATCATGGAAAAAAATATATCATAAATGCGTGGGATATCAAATTCCGAGCCTCACTAACGATATCAGATTAGATCAAATATTTTATTTTAAATATTAAAATATTAAATTGTATTAATATTTTTTTATTTGACGGAGCTTAATGAGTTGAGTTTTAATAGTGAATTTTATAACTTAAATTAATAAATACAATTTCAGATATTGCCAAGTTAGTGCAGTATTGAATGTGCCACGATGTCACTGTTGAAAGTTAACACATAAAACAACATATGTCCGATTGCCGGTGCAGTAAGTACAGTAAGTATATTGATGTAGCTGAGTTGAGTTAAGGCTATCGTCTCCATGACACATCGTTCATTACAATATTTCTGCTAAACAATTTGAGTTATGGAGATTCTAGAAGCTGTGATAACAAACCAGACAGCACGGCGTAGATCGAGAGCAACGGGAAAATGCAAATTGTAGATTTCATTTTGATTCTTAAAATTTCAAAAATGTCATGTACAGAGCTTTAAATTAGAAAATTTGCACTGGGGGGTTTGGATTCTTGTAAGCTCGGTCTAAAAGACGCAGAATTTGTAGCTGCAAATAGTTAGGCTAGCTATTTTGAAGATCTCTGTAATTTGGAAAAAGCTGTGTCAGTATCCAAATATTTAATTTCTGATAAGAAAAGAAACTCAATCAATTAAATAGTAAGTTTTTATTTAATGTAGTATTAGGCTAGCTATTTTTAAAATTTTAATTTTTTTTAATTTCTGACAATTAACCCTCAAACCATCAAACCAAGGGAAATTAGTCTAATCACTATTTTTAACCAATTATAAATGAATAATTTGAAATTTTAATATTATAAAAATTATTTTTTGATTTTTAAATATTAAAATTAATATATATATTTTTAAAAACTATTAAAAACTTTATATAAATATTTTTTTAAAAATTGAAAGTAATAAAAGTCAAAATTCAAATCGATTACTATGTAACTGCCTCCGTAAGTATAATAATAAAAATTCATTTCTATAAAATATTTAATATATTTAAAATAATTTTAAAATTTCATTATTATTATTAATATTAAAAAAACATTTTTAGAATAATAAAATTTTGTTTTTTTATTTATTTATAGAAAGCTTAACAATAAGATCATCATTAAATAAACCCAAATCACTAATAATAATAATAATAATATAGAGTTCTAATTATCCACAAAATAAATTTTAATAAATTTGGAAACAATTTCTTAAGAAAGAAACACATATAAATATTCCATATCACTTGAAGTTAAATAAAAAATCATAATCATCAATTACATTATGCACCCAATAAACATAAACTAATCCAATAATCTTAAATCTTACAACTCATAAAAATAAATTTGATAAACTTACCAATCATAATCACTTACATCTTACCTCTCATATATTACAGACACTTTAAAACAATCCCTGGGGGAAGATGTCCAAAGCTCACCCTGTTTCCGACGAAATAAAAGAAAGTATGAAAGTAAAATATCTTTGCAAATGAAAGAAAGTATGAAAACAAAATACCTTTGCAGAAAACAACCCATGAAAATGGCACAAGCACAATAAGACGTCCTCCATATTTTGAAATACAATTATTAATACAACCAAATATATTGAAATATAATCAGAAATACAAAATATATATAGTGCATACGTATAGTCTCAATCGCTTCTTCTATCTTCTGTGATAACACTTAAACAACAGATGAAAAGCAATATACTAGCTGCTTTGTAATACAACTGCTAATTCTGACTATATGAGAAAACATATTTCTGCAAGCTTGCAGCATTTCCCAGGGTTATGGTGTGTCATTAGATTCACTATGTCCATGTCCAGGAGGATTCTCGTGGCCAAGTTGAGCGCTATATCCTACTCGATTGACCGCGCCGTGTTTCTTCTTTTCCCTGTTAATCTCGTCGACTTTGACAAAACGAGAAACTCCTCGGAGAATCTCAACAGAAGGCCGGGGTCGAATTTTTAGCTTCGAAACGTTTGGCATATGATTCTCAAGATTATCATGTTTCAGTTCCATGACTGCCTTCATAATATTCGCTTTTTCAGCGGATTCATTTTTGTTTCCACGAGCTACATCGACCTCGGAATTACTACTCAGAGAGGAATTCATGAACCCTACATTCGGAGCACCTTCAATACTAAGCGAGACTGCAAGCAACGTAGAAAATAGTAAACTCATGAAATTGAAGACCTTCATCATGACGCTACTAATTATAATTAATGATCAGAAACCTGCAATCTTTGTAATAAAATGCAAACTATGCCACAGAGAAGATAAACTATGACAGGAAACTAAACTCATATCCTCCACGCTGATAGTCTTCCGTTTATATGCCAAATTTCAAGTCAGAGAATGGAAACATTTGGTGAATCATTGTAAATCGCCGCCTCGGTGGCCACTTTGCCGCGTCGCCGTCCGATATTACTTCTTCGTAGAGAAAGCGAAGCCGATCGTTCGATTAGGTGCCCTCAACAGATCTAACTTTATAGAAAAGTTAATCAAATGGAAATAATACTCTACTAACGTGATCCGAGTCTTCTATATTCGGTCAATACTCTTCGAAGATATTCCCTGCTTGATTTCGAATTATTCGTGATTCATCAGTTAGTATCATAGCAACATTACCTGCCGCCATTGCAAAACAGAGGTTGTAGCTATTAGTATTTATAAACTGTATCCGGATTTGTTCGATCTGTCCCATTAAGAAAAGCAAGAACAATTTTTTCAAATATTTATATATTCAAAACATGTTATAAAAAATAAAATTTACACATATCTCACTTAACAAAAAGACATACTGCGTATTCGATGCTTTAATAATGCGATTAGTTGCTTTCTTGGCGGCCGAAGGTGTTAAATGCTGTTGAACCTCAAAAGTTTATGAATGTTCTCGTCATTCGGGTTGTTGAATGTACGAAGGCTTCCCAGTGTGAGGTAGAATTGATGAGGTAGGCAAGGTGTTGTAATTGTCAAGCTCCATTGAGTGGATGCGTAAGCATGCAGCAGATCTCGATTTCCAAACTCGACGTCTCGATTTCCTCAGATCTCATTCCAATAATAAATACAGAAGAATTATAATTTATTGTTTGATTTAAATTTAATTTGGAAAAGATGCCATCGTTTAGACATTTGGATAATTGATCTAGTTTCTACAATCGTAAGCGTCACTCCCCCTAATCTGTTGATCAACATATTTTAATAATTGATTATTTCTAATCGGGTGATGGTAAGTTTGAATCCTTCTATGCCTTAGCAATTCAATGACATAATCAGATTTCACGCCACCCAGCTATGATTTGTGGAGAATAAACTGTGTCATCCCAGAGCACTTCTCAGAATTATTAGAACAATGACAGTGACATGGTCAGAAGTAAATTTACTATTTTTTAAATGTACGGTGTTAGAAATAGTAATCCCATTAGTTAAGTTGTTAGAAATAATAATCCCATTAGTTAAGTTGTTAGTTACATTCACAGTTTGTATTGCTTTAAACAGTCCCGTTTGTGCTTTGTAACTCTTTTGTTAATCCAAGATGGATTTAGGAGCTTCTTCTTGATTTGAGGTTTAGTTGAGCCCTTTGAGGTTTTGTTAAAATTGTTGTTGAACAGGCAGAGAGAAATCTGCTCTCTAGTGAGGTGTTCATGAGCAGAAGTTCTGAGTAATTTGTTTCGATGACGTTGGACAGCTTTGAGACTCCACCAGTTATAGGTTGGATCAGTTGTTGATGGAAACAGCCTGTTGAAGACATAATCCGGGCTTTGCAATTTCTAAGTTTGGCGTGAAGAAAAAGAAGCTGACTGCCCTTAAGAAATCGCTGCATTAAAATTTTGCAGCCCATTGGTAAGAGGTCCAGCGTGAGGAGAAAGCTGTGAAGAATTCTCGCTGAAGAATTTCGCAATCCCTATGAAGATTACCATTCAGGTATTCGCTTGAGAAAGTCGATGTAAGGTCATGTAGTGTTGAGAGTTTTCCGTACAGGTCGTGAAAGTACACAAAAGATCTGTCAATTCGTTGATGTGAGGATGAAAATCAACAGGTTAGAGATAACATACCATTCTATTGAAAGTGAGTAGCAGCTGAATCCTTCTATTTTGAAATATTTAATGATTGGTGTGAGAAATCAAATTAAAGGAAATGTTGTTTTTAAAAAGGTTGGTGAAAGTCTTTTACGCTATTTGGAACGCCTTTTTAAAAGAGGTTTAATATTGACCAAAATAAGAAAAGGGACCAGTTTGGGTTTATGAAAAGATTTTTATTGGAATATATATAAAGAGACTTAACGGTTACTCCCAAAAAGAAAATCGATTTTTGTTAAGTTTGAATTTGGTTCAAACCTCAATTCTGTGATTTGAGAAAAAGTTTTGAAAGTATTGTGAAAAGGTTAAAAAATACAGTAACCTTGGGGCTTGGATCCAGTAGCAGAGGCGGGGGCTGCAAATTACTTAGGCTTTTTTACCTTCCGTAGTAAGTTCGATAATGATGCCAACCAACTCAACTTCAGATTGTTTGTTACGAGGTCATGTATGGAAAAGCAGTAGGTGACTCGATCGGGGTGATGATCCAGAGTGAGTTAGAGTTGACTAATACATGTAATTGTAAAATAAATATATTGGTTTGTAATGGGTAACATGAGAAGATTAAAACAATTAAGGAGAAATATTAAACAAATAGTGAAAGAGAACAAAAGGGTAGAGGAAGTCTATTTTGTAGAGATGTATGGTGAGATTCTAGTTGGGGTTATAAATTGAGAAGATGATGAAGACAAGAATCAGATTGCGGAGATAGAGCAGATCAATGAAGATGAAGAGCATAATACATCTAATGAAGATGAGGAAATAGATGAAATATTGAGAAGATCTATGCCTATTTTGCCATTTTTCTAGGGTATGGATTATGAAATTTGGGCAAATAAAATGGAAGATTTGCTTTGTTCAGTAAATTTGTGGTGATGCTTTAGAGATGAGGTACAATAAAAGGAGGAGAAACATTAATACTTTGCAGCATATTGGTAAATTAGAAGAAGCTTCTATGTTTGAAGCAAAGAAAGAAGACGAAGACAAGAAAGTTGAAGAACTCCTTGATAAATTAGAGGAGAAGATTGAAGTCGTAGTTTGTAAAGCATAGCATGAAGAGGAAGGTGAATCCCACTATGTAGATACACCAGTGGATGATAAAGCTTCCATTGTAGAAGCCTGTGATGATGAAGAAACTTTGGTGAATCGAGATGACATTAACTTAGTGACAAAGTTTGTCGAGTTTGTTGATGACAATTCAGTTGAAGATAAAATTGTCCATGTAGCAGTATTTGATGAGAAACAAGATGAATATTTTGTAGAGTGTTTGGAGAGTCCATTCCTACACATCAAGAAGATGCTTGAAGCATCAATCGAGACCAAAGATTCTCATGTTTTTGGAACTGAAAATTTGTGTGTGTTTGCAGATTATGTAGGTACTATCAGAGAAGAACAACACTTGGATGTAGTGCTAACAGGTTATGATGAAGAGTTGAGAATGCTAGAAGAATGGATAGAAAATCCAAGGATTTGTGAAGATATGAACAAGTAGATTGTAGAAGATGAAGAAAATGATGTAACAAAAATACAAGGAAGAAGTTGAAATTAACATTGTAGAAATGCAATAGGAAATGAAGTTTTTATGGAAGTGTTTCACGAAGATTTTTGGGTGGCTAGTCAACCACAAAGATCCGTTGATTGAAGATACTATTGAAAGCAAGGCAAGAGGATGACAAAAACATCACATTTGGGATCCAGGCGAACATTCTATCTTTGAAGATGAAGATGAAAGAAATAGGCCTAAGCAACCTAATCTGAACCCAGTTTAGTTTTTGAAATTTTTGTTAAGTGTTTGTAAGCTTGGCGAAGACATAGACCAGCAAGCATTTGCATTTATGAGATTTGCATTTTCACAGTTTTAGAGTATCAAAAGTAAGAGGGAGTGTCAGTAAGAATGTAACCCTTGAGATTAAGAGGGAGTGTTAGAAATAGTAATTCCATTAGTTAAGTTGTTAATTACATTCTGTTATCGAGTTCTACGATCGGTTAGCTGGTATTGCTTTAAACTGTTAAAGCATGTAACATATATATACAGTTGTGTAATATTAAATAAGTAGTTTAACCGTTTGTTCTTTGTAACTCTTTTGTTATGTCTCTGCCCATATTTTGAACATACAGGCCTCAGTATCTTTAAATCTAATTAAATTAAGAGATCTTCCATACCTATATTGATATCGACCAAATTGTTTATCTCTTCTCAGTGGTCATTAAATTGTTGGAATTTAGTGTAGAGGTCTGTAGCTTGAGCTAGCAAGCTAGACTTATGGAGGTTGTGGGAGCAACCCCATTTAAATCATCATATTTTGTTTCTTAGCATTTTTCATGTTAGGTAAACTTTATTTGGTTAAAGAATTAAATGTATGTATATATTATAGTTTATGGTATTTGGTAGCCCATAGTATTGGTCCATTGTATGTGAAGAATTTTATTTACCCTTTAGACAACTTCATTATAAGGTGTGCCTATATGTGGTAGGTGATAGTGGGAGTGGCCTCCTTCACCAGATTGATTAAAATGGATATCAATAGATCTATTATGGCTGGTTTCTCACCTTAAATTTCCAACATAAATCTTCTTCTTTTTTAATTGGGTACTTGTTTAATGCTTAATGCTTATGTTTTAATGTACTTCTAATAATAACAGTTCAGAGATGCACATATTTGATTTGTTTTTAGAAGAAGCAGATACGAGATGGCTGAGGGAAATGTGTTTATGTCACTATGCAGAGGCACCACTCTCCTAGTTCTAGGAGGCTATTGATACTAACCGTCTGATAATTTTTTTTTTTTTCCAGATCTTGCGGATTTCTTTTGGAATGTTTTGTTTGAATTATGTTGGGTTCTGTGTTTATGCTGTTGGAATTGAACCTTGGTTGGTTGTTCCTTTGTTTGACTTTTTTTTGAAGAGGAAGAGAAGAGATGGAGGAGGGAAATGTGTATGCTTGTCATTTTATAGAGGCATGGCGTTCCAAGCTGCAGGAGGCTATCGCTACTAATCATCTTGTAATTCTCTATTTCCAAAGCTTGCAGATTATTTTTGGGATTTTTTCTTTTGAAATTTGCTAGTGGGTTCTGTATTTATGCTGTTGGAATGGAAACTTGTTTGCATGTCACTTTACGGAGGCATCTAGCTCCAAGTTGCACGAGGTTTGCATGTCACTTTATAGGTTGCAGGAGTCTTGCATGTCAGTCTATAGAGGCATAGCCCTCCAATCTGCAGGAGGCTATGGATACTAACCGTCCATTAGGAGAATTTTGAGGTAAAAAATGAGCTTCAAAACAAAAAATGTACTATCAAAATCAATTTTTAAGAACCAATCACATTTTAGATGATGACATCATTTATAATGGTTGAGGTGACATTGGTTGAGTTAAATATGTTTATTTGTGAAATTCTAAATGGTGAATGAAAACCCATAGTTAACCATATCAATGTTGTAAGTAAAGTACTCATAATGAAAAGAGTACTCTTATATTGCTTTTGAATATAATATAAATGTACCAAAGTACCTTAAATTACTTAGAAAATAAGTACTCTTTTATATTTCAATATAAAATAAATAAATTATAAATATTAAAAAAGTGAATGATTTATTCAAAATCAAAATTATATAATTACTTTTCAATATATAACATATATCTTTAAATAATAAATTATTAATACTAAAAAAATATTATATTTAAAATCATATAAATAATTAATAATTATATCCTTAGGGGTTTATATCTGAGATTTTGGATTGTGGACTTCATTGAGCCCATCATCAAGATTCATTAGGGCTAAACAATTTTGGATTGTGGACTTCATTGAGCCCATCATCAAGATTCATTAGGGCTAAACAATTGTACAGCCTCAATGCATTCTATAGTCGTCGTATTTAGTTAAGGGTAATGAATTGTTTTGATTAAGGTAATAAATTGTTTTAGTTAGTGGCGGATTCATACCCTCCACTTGGCAGGTGGGATCCCTCCTTAAGCTTCGTTAACTGGCATGATGACCCTGATTTATATGCCACCCGATGATCTGCGTGAACCTTAGATCTGCTCATCGCTGGGATTGGTGGAAGCAGGTCAAGTCGAGGGTTCGACCACCGAGTGAAAATTATCTCAGGCTTTACCTTGACGAGCGTCGATCGAAGGCATGTTTTAACCAGTCAAAACCTATTAACAAAAAATAATGTGAAGATATTATTTGCATCTTGGACTGGATTTTCGTAGGTTAAATGCTAGACCTAGATTGAGTCTGTTATAAAAATTAAGCAAATATTTCAATAAACAAATATTCTGAAACCTTATTGGGATATCTTGAGCATCTGTATCGATCACATTATAGAATATTTTAATCATTTCAATTGATGTATGATTTTTGTACGAAGCAGCGGAGAAACTCCCATCATGGATACAAATTGTGGCCGCAATAATTGCATTGATAGCTGTACTGGGTTTTTGTTTTGGAAGTTGGGCGAGCGTTTCCAATCATTTCAATCGACGTGTGATTTTTGGGAAGTTTTGGACTTTTTGATAACTCTTATCGGTTTGAAATACAACATATATATCGAGATAACATTTAATTCCAAAGAGAAGAGATGTGTATGCGAAAAGGATGGTTTACTCTACTTGTGTTATATAATATAAAGTCTGTAGATGTTATTGTGACGGATATAAAGTAAAGCATGAATAAACCAAAGTAAGTTTGGAATAAAGAACTCATTTTTTTATCATTGTTACACACATATTTGTAAATATCAATTTGTTTAAACATATATTATTTTATTGAATTCCAGAATTGACTCACTTGACTCCTTAAAACTACGACATAATTTTAATGGATAATTATTTCATTCTATAGATATCTTATTTTTTAAGTTCATAGATATATTATTTTTTAAGATATCTCTTTTTAAGAAGTTTATTAATATATTGTTTTTTTTAACCATTTTAAAAATTAAACAATATATTTATGTTACATATTAGAAATATTAACAACTTTAAAATTAAACAATATACTTATGCTGCATATTAGAAATAAATATTAGAATGTGGTAGAAAAACAATCATAATAAATTAAATCTAATTATTTATAACTAAATGTTCTTATTATTATTACTTGTTATTCTTTAAATATTTATTTATTAGTCAAAATTATAAGTTTGAAATTGACTCTTTTACCTTACAAAAATTATATATATTCTTAATGTTTTTATTATTATTACTTATTATTTTATAAATGTTGTTTTATTTAATCAAAATTATAAGTTTGAAATTGATTTTTTTAACCTTAAAAAACATATATTCTTAATTATTGAATTAATATATAAAATGAACAATCACCTAATTAATAATTTAAATGAACAAATTGTCAAGGAATGTTGTTATCCTTCCCATCCACATTCAAATCTTACTTTGTGACACTTGTTCCTCGGGAGCCGACTTTCTATGTAATGATTGTAAATCAGGCCATACCTTGATTCTTTCAAAATAGCAGATGTTGGCATTTTCCACAGAAAAAAAAAAAATTTTAAATGAACGATCACTTAATTGATAATTTAAGTGCATCACATAATTTTATTTATAAAAAATTCTTCATGCTAAAAACATTGATTTATAGTTTATAACTTAAAAAAATGAATACAATTGTTTATAAAAAATTATTTATAAAAAATTCTTCATGCTAAAAACATTGATTTATAGTTTATAACTTAAAAAAATGAATACAATTGTTTATAAAAAATTCTTAATGCTAAAAACATTGTTTTATAATTTATAACTTAAAACAATGAATGCACTTGTTTATAAAAAAAATATATAAATTTTAGGTTTTGGACAAATTTTACTAATGCTAAAATAAAACAAGGTAATGTTTTTATACTTTATAAATTTAAAAATGAATGCAATAATATTATTCATAAAAAAAATCGTGATGCTAAAAACATTGTTTTATAGTTTATAACTTAACAAAATGAATACAATTGTTTATAAAAAATTCTTAAGGTTAAAAACATTGTTTTATGATTTATAACTTAAAACAACGAATACACTTGTTTATAAAAAACTATATCAATTTTAGGTTTTAGAAATTTTTTACTCATGCTAAAATAAAACAATGTAATGTTTTTATAGTTTATAACTTTAAAAAATAAATGCAATTGATTTTATTGAAATTCTACATAAAACATAAAATCAAAATGATTTATCTAAGACAAACTACAATTAACTTTCAAATGCTAAATCAAAATATGATGCTAGAGATAAGTTCATTCAAAATATATAAAGATATAAATGGAGAGATGTTAGAGAAAACATTGTTTTATAGTTTATAACTTAACAAAATGAATACAATTGTTTATGAAAAATTCTTAATGTTAAAAACATTGTTTTATGATTTATAACTTAAAACAATGAATACACTTGTTTATAAAAAAACTATATCAATTTTAGGCTTTAGATAAATTTTACTAATGTTAAAATAAAATAATGTAATTTTTTTATAATTTATAACTTTAAAAATAAATGCAATTGATTTCATTGAAATTCTACATAAAACATAAAATCAAAATGATTTATCTAAGACAAACTATAATTAACTTTCAAATGCTAAATCAAAATATGATAAAGATATAAATGGAAAGATGTTAGAGATAAGTTCATTGGATTCTCTGAATCATTTCATATTATTTAGTTAATTAGTAATTAATTTATTAATATAATAGAAAATAAACATATTAAACAACAAAGTATGCCTAATGTACAATATAAAGATATAAATGGAAAGATGTTAGAGATAAGTTCACTGGATTCTCTGAATCATTTCATATTATTTAGTTAATTCGTAATTAATTTATTAATATAATAGAAAATAAACATATTAAACAACAAATCTTTATAAATGGGGAGATATTAGAGATAAGTTCATTGGATTCTCTGAATCATTTCATATTATTTAGTTAATTAGTACTTAATTTATTAATATAATAGAAAATAAACATATTAAACAACAAAGTATGCCTAATGTATACAATGAATAGTATATTTTATAATTTCCATTTTTCAATGTAACAAAAACATTTAATTTCAAAATTATGCAATTGCTAATTGTTTCATTTCTAAAATTTATAAAATTCCATTGTGCATATTCATATAGATGACCATATTTAAACCGATGAATATACATTCAAACAAAAATTCCTTCAAAAGGACCAATTTACCAATTGTGGTATACGCATCGCATAATATTGTTATTCATAACATGTATACACTTATAGTTAAAAGTATTAAAATGAACTTGATTGATCAATTGTGATATCAAGCATCATATACTATTGTTATTCACCTAATGTTTTAGATTGTCTTGCGACATTCTTACATGTTTAATTAACAATCTAAAATTCAACTTTTCAATGTTTTTCGAAGGTTTTCCAAGGGTTTTGTCACATTGCGGCGTTCATTAGGTGCCATGTTTGATTGTGACATTGCTCCATGGTTTTGTCGCATTGTGACATTTATGTTGGATTATGACATCTACTTTATTGACTTATATAAAGCGTTGCTTCACATAAGTGAAGTATTGCATCGCATAATATTATTATCAAAAAATGAATGCAATTGTTTATAAAAAACTATATCAAGTTTAGGCTTTAGAAAATTTTTACTAATGCTAAAATAAAACAATGTAATGTTTTTATAGTTTATAAATTTTAAAAATGAATGTAATTGTTTTTTATCAGTGAATAACAACTACAATTAAAATCAAAATATATAAATATATAAATGGAGAGATGTTATAATGAATAGTATTAGAGATATGTAACATTGTGATATATGGGAAAAAAATTTTAAGACATGGCAATGTGCCAAAACCCATATATACAAAACTATCTCATTAAAGGATGCTCAACCCATCTAACATTTACCAACCTCTAATGTTTACCAATTGTGGTGTAAGCGTTGCATCCCATAATATTGTTATTGATAATATGTATACACTTTAGTTAAAAGTATAAAAAGGAACTTGATTCAGCAATTGCGATATCAAATGTCACATAATATCATAATATGTATACACTTTAGTTAAAAGTATAAAAAGGAACTTGATTTAGGCGTTCATTAAGTGCCATGTTTGATTGTGACATTGGTCCATGGTTTTGTCGCATTGTGACATTTATGTTGGATTATGACATCTACTTTATTGACTTATATAAAGCGTTGCTTCACATAAGTCAAGTATTAAATCACATAATATTATTTATCAAAAATTCTTGACACTAAAAAAATTGTTTTATAGTTTATAACTTTAAAAAATGAATACAATTATTTATTAAAAAATATTAATGCTAAAAATATTGTTTTATAATTTATAACTTAAAAAAATTAATGCAATTGTTTATAAAAAACTATATCAAGTTTAGGCTTTAGAAATTTTTTGCTAATGCTAAAATAAAACAATGTAATGTTTTTAGAGTTTATAACTTTTAAAAATGAATGCAGTTGTTTTTTATCAGTGAATAACAACTACAATTAAGTTTCAAATGCTAAATCAAAATATATAAATATATAAATGGAGAGATGTTATAATGAATAGTATTAGAGATATGTAACATTGTGATATATGGGAAAAACATTTTATGACATGGCAATGCACCAAAACCCATACATACAAAACTATCTTATTAAAAAACTATCTCATTAAAGGATGCTCAACCCATCTAACATTTACCAACATCTAACGTTTACCAATTGTGGTATAAGCGTTGCATCCCATAATATTGTTATTCATAATTTGTATACACTTTAGTTAAAAGTATAAAAAAGAACTTGATTTAGCAATTGTGATATCAAGTGTCACATAATATCATAATATGTATACACTTTGGTTAAAAGTATAAAAGGAACTTGATTTAGCAATTGTGATATCAAGCGTCACATAATATTGTTATTCACATGAAATTTTATATTGGATTGTGACATTCCTCCATGTTTATGTAACAATCTAAAATTCAACTTTTCAATGTTTTTCGAAGGTTTTCCAAGGGTTTTATCACATTGCAGTGTTAATTAAGTGCCATGTTTGATCGCGACATTGCTCCATGGTTTTGTCACACTTGCTCCATGGTTTTGTCGCATTGTGACATTTATGTTGTGTTATGACATCTACTTTATTGACTTATATCAAGTGTTTCTTCGCATAATGTTGTTATTCATAAGTCAAGTGTTTCATCGCATAATATTGTTATTCACAATATCTATATTGTTTTTTATATGGAATTGAAATGTTTTGCAAGGTTTTTGTAAATTCATTAATGTTTATGTCATGTTTTACTTATGTCAGATTGAGACATTAATAATTTGTTAGGTCACATTTTATGTTTTGTCACAATCTGAAATTCAAATTTTTAATGTTCCTACAAGGTTTTGTAAGGGCTTTGTCACATAGTATAGGCATATGTCAGCTTGGGACATTAATCAATTGTTATGTAACATTTTTGGTTTTGTCGCATTGTGACGTTCATCAAGTTTTATGTTGGACTATGACATTCCTCCATGTTTAGGTCACAATTTGAAATTCAATTTTTTCATGTTCCTAGAACATTTTGCAAGGGTTTTGTCGCATACTATATGGTTATGTCAGCTTGGGATATTGACCAATTATTATGTCACATTTTAGGTTTTGTTGCTTTGTTACGTTCATCAAGTTTTATGTTCGATTTCAACATTCCTCCATGTTTATGTCACAATCTAAAATCCAAATTTTTAATGTTCCTCAAAGGTTTTATAAGGGTTTTTCCACATTGCGACGTTTATCAAGTGCCATGATCGATTGGGACATTCCTCCATGGTTTTGTTGCATTGTGACATTTATGTTGCATTATGACATCTACTTTATTGACTTATATCAAATTAATGATGTTCAAAAAGGGTTAAATGGAACTGTAATTTTTTGCAAGGGTTTTGTTACATTGTGATGTTTATGTTGACAATGCAATGCGACATAAATTCATTAATGTTTATGTCACTTTTTACTTAAGTTATCTTGAGACATTAATTAATTGTTATATGATGTTTTAGGTTTTGTCACAATTTGAAATTCATATTTTTCAATGTTCCTACAATGTTTTGCAAGTGTTTTGTCACATACTATAGGGTTATGTTAGCTTGGGACATTAATCGATTGTTATCACATTCTAGGTTTTATCGCATTATGACATTCATCAAGTTTTATGTTGGATTGCAACATTCCTCCATTTTCATATCACACCTCCATTGTCATATCACAAACTTAAATTAATTTTTTATCAAGTTTTATGTTGGATTATGTCATTCCTCCATGTTTATGTCATAATCTGAAATTCAAGTGCTTAATATTCCTTGAAGGTTTTGCAAGGGTTTTGACACATACTATAGGGTTATATCAGCTTGGGACATTAATCAACTATTATTTAAGGTTTTAGGTTTTGTCGCATTGTGACGTTCATAAATTTTTATGTTGGATTGCGACATTCCTCCACAATTATGTCACATTATGACGTTCATCAAGTTTTATGTTGTATTGCAACATTCCTCCATTTTCATATCACAATCTTAAGTTAATTTTTTTTATGTCCCTAGAAGGTTTTGCAAGGGTTTTGTCACATACTATATGGTTATGTGTGCTTGGGTCATTAATCGATTGTTATGCCACATTTAAGGTTTTGTCACATATGACGTTCATCAAGTTTTATGTTGGATTATGTCATTCCTCCATGTTTATGTCGCAATATGAAATTTAAATTTGTAATGTTCCTTGAAGGTGTTGAGAGGGTTTTGTCATATACTATTGGGTTATGTCAGCTTGGGACTTTAATCAAATGTTATGTCAGGTTTTAGGTTTTGTCACATAGTGACATTCATAAAGTTTTATGTTGGATTGCGACATTCCTCCAATGTTATGTCGCATATTGACATTTATGTTGCATTATGAAATCTACTTTATTAATTTATATCACTTAATGGTGTTAATCCAAGGAAATGTTGCATTGTGATGCTTACAACATTAATGCAATGGAACATAAACTCATTGGTGTTAAATGCCATCATTCATTAAGGGTTATGTCACATTATGACATTCAATAAGGGTTATGTCGCAATGCGATGATGTCTCCTGAAGATGTCATTAATGAATGGTTATTTCACATTGTGATGACATTTATCAAGGGTTATGTTGGATTAAGACGTTTATGTTGACAATGTAATGTGCAACATAAATCCTTTAATATTGAATGTTGTCATTCATTAAAGTTTATGTTGCATTATGACATTAATCAAATGTTATGTCACATTGCGATGTTTATGTCAAATTCATCGATTCGTACATTACTCAAGTGTTATGTCATGTTTTACTTATGTCATCTTGGGACATTAATCAAATTTTATGTCAGGTTTTTGCCACATACTATATGGTCATGTGTGCTTGGGTCATTAATCGATTGTTATGTAACATTTTAGGTTTGGTCACATCATGACATTCATCAAGTTTTATGTTGGGTTATGTCATTCCTCCATGTTAATTTTGCAATATGAAATTCAAATTTTTAATGTTCCTGGAAGGTCTTGAGAGGGTTTTGTCACATACTATAGGGTTATGCAGGCTTGTTTGTCACATACTATAGGGTTATATCGGCTTTTTTGTCACATGCTATAGGGTTATGTTAGCTTGTTTGTCACATACTATAGGGTTATGTCGGCTTGGGACATTAATCAAATGTTATGTCACATTTTAGGTTTTGTCACATTGTGACGTTCATAAAGTTTTATGTTGGATTGCGACATTCCTCCAATGTTATGTCGCATTATGACATTTATGTTGCATTATGAAATCTACTTTATTGATTTATATCACTTAATGGTGTTAATCAAGGGAAATGTCGCATTGTGATGCTTACAACGGTAATGCAATGCAACATAAATTCATTGATGTTAAATGTAGTGATTCATTAAGGGTGATGTCACATTGTGACATTCAATCCGGGTTATGTCGCAATGCGATGATGTCTCCTGAAGATGTCATTCATGAATGGTTATTTCACATTGTGATGACATTCATCAAGGGTTGTGTTGGATTAAGATGTTTATGTTGACAATGTAATGCAACATAAATTCTTTAATATTGAATTTCGTCATTCATTAAAAATTATGTCACATTATGACATTAATCAAATGTTATGTCACATTGCGATGTTTACGTCAAATTCATTGATTCGTACATTACTCAAGTGTTATGTCATGTTTTACTTATGTCATCTTGGGACATTAAACAATTTTTATGTTAGGGTTTTGTCACATACTATATGGTTATGTGTGCTTGGGTCATTAATCAATTGTTATGTCACATTTTAGTTTTTGTCACATTATGAAGTTCATCAAGTTTTATGTTGGATTATTTCATTCCTCCATGTTTATGTCGCAATATGAAATTCAAATTTTTAATGTTCCTTGAAGTTCTTTAGAGGGTTTTATCACATACTATAGGGTTATGTCGGCTTGGGACATTAATCAAATGTTATGCCAGGTTTTAGGTTTTGATGCCGGCTCAAGCAAAATCCTGCCTAGACCTGAGGACCTATCTAGTCTCTCTAGTGTGTCTTATCTTAAACACACTCTACTAGGTTCCAAAACCCTTCTAAGGCCCATTCAAAGTTCAAACTAGCTTTGTTTCCATCCTAGCTTGGCTTCCTCTTCTCTAAACTAGAGCCTTGAGTATCCACTTTGACTCAACTCTAAACTTATCTCACTGGCCTTTTCATATGCTCTACACTCAAGTACTATTCTCAACACACAAGACCGAAGGCTTAAAAGCCTCTTTCCATGCATAGCGCTTATCCATGCATTTCATAACCCAAGTGCATATTACTTAAGCACTCAATGGCTCTTCACATGATCACAATGTTGTGACCAAAAGCTTCTCTTCACAAGCTTATTGCAATGGAATAAAAGGTACATAACTTATACCTCCTCGGCGATCTCTCATATAACATAAAACCTTCGCCTATGATGAAGCTCCAATACCATATAAGGTGTTTCAACTCATGGCTTTCGGTGCTCTTCCTTTCACTGCATAGGACCATGCATTATAACCAAAGGCTTATCGGAACACTAAAACACTATTCAAGCATATGGTCATCTCCAAGTGTGATGACAATCAACGCTCGCCACCTGTATTGGGTTCTCCACCTAACCTCCCATCGCAGTTTAAAGGTTTTCTTAACTCACCACTTTTTTTTCCTGAGTGCAAACAATTGACCTTAACGTCAACCTCTTAACCTTCTCACCATCGTTGGATCACTTCACGACCTATAGTAACCATTCATTTCTTGTTGCCAATACATTCAACCGACTCTGCACAGCAACTCCAACCTGTCTCTGCAATTCCACTATGCTAGAATCCTCATACATGGACTCTGTCTGTAATTCTCGACTTCAACAACATCAGGTGATTGTAACCCTCGTTCACCCTTATATTCTCTAATTAACTTTGCGTCCCAAGCGACCAAAATCGCCTGTCACTCCCGTAAACTCAGAGCCTATTCTCTTGTTTCGTCATTACGACCTCACACAAACCTCCTTCTAGGTTGCATAGAAATTTCCCAAGCCAATTTACAAATGGCATCGTGCTCAAGCTGGTTACCATCTCAATGCTTTCATGCATCGAACATGCACAACTACTCTGGTTCCCAGAGTCTGCTTAACCCTCGAATGGATTCTATAGGTTTGTTTTTCTTTACATGTACATTATAGTTATACACAAAACTATAAACATTCACTTGGATTTCTCAAACACACCATACATAAAATGCAAAGAATAATCAAACAGCCATACAGATACCATGTTCATCAAATTCTCAACTACAGTACCTTCCAAACATAACAGAGGCAAAAACCCAAAAATCATGAACTTGCTTTTTACATTGAGGAATACAACTGTACATGCATCCTTCCTCCTCTTTGAAACCCCAGCTATCTCCTATCTTTTAGAATCTCTCTCGAATTCAGTTACAAAAGTAACGCATGTTCAACTTCCACTAACTTGCTGTAATCCAGCCACGTAGCTCTATAATTAGAAACTACACTTACTGCACATATGATTCATTCAACTAGTAATATGAAAACAAATACCTATCTACTCGAGTTATCCCTTTATTTCACTGTTTAGCTACATGGATTAATGCCTTCATCAATTGCTTATCAAATTTCCACTAACCTAGGTACACCCTATCAACTTTTTGCTAGGAAATTAGAGTATTTAGTACATAGAATTTACAATGGGCCTCTTGTCCTAATGCCAAGACTTTTAGGTCTCACTAGACATTGACACATGCCTTTGGTATCATGTTCCTTCTATTTTCATCTTTCTTGGATCCCAAACTCTGGCCTGCTGCTGTCCATAAACTGCATTGTCTTTACCATTCTTCAGCTGCAATCTTCTTACTTCAATTTCTACTTTTAGTTCTGAGCTTGCTTCAAATGTTGTCCTAGATATTGCTGCAAACACTATTGTAGATATTGCTTCCACCCATGCTTCCTTTATGCTTTTGTAAGCATCTCCCTCTGCCATATCCAGTTCCTGCTCACTGTCTGCAAGTTTACTTTCAAAAACTAAATTATCTTTCAATTCCCGGACTGCAGCAATGTACTTGCTCACAGTTCTTTGTATACTAGCATCTGCTTCTGCCTCAACTGTAGCTTGAGATACTCTTCACTAATGTTTGCAATTCCTTCCTTTTGCTCAAATGCTTTCAGAAAGTATTCCAACCATTCACTTTGAACTTGACTCGTCTCAAGCACATCTTTAGTATGTTGCAATTTAGCTTCTTCAAAGATTGTATCTTCATGCTTGGTCAGGAAACTTTCAGCCTCCTTCAATACTAAGGCTGATTCTCCTTTAGCTTCAGACATATATACCTCACCTTTGTCTTCATTGTTTTCATTTTTTTTGTCACCAAGGCAATCATTTTGCGACACACTTTCAGCATCCTTCATCAGAATAGAGTTCTAATTCTCTACCTCTGTGACAACCCCAAATGTCTATCCACCAATCTTCTCTTGGCCATCGAGATAAGCTAATTCCTCATTGTCCTTATCAAGAACAAGTTTCATCTTATGGAGAGCAACGAATCCATCTCCATTGAAGTTACTTCCTTCATTAAATAAGGAATTTATGAATTCCTTCTGCTGCAACAACTCATCTTTGTCTTCATCAGAAAGACATTCTTCATCATACCTCGCTTTGCAACTTCCAAACTCACCTAAGACAGTCCCAAAATATCGTTTATCTCCTGCAATACCTGCAAACACACTTGAATTGTCAACTTCAAAACTATCAGACCCAATGGTCTCATTTGATGATTCAGTCATCAAATCTTCCTACTGTTCCAAATCTTCTACATGACTCATAAAGTATTCGATATTCTTCTTCTCAGCCTCCTCAAGCATAGAATTTGAATGCATGATGTCTTCCTTATCTTCTTCCTGCTTTTGGCCATCATCATAAGCCAATCCTTCCTTGCTTTCAACTTTTGCTGCATACTGAAAAGAAACACCTTCTCTCAACTATGCATGTGCATTTGAATGAGAATTAGCTGTCCCATCTTCTTTCAAAATAGAAGTAAGATTCTGTATATCTCCTTCATTCTTTGTGACAATGTTAGCAAATTGTCCTTCTTCATTCTTTTCACCTGTAAACATACACAAGATATCAGTTTTAAAACATTGAGACCTCTTGGTCTCACTTGAATTTTTAGTCTTCAATTCTTCTCCCAGATACTCCCTTGCCTTGAGTACCTCATCCTCCCACTGAGCATTCATCAGTTTCTCTTTCCTCTTCTGTAGCTTATGCCACCTTATCTCTCTTCTCATGAGGAAACCACAACTATGGTATTCCTCATCCTTCTGTAACAGCTCCATCAATACTCCTAGGCATACTTCTATCTCAGCCTTCTCCTTCTCATATTCTTCATCACTCATCTGTCTCCACATGCCATTGGCTTTGGCATATTCCTTCTACATTTTGTGGCTGCCTCCTGAACCTCTGCTATGACTCTTGACAGTCATATTCTTTGATTTTCTCACTCTCTATGAGCTGCATTCACAACTCATCTTCTCTTGAGAATGCAATTGTTCTCTTGTATTTCAACCTCAGTTGAAATACTAGGTTCTAGCCACACTTCTTCTTCCTAGAAACCCTCACTGTCTTCCTTCATCATTTTCCTTAAGGACTCTGACCTTCCTCTACTGAGATGTTTCTCCTCTACTGTTGTTACCTATTATCTGTTCTCTCCTGTTCGCAAACTCCTATTGCAAAACTTCTTCACGAGCTTCTCTTCTTGTCTTCTTTCCTTCAAATTCTGGCTTTACTCTGCCAAAGAGTATTCTCTCTCCACCTTCCACCTACAGGATAAACCCACTCTGATACCAATTGATGATGGCTCAAGCAAGAGCCTGCCTAGAACCAAGGACCTATCTAGTCTCTCTAGTGTGTCTTATCTTAAACACACTCTACTAGGTTCCAAAACCCTTCTAAGGCCCATTCAAAGTTCAAACTAGCTTTGTTTCCATCCTAGCTTGGCTTCCTCTTCTCTAAACTAGAGCCTTGAGTATCAACTTTGACTCAAATCTAAACTTAGCTCACTAGCCTTTTCATATGCTCTACACTCGAGTACTATTCTCAACACACAAGACCTAGGGCTTAAAAGCCTCTTTCTATGCATAGCGCTTATCCATGCATTTCATAACCCAAGTGCATATTACTTAAGCACTCAATGGCTCTTCACATGATCACAATGTTGTGACCAAAAGCTTCTCTTCACAATCTCATTGCAATGGAATAAAATGTACTTAACTTATACCTCCTTGACTATCTCTCATATAACACAAAACCCTGGCCTATGATGAAGCTCTAATACCATATAAGGTGTTTCAACTCATGGATTTCGGTGCTCCTCCTTTCACTGCATAGGACCATGCATTGTAACCAAAGGCTTATCGAAACACTGAAACATTGTTCAAGTGTATGGTCATCTCCAAGTGTGATGACAATCAACGCTCGCCACCTGGATTGGGTTCTCCACCTGACCTCCCATCGCAGTCCAAAGGTTTTCTTAACAAACCACTTTATTTTCCTGAGTGCGAACAATTGACCTCGACGTCAAACTCTTAACCTTCTCACCATCGTTGGATCACTTCACGACCTACAGGAACCGTTCCTTTCCTATTGCCAATACATTAAACTGACTCTACGCAGCAACTCCAACCTGTCTCTGCAATTCCACTATGCCAGAATCCTCATACACGAACTCTGTCTACAATTCTTGACTTCACCAACATCAGGTGACTGTAACCCTCATTCACCCTTATTCTCTAATTAACTCTGCGTCCCAAGCGACCACAATCGCCTATCACTCATGTAAACTCAGAGCCTATTCTCTTGTTTCCTCATTACGACCTCACACAAACCTCCTTCCAGGTTGCAAAGCAATTTACCAAGCCAATTTACAAATGTCATCGTGCTCAAGCTGGTTACCATCTCAATTCAACTTCTGCATGCCTTCAATGCTTTCGTGCATCGAACATGCACAACTGCTTTGGTTCCCAGAGTCTTCTTAATCCTCGAATGCCTTCTACAGGTTTTTTTTCTTTACATGTACATTACAGTTATACACAAAACTATAAACATTCACCTGGATTGCTCAAACACACCATACACAGAATGCAAAGAATAATCAAACAATCATACATATACTATATTCATCAAATTCTCAACTACAGTACCTTCCAAATGTAACAGAGGCAAAAACCCAAAATCCATGAACTTGCTTTTTCCATTGAGGAATACAACTGTGCATGCATCCTTCATCCTCTTTGAAACCCCATCTATCTCCTATCTTTTAGACTCTCTCTCTAATTCAGTTACAAAAGCAATGCCTTTTCAGCTTCAACTAACTTGCTATAATCCAACCACGTAGCTCTATAATTAGAAACTACACTTACTGCACATATGACTCATTCAACTAGTAATATGAAAACAAATACCTTTCTACTCGAGTTATCCCTTTATTTCACTGTTTAGCTACATGGCTTAATGCCTTCATCAATTGCTTATCAAATTTCCACTAACCTAGGTACATCCCTATCAACTCTTTGCTAGGAAATTAGAGTATTTGGTACATAGAATTTACAATGGGCCTCTTGGCCTGATGCCAAGACTTTTAGGTCTGACTAGACATTGACACATGCCTTTGGTAGCAGATGCTCCTGCATCAGGTTTTGTCGCATTGTGATGTTCATAAAGTTTTATGTTGGATTGTGACATTCCTCCAATATTATGTCGCATTGTGACATTTATGTTGCATTATGAAATCTACTTTATTCATTTATATCACTTAATGGTGTTAATCAAGGGAAATGTCGCATTACGATGTTTACAACGGTAATGCAATGCAACATAAATTCATTGATGTTAAATGTCGTCATTCATTAAGGGATATGTCACATTGTGACATTCAATAAGGGTTATGTTGCAATGCGATGATGTCTCCTGAAGATGACATTCATGAATGGTTATTTCACATTGTGACGACATTCATCAAGGGTTATGTTGGATTAAGATTTTATGTTGACAATGTAATGCAACATAAATTCTTTAATATTGAATGTCGTCATTCATTAAAGTTTATGTCGCATTATGACATTAATCAAATGGTATGTCACATTGCGATGTTTATGTCAAATTCATCGATTCGTACATTACTCAAGTGTTATGTCATGTTTTACTTATGTCATATGGTACATTAATCAATTATTATGTCACAATTTGGCTAACTTCCTCAATGAATTTGTCATGTTGTGATGTTCAACAAGGGTTATATGGAATTGCAATGTTTTGCAAGGGTTTTGTTAGATTGCAACTTTCATCAAGTTTTATGTTGGATCGTGGCATTCATCCATGTTTATATCACAATCTAAAATTCAAGTTTTTAATGTTCCTTGAAGGCTTTGGAAGAATTTTGCAACATTGTGACGTTCATCAAGTACTATGTTCAATTGCGAAATTCTTCCATGGTTATTAGATTGTGATATTTTGAAAGAAATACCATATTCATATAATATCATAATGTACTATCCTAATATATCATAAATATAATAATTTTGTATACTATACTATAATATAATATTATTGTTAAATAATAATATTTTAATTAAATACAATATTCATATAATATTATAATATAATTAGTTAAAAAATATTATCATTATACTTTAATGATATTATTTTTAAATTAATTATTATATTATAATTAATTTATTATAATTAATTTATTAATATTTTAGTTTTTAAGTATATTTATGTATCATCTTTATATTAATTGTATTCATTAAAGTATAATAAAATATTATAATTGAATGATATTATTTTAATAATGTTTAAAAAATACTATAATTTACAGTCTTATTTATAAAATAAATAATCATTATATAATATTATAATAAAAATATAATAAAATATTTTTATTATGATTAAATATTAATATTTTATTAATATATTCTTTATAGTATTTAAATCAAATATATATCTTTCAAATATCATAATTTAATAATAATTTTTTTAATTAAATTAAAATCATACTTTACTTTTTAATTTTAATATCTATATACATTATTAACATATATTATTTTATATTAATTATTTTTATTTTTAATATCTATATATATATCATAAATATAATAATTTTTATTTTTATTATTATTATATTCTAAATTAGAATATAATATTATAATTTAATAAAAAAAATTTAAATTGATCATATTCTTATATCTCATTAATTCTTATATATCAGTAATGTATTACAATATATATACAAATATAATTAATTTTATTATTATAAATATTTATACATAAATATAATTAACTTTATTATTATAAATATTTATTTATACAATATTAATTTATTAATATTTTAAAGATATTTAAATATCATATTTAATTATAATAATAATAAACTAAAAATATTATTTTATTAATACTTTAAATATATTTAATAATTTACACATTAATATCCAATATAATATTAACATATTTTAAATGTTTGAACTAATTTACAATATAATATTATAATTTAATGTGTTTATTTTCTTAATTAATTATTATATTAAAATCATATTATTTTTAATTAATTATACTATTATAATTTTTGTAAAAATATTATTTTATTAATTAAATGATATCACTTTATTAATATTATTTTATTAATTAAATGATATGATTTTATTAATACTATTTATTTAAATAATATTCTTTTATTAATGTTATTTAATTAAATGATATTATTTTTAATTAGTATTTTTATATAATTAATTTAATTAATTAAACAACATTAATTTATTAGTACGCTTGAGAGATGTGTATGTGCCCACTTGTTACTAGCAACAACCACATTAATAATATTAATGTCCAAATACGTCATTAAGTGTAAATTTGACACATACTATAGGTAAAACATTATCAATGTATCAAATTTACACCTAAAAACTTATTCATACACATTAATATTATTAATGTGATTATATCTAGTTTACAATATATAATATATAATTTTAAAACCTTATTTAAATAAATTACAATACATAAATAATATATATAATTTTAAAAATTTATTTAAATAAATTACGATATGTAAATAAATATACAATGTATAATTTACAATATATAAATTACTATATGTAAATAAATTACAATATAATAATTATGATGTGCAAATAAATAAATTACTAATATATAATTTACAATATATTGATGAATTTTTAAAATCTTATGTAAAAGTATGTATTATTCAACTAAAATAAAAATAGGTAAATAATAAATAATTTAAAATTTTTAAACTTTAAAATTTTAATGAATACGTACTATTCTAACTTAAAGTTTGGAGTAGTGGATATGATATTTAAACTTTTAAAACTTTATGTTATGGATACAAGATTTTTATGAAGAGCCAAAGCCAACTCGTGAATATATATATATATACACTAAAATAAAATAATATATTCACGAATTAAGTTATATATATGTGGGGGGTATTAATATAAGTGAGATAAGTTTTATGAGATACAAGATAATAATAAAAAAAAATTATAAAAAGGATAAATTAAAACAAATGAAAAATAAATATGTTGATTATTAAATGAATATATAAAATAAATATATGGTTATGTAAATTATAAATATGTAGTATAAATATAGATATATGAGTTAATTAAATATTTTATAAATAAAAATATATTTAAATAATGTAGATATTTATGTAAATAGATTATTAGTATTTAAATAATGTTAATATTTATATAAATAAATGATCAAGTTTTAGTTTTAATGAATTTAAGTTAGGTTTATATAATAGTTAGTGAACATATTTTATAAATATTGAAATATAGGTTAAATTTATATAATGAATATATATTTTAAAAGAAATAACAATTTATTGATATAAATTTAATTTATGTTTAAAATTTAAAATTCAAAATTCTATATGCTATTATAATCATATTTTAAATATTGAATGAGTTATATTTCAAAATTCAAATTAATATACTTTATTTTATTTTATGCATTACTTTTTACTTTATAAGTGCATTTATCATATTATATTCAAAAGAAAGTTATGTATTGAAGAGTACTACTTTTAGTCACATCAAATAATGATTTTTTTTATTGATTTTATTTTAGAGATCTTTTCAATTTAACTCAACCATAGTTACATTGGTTGTAGTGTAAGAGGTGAGTTGTGAATATACCTCTTCCACAAAATTCCTAACTTGTAATATTTTATTATATCCCTTAGGAGGCCCATTTTAGACTTCAAAATTTCCCTAATGTGGTAATTCTCTTTTTCCAAAGCTTGTAGAGTGTTTTTTGGATTTTTCTTTTGAATATTGATGGTGGGTTTTGTGTTTATGTTGTTGGAATTGAACACTAGTCAACTGTTCCTTTTTTTTCTAAGGAAAATCTGTATTTTATTTTTTATCGGTTTTCTATTTTGATACATATTATGGGTGGAGATTTGCGTGCTCTTAGGGGAAAAGGATGCCAGCTGAAGGGAAATTTTTTTTTGGATACCAAAGCCAGTTTACAAAGGGAATTTTTGGAAAATATACATTGTTGATGTGAAGTTAGATATGTGAAGGGGATGGTTGTAGATTAGGCATACAAAGTAGTTGAATTCTTTGAGGATTGTTTAGATCTACAGTTAGTTGAATTTGATGAAGGGTGATTGCAATTGATCATGATGGATAAAGCATGTGCATCGCTGTTTAGTAGGTTTTTTTGTTTTAAAGGAAAAATTACAAGACAAGAACTAATGATATTAATGATATTAGAAAATCTGATTGATTAATTCTAAGAAAGATTGCCGAGATTAATTAGCGAAATACCTTATGTTCGAGGAAAAATAATGAGAATCAATATTTTCGACAGGGTATTTAGAGGTTGAGTACTAGTGGCATGGAAACCTGACCAGAAACTAGAACATGTTTCTTTCAAGTAGCATTTTTGGGGTTATTTTCAAAGTTTTTGTGCTGCTTTGACATGCTACATGTTAGTATTTTTTGGAGCGGATATGCTAGGAATGTTCAAATTTGGAAGAAAATATTATATTGTCCAAGGTCTTTAGCTATCTATCGTACCCTTCTCTATTAGCTTCTTGCACTTATTAATACATTATATTAGTTGATAATGATGTTGGTAAATCCTCTGATGTTGGAACAAGAGGCTTGTGCCATAGATGGGATGGGATATATGATGTATATGTTTCATGTAATGTTAAAGAAAAACTATACAGGAAGGTGGAGTGAAATATGGTAGAGAAATAGGTCAATGGGATGACTAGAATTGCATAAGAAAGAGATTGTTGCGTTCGTGGGATATGCATAGATTGAATAAGGTAAAGATGATAGAAGGAGTATTGTGGTGTCAAATATCAAAAAGTGTTTAGGTTTTATAGGGTGTTTCAATTATGTGGATGTGGTGATTGCAATATTTAGGCATGAGATTGAGAGTGCTATTAGTGAGGGTTAATGACTTTAGTGCTTTGTGGATGGTAAAGTCATTGAACGAGGAAATAAATATTTCCAAACATGATGTTATTCTGTCGCCACACCGCTTTATCCATTCAATCTTTTGAAGAGCCTCCATCGCCACACCGCTTTATCCATCTAATATTTGAAGAGGCAGTCACTGCCCTGGTTCAACTTATTAAAGTTGTGAAGAGCCATTATCATTAAAGTATTTTGACTTTACAGAATATGAAGAATCAGTACCAACAATCGCATTCATCCACTGTACTTTTGAAGGGCCAATAGAGTCCTCATTTTGTCAGTCTGTAGAATTTCAATGAGACAGAGTATTTATTTCTACAGAGATAATTTTGTAATGAAGGGTCAATTAGAATTTAATGAGTAATCATCTTAAAACACAATAAATATCCATCCATGTAATCTTGATTTGATATAGAGTGGAATACAATTATCAGTTGAAGTTAAAAACATAGTTTTTACTCTGTATTTTTGGTTATGCTATGTTTTTTGAGTTTGTAAACTCATATTTATTTTGAAGTTATTTTGTTGTAGCAAGATAGGAAATCAGAGTTTATTTTTTAGTAAAGATATGTTAAATGTGTTTGATTGTTGAAACATAGTATTAGCCTAAGTTTTATGAACGCGGGGGTCATAAAAACAACGTTAAATTACTTACTAAAATAGTTGTTGAAACAATTGCATTACTTTATTTTCTTGCTAAAAATTGTTCTGTAGGTGATAGTTTCTTATTTTAGTGATTAGTGCATGTTGTTTAGAGTAAAAGAAACACTCCCCTGCCTTCCCACAGTGGTATCAGAGCATGATTGATCTTTTTTCTCATTTTTTTCTATTTACAGCAATTTGGAATTTAATTTGTGATGGCTACTAACAACAGTGTAAATTGTAGCCACAAATTCATGTGTTGACTGAGAGAAACTATGATACAATTTTTATTAAGATGAGAATTATCCTGTGTACTGAGGATCTTTGGGGTTTTGTTACGATTGGATACCCAGATCCAACAGATCAAGCTGCTGAATTAGCTCTGTCAAATGGTGAGCGTGTTCTGTTGAAGGAAAATAGGAGAAAGGACAACAAAGGTCTTGGCCTTATTCAACAAGGCCTAAGTGAATCCATATTTCTGAAGATATCAAGTGCTGAGTCTTCAAAGAAATCTTGGGACACTCTTGAAACTTGTTATCAAGATGTGACTAAGGTGAAGAATGTTATGTTAGAGAACTTGAGAAGGGACTTTGAGAATTTGAAGATGAAGGACAATGAGACCATTGATAATTTTATGACTCAAGTCATGAACATTGTAAACCAGATGAGACAGTATGGTGAAGACCTCTCAGATCAGCGTCTGATTGAGAAATTGTTGAGATGTTGGCCAAAGAATTTTGAATCATTGGTTGTTCCCATTGAAGAGTTTAAAGATCTCATTCAAATGCAAATTGATGATTTGATTGGTTCTTTAATTGCTCATGAATCAAGAATAAATAGGTATGATGATACTCCATTAGAAAATGCTTTTAAATCTCAGCTACATGTTACTAGAGGTAGAGGCAGAGGAAGGTCTAGTAGCATAGAAAGAGGAGGTCGAACTGTTGATCATAGTGACAACATAAATGATTCAAAATCTGAAGAGAAGTTACAACATAATACTCCTAGTGTAAGGGGAGTAGCAGCAAAACGTGGAAGCCAAGAAATCAAAGGGATGATAGATCTAAAGTTCAATGTTTCTATTGCAATAAATTTGGGCATTTTGCTAACAATTGTTGGAAGAAGCAAGCACATACTAGTAAGATGTCTACACACATTATAGAGGAGACTGAAAATGAGGAGAATCCCATGTTTTAAACTTGTAATGTCACCCAGGAAAGTTCAAATGATATATGGCTCTTGGACAGTGCATTCAACAACCACATGAATGAAAATAAGGAGTTATTTTTAAGTCTAGATACAAGCATTCAATCTGAAGTGAATCCAAGTAATGACAGTAAGGTAAAAGTTAATGGTAAATGTGTGATTGTTGTATATGCCAAGAATGGTGAAATAAGAACAATTCATGATGTTTATTACGTTCCTGGTTTAATGTGTAACGTATTAAGTGTTGGATAGTTGTTAGATAATAAGTACAGAGTGTTCTTCAAGAGCAAGGTATGTACTATTTATGACAAATATCCAAGTAAGCAGTTGATAGCCAAAGTAGAGATGACAAAGAATATAATTTTTTCGTTGATTCCGAGGAATGATTTGACTAACTCTTTGAATGCTTATAAAACTAATATTTTATATCAATCATGGTTGTGGCATTTGAGGTATGTAAATTTACATTTTAGTGTCTTAGATTTGCTACAGAAGAAGCAGATGGTAAAAGGGTTTCCTAGTATTTAATAGCCAACAAGCTCATTTGAGACCTGCATATTAGGAAAGCATCATAGAGATAAATTCGTCTTTGGAGTCTCATACAGAGGAAAAGCACCATTGGAGCTGGTACACACATATTTGGGTGGACCGATGCAAACACATTATTTTTTTGGTAATGATTATTTTATGACTTACATTAATGATTTCAGTCGGAAAACTTGGGTGTATTTGCTCAAACATAAATCTCAAGATTTTGATTTGTTTAAAAGTTTTAAAGCTATGGTTGAAAATGAGAGTGACCGATTTATTAAAGTCTTCAGATCAGATAGAGGAGGTGAGTATATGTTAAATGATTTTGTGGAATTTTGTCAATATTATGGAATTAAAAGACAGTTTACTGCTCGCTACACTCCATAGAAAAATCACAGGGACTTCACTGGAAGGCAATATAATATCACGTTCATTCATATTGCGGTATTAAATATTTATGAAAACCTAAAACTTATATTGCTTATATATTAAGGGGCAAAGGGTTTTTTTTTATTTAATGTAACAATACAAAAATACTTTGGGTTCTTTTTTATATGGGAGGGATGACAAATATCTGCCAAATGGAGATGGAGGGATCACGGCCGGATGAGAAATCGGGTTGAGGCAAGGCTCGGGCTTACTAGTATGTAGGGAAATTGCGTCTTGAGGCCAGGGGTTTCGTGGTGAAGTGAGTTTCTAATCTATCATAGTCGAGAGATAATGGTCATTGACAGCCAATTGTTACCAATAGCCTTGGAGGCTCTAAGCCTCCGGGGCCTGTTATAGGCCCTCAATAGGCCTTGGTGGCTTGAATACCCAACCACTCATGCGTATTACAAGCCTTGGGAGGTTTACTCAACCTCCTAGAGCTTGTTACAGGCCCTGGGGGCTTGGATACCTATCCCACAACAAGCTTAGTCAGCAATTGGGGAACTGCAACATGCAATCTAAATGTTGTACTATGTGCATTGGCTCTAGTGACATACAAGAAGTTATCTCCTATATATTCATTAGACCATTAGATGTTGCAAATCATAATGATATGTGGTTGAGTAATTGCATTGTGGGTGAAGTAATGTGCATCCACAATATACATCGAAATAAGCAAGGTGCATTGTAGAATGCATGTGGGGTCATAAGAGGGGTATCATATCAATATACTAGGTAGAAATATAAAGGGGTATAAAAAATGTTAATGAAGAAATTGATACATACAATATCTAGTGAAAATAGGGGTTTTTTTAAATTGAGAAGGCATATTGGGAGGGGGTTAAAAAAACGATTTTAGAAGGTATTTTCCAATATTTAGTGAAATTAGGGGTATTGTTTCATATGCAAAGAACGAATGTGCTATGATAGTGGTTTATTGAGTGAAGCCCCTGTGAGCAAAATAGAGTGGCAAAAAGAAAGAATCGAACCATTATGAACATGGCTTGAAGTATGTTGAAGGAGAATCATCTTCCGAATGAATATTGGGGAGACGTTGTTACTTGTTCAGTGTACATTCTGAACAGAAGTCCAACTAGAGGATCGATTTCCCCAACAAGCATGGAGGGGTAAGAGTAGCAGCATATCTCATTTGAGGATTTTTGGGTGTCTAGCTTATGCACATATACCTGAAGAGATGAGAATAAAGTTATATGATAGCAGTGAGAAGTGTATTTTTATTGGATATAATGAAGAATCTAAAGCATATAGACTCTATAATCCCATCACCAAGAAGTATGTTGTCAGCAGAGATGTGGTGTTTAAGGAAGAAGAACTGTGGGATGGAAATATAGATAAATTGGTTGCAGAGGACATTGTTACACCTTATACAGAAGATGAAGGAGATGAGCAGGGTATACAAGGTGGAAAGTTAACTCCACATAAGTCTACACCAACAGTAAGAACACCTTTCAGAACGCCCAAAACTGAAGAACATGGTGAACCATCAAGTGTTGGTGGACAACAAGGAACAAGATCAGAGGTAAGTAATGAGTAAAATCCTACATTAGCTTCATTAAGAAACCGAGTTCGAGATTAGAAGACTAGAAGTTTAAGAGAGATGTATGAGAAAAATGAAGAAGTAGATCAAGTCTCAAATTTTGCATTAATATCATGTGATCCTATAAATTTTGATGAGGCCGTTAAAGAGGATGTGTGGATAAAATCAATGGATTAATGAATTGGTGCAATAGAAATAAATAATACTTGGGATCTTGTAGATTTGCATGATAATAAAAAATGTATTGGTATCAAATGGATTTATAACACTAAGTTAAATGTTGATGGTGAAGTTGAAAAATACAAATCAAGACTTGTAGCTCATGGGATTAGTCAACAACTTGGTGTTGATTATAATGATACTTTTGCACCTGTAGGCATACTTGATACGTTAAGGATGGTATTAGCTATTGCTACTCATAATAAATGGTATGTGCATCAAATGGATGTAATGTATCCATTTTTTAATGGATTTTTAGAAGAAGAGGTTTATGTGAAACAACCTCTTGGATATAAAACTGATGGACAAGAAGATAAGGTCTACAAACTAAAAAAACATTGTATGGATTGAAACATGCACCTAGAGTATGGTACAACAGGATTGATGAGTATTTGAACATTGAAGGATTAATCATAAGTCCAAGTGATCCAACCTTGTATACAAAGATAAACCAAGAAAGTAAAATACTGATTGTTTTCTTATATGTTGATGATATGATCTTCATTGGAGATATTTTAGTAGATGAGTTTAAGAAAACCATGAAAATAGAATTTGAGATGACTTATTTAGGAATGATGAAATATTTTCTTGGTATTGAAGTAATTCAATCTGAGGATGATATTTTTATCAATCAAACTAAGTATACAAATGATATATTGAAAATATTCAAAATGGTGAATTGTAATCTAACTATAACTCCAATTGAAACAGGCACAAAACTCAGTAAGGAGGATGATGGGTCAAAAGTTTATTCAACGTTGCATAAGAGACTGGTAGGAAGTATCATGTACTTGAATGCAAAAAGACCTTATATGGTGTTTGCAGTAAGTTTGATTTCGAGATTTATGGAGTCTCCAAAGAACACACAATGACAAGCTGGAAAGAGGATCTTGACATATATTGATGGAACAACAAATTTTGGTATCCAGTATACATCAAATTCAAATTTTAAGTTGATTGGATATACTAACAGTGATTTTGCAAGTTCTACAGATGATAGAAATAGAACGTCTGGATATGTAATCAGTTTTGGATCGGGATCAGTAGCATGGGATTCAAAGAAGCATCCCATAGTGACATTATCCTTTGCTGAGGCATAGTATGTTGCATCAACAACAACTACATGTCAAACTGTCTGGATGATAAGAACTCTTTCTGTTTTGCAGCATGAACAAGATGAACCAACTCGTATTTTATGTGACAATAAATCAAACATTGCACTATCAAGAAATCATGTCTTCCATAAAATAAGTAAGCATATTGATACAAGGTATCATTTTATTCGAGAATTGATAAACAAGAATGAAATTAGTATGGAATTTTGCAGACCTATTTACAAAAACGTTGGGGAAAGAATTGCTTGAGTTTCATAGATAAAATATTGGGGGTTGTAAGCTGTAAATTTTTTTAGCAGAAATATGGTGTTATTTAATTAATTATTCCACCGCCACATCGCTTTATCCATTCAATATTTTGAAGAGCCTCCACAGCCACACCGCTTTATCCATTTAATATTTGAAGAGGAAGTCACCGCCTTGGTTCAACTTATTAAAGTTGTGAAGAGCCACTATCATTAAAGTATTTTGACTTTACAGAATAGGAAGAATCAGTACTAGCAATCGCATTCATCCACTGTACTTTTGAAGGGCCAACACAGTCCTCATTTTGTTAGCCTGTAGAATTTCAATGAGTAGAGTATTTATTTCTACAGAGATAATTATGTAACAAAGGGTCAATTAGCATTTAATAACCGATCATCTTAAAACACAATAAATATCCATCCATGTAATCTTGATTTGATATAGAGTGGAATACAATTATCAGTTGAAGTTAAAAACATAGTTTTTACTCTGTATTTTTGGTTATGCTATGTTTTTTGAGTTTGTAAACTCATATTTATTTCAAAGTTATTTTTCGCTAGCAAGATAAGAAATCATATTTTATTTTTTAGTATAGATATGTTAAATGTGTTTGATTATTGAAACATAGTATTAGCCTACATTTTATGAATGAAGGGGTCATCAAAACAAAGTTAAATTACTTGTTGAAATAGTTGCTGAAACAGTTTCCTGTAGAATACAGTTTGTTGAAACAGTTGCAGAACTTTATTTTCTTATTGAAAATTGTCTTGTAGGTTATCGTTTATGAGTTTAATTATTAGTGCATGTTGTTGTGAGTAAATGAAACACTCCCCTGCCTTCCCACAAGGGTTAGGGTTAAAAACAGATGCTCAAAACATTCAAATGTCAACTAAGAATGGTAAAGAATAATTTGTTAAAGACCTAGGGAAGGGATATATATAAGTGAAACATGTATGCAAATGAACTTGCATCTATCTAATTATTGATAGAGTACCTCAAAATAATGCTGACTAGAGCATGCGTGTATATTGTAGAAAAAATACCACACAATATATGTTGGTAGAGGTAGTGCTAGACTTCTGCAGCCAACCTATCACAATAAATCTTGGAATGTGATGACTTGAGAAACCAACCTATCACAATAACTCTTGGAATGTGACATGTATCTATTGAAGAGCTTATTTAAAGATTTGTTCAAAAACCCTAGCCGCCAATTTATTTTATTCATCGTGTAGCCTACATAAGAGAAGCGTAACGAATAAAGTGACTATAAAAAATCCAAGAATGTGCTAAAAATGGTAGATTCCGCTCTACTTACTAAATATAGTGAATGAATGAAGCTTTGAGTAGGTACAAAATTTGCTCAAAATTGTAAATCTATGGATTTACAATGCAACAAACATAATAAGATTGTAGTGAGAGAAAGAGTTTGTGCCTCGAATTATTGGATTGAAGTCGTGATTGTTTGAGAAAAATGATTAAATGACAAATGTAACTCAGTACATTGGTCATGGTATTTCTCCCATAGAGTTACGTGGTAACGATTAATCAGTATTGATTGGATATTGATAATTTTTTATTATTTTTGATGTTATTAAATAACTTGTTAATTGAATTAAATATTGCATGTTTTTAGATATCTATTTATGGCAATTATTCATGTTATATGTGAAATAGAGACATGAGTGGCCATAGGCTGCTACTGAGCAAGAGCATTTATAGGTGGATGACTACAACATGGTCCGAGGATAGGAGGCTAGGGAGAGGGAGAGGGATTTGTACCCTCACCCCATTAATGGTTATATTCTTAAGCTCTTAAGGGTTGTGGACCTCATAAAGTTCTGTGAGGAGGCTATATCCCTCAAGGGTAACTTTGCATTGTTGCATAAGTTCATCCAACGTTGGGATCATCATAGGAAGGAATTTCACGTTGGTCCTAATTAGTGGTTGCAACCCACTAATGAGGACATTTATTTCATCATTGGGCTATCCAGGAGAGGGGAGGATTTTCCGCAATTCCCTAATGTCCCAACTAGTGCTATAGTAGAGAGTCAGCTAGTTTACTCTCAGAGATACATCAATGATGAGGTCGTCCATACCTCTAAGTTTTAGGTGAGTGGTAGGCAACTTAATATTTCTGCTTTTGGTTGAGAGGAGGTTAGGTGCCTCTCTCTTTGCTTATGACTTTGGTGCATTACACTTGTGATAGGAATAGCATTAGTTTCCCTCTATTGTATTATGCTGAATCTTTATTGCAGAGACCTAGATCCATTAGGTGGTCTGCCATTTTTTTGTAGCAGTTTTGTTATGATTTGGATAGATTTTGTGCACTGATTGATGGAAGGTTCAACTTCCCTTTTTGTTTAGAGCTTTTTTATCTATTTTTTGAGAGGTTTCTAGGCACCAGGCCATCATCTTAGCACCTCCCTTATAGGCCGATGATAGAGGTTCATATGCACATTTGGGGACAGGTGATTCCCAAGAGGGAAAAGCGTGACTTCTTGTCTAGGATCATATCATATGTGTTCAAGATGATAGGCAGTAGTGAGGAGGACCATGCATTAGACATTATGCCATATCTATGCATAGGCTTAGATGGGAGAGGGTTACCCAACATCATCACCCAGGAGGATCCATAGGATGAGAGAGGTAATATTAGCGTTATGTTTAAATTACTCTAGTTTCATTTTATTCTCTTTATACTTAATGCAAATGAAATATATTCTAAATATTAAATTGTTTAATGAAATTGTCTAATTATTATTGTGTACTATATATTTTGCAGACATTGGGACATTTGATGGTGAGGTCGAGCCGCCTCGTCCTTCTCAGGAGGATGAGTATATGGAGGAGCCTGATCAAGCCGAGCCACAGTTGGCTAGCAGACATCCTAGCCACTGTCCACATAGGACGTAGGACAACTATCGCCAGGATGTGGCAGACAGGTTGGAAACATTGTTGGCACAGTAGGGCGTTCAACCTGTACGAGTGTATGAAATTGTTAGACAACCTCACCTTGCATACATATGGAGGATTGTTCCTTGTTAGATGAGGATGTTGATGTATCATATTTTTGGTGCATGCATTTGATTAGTTGCTATAAAGGATGACCATAAACCTCCTCCTCCACCTCCACCTCCCCCTCCATCAACTTCAACATATACTAATCCACCTCCTCCTCCATCAACTTCATTTACATTTCATCCACCTCCTCCTCGTCCATCAACTCCTTCATAATATCCTCTACTCCTACTCAACCAACTTGTCAATCCTAATTCATCATCTACTCTACTCCTACTCGATTGGCCTGTTGATCCTATTGATTTTCCTGACCATCCACTATTTCTTGCTCCAGTCGGCTCTATTATAGAGATGCTCAGAGGGGGCCATACGATTCAGCTTGATGGACCTACCCATTCTTCTCTCTAAGATCATTTTTTTCTTGGCAGAGTTACTGATGCCTTTGTCTCTATTGGTAGAGGTTTTGATGCCTCTAGCTCTGTTGGTAGAGATGTTGATACTACCTCTAGCTCTATTCGTGGAGGTGATGATGCCTCTAGCTCTAGTCAGAGAGATATTGATGATGCCTCTAGTGGAGGTGGATCATATATGTCATAGCAGTTATTGGACTGGAGATATATTATATTTGGCATATTGTATCATCACTTTGAGGTTATATATGTTCATATCTATATATATACTTCATTTTTCATGTTTATGTTGATGTTGATGTTGATGTTTATTTATATGTTTATGGTGATGTGTATGTTAGATAATGTTAGATGTGTGTGATGGATATGCATGTTATAATATAATGTGGCTTGCATTTTGTTAAATGTTGTTATTAGATTTGTGTTAGATGATGTTATATGATGTATATATATATATATATATATATATATATATATATTGATATATTGTGTGTGTGTGTGTGCACGTTTTAGATGTTGGTAATGTAATGTTTATGATGTTACACTCATGTTTATTTGTATGTTTATGATGCTATATCGATTATTTTATGTTTTATGTTTGTTAGTTGGTGAAAATGATCATGATGATGGCATGTTTATGTTTATGTGGTGAAAATGGTGATCATAGAACTGTTATGTTTATGTTGATGGTTATGTTTATGATAGTGTGATGCTATTTATGTTTATGTTTATTATGGTATGATGATTTTATGTTTATTTTTGTTAGGTGGTATGATGATATATATTTAAAATTATAAATTAGGATATTTATTAATTTTATGCGATTGATTGATCACGTGTTTAAAATAGTGAGATGAAAAATATTTTAACAATTAACAAGCGTCATCAGTAAAAAGAATAAACAATGAATGAATGAACAATTTTATATAAATACATTGTTGAGCTAGACATTACTTCTAAAAAAATAATGTTTTGAGAAAATTTGACTATCAACTTACTCCAATATATTCCAATATATAAATGTGCCAACTATGTAAATATATAAAATGGAATGTGTAAAATACTTATAAAGTTTTCAATTTCAATATATGGAATGTACTAAAAAATACTTATAAGATTTTCAATTCTAATATTCAATTTTAATATGATGGATCAATATACAATAGTAACGATTTAATGTACATTATTTATGTTTTTATTATGGTGGAAATTACTTCTTTGTTAATATATTATAAAGAAAACTAATTGTGAGTAATATTCAACTATATTATTAGGAATTGATTTATTATTGCAAATGTATCACATGCATTTTATTGATTAACATAATTCATAATAGTTATTAACCAAATTCTTATCAATTGTGTGATTAATTTTAGATTGTGAAAAAAATATATCACAAAACCATTGCATATTATGGTATTAATTCCATATTAAATGATTCCATTACAATATGTAATTTTCTACAACTATTATTAATGAGACGAATGATAGAAAAAACCAAGAAGATCGAAATTAATAAAGGAAATGAAAGGCAGTATATATAAACAACACAAATGCTCATTATAATTAATAAAGGAAATGAAAGGTGGTATACATGAGCAACATAAATGGTAAGCATGTAAATATAATGAAAGTAAAGAATAATTGTCTCTTTAATCCACTATATTGGTATTTACTTAGTAATCATTGAGGGGATGTTGTGTTCAATGCTCAATTTGAATCAAAGTACTAAAATGAATTATAAACCTAGACTTCAATCAAGGTATCGAGTAAAATATTGAATATTTTAACGTTGTCTAACAATGTGAAACTCCACTGCGATGGCAAGAGTGGGTGAAGTCATTCATGACACCAAGGGTAAAAAGAAGAAGGAGTATGCTTGGGGTATAGACAACAAGACTAACAACGTTGCAGAATGGTTAGCCTTAATCAAAGGGTTAGAGATAGCAAGAAACACTGGTATTGAGGAAATGATTGTCTTTGGTTAATCTCTAATGGTCATCAGAGACGCGAGGAACTTGATGAAGAATCACAAGCTCCCGTCCTCCAAAATGCATTACCTTCTCAATTGCATTGTCAATGAATTCAAAGCAATCCACTTCTTACATGTGTTGAGGGCCAATAACGCACAGGAGAATGTCATGGCGAACTCAAGAGTTGGTTTAAATTGTGGGATCTTAGTTAGTAACCATGATGTTGCTGAAAATAGATGGATTCCATAATTCAGAGTCCCATTTTATAAGTGACGACATCCATCGAAGCTCCTGGAATAACATCGTCGGCCATGCTCAGGTCGGTTTTGGCTTTAAAACCTCTATTCCCACCATCTCAACTCTATTTCCTATCCTAAGTCAAGGTGAAGTTATGATCAAAATCTATGATCGACATTTTGGGATTTCCCCCCACGCTACATTTATTGATGGAGGATGGGTTTCATGCATGAGAAAGGTGGTTTACATGCGTGGAAACTGTCTTGTGGACAACATGATAGGTGCTTCTATTAATACATATGCCCAGAGAGGCATGAGCAATTACCTCTGCTTCGTTTGTCCTTCAGAGATTAGATCCTGACACTGGTTTGTAAACAATACGGGATTTTACAAGCCCACTCTACCTACAATTTTGGATGGAGACTCGACTCCCCTGTTTCAGTGCTCGCGGTGTGGGAAGTCTATCGCAAATCCTATTTGGGACACAAATAATTTTTTCCATGTGAGAGAAGGGGGCATGGAGCACTTGCAAATCCATTGTCAAGTTGATTTCTTGGAAGCGGACAAGTTTCTAATCTCTTCTCTGGTAAAGGGTGATTGTGGTGGTTTCTGTACACAATAGGTGTATAAAGGCAATGAGTCAGGGGGGATAGAAGCATGAAATACCTGGAAGACTAGGTCCGTTTACTCAGAAGTGAGAATTTGGAGTTTAAAAGGGACTTAACTCTTCTCTTCTCCTTAGCTCAAGCCACGCATTCTGAATTTCGAGCGAGTAGTAGTCAAGAAAATGGAAGGGTAGCCATTTTGGCAGACAAAGTTGAAAATGTTGGCTCTGGTATTGCAAATATGGACTCCAAAATTGATGCTGTTAGAAGACAGGTACTCAAGCTGGATGGAAAAATAGACGTTATGAGAACAAAGATTGGACACAATTTTCTGTAAATGCATGAAAAGCGCGACAAGAAGAAAGAAGGATCGGCATATCCTTCGGTTGGAAGTATCTTCAAATAAAAAGACCTCACTCGCCAGTCTTTGCTTCTAAGATCCTCAATACCTGTGTTTTTTGTATTAGGTTCCCTATGGTCATGTCTCGAATTCTTACCTTGTCTTTATTCAGAAGCAGTTTTATACAAACATGTCACAAGTTTTCAACATTGTAGGTTAAATTATCTTCCGCAGAATGTTTTGTTTTTGACTTTTCCTTCTTGGACAGTTTGTTCGAAGTTATAGTATTCATATATTAGGTACAAGTTTCATAGAAGATACAGAATTGTAAAGGACAGACAAGTAGTGTTGGATGCAGTCTTATTATGGGAACAATCCTTCCCCAGATCTATGTAATATCGTTTTTTTAATAATACAAAGCTCCTAAACCGTTTATGTAAAAAAACAACAACGTGAAACTCCACACTTTTCATCTCTCATTTAAGTTTTAAATAATAAAAAATAAAACATAAAAATAAATTATCTGCAATTTCACAAAAATGTTTCTGAGTATCTCTATTTTCAGATTATCTTTAAATAGGCTATAGAAATCCATCAACAATGAAACTTCAAATACATATAGATATGCATATGCATATTCCAAATATTGGGTTTTAAAAAATAAATTGTTTGTTACTTTTAATTTATTATATCATAATTTTAAAGGATATACATATTTCATTCTTGCCATATTTTTTTTCCTTAAAGATATGTATACATGTCTAAGTATCTAAAATATAAAATACAAGTGTCTAAGTATAATATATTCATTATTGTTATTCAAATGAGAGTAGTTGAAATTACAACAAACAATAAATATGATTAACATCAATGATAATTTTCACTCTAATTAGTTGATTCTGATCCATTTGTAACATTGTTGTCCCCAACTATGTAGGATTTGACCGGCCAGGTCCAAAGAGAGGGGTGGTGGAATCCAATTTAAGGCTTTCGAAGAAGGTCTTAGTGATATGAGCATCATCCCCTAGCTCATTTTTCTTGAATGTATGTAACAACATTGCATCGATGTCACTAATTTGTCATAATATCTCATCCATACCAATATCTACTTCCTTTTCTCCATTGCCAACATGTGAAAAACTACTATTATTGTAGGCATTCGTAATTGGTGAATTTGGATGTAGTGGAAATTCAATAGGTGGTTGATTCAATCATGATTGGTATGCTTCCTCTGCAAGTTGCACTCTTTTTTTAGCCTTCTCTTGATTTGACATTGTATTGGGGTGCAACGGAAGATGGTAGAAAGGTCGATCATCATCAAAATCCATATTTCAAAAATATTGAACATTACATCGATGATGTTAGTAAGCACAATGCAATTGGTTTGATCCAACATTATGCAAAAGAATTACTACAGAAGCATGAGAATCATTTCCAAGAGAAAATGTTTAGTTGCGAACAATTGATGAATTATTAAAGAAGCATGAGAATCATTTGCAATAGAAAATGTTTAGTTGCAAACAATTTATAAAGCAAACGTTCAAATTGAGCAATAAATTAACATCAATACCACAGAAAATTTAAAAATTTAAAAATGAGAAATACATTTCTTTTGTAGGGCTAGTACCCACAGATTTTCGAACCAGTGACCTTATGCATAGAGTGTCTTAACAATACACCCACTAACCATATATTCTACACCCCATGGGAAAATTGAGCAATACATTAACATGAATCCCATAGAAAATTAACAAATACAATTAATCAAAGAAGAGCATTGTATCTGAGGCTAGCATCACATGTAGTGCAATTTAATATGTGTGTGAGATTTTGACATGAAAATTACAGATATGAACGGTGTGATCATATATCCTTGACTGTAGGATGACGCAAATGATGTGTTTAGGGAAACTGCCCTACTTTATCCATAAAGAAAACAATTTATAAATTAAATTAACAATTTATAAAACAAAATTTGAAACTGAGCAATACATTAACATGAATCCCATTGAAATTAACAAATACAATTAATCAATGCTTTTTGTCATATGCCCCAAGGGTACGTCTAAGGGTATCCCCAATGTAGGGTGTCTATGATGAGTGGTTGGTGGTCTACAAAAGTTATAGTTTATTAAAAACTTGTCACCATGAGATAAATTTCGTACATTGCATGCACATTAACAAATCTGGACACTTTCCTTTTCATAAAGAACTCTTGGTCATTGAAGTGTTCCTCAAATTAAAAATTCACTGAAAATAAAGAGAACCTAGAACTATTTATGAACCCTGCAATGTTCCCATGAGTGCGTGGATGACCATCCATATATAACAGGTTCTTCCCGTTAAAGTTTCCAGAAACATAACCATTCACGCACATACTCTACATGGAAATGCTATGCTTGTATTTAACAATATTCAAGTAACCCGACTGACAATAGATAGGACCGAAAAATGACATAAGTGCTATTGATTGTTTGGGAGGAATGAGTACATGTGCAAGGATAAAAAACCCAATATTTACAACATCTATATTAGACTTGGAAATCATAAAATGATTACCACAAAAGGAGAATTTGGTTCCAAGATCAAGAACAGGTAGAGAAGATAGCCAAGTGCCATATAAGGCACGATTATAAGAAGTTTGATATTTACTTTAAAAATTCATAGGAAGGGAGAAATCGTTGCTACTCTCCAACAATTGGATGGACCTTGGTGTGTACTTGGACCATATTTCTCTCAACTCATGAAACTTTTTGGATCTTCTAGTAGAGATGTGTTGGGTGGCAATCATATCATAGTTTGGATCACTAGAAATTTCAATTGACTAAACAAAAGTAGAGGGGTTTGTCAATTTAGGACAAGACATAGTTGTTTTGGCTTCCAAATTTTCCAAAAATGAGCATAGGGAAGTCTTCCCATGTGTCTTTTATATATAACCTATTGGAGTTTTATCGTAGTAGGGGGTATTAGACCATCAACATTGGGTAATCGGTCATTGGTGTAATGGGTGAGTGTGATACGCTGAGGGTTCTCCTTCAACCCTTTACATTTTGGACAACCACATACTAATAGGGTGTCATAAAAGAGATCCAACTCATGAAAAATTACCCTTAATGACCTAGGATTGTGGCTTGAAGATGGCAAGTTACAATTGGCAGGGTAAAGCAGCTGCTCATTTTCATCTACGAACTGCTTGTAGTATCTTGCTCCCGAGAATAGCTTATGACGTTTTGCAATTGGTGGAATATCTTGTGCATCTAAACTTGATGCAAATCGAGATATTGCAATATAGAATACATTGGTATTCAGATTCACATGGATAAGTAACATAAATTCAAATATATAGTCAAAATATAAATAAAAACTGAACTTACCGGAGATGGAAAGGGAGAACTCATTGAACTTTGAATAAGATGGAATGAGTTGGAATATGAAGAGTTAGTCATTTTATACTATAACCTTTTCTCCTTAGAATGTGACCCCAGTACGCACACCACTGACATTGCAATCGCTCGAGTCTCTACACTCTCAATATCACAGATTAGGAGTGCACTATCATGCACATATGCGGTACGATAATAGTACTACTCCAGCAGGGCCTCCATAGATATATCACTTGGCCTCCTCGGCTGGGTATCTGCAATCGAACCTAACTGTGCCAATCCCGTCAAGAAATACACATTTGTGAGCGTGATCTCCAACCGCTCACCCTGTATCATGAATGCCTCTGCATCCGCATCCCAAAACATGACTAACTTGTTCAATAACAAGCTAGCTGAGCGCATCTGAGGCATGTTAGGATATCTCATCATTCAGTATGTACTTTGCATGCATGCATGCATCTACATGCATTGCATGCATCCACATGTTGCCCAGTCACTAGTTTGATGCCTCCAGCACCTAGTCCCTAGTCTGCTAGCAGTCGGGAGCCACTTTCCACTATGTTTTAGCCCTCATAGTCAGGGAGGCGCCCACTTCTCACCCACCACTTGAGAAGGGCGCCTTTTCTCACCTACCGGTCCAGTTCACTTCAGTTAGTTAGTTGTCTTTCCTTGATTTGAGGCTAGACTGACTCCTAACTGTTGTTACCACTTCGATTGACCTCCGATGAGACTTGAATACCTATTATGAGTGTAGTTAACTCCTCATGCACCCTCCACTAAGCCTCCATCCCTACATTAGTGCCATTACCATCAGTTACACTTATTACACTCAGTTAGACTCAGTTTGACACCTGTCTGACAGTGACTTGTGCATTGATGACCACACTGATTGATGATGAGGACTCCTAGTTGGAGCCAAACTACACCATGTAGTATATTCGAATGACCTCCTTGGCTAATTTGAATTGCTCACTCATTGTGATAGTATTGTATTGTAATTCTACCATTCTGGATTATAGAGCACTGATGCATCTCTCTTGCATAGTTTTTACTCCAATTTGTTTTACATCATTGTGATTGATTTAGTTGTTCAATAGATCTGCTGTGACTAATTTTACAAGGCACCTATGCGAACTTCAACAGTCCATAGCAAGCCAAGTTGTCTTTCACATCCTCATCCTCCTGGAGAGACTCTAGTAGCGGACACCCCAGCTCGCGCTCTCTCCATGTGAGAGAAGGGGGCATGTAGCACTCGCAAATCCATTGTTAAGTTGATTACCTGGAAGTGGACAAGTTTCTAATCTCTTCTTCGGTAAAGGGTGATTGTGGTGGTTTCTGTACACAACAGGTGTATAAAAGGAAACGAGTCAGGGGGGATAGAAGCATGAAATACCTGGAAGACCAGGTCCATTTACTCATAGGTGAGAATTTGGAGTTTAAAAGGGACTTAACTCTTCTCTTCTCCTTAGCTCAAGCCATGCATTTTGAATTTCGAGCGAGCAATAATCAAGAAAATGGAAGGGTAGCCATTTTGGCAGACAAAGTTGAAACTGTTGGCTCTGGTATTGCAAATATGGACTCCAAAATTGATGCTGTTAGAAGACAGGTACTCGAGGTGGATGGAAAAATAGATGTTATGAGAACAAATATTGGACACAATTTTCTGGAAATGCATGAAAACCGCGACAAAAAGAAAGAAGGATCGGCGGATCCTTCGACTGGAAGTATCTTCAAATAAAAGGACCTCACTCGCTAGTCTTTGCTTCTAAGATCCTCCATACCTGTGTTCTTTGTATTTTTTTTTGTATTGGGTTCCCTATGGACATGTCTCGAATTCTTACCTTGTATTTATTCAGAAGCAGTTTTAGACAAAGTTGTCACAAGTTTTAAGCATTGTAGGTTAAATTATCTTCCGCAGAATGTTTTGTTTTTTACTTTTCCTTCTTGGATAGTTTGTTTGAAGTTATAGTATTCATATATTAGGTACAAGTTTCATAGAAGATACAGAATTGTAAAGGACAGACAAGTAGTGTTGGATGCAGTCTTATTATGGGAACAATCCTTCCCCAGATCTATGTAATACCATTTTTTTTTTTAATACAAAGCTCCTAAACCGTTTATGTAAAAAAAAAAGAATGTGAAACTCCACACTTTTCATCTCTCATTTAAGTTTTAAATAATAAAAAATAAAACATAAAATAAATTATCTGCAATTTCACAAAAATGTTTTCGAGTATCTCCATTTTCAGATTATCTTTAAACAGGCTATAGAAATCCATCAACAATGAAACTTCAAATACATATAGATATGCATATGCATATTCCAAATATTGGGTTTTAAAAAAGAAATTGTTTGCTACTTTTAATCTATTATATCATAACTTTAAAGGATATACATATTTCATTCTTACATAATTTTTTTTCCTTAAAGAAATGTATACATGTCTAAGTATCTAAAATATAAACTACAAGTGTCTAAGTATAATATATTCATTATTGTTATTCAAATGAGAGTAGTTGAAATTACAACAAACAATAAATATGAGTAACATCAATGATAATTTTCACTCTAATTAGCTGATCCTGATCCATTTGTAACATTGTTGTCCCCAACTGTGCAGGATTTGACCGGCCAGGTCCAAAGAGAGGGGTGGTGGAATCCAATTTAAGGCTTTCGAAGAAGGTCTTAGTGATATGATCATCATCCCCTAGCTCATTTTTCTTGAAGTATGTAACAACATTGCATCCATGTCACTAATTTGTCATAATATCTCATCCATACCAATATCTACTTCCTTTCCTCCATTACCAACATGTGAAAAACTACTATTATTGTAGGCATTCGTAATTGGTGAATTTGGACGTAGTGGAAATTCAATAGGTGGTTGATTCAATCATGATTGGTATGCTTCCTCTGCAAGTTGCACTCTTTTTTTAGCCTTCTCTTGATTTGACATTGTATTGGGGTGCAACGGAAGATGGTAGAAAGGTTGATCATCATCAAAATCCATATTTCAAAAATATTGAACATTACATCGATGATGTTAGTAAGCACAATGCAATTGGTTTGATCCAACATTATGCAAAAGAATTATTACAGAAGCATGACAATCATTTCCAATAGAAAATGTTTAGTTGCAAAGAATTTATGAATTATTACAGAAGCATGAGAATCATTTGCAATACAAAATTTTCAGTTGCAAACAATTTATAAAGCAAACGTTCAAATTGAGCAATAAATTAACATCAATACCACAGAAAATTTAAAAATTTCAAATTGAGAAATACATTTCTTTGTAGGGCTAGTACCCACAGATTTTTTGAACCAGTGACCTTATGTACGGAGTGTCTTAACAATACACCCATTAATCGTATATTCTACACCCCATGGGAAAATTGAGCAATACATTAACATGAATCCCATAGAAAATTAACAAATACAATTAGTCAAAGAAGAGCATTGTATCTGAGGCTAGCATCACATGTAGTGCAATTTAATACGTGTGTGATATTTTGGCATGAAAATTACAGATATGAATGGTGTGATCATATATCCTTGACTGTATGATGATGCAAATGATGACTTTAGGGAAAATCCCCTACTTTATCCATAAAGCAAACAATTTATAAATTAAATTAACAATTTATAAAACAAAATTTGAAACTAAGCAATACATTAACATGAATCCCATTGAAAATTAACAAATACAATTAATCAATGTTTTTTGTCATACGCCCCAAGGGTACGTCTAAGGGTATCCCCAATGTACGGTATCTATGATGAGTGGTTGGTGGTCTACAAAAGTTATAGTTTATTAAAAACTTGTCACCATGAGACAAATTACGTACATTGCATGCACATTAACAAATCTGGACACTTTCCTTTTCATAAAGAACTCTTGGTCATTGAAGTGTTCCTCAAATTAAAAATTCACAGAAAATAAAGAGAACCTAGAACTATTTATGAACCCTGCAATGTTCCCATGAGTACGTGGATGACCATCCATATATAACAGGTTCTTCCCGTTAAAGTTTCCAGAAACATAAACATTCATGCACATACTATACATGGAAATGCTATGCTTGTATTTAACAATATTCAAGTAATCCGACCGAAAATAGATAGGACTGAAAAATGACATAAGTGCTATTGATTGTTTGGGAGGAATGAGTACATGTGAAAGGATAAAAAACCCAATATTTACAACAGCTATATTAGACTTGGAAATCATAAAATGATTACCACAAAAGGATAATTTGGTTCCAAGATCAGGAACAGGTAGAGAAGATAGCCAAGTGCCATATAAGGCACGATTATAAGAAGTTTGATATTTACTTTGAAAATTCATATGAAGGGAGAAATCGTTGCTACTCTCCAACAATTTGATGGAACTTGGTGTGTACTTGGACCGTATTTCTCTCAACTCATGAAACGTTTTGGATCTTCTAGTAGAGATGTGTTGGGTGGCAATCATATCGTAGTTTGGATCACTGGAAATTTCAGTTGACTCAACAAAAGTAGAGGGGTTTGTCAATTTAGGACAAGACATAGTTGTTTTGGCTTCCAAATTTTCCAAAACTGAGCATAGGGAAGTCTTCCCATGTGTCTTTTATATATAACCTATTGGACTTTTTATCGTAGTAGGGGGTATTAGACCATCAACATTGGGTAATCGGTCATTGGTGTAATGGGTGAGTGTGATAAGCCGAGGGTTCTCCTTCAACCCTTTACATTTTGGACAACCACATACTAATAGGGTGTCATAAAAGTGATGCAACTCACAAAAAATTACCCTTTATGAACTAGGATTGTGGCTTGAAGATGGCAAGTTACAATTGGCGGGGTGAAGCGGCTACTCATTTTCATCTACAAACTGCTTGCAGTAACTTGCTCCCAAGAATAGCTTATGATGTTTTTCAATTGGTGGAATGTCTTGTGCATCTAAACTTGATGTAAATCAAGATATTGCAATATATAATACATTGGTATTCAGATTCACATGGATAAGTAACATAAATTCAACTATATAGTCAAAATATAAATAAAAATTGAACTTACTGGAGATGGAAAGGGAGAACTCATTGAACTTTGAATAAGATGGAATGAGTTGGAATATGAAGAGTTAGTCATTTTATACTATAACCTTTTCTCCTTGGCACGTGACCCCAGTACGCGCACCACTGACATTGCAATCGCTCGAGTCTCTACACTCTCAATATCACAGATTAGGAGTGCACTATCATGCACATATGCAGTACGATAATAGTGCTCCTCCAGCAGGTCCTCCATAGATATATCACTTGGCCTCCTCGGCTGGGTATCTGCAATCAAACCCAACTGTGCCAGTCCTGTCAAGAAATACACATTTGTGAGCGTGATCTCCAACCGCTCACCCTGTATCATGAATGCCTCTGCATCCGCATCCCAAAACACGACTAACTTGTTCAATAAAAAGCTAGTTGAGCACATCTGAGGCATGTTAGGATATCTCATCATTTAGTATGTACTTTGCATGCATCAGCATGTTGCCCAGTCACCAGTTTGATGCCTCCAGCACCTAGTCCCTAGTCCGCCAGCACTCGGGAGCCACTTTCCACTATGTTTTAGCCCTCCTAGTCAGGGAGGCACCCACTTCTCACCCACCACTTGAGAAGGGTGCCTTTTCTCACCTACCGGTCTAGTTCACTTCAGTCAGTTAGTTGTCTTTCCTTGATTTGAGGCTAGACTGACTCCTAACTGTTGTTAGCACTTCGATTGACCTCCGATGAGACTTGAATACCTATTATGAGTGTAGTTAACTCCTTATGCACCCTCCACTAAGCCTCCATCCCTACATTAGTGCCATTACCATCAGTTACACTTATTACACTCGGTTAGACTCAGTTTGACACCTGTCTGACAGTTACTTGTGCATTGATGACCACCACTGATTGATGATGAGGACTCCTAGTTGGAGCCAAGCTACACCATGTAGTATATTCGAATGACCTCCTTGGATAATTTGAATTGCTCACTCATTGTGATAGTATTGTATTGTAATTCTACCATTCTGGATTATAGAGCACTGATGCATCTCTCTTGCACATTTTTTACTCCAATTTGTTTTACATCATTGTGATTGATTTACTTGTTCAATAGATCTGCTATGACTAATTTTACAAGGCACCTATGCGAACTTCAATAGTCCACAGCAAGCCAAGTTGTCTTGCACATCGTCATCCTCCTAGATCGCCTCTAGTAGCGGACCCCCTAGCTTGTGCTCTCTCCATGCTACCTTAGGCATCCTTCCAACCAAAAAAGAAAAACCCATAAGTTCAATATATACCAAAAAAAATAAAAAATAAAACCCAACACAAGCTGAAATGTGCACTCCAAAGCGTGCATATCTTCCTTAGAGTCATGCTTCAAAATCGTGCCCATCAAGCGGAGAGTCGCGCTTTGAAGAGTGCATTTCTCCCGAAATTCCGCGCTCCAAAGCGCGGCTATCTAGCCCACAGACACACTTCGAATCGCTACTATTTGGCCCACTGTCTAGCCCACATTCGTGCTTCAGGAGAGCAGCCATCGAGCCCAGAGCCGCTCTTTGAAGCATGATATTTCTCTTGAAACCCGTGCTTCGGCGTAGTGGCGCCCAAGCTTTGCTTGACATGCCTCCCCAGGGCACCAAATCCCCCCCTCAAAAACATTAAAAACATCACAAAAAACTATAACACTTACCTACAAGTCGCAGAATGCAATTCCACTAGTCAGAATGTGATAAATATGAGTTTTCTCCTCTAGGCCACTCCACACTCCTCCAAATTTAAACAGTGACAATGACATGTGGAGGTGGGCTCCCATTACTTTTTATAGCCCTTTTGCTCATTTCTTGTTTTGCACACATTAAAGCCATACCAACTCCGTTTTTCACACCGTTTGCACCGCCAGATTTAGATTTCTGTGCCTGTGATGATTCTTGAGATCGTTTCTCGCTCTCATGAAAAAAAATTTGGGCATTTTTTCCATGTCCCTGCCGCCTCGATTTGTGTTCCAACTCCTTTTTTCAGACCATTTGCACTGCCAGATTTAGATTTCCGTGCCCATGATGATACTTGAGATCATTTCTTGCTCTCATGAAAAAAAAAATTGGGCATTTTTTCTGATGCCCCTCGCCACCTCGATTTGCATGTCGCATCGATCGTCGTCATTTTTTTCCATTTTTTGCATCGCGGTCCATCCATGAAACCTCTCATCCATCGATACTGTAGTCACTACGTTATTTTTCCACCATTCATCAACCCGCAAGGAGGCCCCATCAAGGTCCCCCCCTAGCTTTCATTCTCCGTTCTCATATTTGTCCCTCGAATTGAACACTTCCTCCTTGCTTGGCCATTTATTTTGTTCGGTATAATTTTATCCCTTTTTCGGGCCGAGCAATTCCTTTATGAAAAAGGCACTTAGGGAGTTTTTGTTAAGCTATTTTTTGACTCCTAAAACAATGAAAAGATCGTCAAGCAATCTTACTTCCTTTCATGCTCGTTAAAGTACCTGAAAGGGCGTCTATCTGGTATAACTTTAACCCTTTTTTGGACCTGGTAGACTAATTACGAAAAAAGAATACTCTAGTCACATCGCTAGAAGATTTCTTCATTGCATACTTGTATGACTCTTTGGGCCTTGGAGACTAACACACAAAAAAGTATCCCCTCGGAGTCTTCTTACTACTTTCAAACTCTCTAAAATTGAAAGCAACCACGAGGATTCACCGTCCCGAGCTCGTATAAATCCACACGTCGGTACCTTTCCACTATTCCAGAGTCTTCTTATCGCTTTCAGACTACTTAAAATTGAAAGCACTCATGAGCATGAATTGTCCTGGGCTCGTACAAATCCACACATAGTACCATTTTGTGCACACTTATATCCCTTATTTGAGCTCCTTAAACCACAAAGAAGTCTCCAACGGTGCCTCTCAGCACCACGATAGATCATATATTGTCCCACCATTATGGTAGCTCCCTAGTATGGTCGCCTTTGTTCAGAGTATTTTGTAATGTGTCACCATTAGAGTCTCCTGATATCATTCACCAGTTTTACTCCCCTTGAGTCTCCACCATTCCAGTCATAGTGCCTAGTTTATTATGCTATGATCCCCTTCTCTGAAGTTAGTTTCATATACTTCCAGGCCAGCCTTGCCGTCATGCTCTGATCCCCTTCTCCGAAGTTAGTTTCATATGCTTTGCGTGGCTTGAAAAGGAATATTCTTCTACAACCAGTTCCTCTTCACCAAACTCGGCCTTCAATATATCCCATGCTTCTTTTGGCATATAAACTTCTACAATATTATGAAAGATGGAATAATCTGTACTATTTTGTATGAGACTTAACACAACAACTTGTCTTCTTTCTTCCTGAAATTTTGTTAAATTCTCAGATGCTTCTAGATCAATATGATCCTTCAACTACAAAATGCCAAAAATCTTGTGACCTTAACAAATTCCTTATTTTAATGACCATAGTTCATAGTTTTCTCATTCAAAGTTCTTCCATAATCCTACTAATGTTAACAAATTTCTTACCTTTTCAATTTCTTTTGGAAGATCTTCTAGTACCATCTTCATGATTCAATCGTATTGGCTATTTATCTTTGATATTAGCGGTCCTTCAGACTTCATATCCTTGGAAATTTTGATGAAAATCTGATAGAAACTTCAAATATTCTCTTCCCTTTTATACACAGGCTCTTCTTGGATCGATCTTTGCAAGACTCAATCTTCTTCAATATGATCTGAACAATGCTGGAACGTTGTCTAATATTTTGGCTAAACGTCAACAATAATTGTTTTTCAATACTGGATCTGTATCTTTGATAAATGGATCTAGTCCTTTAACAGAGTGCCTCAGCTAGTGGAACTGACACAGTGTGTCACAAGGTGCGTTGGGAAAGTGAACAATGATCGCCACACATTCCCTTTAGCAACAAGTGCGTCAACGACACTCTTAGTCCGTGCAGAGAGTGTGTTAGTGATGTGCTTTTCCTTAGTAGTAGGTGCGTTGGTGAAAGGGTGACCCAGTTCCTGATAGGGTCAAGGTGCATCGATGCTTCTAAAGGAATAAAAATAGATACGGCCCCACAACTATGAAGATATTGTAAAGAAACGCCATGCCTTCACGTTGATGTGTTCCCGTCTTGATTTATGTGTGTGTGCTTTCCACTATGTGAAAAGGATTACCCAAATACATGTATGGATAAGGCCATGCAGCTCTAATACCATGTTAAATTTTGTAACAAAGGAATAAGAAGAAGACATTCCCACATGTGCTTTCCTCTTCTACCTGTGTTAAAAACTTTAACAATTGTGTTTTTATATAGGTAAGTTTATTATTGAGTACATGATTATTGTTATCAATTTTAATTTATATTTTTTTTGTGACTTACAAGGCTAGACCGTGGTATAAAAAACCATGACTTAGGGACATCTAAACTATCAAAATCATCCTGGATGCATTACTTTAGGCCATACCAATAGTTAAAATGATTAGATTTTAAAAGTGACTCCTCTTGAAAACCTTGCAAGATTCAAACACTTGTCACTATGCCCATCAAAATCAAGTGATACCCAAATTCGACAATTTGGCCCAGACAAGGGTTTTTCATCGGAATCCAACATATTTTATTTTTCATAATATGAAATTAACTGTGTTTTAATGGTGATTTTGATGGTAGAAATGTATTCAACACCATCAAAAACCCATGAGACATCCAAAATTTCAGAGTTGGAGAGTCGTAACTAGGATTTTTAAAAATTACATAGAAACTGTCCATAATAAATCAACTGCATATTTTCAATCCAAACAAAAACTTCTAACAAACCTCCTCCAGCAAAACCATAACTACCAAAAGCTATCACCTATCAAAAAATACATCAAAATACTTTAGAATTCCAACCCAACTACCTATCATCCAACTATATTGAATATAACACAATTGAAATGTCTCAAAAGAACTTTAAACAGAATATGAGAGAAAAATTGATCTTGAAGCATAATTTTATATTGAGAAGAAGGAGACACTCACAGTGTCAACCATGGAATCCTCAATAAATTCATGAAAGTGTATAATACCATCCATCACACCAACAACCTTTTGGAAAGGCCATCTTCTTCAAAATTGTGTTTATTGTAAATAAGTTTAAAAAATATGCATGGGAAATTGTTTATCAAATCTCTAACTCTTCCTTCCCATTGTTAAATGTTGATGACTTGAATATTTGAATTTCATGTTTCCCAGTCAATAATAACTTTAGAGTCACCCACAATTTGCAAATTAAAAATACCCCTTTTCTATGAAAACCAAAGCAAACCCCATATAGCTATCAAATCTACTTTGTTGTCGGTTCCAAAACCAGCACCCATTCTAAGGAAGATAACATGATTTATTTTTTACTTTAAGAACCATGGCTACCCCATAAAGTTCACCGTCAAAGTATCCAACAAAAATCTCATCATCTAGAGCAGGCATTGGAGGAATTCTTGCCTTTTGGGGCTTCCTCACTTTAAAATAGTAAAAAGAAACTGATAGCTTTCATGCTAACATTAATGACTGATGGAAATGTCTCCTCAAAGGTACATTTGTTACGATCCTTCCACACCTCCCAAATCATAGACAAGGGAAGTTCCTTGAATTTAATTGTTTTACTAAACCATAAAAGCATACTGTCTTGCAAATTTGGAGACTACTAGTTTTCTTTGAAATTTAAGAAGTCTGAAGCATTCATCCCAAACATTTATGAAGGGCCAACGACAAATACATGTGTAATTGTTTCCAAATATGTTATGCATAGAACATGGATGCCAAGACTCGAGAACCCCTTCTTAGTGAGATTGTTCCTAGTGAATATCTTGTTTTCAAGACAACCCCAAATAAAACATTGCAACTTTAAAGGGATTCTCCATTTCCAAATTAGTTTTGATCAGCATTTAGTAGAGTTCTTGATGAGATTTTCAATAATGGTTTATCTTAGAAAATCCTTATGGAAAAAACAAGCCAAAAGTATAAGCTTCATTACATAAAATCCTATGGGGACAATACCACATGAGCTATCAAAACCATGGATTCAAAAACCACTTACTTTAACCTAAAACAATATTAACTTAATAACTCCTTTACATAATCAAAATTAACATTAACAAAATGTAGGAAATGCTTAATTTGAACGAACTCTTCTTTAAATACAAATAATTACAAATATTTCTTTCTCATTTTATCTTTTAAATGTAGAATATTTTTAACATAACTTTCAGAGCTTTTCCATATATTTGTTTTCATCGACTTTCATTGATTTCACTATTATTATAAGCATTTGTTTTCATTTATTATTAAAATACCTAAGCTATTATTTCTATTGATGGTAGGCATCTCCATCGTTGTACTCGCCTGCACCATATGCTGGAGAGGCGCAATGATAGACCGGAAATATCCCAGTGCCAAGAAGGCCAGACCTAGAGTTTGCACAAGAGTCACAGATCTCCAAAAGTTTACGTTCCAAAACAATGATAAACCCTAAGTGGTATTAATTCCCCAAAAAACTGCGCAAAATTAGTCCATACAATTCAAGGAGCTCTACGTTTTTGACAATAATTCTCTGTGACGATTAAGCAGTCAAGGAAAAATAGAACACAGCCTTGTCAATTAAACAAGAGTGGCACAGCCTTGTAAAGACGCTAAGCTTTACCCCACCGACTTACGGAAATATGAACATTGGCTCTAGCGATTATGAATAATGGTAGATAATGAAGCATTGCCATGTGTAAAAGGTGACGTAACCAGTTTTCTTCGATGGTGGATATTTTTTATTTTGCAAAATAATTTATTTTTTTAATCATGGAATAACAATCTCCCAAGGGTATACCCAACCGTCCTCAAGTCAAATATACAGTTAGATATCGAACTAGAAAAGCTGAATATCTATAGGATATCTATAAGTATCCATAAGACATCTATAAGTCACAAGTAGTGTCAATTAACCCTGCATCCTCTATCAGTTATTCATGCATCAGCTACTAGTTGTCCATACATAGATATCAATTATTTTTTATTTTTAATCGTTTATTTTAAATTTGAAAAAGATATAAACACATATTGTATAATTAAAATCTTAAAAAACTCTAAACAAAAACAATTGACTGAGTAGTATCTAGTATGTCATTATAAATTGGAAATTTTAAAATAACAAAAATAATTGCACTAGATTTCTAACTTTAAAATTAACATTATATAAAAGAATAAAAATTAATTTCTATAAAATATTTGATATATTTAAAATAATTTTAAATTTTAATTATTATTATTAATATTAAGACAACATTTTTGGAATGATAAAGTTTTGTTTTTCATTTATATATAAAACCCTAATAATAAGATCATCTTTAAATGAACCCAAACCATTAATAATAATACAGAGCTTTAACTTTCCACAAACTAATTTTTCATAAATTTGAAAACAATTTCTTAAAAAAAAACATATAAATATTCCATATCACTTGGCATATACAAAAATTAAATAAATAATCATAACTATCAATTACATTATACACCCAATAAACATAAACTAATCCAATAATATTACATCTTACAACTCATAAAAATTAGTATAGATCCATCTTAAACCCGTATCTATCAAGCACGGATCCAATTTCTTGAGGTGTATTTCTTTTTTTAAATTTAAACTCAAGAAATTTGATCTCTCTTGAGGTGTATTTTATAAAAGAACATCTATTTTTTAATTGCTTTTCATAGTATTTTATTTTATGAGCCAACATGGATTTTTTTTAAATACTTTCTATAATTTTTTATTTTATGAGCTGACATGAATTTTTTTAATTATTTTGTTACAAAGGTTACATCACATTACAACATTTCTTCCATACTTTTTTTTTAAATACTTTTCATAATTTTTTATTTTATGAGGGACAAATTTTTTGAATTATTTTGTTATAAAAATTACATCCTGTTACAACATCTTCCCCATACTGAACTGTAAAGCACTTCATTTCACTCTACGCAATAAATTTAATAAACTTACCAATCATAATCACTTACATCTTACACCTCATATCATATAAACTAATCCAATAATATTACATCTTACAACTCATAAAAATAAATTTAATAAACTTACAAATCCTAATCACTTACATCTTACACCTCATATCATATATTACAGACACTTTAAAACAATCCTTTGGGGGAAGATGTCCAAAGCTCACCCTGTTTCTAACCAATTGAAAGAAAGTATGAAAGTAAAATATCTTTGCAAATGAAAGAAAGTATGAAAGAAAACAAAATACCTTTGCAGAAAACAACCCATGAAAATGGTACCAGCACAATAAGACGTCCTCCATATTTTGAAATATAATTAATCAGAAATACAAAATATATATCGTGCATACGTATAGTCTCGGATTGCTTCTTCTATCTTCTGTGATAACACTTGAAACAAAAGATGAAAAGCAATATAGTAACTGCTTTCCACCCATAAAGTAATACAACTGCTAATTCTGACTATGAGAAAACATATTTCTGCAAGCTTGCACCATTTCCCAGGGTTATGGTGTGTCATTAGATTCACTATGTCCATGTCCAGGAGGATTCTCGTGGCCAAGTTGAGCGCTATATCCTACTCGATTGACCGCGCCGCGTTTCTTCTTTTCCCTGTTAATCTCGTCGACTTTGACAAAACGAGAAACTCCTCGGAGAATCTCAACAGAAGGCCGCGGTCGAATTTTCAGCTTCGAAACGTTTGGCACATGATTCTGAAGATTATCATGTTTCAGTTCCATGACTGCCTTCATAATATTCGCTTTTTCAGCGGATTCATTTTTGTTTCCACGAGCTACATCGACCTCGGAATTACTACTCACAGAGGAATTCATCAACCCTACATTCGGAGCACCTTCAATACTAAGCGAGACTGCAAGCAACGTAGAAAATAGTAAACTCATGAAATTGAAGACCTTCATCATGACGCAACTAATTATAATTGATGATAAGAAACCTGCAATCTTTGTAATGAAATGCAAACTATGCCACAGAGAAAATATGATTCTAATTAAGATCAACTATGACAGGAAACTAAACTCATATCTTCCACACTGATATTCTTCCGTTTATATAATATTTTCGGATCGATACTTTGCCAAATATCTTCGAAGATCTTCCCTGCTTGATTTCGAATTATTCGTGATTCATCTGTTAGTATCATATCGACATTACCTGCCGCCATTGCAAAACAGGGGTTGTAGCTGTTAGTATTTATAAACTGTATCCGGATTTGTTCGATCTGTCCCCAAAAAAAGCAAGAACAACTTTTTCAAATATTTATATATTCAAAACATGTTATAAAAAATAAAATTTACACATATCTCACTTAACAAAAAAGCATACTGCGTATTCGATGCTTTAATAACGCGATTAGTTGCTTTCTTGGCGGCGAAGGTGTTAAATGCTTTGAACCTCAAAAGTTTATGAACTGTGCGACGTCTGCTCGTGCCTTCCTGCATAAATGTACGAGGGCTTCCCAGTGGGAGGTACAATTGATGAGGTAGGCAAGGTGTTGTAATTGTCAAGCTCCATTGAGTTGATGCGTAAGCATGCAGCAGATCTCTATTTCCTCAGATCTCATTCCACTGATAAATACAGAATAATTATAATTTATTGTTTGATTTAGATTTAATTTGGAAAAGATGCCATCGTTTAGACATTTGGATAATTGATCTAGTTTCTACAATCGTAAGTGTCACTCCCCCTAATCTGTTGATCAACATATTTTAATAATTGATTATTTATTATCTGGTGGTGGTAAGTTTGAATCCTTCTAAGCCTTAGCAATTCAATGACATAATCAGATTTCACGTCACCCCGCTATGATTTGCAGAGAATAAACTGCGTCATCCTGGAGCACATCTCAGAATTAGAACAATGACAGTGAAATAGCCAGATTACCATCATTTAATAAGTAATCTTATTAATTTTTTAAATGTATGGGCATCAGTATCTTTAAATCTAATTAAATTAATTAAATTAAGAGATCTTGCATACCTATATTGATATCGACCAAATTGTTTTTCTCTTCTTAGTGGGCATTAAATTGTTTATATTTAGTGCAGAGTTCGGTAGCTTGAGCCAGCAAGACTAATGGAGGTTGTGGGAGCAACCCCACTTAGATCATCATATTGCGTTTCTATTTTATTAATAGCCTTGTTCCGGTTCGGTAAACTTTATTTGGTCAAAAAGTTAAATGTAAGTATATATGGTATTGGGTAGTTTATAGTATTGTTCCATTGTAAGTGAAGAAGTTTGCTTGACTTTTACACAGTTTTATTGTAAAGTGTTTAAAGAGGCTGTAATGGCCTAATGGTCTCTTGTGTGTAAGTGATAGTAAATGTGGCTTCTTTTGTCTTATTGTCTTAAACTATTGTCTTAAATTTAACATAATAGTTTTTCTTTGTCTTAAATTGAGACAATTTACACAAATATTCTCTTTATAACTGTAATGATAGAATGCAAATATTTATGATAGGGAGATAGGGCACGGTGGAATAGAACCACCAATCTTCTACATTATAATGCATATGCTCTACCATTGAGCTAGTAAGCTGCAACTTCATATACCAGAATAATAATTGTATTTTTTAGAGTTTTTTTTAAGCAATAATTGAAATACTCACTGTATTTCACTCATTCATATGAGTTATCATAGAGATTGCAGTTATTATTTGTGTTCCAATAATTCTTTATCTCATTATATATTTATAATACTGGTGATAAAGAATTCGGTTGATCAAATCTTCATATGTTCTAACTTGTAGCGATGCGATCTGGAATGGTCGATAGGGTGATGCTCGGCAAAATCCGTATAGATTTCAGTTTCTTCAAAGATGGAATGAAATCATTTAACTGTCAGTGTGCAGTTAGGGTCTAAACGAATTCAAAGACGAGAGACTCAGATCATTAGGTTTAAAGTTAGATGGTGAATTCTTGTGGAGGAAAATGGCAGAGGCCAAATTATAAAGGAAAGATCGATGCTTGTTAAATAGTGATCTGAGTATAGAGAGAAATAGTGGAAATGAAAAATTATGGATGCCGATTTCAGTCAATAAGGGATACACTTCTGAGCCTGTAAGGGATAAATAGCAATACGCCAGCTGTAATATGCACAGTCAAATATTCCAAGGTAAGATTTGCGTTGGATTCTATGTGTAGCGTTGGTTTACCAGTGGGAAATCTGATAAATTCAAGTGACTGAAAGGATTGTTTTAACGAGTAATACATTTGGCAATGTTTCAATACTCTGTTTTTTCCTATTTATATGAATGCATTATTTTACTCAATGATGTCGATGCCTGAAAGTATTTTTGGTATGTAACTGATAATACAATCTGAATGAAGAAGGTATATGCCATGGAAAAATCCCGTGTGCATAGATAGAGATCACAGTTCCTATGATAGGGAAAAAGAAATGTGGTTACATTCTAAAAGTTGTGTTGAAATGGTTGAAAAGGCCTGAGAAAGGCATATATTATGTAACAACATACAAATATGAGGCACTTACTTCTAGTACTATGGAAAACTTTAATGCAAAAGAGAAACAACTTGAAATCTAACAAGTAAAGGAGATTATGAAAAAGGCATAGGAATTGGACCATCTACAACTATATCATAAAAAAATTCCTTAAGATAATAGGCGAATATCAACAAAAACAAAATTCCTCGAGGATCTGTCCAACTAAGATCAACCTTCAAGTCTCTGCCATGTCATGAGTTAGGTTTGACCCTTTGTCCAAAATAAGCCTTGTGTAAATCAATCTCAAATTACATAGTAGAATTGGTAGTATTTTTTTTATTTTTCAATTTCAAAAGCCTTTTCCAAGTCTTTGTCAGATCAACCTTCAAGTCTTTGCCATGTCATGAGTTAGGTTTGACCCTTTGTCCAAAATAAGCCTTGTGTAGAGTCATGTCCAGTGACTTTGATTGAGCAGTTCAAGCTTTTCAAGTGAAACATCAGTAGCCAAAATTTCAAAATTACAACAATAACAAACCATCCATGACGAGATGTTTGCATACACATTAACCAAAAGACAGATCTTCATTCATTTCAACATATGGGCTGGTGCAAGGTAATGATACCCAATTATGACACGTTAGTTGCAATGACATTCTGGAAAAACAGAAATATTATCATTAAAATCAATTATTAGAGGTATCTACAAAAATTTTTCCGATTAGGTGTAAAAAGATGAAACGTAGAAAAACGGATGACCTTCCAGAATATATAATTTTTATTTATGAAAAAGTGGTATAACCATCTCAAAATGTCATTATTCGAAGATTGGTATGTTATTTTTTTTCTAAAACATAATGCAAATGTTTTTTTTGACCCACCTATTTTCTATGTAAATTTTCAATTTACGAGAAAAAAAATATGTAGAGGCGTAGGCAACAAAAAAATCTTGTGCGGGGCTATTTTTCCAAAATTTTAAAAGTCAATTTTATATTTTTCTTAAATTACCGAAGTCAGTGAAGCCCTAAAACGACATGGTCAATTGTCGAGCCACCATATCATGGTCTAAAAATAATCAAAATGCATTTTTTTTTTAGGTTGTAGGTATTTTCGTGCTCTTATGTGGGTTCTTTTCGGTTTTCGAAATAGGTAAGCCAATCAAAAGTTATAGGCCAAATAAATGACCTATGTTTTTTACGAATTTGACATGAGTGTAGTTTAAAATGAATTAAAAATAGAGAACAACAACAGATCTATTAAAAAATTATATATTTGGAATCTGCACACAGAGCTCGACAAGTGTGTGCAATTTCATCTGCAGTGCACTCGTGGAGCTTATGTAGAACTAGCTGTGAAAAATAGGAAGTTGCAGTGTTTGATGTGTTCTGCCATAAATCATAGATAAATCAGACCGAGCCTAAAGGTGCAGTCTGAAGCTAATTCGAAGCCTGCAAGGGCACCAAAAACAATTTGAATTCATACACGCGTGTGCGCAAAGAGGCATGCACGCGTAAGTACGCGCACGCGTCCATGGAAGCGCGCACGCGTAGGTGCGCATACGCTTAGGTGCACATACGCGTTCATGTAATTTCCTTTGTCATGGGGATACATAAAGTTGATGAAGATGTGATGATGAAGAAGATGACGATGATGGAGATGTTTATGAGGAAGGGGGGGGTGACGATGATGATTAAGATGTTGATGAGGAAGGGGGAGATGACAATGATGATGAAGATGTTGATGATGATGATGATGATGATGATGAGATGATGGTAACAATGGTGATGAAGATGATGATGATGATGATGATGATGATGAGATGATGGTGACAATGGTGATAAAGATGATGATGAAGATGATGGTGGTGATGATTGTGGTGATGATGGTGATGAGGATGATGATCATGATGGTGATGAAGATGATGATGATGATGATGATGATGAGATAAGGATGATGATGATGATGATGGTGATGATGATCATCATCATCATCATCTTCATCATCATCATCACCATCATCATTGACATCTTCATCATCATTGTCATCCCCCCCTTCCTCATCAACATCTCCATCATTGTCATCTTCTTCATCATCACCATCTTCTTCATCATCACCATCTTCTTCATCAACATCATCATCATCTTCATCACCATCGTCATCATCATCAACATCTTCATCTCCATCATCATCATCTTCTTCATCCTCATCACCATCACCATCATCATCATCTTCATCTTCATCATCATCATCATCATCGTCGTCGTCATCATCAACACCATCATCATCATCGTCACCACCCTCTTCTTCCTCATCATCATCAACATCTAGGTCATCATCTTGATCATCAACGTCAGATCAACATCATCATTATCATCCTCATCATCACCATTGATGTTGATGAAGATGAAGATGATGATGATGTTGATGATGAGTACGATGACCATCAACATCATCATCATCTTCATCATCATCCACCACCACCATCATCATCATCATCATCATCTTTGTCATCATCCTCTTCCTCATCAACAACATCTTCGTCATCATCATCATCATCATCATCATCATCATCATCACGATAGGAAGATGATGAAGAAGATGTCAATAACGAAGATGATGATGAAGGTGGTGATGATGAGTATGATGAGGATGATGAAGATGACGATTACGATGATGAAGACAATGATGATCGTGACCATGATCATATGATGATGATGATGATGGTGAGGATGATGAAGATGGAGATGATGATGACTAATGAAGATGATGATGACGAATATGATGATTTTGATGGTCATGATGATGATGATGATCATATTCGTCATACTCGTATTCATCATCGTACTCGTATTCATCATCATCCACCACCATCATCATCATCATCATCTTCATCATCCTCATCATCATCCGCGTCCTCACAATGACAATGATGATGATGATGATGAGGAAGTTGATGATGATGATGTGCTGCATATTCCTCATCATCTTCATCATCATCATCATCATCTCCAAATTAGTCATCATCATCACCATACTCATATTCATCATCATCTTCGTCGACGACGATGATACGAAGATGTCAATGATGATGATGATTATGATACGAAGATGTCAATGATGATGATGATGATATGAAGATGTCAATGATGATGATGATGATACGAAGATGATGACGAAGATGTCGATGATGATGATGATTATGAGGAAGATGGCGATGACGAGTATGATGACGAAGATGAAGATGACTAAATTATGATGACGAAGACATTGATGATCGTGACCACGATCATATGATGATGAGGAGGAGGAGGAGGACGACGATGATGATGATGATGGTGATGATGATGATTAATGAATATGATGATGACTAATATGATGATTTTGATGATTATCATATTCGTCATCATCATCATCATCTCCATCATCGTACTCATATTCATCATCATCCACCATCGTCATCATCATCACCATCACCATCACCATCGTCATCATCATCATCCACCATTGTCATCATCATCACCATCACCATCATCATCATCATCGTCATCATCATCATCATCATCATCATCATCCTTGTCCTCACAATGATGATGATGATGGTGATGATGAAGTTGATGATCATGATCATGGTGTTGATGATGATGAAGATGATGATGAAGATGATCATGATGATGAGGATGATGTGTTGCATATTCGTCATCATTTTCATCATCAACATCATCATCATCTCCATTAGTCATCATTGCCATCTTCATCGTCATCGTCATCATCATCATCATCATCATCGTCATCCCCGTCCCCACAATGATGATGATGATGAAGATGGTGATGCATCATCATCCATCGTCATCATCATCATCATCATCTCCATTAGTCATCATCGCCATCTTCATCGTCATCGTCATCATCATCATCATCATCATCGTCATCCCCGTCCCCACAATGATGATGATGATGAAGATGGTGATGCATCATCATCCATCGTCATCATCATCATCATCATCATCATCATATCATCATCATCTTCATCATCCTCATCATCATCCGCATCCTCACAATGATGATGATGATTATGATGACGAGGAAGTTGATGATGACGATCATGGTGTTGATGATAAGGAAGATGGTGATGATGTGTTGCATATTCCTCATCATCTTCACCATCATCATCATCGTCATCATCATCATCATCATCTCCAAATTAGTCATTATCATCATCGTACTCATATTCATCATCATCATCATCTTCGTCGATGATGGTGATACAAAGATGTCAATGATGATGATGATTATGATACGAAGATGTCAATGATGATGATGTTGATATGAAGATGATAACGAAGATTTCAATGATGATGACGATTAGGAGGAAGATGTCGATGATAAGTATGATGATGAAGATGAAGATGACTAAAGATAGTGATGACTAAGACAGTGATGATCGTGACCATGATCATATGATGACAATGATGATCATGATGATGACTAGTGAAGATGATGATGACTAGTGAAGATGATGATGACGAGTATGATGATTTTGATGATGATCATATTGTTGATGATGATGATCATGTTGTTGATGATGATCATGTTGTTGATGATGATGAAGATGATGATGATGTGCTGCATATTCAACATCATCATCATCATCATCATCTCGAAATTAGTCATCATCATCATCATACTCTTATTCATCATCATCCACCATCATAATCATCATCATCATCATCTTCGTCAACGATGATGATACGAAGATGTCAATGATGATGATGATTATGATATGAAGATGTCAATGATGATGATGATGATGATATGAATATTTCAATGATGATGATGATGATACGAAGATGATGACGAAGATGTCAATGATGATGATGATTAGGGGGAAGATGGCGATGACTAAAGACAGTGTTGACGAAGACAATGATGATCGTGACCATGATCATACGATGACGATGGTGATGAAGATGACTAGTGAAGATGCTGATGACAAATATGATGATTTTGATAATGATCATATTCGTCGTCATCATCATCATCGTACTCATACTCATCATCATCCACCATTGTCGTCATCATCACCATCATCACCATCATCATCATCACCATCATCCTCATCATCATCAACGTCCTCACAATGATGATGATGACGATGATGATGATGAGGAAGTTGATGATGATCAAGATGATGATGAAGATGATCATGATGATGAGGATGATGTGCTGCATATTCATCATCATCTTCATCATATTCATCATCAAAATCATCATCATCACCATCTTCATCATCATTTCCATCATCATCATCATTATCATCATCCTCATCCCCACAATGATGATGATGATGATGACTAATGAAGATGAGTATGACAATGAATATGATGTTTTTGATGATGATGATGATGATCATATCCTCATCATCGTACTCGTATTCATCATCATCCATCTTCATCATCATCATCATCGTACTCGTATTCATCATCATCCATCGTCATCATCATCATCATCATCATCATCATCATATCATCATCATCTTCATCATCCTCATCATCATCCGCGTCCTCACAATGATGATGACGAGGAAGTTGATGATGACGATCATGGTGTTGATGATGAGGAAGATGATGATGATGTGCTGCATATTCCTCATCATCTTCACCATCATCATCATCGTCATCATCATCATCGTCATCATCATCATCATCTCCAAATTAGTCATCATCATCATCGTACTCATATTCATCATCATCATCATCATCTTCGTCGATGATGGTGATACAAAGATGTCAATGATGATGATGATTATGATACGAAGATGTCAATGATGATGATGATGATACGAAGATGATGACGAATATGTCAATGATGATGATGATTAGGAGGAAGATGGCGATGACGAGTATGATGACGAAGATTAAGATGACTAAAGATAGTGATGACGAAGACAATGATGATCGTGACCATGATCATATGACGACGATGGTGATGATGATGACTAGTGAAGATGATGATGACGAGTATGATGATTTTGATGATGATCATATTGTTGATGATGATGATCATGTTGTTGATGATGATGATGTGCTGTATATTCCTCATCATCATCATCATCATCTCGAAATTAGTCATCATCATCATCATAATCATATTCATCATCATCCACCATCATCATCATCATCTTCGTCGATGATGATGATACGAAGATGTCAATGATGATGATGATTATGATGCGAATATGTCAATGATGATAATGATGATGATATGAAGATGTCAATGATGATGATGATGATACGAAGATGATGACGAAGATTTCAATGATGATGATGATTAGGGGCAAGATGGCGATGACGAAGATGAAGATGACTAAAGACAGTGATGACGAAGATAGTGATGATTGTGACCATCATCATATGATGACGATGGTGATGATGATGACTAGTGAAGATGATGATGACGAGTATGATGATTTTGATGATGATCATATTCGTCATCATCATCATCATCTTCTTCATCATCGTACTCATACTCATCATCATCCACCATTGTCGTCATCATCACCATCATCACCATCATCACCATCATCATCATCATCATCACCATCATCCTCATCATCATTTGCGTCCTCACAATGATGATGATGATGATGATGATGATGACGATCATGGTGTTGATGATGATGAAGATGATCATGATGATGAGGATGATGTGATGCATATTCATCATCATCTTCATCATCAACATCATCATCATCTCCATTAGTCATCATCACCATCTTCATCGTCATTTCCATCATCATCATCATCCTCGTCCCCACAATGATGATGATGATGAAGATGGTGATGATGATGACTAATGAAGATGATTATGACGATGAATATGATGTTTTTGCTGCTGATGATGATGATCATATTCATCATCAAAATCATCATCGTACTCGTATTCATCATCATCCATCATCATCATCATCATATCATCGTCATCTTCATCTTCCTCATCATCATCCGTGTCCTCACAATGATGATGATGATGATGATGACAAGGAAGTTGATGATGACGATCATGGTGTTGATGATGATGATGTGCTGCATATTCCTCATCATCTTCACCACCATCATCATCATCATCATCATCATCATCATCATCATCATCTCCAAATTAGTCATCATCATCATCGTACTCATATTCATCATCATCATCATCATCATCATCATCTTCGTGGATGATGGTGATACGAAGATGTCAATGATGATGATGATGGTGATACGAAGATGTCAATGATGATGATGATGATGATACGAAGATGATGACGAATATGTCAATGATGATGATGATTAGGAGGAATATGGCGATGACGAAGATCAAGATGACTAAAGACAGTGATGATGAAGATAGTGATGATCGTGACCATGATCATATGATGACGATGGTGATGATTGTGATGATGATGACTAGTGAAGATGATGATGATGAATATGATGATTTTGATGATGATCATATTCATCATCATCATCATCATCATCATCTTCTTCATCATCGTACTCATATTCATCATCATCCACCATCGTCGTCATCATCACCATCATCACCATCATCATCCTCGTCCTCACAATGATCATGATGATGATGATGATGATGATGATGATGAATATGAAGATGGTGATGATGACCATGTTGTGGATGATGATGATGAAGAAGATGATGATGAATATGATGAGGATGATGATGATGATGTGCTGCATATTCATCATGATCATGATCATCAACATCATCATCATCATCATCATCTCCATTAGTCATCATCACCATCTTCATCATCATCATCATCATCATCCACCTAGAAGCATTATTCTTGATGTAATACATACGTTTATAATTCAAAATTAAATTAATGTTTTGAAATTAAAATACATATTTGCAAATATACCCCTAAACACCTAGAAGCACTTAAATGCACATAGGGATTATGGGTTAGAAGAGGTCCTAAAGGATTTTATGGGGGAGGGGCTCTAGGAATAACCCGACACATTTATATCTCTTGGGTAATAAATGCACTAAACGTTACCCACCAAACAATACAACGTTCAGAATAGACACACACGCGCTAGATGCACATGCGTGCTAGATGCGCGTGCACGCTATATGCACGTGCGTGTCCCTATTGAATATAAAATTTAGAAAATCACCCGCTTTCTTTCTCCCGCAATTTTTTCCTCATTTTCGCGTTCTCTTCCCTGGTTTCACGCACAGTCTGACAAGTATTTAAATGGTAGATTGAATTCATACACCATTTGGTGCTTCCTTGACCATTTGGATAGAATACACAACATTTTGGGCTCTATTTTGGCTCCTTGGATTGAATACACACCTCTTGGGCTCTATTTGGATCAATCGAGTGAATACACAACAGTTGGAATCTATTTGGCACCTTGTATTGAATTCTCATGCTACTTGGACACACATGTTGTCTTCTTACATATAGTGGACACATCAAAAGAGCATTTGACATTTGAGGCAAAGAGCAATCATAATCCTTGAGGTATGGTGATAATTTTATCTTGTTAAATGTAGTTTAGTCTTCATTCACTTGTTTGAATGGCATCTATTTTGGTTTTTTCTCATGAATTGTATGATAGATCTATTTTAGTTTTCTTAATCTTCAACATAGACAATAAAAACATCTTACCAAAAAAAAACTACAAAATGCACCAAGCAATGCTTTCAACCTTTCATGAAGATAATAAAAAAAATTACTTGCATCACCACCAATAACATTTCATAATCACATTCTTCCATCTAGTAGACAAACATTTGTTGAATTCCTCATGGTTTCACTACAACAACTCACACAAACACCTATAGAATTGAAAACTCTTAGTCTTTTGGGGTTATTTTCCCTCATAGGGAATTTGCTCCTACTAACATCCCATACCACCATTCAATACCATCCTACCGAGTTCCTAGAGGTGTCGTTGCAGTTATATGTAGGGAATTTCCAATAGCTTTTAATATTATATGAAAACATTCTCACTAGATGTTGTACATAATCAATTGCTACATCGAGCTTTAATAATCATGTGCACATCGAGTTTTAATATCTTATTTGTTGTTCATTCTTGCGGGGGTGATATTTTTGTTTTTTTTTAAAATGCATTGAATATGGGCAACAGATGTAATAATAAAAGAAATTCTAGAAGGAACCCACTACCCCCTGAAAAGGCCCATGAGATAAGAGAAAAAGCCAGGTTGTACATGCAAAACCGTAGAAAGCAAAATGTTAGTGCCTTAGATCCATCAACAAGCAATGACGAAGTGGTTGAAGCCAAGCAAATCTTGCCTGATGTCGAGTATGAAGGGATGGACGTTGAACAAGATCCTAATTGGAAACCTCCCCAAGAAGAGCACACACATGCAGAACACACTCCCTTGCAGGATCAAGTTGTGAACGAAGGGCCACAATAAGCCGTTGACGGGACTCATACTTCCTTGCCGACTCCCTTGCCTCGACTATCAAGCGGACAACGAAGAAATCCCAGACGTATTCATGTGGATGAAAGTTCATTTTCAAGACTTGAAGGTAAGATGCCCAAACGCACTATTGATTTCCATTGTAGCAAGATAACGAAAGAATTTTTTGAATCCAAAACCGATGCAGCAAAATGTCAATTGTTTCTTGCTTTGTTAAAATCACATTGTCTAGCGGATGTTAGGAGAATTTTGAGCATAAAGGTAGTTAAAAGTTCAGATGTCAACAATCATGTTGTTAGAAATCTACAATTTGCATTTAATTTGATTGGAAAAACTTCTCGTACAAAATATTTTAATGCAACCTATCGTGTACTGCCAGAATCAATTGTAGACAAATCCACAAGGCAACGTCGCCTACTATCACACACATGTAAAATATTTAAAGTAGACAAAAAGACTCTTCAAAAGTATTCTTCCATTAGAGAAAAACTTGAGACCCCAGGCCAAAAAGATTGTTGGGCCTTTGTTGGTAGGTTACCTCATTCAGACATGAATCTCATTGATGCTGTTAAAGAACCAGTGCATAAGTTTTGGCATGATAACACTAGACCGTCATCGAATCAAATAGATATTTTAAAGTTGAGAAAAGGTGTTAGGGGGGGTGAACCCCATGTCAAGCACTTCCTTGACACGACACAAACAGAACTCTACGAGAGGTTCAAGAATGAGCACACACAATTGAACTTGGGCCAAAGGTCCTTTGAAAAATGCAAACCCTGGTATGTTAAAATTTGCAATGATCGCAATACATGTTGTTGTAGATACCATGTAGAATTTGAGTACTTTTATGATACATATAGACATATATTTTGTGATTTGCATACTAACATTGTGCAGGATTGCCCATCGTTACAACCAACGAATGCATCCAGAGAATTTACACATAGCATAATGTGTCCAAGACCTGAAGGACAAAAATATTATAAAAGATCATGTTTATATGGGACGTGTTCCAGTTGTAGTGGATTTGCATTATTGAGCCCCTACATCCACGCAACCGTGGAGCACGCATTTGGGAGGATGTCAATAGAAATGCAGAACTTCCAGTACATAACATATCAAGTAGATAGTTCGAAGGAAAGCAAAAAAATTGCATTGGTGAAGTCACAGGTAATCTAAGTTTGCATACTTTCATACCGTACATGTTGAATTTGTACATATATATTCACATTGAAAATGTCACGTTGTATTAATGCCCTGGGTTTTGTGGCACCAGATACAAATTTGCAATTTCATGAAGGAATTCTACCAAAAGACCGAGCAATATGTACAACATGTCCATGTAGCACGATGGCAGGATGAACAGTACAGATAGTGCAGGGACACCTTTCCCAATGGCACAATATTGTTGGTTGTGGACTTTGTTGAAAACTACACTCTGCAGCCACAGAATGAGATTCAAAGTCAATACTACCATTCAGACCAAGTTAGCATAATGGTCCATATCACGTATAGGCACGCGCCAGAGAGCAGCAACGATAGGAGGATAATATTGAAAGAGACCAACTTCTACATCAGTGACGATAGGTGCCATGACCTAAATTACGTGCAACATTGCTTCAAAATTTTCTATGATCAGCTAAAGGAGAGAGGTATACAGATGGATTGGCATTGGATATGGTCAAATGGTTGTGAAGGCCAGTTCAAAAATGCATGTGTATTCCAATGGTTGAGTATTTTGCACAAGACTTGTGATGTGCTGCATGTGTGGAGCTATTTTGAGACCGGTCATGGAAATGGAGAGCACGACGGTGCTGGGGCATGTCTCAAAACTGCCCTACGAAGGGAAGAGATGAGGTGCATGAGAAACCCTCATATTCGGGATGCAGAAACCATAGTTCAATGGTGCTCTGCAAAAATTTCAGATTGAACCATGGAACAACACATACCAACAGGTAGAGGACATGTTGTCAAAAATTTCTGGCATGTAGTTGATATAGACCGATCGTGTTCTTATAGTTGCAGTACTGTGCAAGGAACACATGGATTTAATTTGGTTCGAAGCTCAAAAAACACCTTATTTGAAATATGGACGCGAAAACTTGCTTGCTTTTGTGGGCCTTGCAGCAGTTGTGAATGGGATGAATGCGAATCAATGGATTGGGTTGATGCATGGGATCATGTATCACTTGCAGTGGACCCACGTGCAGTTGTTGAAACAATCTAGTTAGAGGAAGGCCAATCCTCTATTTCGAATGAATATGATCATATATCTGATCTAGTATAGCCAGGTAAACATTTCTGCATGCATATCTCGGTTCCCTCCTCTTTTATATGTAATTATCCAAGTTATCAAACCACTACTTATTGGAATATGACCTAAAATGCATCTTTGCAGGACACATCTACGTAGTTTTCGCCCCGACAGACAGTGCAATTGGGACAAATTATTGGTTGGCACGATGCATCCATGGGAAGCAAACCCTCCTCGCATCATTAACGGATAGTGAAGGCATTACCTTTCCCGCTGGCTCAATGGTTGTTCAGGGGGAATATCTTACAATGGATGGAAAGGGACCAAAGAGAAATGGCTACACATACATGGATTATAGACCAGGGTCACAGGTGTATCACTTTATGCACTTGATCATTGGTACAAACATCCAACTACAGACAATGTCAACGAATTCATCAAACAAGGTACGCTACTTACTACCTCATGCAGAGCACGAGAGGTTGTTTGAGACAATAAAAAACCGAGAGGATCCAGAAGGCCTAATTGATTGAGGTACATAGTAAGTAATGATGTGATTGTTTATTCATGCATGTCCAAAGTTATTCATGTTAGATAGTTTATTTGATATCGTTATCTTATATTGTTTATTTGATGTTTGAGTTATGATTAAGTTATGATTTATAGCCATGTGATTGTTTATTCATGCATGATCAATGTTATTCATGTTAGATAGGAATTTGATATCGTTATCTTATATCATTTATTTGATGTACATGAGTTATGATTAAGTAATGATTTATGTGAATATGTATGTGGTTCATGTGATGCAACAACTTCCATATTGTCCTGAGCTACTTCATCATCTCCTTGAGCAAATTTGATGGTCAAATGCATAGAGATCTTCTAGACTCTTAGATATGTATCCTAACAATTTATTTTAAAACATGCTCATTTATGGTTGAATATTGATGCTTGATTCCTATAGAAAACCACTTAGATACATCATCTACATCATCATCATCATCTTCATCATCATCGTCATCTTATTCATCATCATCATCATCATCATCTTCATCACCATCACCATCATCATCAATGTCTTCATCTTCATCATCATCACCATATTCATCATCATTGTCATCTCTAGGTCCCTCACCAACATCCCCATCATCATCACCATATCCATCATCTTCATCATCTTCATCATCATCAACATCATCATCATCATCTCCATCATCTTCATCATCATCATCATCATCTTCATCACCATCGCCATCATCATCAACGCCTTCACCATCATCACCATCTTCATCATCATCACCATATTCATCATCATTGTCATCTCTAGGTCCCTCGTCACCATCTTCATCATCATCACCATCTTCCTCATCGTGGTCATCTCTAGGTCCCTCATCACAGTCTCCATCATCATCACAATATTCATCATCATCATCATCATATTCATCACCGTCGCCGTCACCATCTCAGCCTTCATCAGTTAGCCGCTAGCCACAAGTGACCAGGGGAGGATTTTGCAAAGTTGACCCCCGTGTGCAAAAATTGCACACTCCCTCACTGAGCAAAACCCTAGTTTCCAAGATGGACCTACAAGGTGGCACCTAGGCTACAGGACCAGTGGGGAGGGGTACCCCTAGCATTATCCTGACGTCTTGAATCCAACGGGGTTCATCGATCGGAGCCACGGTCGTCGTTCTATGGCTCACTCCGTCTCGCATCCGAAAGGCCTTCAGGGACACCTACTGGATACATGCTGAAGGCATAGAACTCCAAATGTGCAACAGAACCGGGTTCTGATGAGTCCTGCAAGTGTGTCTAGGGATTTTATGGTTGGGGACGCTAGCCACAAGTGCCCGGGGGAGGATTTTGCAAAGTTGACCCCCGTGTGCAAAAATTGCACACTCCCTCACTGAGCAAAACCGTAGTTTCCAAGATGGACCTACAAGGTGACATCCGGGCCACGGAACTAGAGGGGAGGGGCACCCCTAGAACTATCCCGAAGTCCTGAATCCAATGGAGTCGACGGTTCGTTGATCGGAGCCACGGTCGTCATTCTATGGCTTGATCCGTCTCACATCCGAAAGGCCTTCAAGGACACCTACTGGATACCTGCCGGAGGCATAGAACTCCAACCGTGCAACAGAACTGGGTTCCGGCAAGTCCTGCAAGTGTGTCTAGGGAGGTTCTAGCTAGGGACGCTAGCCACAAGTGCTCGGGGGAGGATTTTGCAAAGTTGACCCCCGTGTGCAAAAATTGCACACTCCCTCACTGACCAAAACCCTAGTTTCGAAGATGGACATACAAGGTGACACTTGGTCCATGAGACCAGAGGGGAGGGGCACCCCTAGCACTATCCCAACGTCCTGAATCCAACGAAGTCAACAGTTCATCAATTGGAGCCATGGTCGTCGTTATATGGCTCGCTCCGTATCGTATCCGAAAGGCCTTCAGGGACACCTGTTGGATACCTGCCGGAGGCATAGAACTCCAACCGTGCAACAGAGCCAGGTTTCGGTGAGTCCTTTAAGTGTGTCTAGCGAGGTTCTGGCTGGGGACACTAGCCACAAGTGCTCGGGGGAGGATTTTGCAAAGTTGACCCCCGTGTGCAAAAATTGCACACTCCCTCACTGAGCAAAACCCTAGTTTCCAAGATGGACCTACAAGGTGACACTTGAGCCATGAGACTAGAGGGGAGGGGTACCCCTAGTACTATCCCGATGTCTTGAATCCAACGGAGTTGATGATTCATCGATCGGAGCCACGGTCATCGTTCTATGGCTCGCTCTGTCTCACATCCGAAAGGCCTTTAGGGACACCTACTGGATACTTGCCGGAGGCATAGAAGTCCAACCGTGCAACATAACTGGGTTTTGGCGAGTCCTGCAAGTGTGTCTAGGGAGCTTTTGGCTGGGGACACTAGCCACAAGTTCCCGGGGGAGCATTTTACAAAGTTGACCCCCGTGTGCAAAAATTGCACACTCCCTCACTGAGCAAAACCCTAGTTTCCAAGATGGAACTACAATGTGACACACGGGCCACGGGACCAGAGGGGAGGGGTACCCCTAGCACTATCCCGATGTCCTGAATCCAATAGGGTTGACGGTTCGTCGATCGGTGCCACGGTCGTCGTTCTATGGCTCGCTCCATCTCGCATCCTAAAGGCCTTCAGGGACACCTGCTGGATACCTGTCGGAGGCATAGAACTCCAACGTGCAATAGAACCAGGTTTTGGCGAGTCTTGTAAGTGTGTCTAGGGATGCTAGCCACAAGTGCCCAGGGGAGTATTTTGCAAAGTTGACCCCGGTGTGCAAAAATTGCACACTCCCTCACTGAGCAAAACCCTAGTTTCCAAGATGGACCTACAAGGTGACACCGGGACCATGGGACTAGAGGAGAGGGGCACCCCTAGCACTATCCCAACGTCCTGAATCCAATGGAGCTGACGGTTTGTCAATTGGAGCCACAGTCATCATTCTATGGCTCGTTCCGTGTTGCATCCAAAAGGCCTTTAGGGACACCCACTAGATACCTGTCGGGGCATAGAACTCCAACCATGCAGCAAAACCTAGTTCCGGGGAGTCCTGCAAGTGTATCTAGGGAGGTTCCGGCTAGAACATATAGATCTTAATAGGATTTATACAATCTCTGTTTTACAAGGAACTGACCTTAGAACTTCTCGTAGCAATGACAATGAATCCTTCATTTTGCATTTGTTAGCAGAAGAAGATCAATTTTTGACAAAACAATGTAGTTATTACATGTGGAGGCAGCGGTTTCCCATGGCAAATGAGTGTAAGGTTGAGTAGAGGAAAGATGTTGGGAAATGGGCTATTACATTATCTTTTCCGATGGGCAAGCGGTTTACAGAAGGAAATATGGCGGCTGTAGGTATCATGAGCTTTTATTGCTGAAAAATGGAAGGGATTTTCAAGTCACCTGCAAAACGCTCCTTTGTTGAAATATCTAAGTTCTTCCAACAACATAGATTTGGCTAGTGTATCAAATGTTTCCGTCCACACCAGAATTTATCTTTCGTCAAAGGAGTTGCACATATTATGGCTAACCAAATGGTCTCGGGAGATTGGAAGTGCTGGTAAATATTATTCCATGCCTGAATCTACCCAGAAGGCAATTATAAATTTAGATCCTCAAGAATGCATGAATCTACCCAGAAGGAAATTATAAATTTAGATCCTCGAGAAGCTGAGAAACTATATGAGTGGTTGAATCAGTATCCTAAAATTACAGAGATTTCTATATCAAAGTTTGCTCAGCAAATCCTGGATGTAGTATCAGACTCAACAGACAATAAACTTGTTATCACCACTAGAATGGCCCCGGGGTTTCAGCTAGGGGACCCCACACAGCATGCCTCGAAGGCCCAGAAGTGGTGCCAATGGGCCATCCCCGAAGCTAGGGTTTTGCTCAGTGAAGGCCATTCCAAATTCACTCAAGGGGGCCATTTCTCATCCGAAGGCCCCCAGGCATGCGTGGCCACGGTGGACAGGTCCACTATGGCCACGTGGACCTGTGGGAGCTGACGAAATCCAAGTCCGCTCGCCGGTTTGGGTTTTGTGGCCGTGGAGCAAATGCCCAAAGTGTCCCTGAATGGCCCCAGGGTTCCCGACTAGGATGCCCGTAGCACTCGAACCATGGCTCGATTCACGAATCCATCGATTCCAGTGGGTCCAGGACGCCTGGTTTCATCTAGGGGACCCCACACAGCGTGCCTCGAAGGTCTGGAAGCGGTGCCAATGGGCCATCCCTGGAGCTAGGGTTTTGCTCAGTGAAGGCCATTCCAAATTCGCTCAAGGGGGCCATTTCTCATCCGGAGGCCCCTAGGCATACATGGCCACCGTGGATAGGTCCACTATGGCCATGTGGACCTGTGGGAGCCGACGGAATCCGATTCTGCTCCCCGGTTTGGGTTCCGTGTCCGTGTAGCAAATGCCCAAAGTGTCCCTGAATGGCCCCGGGGTTCCTGACTAGGATGCCCGCAGCACCCGAACCGTGGCTCGGTTCGTGAATCCATTGACTCCAGTGGGTCCGGGACATCGGGTTTCAGCTAGGGGACCCCCCAAAGCATGTCTTGAAGGCTCGAAAGAGGTGCCAATGGGCCATCTACGGAGCTAGGGTTTTGCTTAGTGACGGCCCATTGGCACCGCTTCCGGGGATGGCCCATTGGCACCAATTTCGGGCCTTAAAGGCATGCTATGTGGGGTCCCCTAGCTGAAACCCAGTGTCCCGAACCCACCGGAGTCGACGGATTCGCGAACCGAGCCACGGTTTGGGTGCTACGGGCATCCTAGTCAGGCACCCTGGGGCCATTCAAGCACACTTTGGGCATTTGCTCCGCAGCCACAAACCCAAACCGGCAAGCGGACTCGGATTCCATCGGCTCCCACAGTTCCATGTGGCCATAGTGGACTTGTCCACGGTGGCCACGCACGACTGGGGGCCTCCGGACGAAAAATGGCCCCCTTGAGCGAATTTGGAATGGCCTTCACTGAGCAAAACCCTATCTCCGGGGATGGCCCATTGGCACCGCTTTCGGGCCTTTGAGGCACGATGTGTGGGGTCCCCTAGCTGAAACTTGGCATCCCAGACCCACCAGAATTGATGGATTCGCGAACCGAGCTACGGTTCGGGTGCTACGGGCATCCTAGTCGGGCACCCCGGGGCCATTCAGGGACACTTTGGGCATTTGCTCTGCGGCCACGGAACCCAAACCGACAAGCTGACTCGGATTCCGTCGGCTCCCATAGGTCCACGTGGCCATAGTGGACCTTTCCACAGTGGCCACGCATGCCCGGGAGCCCCGGACGAGAAATGGCCCGCTTGAGCAAATTTGGAATGGCCTTCACTGAGCAAAACCCTAGCTCCGGGGATGGCCCATTGGCATCGCTTCCGGGCCTTCGATGATCCGGATTTATGTGGGAACGAAACAAAATATAGCATATACAGAATCATATATAGAGATATATTGCAAATAACACAGTGATACAGTAAACACATATTCTATTAAATAGTGAAAATAGAACAGACTGTAAAATACAATAGCTAGAATGGTGGTAGCTATCTCTGAGAAGAGATGTGGCTGCTATGCTCATTCGTGCCAAGATGAATACAAAGAGAGGCCGAAAGGGCCTATTTATCATAACCATGAGGGAAAGAATCCCAAACATCCAAAAACCTAACCCTAGAAGATGAACCGTCATAAAGTTTGCGGCCCCAAGGTGGTTAGTTGAACAGTCAACTTCCCAGGGTCATAACTTTTGCATACGATCTCCGTTTGGGGCTCTCGGTAGCCCGTTGGAAAGGTCTATCCAAGATTTACAACATTTGAGTGGGCCCAAATGCATGCCCTGGAAACCATTTGATCCCCCAAATCGCCAAAAAATGTCATTTAGAGCCTCAAAACGGCTCCGGAAGTTCAGGACCCGAAAAACTGCTAAAAATAGTAATTTACCAAAATTTCCAGAAGACTATTTTGAGCCAGTTGGAAGAGGTGGGCCACCACTGATATCCACCTAGATCATTTGAGGCACGTTGTGTGGGGTCCCATACTGAAACCCGGCATCCCAGACCCACCGGAATCGACGGATTCGCGAACTGAGCCATGTTTCGGGTGCTACGGGCATCCTAGTCGGGCACCACGGGGCCATTCAAGGACACTTTGGGCATTTTCTCTGCGGCCACGGAACCCAAACCGGCGAGCAGACTTGGATTTCATGGGCTCCCATAGGTCCACGTGGCCATAGTGGACTTGTCCACGGTGGCCACACACACTCGGGGGCCTCCGGACGAGAAATGGCCCCCTTGAGCGAATTTGGAATGGCCTTCACTGAGCAAAAACCTAGCTTCAGGGATGGCCCATTGGCACTACTTCCGGGCCTTCGAGGCACATTGTGTGGGGTCCCCTAGCTGAAACCCGGCGTCCCAGACCCACGGAACCCAAACCGGCTAGCGGAATCGGATTTCGTTGGCTCCCACAAGTCCACATGTCCATAGTGGACCTGTCCACAGTGGCCACGGACGCCCGGGGGCCTCCGGACGAGAAATGCATCCCTTTAGGGAATTTGGAATGGCCATCACTGAGAAAAGCCCTAGCTCCAAAGATGGCCCATTGGCACCACTTCTGGGCCTTCAAGGCACACTTTGGGGGGTCCCCTAGCTGAAACCCGGCGTCCCAGACCCACCGAAGTTGATAGATTCACGAACCATGCCACGGTTCGGGTGCTATGGGAATCCTAGTCGGGCACTCCGGGGCCATTCAGAGACACTTTGGGCATTTTCTCCGTGGCCACGGAACCCAAACCGTTGAATGGACTCAGATTCCATCGGTTAGAGTTAGAGTTAATGATGATGTCGAAGATGGTGATGCTGACAAAGACATTGATGATGATGGTGATGGCGATGGTGATGGTGATGGTGTTGGTGATGGTGAAGAAGATGGTTTAGTGCTAGGGTTTGGGTTGGAGTTATAGAAGGAAATTGAGTTAGGGTTAGAGTTAGAGTTAATGATGATGATGAAGATGGTGATGATGATGATGATGGTGATGGCGATGGTGATGGTGATGGTGGTGATGAAGGAGATGGTTTAGTGCTAGGGTTTGAGTGAGGGTTAGGGATAGAGTTATAGAAGGAAATTGAATTAGGGTTAGAGTTAGAGTTAATGATGATGACGAAGATGGTGATGATGACAAAGATGTTGATGATGATGGTGTTGGTGATGGTGATGAGGGACCTAGAGATGACAATGATGTTGGAACCTAGAGATGACAATGATGGTGAAGATAGTGATGATGATGAAGGTGTTGATGATGATGGCGATGGTGATGGAGATGGTGATGAAGATGATGGAGATGGTGATGATGGTGGCGACGGTGATGAGGGACCTAGAGATGACAATGATGACAAAGATGGTGATGATGATGAATATGGTGATGATGATGAATGCATTGATGATGATGGCGATGGTGATGAAGATGATGATGATGGCGATGGTGATGAAGATGATGATGATGATGATGAGGATGATGATGGAGATGTTGGTGATGATGGAGATGATGATGATGTTGATGATGATGAATATGATGAAGATGATGGAGATGGTGATGATGGTGGTGACGGTGATGAGGGACCTAGAGATGACAATGATGATGGAACCTAGAGATGACAATGATGATGAAGATGGTGATGATGATGAAGGCATTGATGATGATGGCGATGGTGATGGAGATGGTGATGAAGATGATGGAGATGGTGATGATGGTGGCGATGGTGATGAGGGACCTAGAGATGACAATGATGATGAAGATGGTGATGATGATGAAGGCATTGATGACGATGGCGATGGTGATGAAGATGATGATGATGATGATGAGGATGATGGCGATGACGAAGATAATGATCATGATCATGATGGAGATGGTGATGATGGTGGCGACGGTGATGAGGAACCTACAGATGACAATGATGATGAAGATGGTGATAATGATGAAGGCGTTGATGATGATGGCGATGGTGATGGAGATGGTGATGATGGTGGCGACGGTGATGAGGGACCTAGAGATGACAATGATGATGAAGATGGTGATGAGGGTGAAGGCATTGATGATGATGGCGATGGTGATGAAGATGATGATGATGATGAAGATGGTGATTATGATGGAGATGGTGATGAGGGACCTAGAGATGACCTCAATGATGAAGATGGTGATGATGATGAAGATGGTGATGATGATATTAGATGCAGTGATCATAATCATCATGGGGAGAATTTTTTTATCAAATGCCACACAATCATAGTTGTAATAACCATAGTCATAGTCCCAAAGTTGCATTATTGAACCACGAGAAACATCAACTAATTGTGGCATCACATGAACATGGTAAGAATAACCATTGATGGGGGCGAGGGTGGGTATAAACATTGTGTAGATGATATAGAGAAAAAAGTTGGTGCTCTATAGAGGTTAAATGAGATGACCATATCCAAATGATGTATGATGATGAATTTGGGAAAAAAACTTTATTCTCACTAAATACACAAAACACCTTACCATCCTTGAAAAACTAAAAAAATGGTTAGTTGTTTTCAGAGGCAGTATATAACTATTGATGGCAATTTATTTGATGAACCATGTTTGGAAAACTACTATAATGGTTTGTGTTGTATGAAGTGAGAGTCCCTGGGATCCATTTGTTGGAAATAAAACTTCCATATTAGATTTTGAATGTCTACAATGACTTGGAAAAAAATTGCAATCCTTTAATCAACTTTACTTTCAAAAATTCATCTTAACCCCCAATCTCTTTCATGCTAAGATCTATCGAGAAAGTGTAGAGTGTCTATCTCAAAATTCTTAGACTTAACTCCTCAATTGTTTGTATATGGTTAAGATCAATTTGTGTATCCCAAGGGGATAACTCAATGATTTGTAGCCATTTTTTATGGCCATTTCACTAATTATGTTCCAACACATGCTCAGTTCAAATCCCCCCAGGTGATGCACACAATTTATGTTGATATGTTTACTAAAAATGCAATCCTTGAATATGGGGAAGTGTCCCTTCAATTTCCTCACAAGGTTTCCTTTAGAAAGGAAAAGATCAACTTGTGATATCAAAGCAGTCAAATAATGTATTTTGAAGGTTAGAAACAAGTATGCTCTAAACTATGAAATATTGTCCATTAACAACCATGTAGATATTCTATAAGTAATCCCAAGATACTCTGCAAGTTGTCAACAATGGCCTTCATTGTGCATAAAATCACATAAATCAACCAGTAATCAAGCGTGGAGTATACACTACACATCCATCACCATTGCACTTGAATAAAGGTAAGTTTATGTAGACTATTCAGGTGTGGATAAGTTATAAAAGTGGTTCCACAACCGATTTTAGCATGCTTTTGATTGGTTGAAACAATCACAAACATATTGTCAAGTAGTTAAATTTATCAAAAACAAGTCGAACGATCATGTACTAACAATCCACCAACAACCCTACAATGAATCATATACTATGCATATCTTTTTGAATGTATTGTGGAAAAACATTTCAATCATTCCTAGCAATTATTGAACATTTGCAAGTGCAAAAGAAAAAAAGGTTGAGTGTTTCTTAATTATAAAGCTACACATCCAACATTATTGCACCTCAATGAGGATAGTTTATAGAGACAATTCAGGCATGGATAAGTAATACTATAAAAATTGGTCTTCCACAACTGAGTTTAGCATGCTTTTGATGGATTCAAACAATCATAGACATATTACTAGATGACTAATGTATCAAAAACAAGTTAAGGAATCATGTACAATCTAAGCAAGTTCTCTAATAAAATAGTTGAACATAGTCAAATGTCATTCATTGAAATTTTAAGCCTAAAACAAGGATTTTTAAAACAAATGTCAAATATGCATGATATAGGGGTACCTAAAAAATGTCATGTTATTTAATGCGTTGCAACACTTACGCTTTGGATGCAAAGGAGTAATCAAAAACATGATCATGATTTCATAACACAATTATAATTGTAATGTATTAAATTAGCAAACAATGTACTATTTTTGCAGGCGTGTGTATGCCAAAAATATTAATATTTTCCACTCTCCTATACGACAATCATTTATTTGATATTGACCGCTTGACGTTAAGAAAAAAACCAAAAATATATATATTCGACTAACACATACGATAAGTTTCTCAATAACAACACTCTAGTATATCCATTGACATTGATTCCTTATATGGACTGAAAAATATTGTATTTGTCATGTTTTCACACACATGCCTATGCACTAGGTTTAGTTTATGTGTATTTTGCAATAGTGTAGGATTTATTTTTGTTTACAAGTATTGGATTCAATCCTATCTAAAACGATGCCTATTTTGTCCCATTTTCTCATTAGTGAGGAATTTTGGACATGCACGTCCATTTTCTACTATTTTCAATCGCATAGATATCCAATACACACACACACACACACTATGATATCCAAATTCTCTTCTAAGATCTAGGTAAAACCAAAATTTAGACAACATCACATCCTGATACACACAACATGAGACAACGAGATTAGACAATGAGATATATAAATCACATAACTGAAAGTCCATGTACATCGAGGCTGCAAAACTCATCCAAACATATACAATTTATAGAAAATAGTGCAACATGGTTCCCAATGTATGTACAGTGGCAACTCGTGCCCTAAAAAAAATGTGACAACTCATGCCGTAGATCCAAAAAACATGGCAACTCATGCCGTAGATACAAAGTACATCAAAACTGGTGCAAAAAAGTGCCACATCGTGGCTAATGTACATAACACATGGTGTGTCAAGCATTGTGACCACCCCCGTCACTCCCAGGCGCATCTCCAAAGATGATCTTCCTACTCTTCGAGCTACCGGTACCTCGGGTCTTGCTCCGTCTAGGAGTAGACCGTCTCTCCGGGATCTGGAACAAATGATATAAGATACCGTCATTTTCAAGCATTTGCAACATTTACCACATTTATAGAACAAATGTAGAATTCGAATCTTAAATAAATCACCTCTGATGTGACTGAGAAATGTTGGTCAGTTGTCCTAGATCTACGGAGCCTCTCCGCAATTCCATCCTGCAACATTTACAATAATCATTTCATTGAAAAGTAATAATTGCTTAAATTAAATTGTGTTAATGCATCAAAATATTTTCATAAATTAGTTTGATTGTCACCGTGTACACCTCCGACGATGGACATGGAGGGCTTCTAGGCTAGCAGGTGGTGCAGATGGCCGGACAACCACCTCTGATGCAGTGATGGGGGGGCGCAGATGTAGTGGCAACCACTACAGTTGCAATCACTAGAGATACAGATGAGGATACTGGAAGGGTAGATTCCACAATAGTGGTGGGAAGTGGGGATGATATGGTGGGAGAAGAAATGGTGGTATGGGGTGGAGGAGGATGTCGTGGACGATGAACCCCTGCTGGTTGTACAATAGAGGGTATCAAACCAAAAGGGATAGGGGGGATGTTGAGGGATGGTGCATAGGAGGGAAGTCCTGCATAGAGGGAGGAGGATGGACGGAAGGGAGGTTGTGGACAAAGAGGGGAAGTTGGAAGGAAGGGGGGGCATGGATGAAAGGGGGAGGATGGATAGACAGGGGGGCGTGGATAAATTGGGGAGGATGTATGGATGCGGGGGCATGGTTGAGTGGGGGGGGGGGGGTGGATGGAAGGGGGAGTATGGCTAGAGAGGGGAGGATGGATGGAAGGGAGGGGGTGGGCATAGGGAGGAGTCTAGATGGAAGCAAGGGGGGGGGGGTCTCATGGGAGAGGGTGGATACATAGGACTAAAATGGGGAGCCGCAGCTGTTGGTGGCACCTACATATACATTTGTAATATCACAATTTAGTAAATAAACAATAAATTAAACCATAGTAAGTCGCAACAATTCAAATTAAAAGTGTGCTTATAACTAGACATTGTACCTGTGTATGTGGTGATTTTCCAATCCCTGGCGGGGGTGGTTGATCATTGTAGTCAGGGAACACCTGTGGACACCAAAATGCATGCATATTATGGACATGTTAAACAAGTCATTATTTAGGCAATCAAGATATTCAAAAACATTGTACGAACTATCAACATGTATGCTATAAATATAAATACTTGAGTAATATAAATGACATAAGTAATAATAGTATTGTGCCAACTACTGAAAATACCTCCGTGTGGGGTGCCGCAATTTAAGTTGCAGCTGCCATTACTACATCCAGGTTGGGAGATCCTACGTTCTCCCATTTTGGTGTCTCAGCTCTGAATAACTGTACATTGAATTAATAGTTTAAGTTAAACAAAAATACTTTAAAAATACTTTACAACTTATAAAGTGATGATTGAAAACACATTAAAAAAATTGCCGACCTAATCCATATAACAACCCTCGATCGGGCCAGGGAAAGTCTTCCCGCAATGGGGACAAAGATGTGGCATTGTCCCCGTCGAACTGGAATGCCCATCATGGATACCATCGGTCATGGGTCTATCCTGGCCCTATCGTGAAGGCCCTGCACCTGGATCTCTATCAAGGTCACTCGACCTCTCCACTGTAGTCGCTGCTACAAAGGAGGTGTGTCTGAGGAGACCATGTGCAAAATTCCTCATTGCCACCTCAATCTGATCAAGCTTATGGGGCAACTGAGGTGGTTGGGGAGAGGGGTTGGGGTCACTCCTCGGAGCTGGTGGCCCTCTCAGTGGGTTCCTTCTGGCAGCAGGTCGATCTTGGGAAGAGCCATGCCCAACACCCTGGAACTCGGTTATGTCAAAATAGTTGACATGTAAACCGAGGAAAAACTCAGCCCACAGTTGGAGAAGGAAGTACTATGGAACCTCCCTATTATTGCAGGGAGGTTTATCGTACACCATGAACCACCTTTGCATCCAATTGTCCCTCCACGGTTGGTAATGACACCAACCCATGTAGACACGTGGCTTTGTAATGTTAGATGGTTGGCCTGTTTTCGGCTCGGTGAACATACTATATAATTGGGCTTTTGTAATGTTCAAATCTTTTATTGCTTCCTTGGAGATGCCCGTGGAGTAGTACTCCCGCATCCTAGCTCTAAATTGAGTCATGTCTGTCAATTGCTGGTGTGCATATATGAGGGAGTCAATTGAGTTCTCAATTGACGTGGCAAGAGACAATCGATATGGCTCACCCGAGATTCTAAGTTCACGAGTGTGCACTCGCATTTCATTTACATAATGGTTAAGGTCATATTGTTCAAAATTAGGTTGTGGGTTTTGGTTTTGTTCGGCATTGGGTCCAAGGTCTGGGTTTTCTTGTGTTCTACTGGACTCGGGGTTAACATCTTGTTCACTCATTGTCTCAGTTGCAATCTGCAGTTGAAAATTGGTTCATTGTTTTCAAAATTTGGAAATTATTTACAATTACATAAACAAACTAAAATACAAAAATTGACACAAATAATGAATAAAATTGAAAAAAACCGTGATGTTTACCTATTAATTGAAGTGCTGACGAGTTTGTGGGTGTTGTTGGGTGGATTTGGAGTGGATTTGGCCTCTGTTGGTAGTTGAATGGACACGTACGCGGAGGAAGAGGACATGCTCGACCGGCCAAATGAAAAATGTGGAAATTGTCCACTGTTTTTTTTTACTAATTTTAACAGGGGCACGTGTGCGTCTCCTCTGCACGTTCGCGTCAGCAACGCGCACACGCCATCAACGTGCATGCACTTCGGTTCGGTACCAAACCTAGAGGCACGTGCGCATCTCCTTAGGTGCGGTCGCGCTATTTTTTTTCTCCGTTATCGCGTCCCTATTGCAACGAATTTGGGGAGCATCTTCATGCGCCCGCCCATATGCATTATTAGATCATTAACAATTTTGTAGGGCCCATCAAATTACTGATCTTAAACCCCCTCAAAAATTTAAATAGGTGTACAAAGACTTAAAAATGTCACAAAACACACCTTCATCTTCAAATGTGTACGAGTCATCATCCCACTTAGCTACATTCTCCTGAATACCAAGTTGCTAACCTGAAACAATGACAATTAAAAACAAGTTGGGAATTGAATAAAATAGTCTATCAAGAAGAACATTAACTGAAAAATATATGTATTGCACAGATAACCTGTTCACACACTGTATTCTTTTGAACAAGGAATTTTATAGGAGCAAAAAAAAAGTAATATTATGCAAGTCCAGAATAAGAGGCATGGAAGAGAGATCCAGGTCTGTTACAACTTCAAACTGTCCTATGTGCATAGAGACATCCACTCAAAATTTTGCGTCTTATGAACATTTCCAGGTAGTATAAAGAATAAGAAACCCACTTGATCTTTGGATATTTTCACATTTTCTGACATTGAAATTTTGAACAGTTACCACTAAATGAGATTTCAGGTGTCTCCACCTTGAGTCAATTTTTGGATGACTTCTCACTTCTCTAAAGAAGCTAATCCTATTCTCATTTAATCGGAATCATTTTTCATTATGATTTTTCCTTCACACTTTTCTAAAGAAGCTAATCCTATTCTCATTTAATCAGAATCATTTGTCATTCTGAGTTTTCTTTTGTCTCTGAATGATGTTTAAGTTGGTATCCAAAATGCTAACCAAATTCATCATCCATTCGCTCTAAAAGGTGATAGTAGGATTTCTTTCTATCATTTTGGGAAATATTTCGAAGAATAATATAAAATTACAATTATGACTCTGGGGAGCCTTTAGTTCATCAAGATTTCCCATTGTTTATTATCAACTCTTTGAAGTGCTTTGGCATGCTTTCTCCCCAAGAGCTGGAACGTGAAAGCAACTAGAAAAAAAACCGGTCGACCAAATAATACATAATATTCACATTTTGATATATATATATATATATATATATATATATATATATATATATATATATATATATGGGCTGATGGACAATCATGGACTCCTTTAAAGACACTTTAGATGCCACATAATACTGAAAAAACCTGGAACCTCTGACTCTAGGTGATAATTAGGGGTACTTCCGTAATGGATTTGAAGATGAAGTAAGAAGACAAAAGATAGGTAATTGAATTAGCTTTCATAATATATAACATTTATCTATAAATTTGTTTTGTAAATGATTATGAAATTAGTTTCTGTTAAATTGTGTTTTCAAATTTTCATCATAACATATATGTTTGTGCGGGTGCAACAGTTATTGAGGTAAATGATGTCCATTTTGGATAAAATCTTGCAGACATATAAAGGACATATGGGCCTAGTGCAACATTATTTTTTCAAAAAATTTCATGATTTTTTTTTTATTATTAATTATTGAAGTAAGAAAACCTTGAAATTAAAACGTTATGTGTGGGTGCAACACTTTAGGGGCAAAATTTAATGAAATTATTGTTTTCTATATATGAGATTGTAGAGCTCAGTCTCCTCTAGTGCACCATATAGTTTTCTTGGGAAATGGTGAAGGAAATCAAAAGTTATATAAAAACGAATCGATGTATGTATTTTCGAAAACTGACATGTGTCATTTAGAAAATTAATAATAAATAAATAAAACATACATTTTTATGAAAAAATTACATATTCAGAATCATCAGATCATACTCTACAATATTCTATATTTTCATAAAAAAATATTGAGTTTTTCATAGCACAACACGCCATTGAAACTGAGCATATTGATAGAGTTCAAAAATACAGGCAATGGCCCTGGTTTTTTGTTCTAGCTAATAGGTTCGTCAGTCCGAAGCTATTTCTGAACATCATCCCCAGCCTTGTTCCCGCCGAGTTTTTAAATTTTAAATTAATGCATATGCGTTATAACGGACATGCGTTTTAGACTTGTTCATATCGCATATGCGATATAACGGATATGCGTTTTTGTTTAGTAAAAAAGAGTAAAAAGAGAATAAAGATTATTAGATAAAAGAGTGGCATAAAGATTATTCTTTTGAAAGGTAAGATAGCATCCCATCATGGTTAGTATAACATTGTTTAACATGACAAATGGGTTCGGAAACAATACATCTCTATTTTCAACTAAGTTCTATTTGATATATTAGGTAGTATGGTATAAAGTATAAACTCACATCAAAGTCAATGGGACATCTAAGAAGCCAAATGGTGGATTGTTATTGATGAAGTAATTGGGATATCGTGGTGAGTATAATTTGGTTTTCAATCCATTTTCAAGGGTTAGGGATTTCATCCTTGCCATTTTAATAATTTTCCTTGTATCCTATCCTAGGTATGAGAGTTAATAGGCACCAAAGAAAAATCGATTCAAATATATCTCGAGAATTCCATCTTCACTATTGTGTAGTCTCCTAGTATAGAACTTCACCTTACTACACTAAGATAGTTGAATTTTGTGGCTTCAACCTATAGTTCACGATGCATCTATTGATTGATGTTATTGATGACAACCAACATATCTTTGCACTTATTTTGTTAATCAAACTTTCTTTGATATTAGTGTAGTTAAATGACTTCAAGTAGGGTTTTTTTTTCTAATGACAAATTTATTATATAACTTAATAATGCTTTACTTGAGTTGATGATGATTATGGTTGTTATTAACGTCCATTGAGACCAATTTTGATCTATCAAACCTTTAAAAAGGTAAGGAGTCACTTGGTTTTCTTTAGAATTATATTTCTGTGCTTGAAAATTTTAAGAGAAACATTCATAAATCGCCATAGTTTTGATGAGTTAAAATGTTAGGAAGGTTGGTATTATAACAAATATTTTGAACTTGGGATAAAATGTGGGTGTACACGACATTTTAATGTGATTTGTTTCTATATGATCTTTAATATCTTAATCACATTACACTATTGATTCAAAAACAACAAATCATTTAACTAGAAATTTTTCAACAAATAATTTAACTAGAAATCTTGATGATTAATCCTCTCTCACTCCATACCTCACTTTCTCCCCCTACCTCCTCTCTCCACCCCCTTCTCTCTCCCCCCATAATTCCTTCTCTCTTTCTCCACCCCCTTCTCTCTCACACACATCCACACACCCTCTAAAACAATTCCTTTGTTGCCCCTCCCTCCCGCCAAAACTCTTTCTCTCTTCCCCCCTTCCTCCCTCCCTCCCTCCATGTGTTCCATCCTATCACTGAATCCATCCCTCACTTTCTCCCCCTACCTCCTCTCTCCACCTTCAAGCCTTCATCCCTCCTTCATCTGTCCATCTTTCTCTCCTTTCCTTAATATCCATGATCTCTCCCTCTCTCTCTCTCTCTCTCACACACACACACACACAATCCCTCATCTCTATCCCTCGGTGTAACCATCCTTGACCATCCTTCATTTCCCTAAATCCCTACTCTCTCATTGTTGTTATCCCACTCTCTCACCCTCTAAACATCCCTCCATCCATCATTCTCTCTCTCTCTCTCTCTCTCTCTCTCTCTCTCTCTCTCTGACTCTCCCCCTCTCACTCGTTAACCACCCCCCATTTGTCTCTCTCATTCACTCACTCTATACCTCTATCTATACCACCACTCCATCCATCCCTCTCCTCCCTCTCACTCTTTAATGACCCCCCCCATTTGTCCCTCCATCCATTATGCTATATATCTTTCCTCCATCCATTATCCTATATCTTTCTTGCACCCAATCATCCCTCCCTTTTATATATCACCCTCTTCTCTCCCACTTATATTTATTCCTCTATATCTCTCCCCCGCCCATCCCTCCTTCCCTCCCACTTATATTTATTCCCCTCCCACCAATCCCTTCCCTTTATATTTCTCCTCCCTTTAGTTCCCCCTCATATCAATGTCCAAAGAAAAATCCCTCCCTTCCCCTTATATTTCTCCTCCCTTCATCCCCCCCATATCTCTCCCCTACCCATCCCTCCCTCCCATGATTCCCTCTACAACTTCCACTCCCTCTGACTCCCCCCACACCTCTTTTAGCTTAATCAATGTAATGTTGGGGCATCAGCCACCCCATAGATCATCTGGATGGAATCTTGGGAGTCTCAATTGTATTATAAGGGGATAAGGGTGACATTATAGGGTTTTGGATGGTAGGGATGGGTCTCTGGACATTGACCATAGTCATGGAATAAAAGATGGTCCAATGAGTCTCTAAATCAACACACATGCACTATAGATGGAATATTTGGCGTTTATTGGGATATGGGTGTCATTATGAGGTTTTATGCACTAAGGATGGGTCTCAAGGTTTTAACCATGGTAATGGGACAAAAGTGTAACAGAAACAAGTATTAAACCACTACACATGCCCTTTAAAGGGGATATTTAGCCTTAATATGGGATATATGTGCCATTAGACTATTTTATGCATTGAAGATTGTTCTCGAGGCGTTGACCATGGTCATATAGGAACCATTACGAATATTTACAGACAGAACATAGTTCTGAAGACACTACCATGGTCCAAGGATAAATCCAATCTTCTAGGGATTAAATGATGTTTTAATGGTTCATGGTTAAATGAGGTTTCAATAGTTGATATGCACTAAATCGCATATGCGATATAACTCATATGCAATATATCGCATATGTGATTTAGTGATCACGTTTATAACAAACTTGTCATTTGTAAAAAGCGTAAAAAGCATATAGTTCATATCGCATATGTGATATAACGCATATGCATTAAAATGGAGATGCTTTATATCACATATGCAATATTTGTTTAATAAATAATCTTGGGTTGCAGGCCGTGGGCCATTTTTGTTGTACAGGAAAAGACATAATTCTTCTTAAGCCCACGCAGAGCGTACTGTTCAACCTGCAATTTAATCCATTATTACATAGATCCATAGGTTTTGTACAATTTTGGGTGGAATTCAATGGGGAATCCACGTAATAGAGTTCGGAAGTCAGCGAGGAAGATGCTTACACCTGAAGAAGCTGAAATTAAAAAAGAAAAGAAGAGGGAACATTCAAGAAATCATCAGCATTCATTGGATGAGCAAATACTTCCCATTCCCGCTCAACAGATACCTGACGAAGAGGCTGAGGAAGATATTGCAACTTTAATGCAAGCTGGTTATAACCAAGATGAAAATCTTGGTCCATTATTAACTGGATAGCCCTCTGTAGAGTTCAATCATTATGTTCCTGACAAGACTCTGCAACAACCATGCCAGGTGTTTCAATCTCCTAATCGAAGTTGTCAGCCTGTAGTGGATGTAAATGTCTCTCCAGCATTTCAAACGACAAGAAATCTCGCATCAAAATGAAAGAGAACTCCTAAATGCATACAAGTGGACGAGAGCGAATTGACTTCCATGGAAGGTAAGGTGGCTAAACGCACAATCCTTCGTCATTGTTCTCAAATAATGAAACAATATTTTGAACCAAAATCTGAAGCCGATAAATGTCAATTGTTTTTAGCTTTGATTAAATCTAGAAGTATGGCAAATGTTAGAAAAAAGTTAGGCATAAGAAAATTGAAGAATACCAAATCAAGTAATCACATTGTTAAATCTTGTGTTGCTGCATTCACATCAATTGGTAAAAAAACTCGTTCAACAGACTGTAATGTGGCTCACCACGTATTGGCTGAATCAATTGTATCTAGATCCACAAGACAACGTCGTTTACTTAAATGCACATAAAAAATTGTCCCTTTACATCCAAGGACACTTAAAAAATATTCAGTAAGAAGAGACAACCTTGATGTAGAGGGACAAATGGATACATTATGGGAATTTAGCGGTAGGTTGCCCCGTAGAGACATGAACTTGGTCGAAGTAGTGAAGGGACTAGTGCACACATTTTGGCACGATAACACTAGGCCTTCTTCTAACACAAAGGATGTGTTAAAATGCTTTAGGGGTTCTATGAACAATGAAGGGCATGTTAAACATTACCTTGACATGACACAAACTCAACTGTTCGAGATGTTTAAAGTTTCCCACATAGAGCTAAGGCTCGGGAAAAGATATTTTGAAAAATGCAAGCCTTGGTATGTTAGAATCAATAGAATCTGGAACACTTGTTGTCATAGATACCACATAGAGTTTGATCTATATTATCATACATTTGCACATATACGTCGTTTTTTGCATCTTAAACATGTGCAGGAATGCTCAAGTGCAGTACCGCCAATGTCATCTAGAGATTTTATCCATAGCATAATGTGTCCGAGGAAAGATGGGCAGACACATTACTTAAAACAATGGGTAGAGGGTTCTTGCAACAATTGTGGTGGGATATCATTATGGTCCGATTGCATCCATGAGAGTGAAGATCAAGCATTCGGTAATGCAATTGTCAAGAAGCAGAACTTTCAGTATGAGACATATCAGCTACGTGATGGGAAAGAAAGCAAGAAGATTAAATTGGTGACTTCATAGGTGACAATCTACACAAAAAATGTTCATTTAACTGAGTGTACATTGTTTATATGTTGTTTTATAACATTGTTTTAAATATTGATGTATTTTAATATTCATGTAAATATTTTTATGTTGTTTTATAACATTGTTTATTTTTTTCCACTAGGTGCAAGTATGTGATTTTATTCCAGAGTTCCATGGAAAGATCCAACAGTACATTCACCATGTAGATATGGCACGGTGGCAAGATGAGCAATTCAGAATATGCTGGGACACCTTCCCTCTCGGAACAATACTATCATTGGTTGACTTTGCGGAAAATTACACCCTACAACCACAAAATGAAATACAAAGTCAATACTATCACTCAGAGCAGGTGAGCATAATGGTCCATATCACTTATCAACATGGGCTAGATAGCAATGAAGAGAAACGTGTGATATTGAAAGAGAGACACTTTTACATTAGTGACGATCGGACCCATGACATCCATTACTTGCAACATTGCTTTTAGTTGTTATATGATCATGTGATAGCTATGGATATACCATTTTATCGTCATTTGATTTGGTCAGATGGTTGTGCTGGATAGTTCAAGAATGCACGTGTAGTTCAATGGTTGTGTTTGTTGCACATAAAATACAAGGTGTCACATACATGGAACTACTTTGAAACAGGTCATGGCAAAGGAGAGCACGATGGTGTTGGTGCATGCATAAAAACTGCCCTTCGAAGGGAAGAGATGAAGTTTACAGGTGCTTGCCTTCTAGACACTTCATATAAAGTCGAATGGTGTGCATCTATGATGGGAGAACAAGCAACAAGGAAACACCTAGTGCAGAGAATATTCTGGGAGGTGACAGATGTGGACCGATCCCAAACACATCGGGTGATTACAGTGCATGGAACTCGAGATTTTCATTCAATTAGAAGCTCAGACAACTCGGCCCTACAAATTTGGACAAGATTGAAGGCTTGCTTTTGCAGTTCCTGTAGCATAGATGAATGGGATTATTGTGAGTATACAGATACAGTTGATACATGGGATCGAGTGACACTTGGCACCGATTTCAAGGGGGTTAATGAAATAGACCATTTGGAAGATGATCAGGCATATATTTCTACAGACTATGATCAGATATCGGATCTCATACAAGCAGGTACAAAAAAATAAATTAGTAGTACCTAAATCACTACAAGCCTTTACATTGAAAGAAATTTTATTTATGTTACATGCAAGACCTTTTTTAATATTTATGTATTTTTAACCTTTTTCGATTTCCTTTCACAGGTCAGATATATGCAGTGGTTGCCCCAAAAAATAATGAATGGGGTTCTTACTATTGGTTGGCACGTTGCTTAGAGGGGAAACAAACCCTTCTCGAACCTGTTACAGATGATGAAAATATTGAATGCCCAACTAGCTAGATGGTTATAAAAGGGGAGTACCTGACACTAGCAGCACAACAAAAAAGGAAGGGTGGGTATGCATATCAGGATTATAAACCAGGAGCTATTGCATACCACTTGACCAACCTGGTAGTTGGTATAAACATCAAGCTGCGCACAATTTCGAACAAAAATAGGTCACATGTACGATACTTGCTACCTCATTTAGAGCATGAGAGATTGATGGACACCATCGGCAGCAGAGATGATACAGATGGCCTACTTGAGTGAGTGAATTGTCAAGTGTTACTAGATTGTCCAGTGTGGCTAGATTGTCAGGTGCGTTAAATTTAATCCTTAAAGTGTGTGTTGAAGCACAATTTCAATTATTTAGCCTTTAGTTTATCCCCAATGTACTAATTTGTGATTGTTGGATACCATTCATAGACATAATTTACTATTCAGAGGATACTGGACAAGTTATAAACACGATCCCACAACCTCAGGTGAGTTATCTATAAATAATGTTTTCACATTTTCTATATTTTCTTATGAGAGTACTAATGTTTATCCTTTCGTGTGCCTAGGATACAAACACTATTTATGGCACATTGGAGGCACCAAGAACAACCGGTGTCTTTAGATACCACCAAATAGAAATCAGAAAATAACATGCTCTTGAGTCAAGTTTATCTTCATCATCTTCATATGCCAAAAGTTCTCTTGTATGTCAAGTTTATGAATATTTATGCCAATTTTTACATATGACCAATAAACCTTAAAACTCGCAATTATCAACAATTATGAGAGATAAACATGCAATTACCAATAAACATGTTTTGCGTAGTTGACCCAACAATGCAAGATTGCATTGATGGAAACTGAGCAAAACCCTAGTTTATGAAATGAATTCACAATGAAGTCACTAGGCCATGGAAACACGGGGGAGAGGCTACCTAGAAGTAATCGCATTCCAGGAGAGCAACGTAATCGACAGTTCGTCGATCCGACCTCCAGTTGTCGAGTTATGTCGAGTTGCAAGTCGCATGAAAATGTCGTTCAGGGACACTTGGTGACTTTCGGTCCAGGAGCGAAATAACAAATGGAGAAGCAAGATTTCATGTCGTTGGATCCTGGTAGTGTGTATGGGAAATGCCGACGTGGGACCGCTGCCAACACTGGCTCGGTGGAGTGTTTTGCGGAGTTGACCCAACAATGCGAGATTGCATTGATGGAAACTGAGCAAAACCCTATTTTACGAAATGAATGCACAATGAAGTCACTGAGCCATGGAAACATAGGGGAGAGGCTACCTAGAGGTAATCACATGCCAGGAGAGCAACGGAGTCGACGGTTCGTCGATCCGACCTCCAGTTGCCGAGTTATGTCGAGTTGCAAGTCGCATGAAAATGCCATTCAGGGACACTTGGTGACTTTCAGTCCGGAAGTGAAATAACAAATGGAGCGTCAAGATTGCATGCCATTCGCTCCTGGTAGTGTGTATGGGAAATGACGACGTGGGACCGCTGCCAACACTGGCTCGGTGGAGTGTTTTGCGAAGTTGAACCAACAATGCGAGATTGCATTGATGGAAACTGAGCAAAACCCTAGTTTACGAAATGAATGCACAGTGAAGTCACTGGGCCATGGAAACATGGGGGAGAGGCTACCTAGAGGTAATCGTATGCAAGGAGAGGAACGGATTCGACGGTTCGTAAATCCGACCTCCGGTTGCCGAGTTATGTCGAGTTGCAAATCGTATGAAAATGTCGTTCAGGGACACTTGGTGACTTTTGGTCCCGGAGCAAAATACCAAATGGAGCAGCAAGATTGCATGTCGTTAGCTCCTGGTAGTGTGTATGGGAAATGCCGATGTGGGACCGCTTCCAACACTGGCTCGGTGGAGTGTTTTGTGGAGTTGACCCAACAATGCGAGATTGCATTGATGGAAACTGAGCGAAACCCTAGTTTACGAAATGAATGCACAATGAAGTCACTGGGCCATGGAAACACGGGGGAGAGGCTACCTAGAGATAATTGCATGCCAAGAGAGCAACGGAGTCGATGGTTCGTCGATCTGACCTACGGTTGCCGAGTTATGTCGAGTTGCAAGTCGCATGAAAATGTCGTTTAGGGACACTTGGTGACTTTTGGTCCAGGAGTGAAATAACAAATGGAGTGGCAAGATTGCATGCCATTGGCTCCTGGTAGTGTGTATGGGCAATGCCGACGTGGGACTACTGCCAACACTGGCTCGGTGGAGTGTTTTGCGAAGTTGACCCAACAATGCGAGATTGCATTGATGGAAACTGAGCAAAACCCTAGTTTACGAAATGAATGCACAATGAATGTACAATGAATGCACAATTCGTTTCATGTCTCTAGAAGTACTACAAATATTTTTCCAACTATATCACTACATCCCTTATGGAAGAAACACTTAGCATGTTTACATAGCTAATCAGTTAATAACATGCCTAAAAATCAATCATTCATAGGAATTGAGGTACATACCTAGCTTTGAATAACAAAGATTTAGGTCTTATGACGATATGCCCAAATTTAGATTCAAAACTGCATTGTCAACTTGAAGTACATACAAATACATTTATCAAACATGATTCTTTACATCTACGAATTCCTTGTCTCATTTAGCACATTTATACTCATTCATTAAAGCATTGGTAATCATAGCACAACGTTGAAGAATTACCAAAAATGAAATTACATAGTTTTACAAGGAGGATTTCTCCATAGTTTTACAAAGAGGATTACATTCATTATTTGCATAGTTTTACAAAGAGGATTACATTCATTATTTGCAATGCCAACTCTTCTCCAAGTTTCTTCTTCATTAAATGAAAGCTATGCGATGAATGGAATTAGTTATTACTATTTACAAGAGTCTTGATTAAGTTGGGAAGCAAACGACCCTCACAGGACGAATTTTGCTTAAAAATAAACACATAATATCCATAAGAAGCCATGTATTTGGATGGAAACTTGTCCATTTGCAACTGAAACGTACCCTCAAACAAACACAAAGCCATAAACCTAAAAACATATTCAAGCATATATCTGCAAGGCATATAATACACATGTCTCCATCCCATATCAAGTCAACCATATATAGGTAAATCAGAACGTTGCTTTATATTATATGTACATGTATAATGTTTTCAAAAATAGCATGCCATGGCCATAATACAAAATTATGGATCATACTGTACATCTGTGTGTACATACAAACAAAATGGTACATGTATGTATTCCCCCTATACATGGATTCTATATGTAACCCCCCCTATACATGATTTCTATTTATCCTCCTTTTCACTGCCAATGTAAGTGGCTAATGAGAAGTCTATCTTTCTTTTGCAGATGCTAGATGGCGTTCCCCAAAGATCCGCAGGAGGATGCATTCTCAATATCGAAGACTGCACACAAACCAAAATTTGTAAGTTAGTTTACCAAGCTATAAAAATAAATACAACTCTATGTACATTTGTTCAAATTCCAAGAAAATATAACATTTTTACTTACCATGCGTGTGTAAGTCCTCAGCACTGAAACTACATGTACTTGGGTGGGGGGGTGTGCAGGGTCATCAGTGGCCCCAATTGGGTGCTCTTCAGGCACCACTAGCTTAGTAGATGCCTGCATAAAGTAACATACATGTCAATGTTAGCAAATACAAAGAAAACAAGACATATATACTACATGGACGGACAATGACTCTTTCAATGAAAGCGAGACATACACGTACCTTGGGGGGGGAGAGGTGGGTCACCAACAACATTGTTTGGGTGCTCTTCAAGCACCATTGCATCACTAGATGCATGCATAAAGTAAAATATATGTCAATGTCAGCAAATACAAAGAAAATGAGACTGTATATAATATGTATGGATGTACAATGACCTTTTCAAAGAAAGAGAGACATGTACACACGTACCTGGGGGGGGGAGAGGTGGGTCACCAACAACATTGATTTGGTGCTCTTCAAGCACCACTACATCACTAGATTCCTACATAAAGTAACATATGGACCAATGTCAAAAATTACAAAGAAAATGAGACTGTATATAATATGTATGGACATACAATGACCTTTTCAAAGAAAGAGAGACATGTACACACGTACCTGGGGGGCCGGGTGAGGTGGGTCACCAACAATGTCGATTTGGTGCTCTTCAAGCATCACTGCATCAGTAGATGCCTGCATAAAGTAACATATGGACCAATGTCAGCAAATACAAAGAAAATGAGACTGTATATATACTATTTATGGATGCACAATGACCTTTTCAAAGAAAGAGAGACATACACGTACCTGCAGGGGGGGGGGGGAGGTGGGTCACCAACAATGTCGATTGGGTGCTCTTCAAGCACCATTGCATTACTAGATGCCTGCATAAGGTAACATATATGTCAATGTCAGCAAATACAAAGAGAGCAATACTGTATATATACGACATGGACGGACAATGGATTTTTCAAAGAAAGCGAGACATGCACACGTACCTAGGGGGGAGGAAGAGGGTTACTGGTGGGTGGAATACTAAACAATGGCCTTAATAGATGGTCGAACATAACCTGGTAACCATGTTACATAACAAAACATAAAGATACAATTAGAAAATTTCTAATAATTAAACGCATACATGTTTCAAATCATTAAAAGCATATAATTAAAAGCATGTAATGAAAAGAAGACCTGAGTTTGGGAATCTTCCTCTACATGGGAGCGGCTGACCTGGGATTCACAAACTGATCGTGCCCGCCCTGCATAAAACATATTGTATCGAACTTAAGACGTATTGAATGTTGTAATCTCTAAATTATAAATATGTAAATCACTCGATGACAAATTAAAAAGTAAAGTTATTACAGCTAATGGTAAAGCACCAAAATCATATGAAGCTATTAGCACTCAATAAATTTTTGTGATTAATATTCTTCTGGCAATGTTGACGGTGGAAAATAAGAACATTTTTATGGCAGTGGTTTCAAGCTTAGTTGAGAAGAGGCATTTTTCCTCCGGCATAAGGTACCAAGGTTGCAAAAGGAAAAAACCTTCAATTTGGTAATTCTTGGGCTTACAAATCTATATTTATCTTGTGAAAACTAGAAGTTAAGGCTTTTAATTTTGTATAAAATATTATAGCCTAAGGTCAAAATCTACTATAGAGAAGTTTTTAATATATTAATCCTAAGTTTCAGCTTCATGAAGGTTTTAATTTTTGCAATAAAGCCAAGTGTAGTCCTTATGAAGTGGCACTAAGGTTCTTTTTGATATTTTAATGGTGGGCCAAAGCTTCGATTAAAGATGGAACAAAAGGTATTAGTGCCCAACACCGAGGGCTTCATCATGGGACCAAGCGCCAAGCCAGGAGGGCCCACGTATCACCTGTTGGGCGCTCTTTGTTGAGTCGTTTTGCACAACCAGTGTTGATTTGTGTCTATTTTCGAGCTAAAGGTAGACGGCGATGGTCAATAGATTTTGAACAATGCCAGATGCAATGGTTTATTTTTATACATATTTGGTCGAGTTTCTGGCCCATTCAATAGCAGAAGGTGGTCCCATTTTGGGGATATTTCTCTCCTGACCGAAGCAGCAAACTATCAAACTCTTTGAAACCCTAAATGCCATCTTTCTGAAGCTGACGAAGAAACACCAAGTCAAGCAGACTGACCCAAGGATGATTCCAACAAGGTCGATAGTCGTAGAGGTATTTACAGAGCATCCCCATTGGGCCGTTTTGCGATAAGAGATATGTTCTAATGCAATGGTTGTTTGTTTTGAGTATTGGCGAAAGAAGTTGACATTTAGTGCCTAGCTACACCTGCTACGTAGCATCCGGCGTCTATTTGTTTCATTCTCCAACAAAAAGTAGTTCGCTACGGCATTTTCATCAAAGGGTTACTAAATTGCAGATGGTGTTAGCCTCGGGGCATCATTTCCCCAAGATGCAGCGGTTACCGAGTTTCTGTTTTGAACGCCAGTGGCTGTTAGGGTTTCTGTCCTTATAGTATCAAAACAATGGCGAATGAGTTCTATCCCCTTGTTTAGCAGGGTTTTGATAGATAAAGTAGTGGCCCCGACAAAGACCGTCATCAGTATAAACTTGCACAGAGTCTTGATGCAGCGACAGTTTTCTACTTCAAAGAAGTTGCATCTATCTTTTTCACATATATGGAAATAGTAGCTTATGGTTGAGTTGACCCACATCTGAAATTTGCAGCAAGATTTAGCAGTCGTGGAGTTGACTGCAAGGAACCCGAGACATTTGGCAGAAAGGAAAAACATCCCCAGGTTTTTCTTTAGCTCAGAGGCAAGCGAGATGGGAGTAAATTTTTGACACGATGCCGTAAATAACCATAGAGGTTACACGTGATCCTGAAGGTGAAGAAGGCATCCGGGAAGGCTACATGGTTACATTATGAGCTTGGATTTGATTTGAAAAGCAGAATTGGTCTTGTGGCTGCTCTCCCTCATACACTGTATTTCTCATTCTACAAAGCAGAAAATTATTGGTTATTGCTGGATGATCCTGTCCCTAATAATGTGTAGGTTTTGGCAAAGGGCGAGTGCCATGAAAGAGGGCTACTGCAGTCACCACTGTTTCCAGAGCTATTCAAAACTCTTTGGAATGTTCTGGTGCAATCATCAAGGAAATGATTTATCACATTGGAAAAATCCTAATCAGTTTCTTGCAGCTGCTATTACCCCTCTTAAAAATGAAACTCACCGAAAGCTGGGGGGAGATTGATTTAAAGGATTAAATGATGTAGCACCTAGCAGTTAAAGGATACACAGAAATGAATATTTCAAGGCTGATGGGGATATTCAGTTAAAGGGGCAGCCACCTGGAGAGAAACCCAATAATATCTTTTGTCTTTTACTTGAAATAAATTTGTCATTTGGTGAAAAATGCTGCTAGATGTAAAAAGCAGTTAGGCTTTTATCTCATTTTTCTATTTTGAAAAGATAGGGGCAGATTTGTAATTGATGATGTGTCACTGCACATGTAACTATTTTCTGTTAGAATTAGGTCAAGCAAGGGTCTCAGGATAGCTATATATTCATTGTAATAGAAGAACTAAGTGTGAGTGAATCAATTGGATAAGGCATGGGAGAGCTCAACTCTATTTTGGAATACTTATTGTTAATACATCTGCAGTGTTTGAAGTTAGATTTTGGCAGAGAATTCCTGTGTTATCTTTCTTGCAGTCTGTTTTTTCTTTTCCCATGTTAATTTGTATCTCTTTCTTTGTAGTTCATTCTGTTAAATTTCTCTCATGCTTGGATAAGTGTTGCATCTAAATGGGATTCACATTAATGGTGCCCTGTTCATTTCATTTCAAGCATTTCACCACCAATTTCTGCTAATGTTGGCATAGGATTCATCCTTGTTAGATGCCCAATGCTGATGGACTGTTCATTCCTCTTCTATTTCACCAATTAAAGCTCTTTGACTATGCGTGGGTGGCTACCTTGCCTCTGTGTAAATGTCTCATGCAGCAGCACTGTATTTGTTTTAGATGTATGTTCTGACTCCATTGCCCAATGTTCCTCTCCTGATTTATCTCACCAAGACCTTAAACAATTTCTTCCAGCAGAAATCTGATCTTCTGCACCTGTTTTTCATTGAATATCTTAAATGTTGAATGTTGGTATGTTTCTTCATTATTGACAATCTTGATGATTTCCAGCTTTCTGTGAGTTAAAGAGAGAGCCCTCTCTGTTTGTGTTAGTTCAGAAACGCAAGCTAAAGACTGGTTAGTGGTTACCCAGAATTTCCCTCTCCACAACCTAGAGGGTCAATTTTGGTGTTAACAAATTGGCGCCATTTTCGGGGACATGATTGTTTTACTGTCCCTGGGAGAAACGACAAAGTTCAGATCTGAATGCTGATGGTGAACAACAGTTAGACATTGAGAAGGTTGTATCATTCACCTGGCGATTCCACTCTTCAAATTTCCAGTGCGAAGGTGACTCCACTGGGAAGATCGGTGACCTTATATCAGAATTGAGATGTCGAAAGTCTCATGGTGACTCCACATTAAAGAAATCCAGTGTTGCATTGTTTCATAGGCTGGTCTCCTCAATCTTCAAATCATAATTTGCAGCTCCAGTATTTCAAGATGACTTCATTGTCAAGAAGGTATGCTCCTTTAAGCAGGTCTCATATTCCTAGTTTTCCGAATCAAATTCCTAAAGTAGATTAGCAAATCTACTTGCCTAAATTCAGAGATGAAGATAGTGATACTGCTACTTTACATTTAATCAAATTTCTTATACATGTACACAAGTTGAAGATTAGGTTTCATGAGGATTGTCTTATGAAGATGTACATGGCTTCTTTAGAAGGCAAAGCAAGGGATTGGAATGAAGGTTTGAGACTTGGCAGCTTGTTTTCTTTAAAAGATTTTCACATAGCATTTTATGAGCATTATGAAGGGTGTTTTCCATCTTTGTCTTTAGTGGAAAATTGATATGGTCAGTTTGAGGATTTCATACAGTACCTTGAAAGTATTGATAAAGATCTGGAAAGTATGAATGATGAAGACCTGTCTGAAACATTTTATCATTTTTCTTCGCAAATCCATGGCCATGATGATCAAGAGAAGCTAGCTGTAGATAAAATCAATGAAGAAATGATAGTAGATTCCCATGAGCTCTATTCATAAATAAATTATGATTCATCTGCTCCTTTGTATATAACTAAAGAATACATTCAGCATTGTGATATTCAAGAAAACCCTCAAAACATAGTTGCACCCTCAGTTGAAAATAAAGAGATCAGTAACCTTGTTGATGAGCTTTATATCTCTTCTCCCGAGATGGACGAGAAGTGTTCTCAGTTTTATCAAGAAGATTAGATCAGCCCCACTTCATGTCATACTATTTCAAAAGCTGTTGATCTAGAGGAATCTGTCTTATTTGATTCACTTGAAGGACAACACATCGGTGCTTCCCTTGGAGCACAAGAAGTAGATCAGGTCTCAGATGATGCTGTTGATTTTTCATTGGATAAGAAAGGTGAGCATATCCTCCACAGTGTTTCTAAAATTTCTCCTCTATCTGAAGATGAAATAGATCAGCTCTTGAAGGGTCATATTGCAACCCCAGTTATGTCAAGTTTGCATTGTTCAGCTATTAAGCACCATTTTCTTTCATCAAGAAGATAGGGCTGTTATGTCTAATGATCTTGAAGGGTGTTTATTGTTTGAAGATGCTTTAGATTATGATGTGGAGGAGTATGAATATGAGATAGATAGCATGAAAAAGAGAGAACCATAGCTGCTTATACTTGAGGGAGGTACAATCAATACTTAGATATCGGAAAGCCACACTTCCCTATGCATTCTCATGGATCAACAGTCGAATAGTCTTGCGGGTAAAATTGAAAGAGGTACTTGTATTTTTTCTGAATTTAAAGACAGGGCAATATTTCAAGCTGTTGAAGATCCTTATGCTAATTTACTACAGTCTAAGGGGAAGGTAAATTTTCTTGCATTTGTGGAACATGAGCTCATTATCGGTGGATGTTTGAAGCGGCTGGTCATCTGTTTTTTTTGCTTGCTCAATGGAAATGTAAGCAAGATCCGAGCAACTGGCCAATTACTAGATTGGATTCATTGGCACTTTTGTGTCATTTGATCCAGTAGTTGCATTCCAGTAAAGTAAGATAGGTAGGAGGAATAAGTTTGCCGAGCAAACATTTTTTAGTATGTACAGTATTGTTTTTTCAATTCAGTTTCAGCATGTATGTTTTCAATCTTCGGCAGTTAGTGGTTTTTCAGTTGCAGTTTTCAGATGAGTTGCAGGTTGCAGTTGTCAGGGTTGGGAGCCGCCCAATGGATCAGGAACTTGGTCTACGGGGTTCTTTGCTACCTCGCAGAGAGGATAGCATCCCCAGCTGGAGCCAGTTGTTAGCACTCAATAAATTTTTGTGATTAATATTCTTCTGGCAATGTTGATGGTGGAAAATAGAACATTTTTATGGCAGAGGTTTCAAGCTTGGTCGAGAAGAGGCATTTTTCCTCCGGCATAAGGTACCAAGGTTGCAAAAGGAAAAAACCTTCAATTTGGTAATTCTTGGGCTTAGAAATCTATTTTTATCTTGTGAAAACTAGAAGTTAAGGCTTTTAATTTTGTATAAAATATTATAGCCTAAGGTCAAAAGCTACTATAGAGAAAGGCTTTAATATATTAAGCCTAAGTTTCGGCTTCATGAAGGTTTTAATTTTTGCAATAAAGCCAAGTGTAGGCCTTATGAAGTGGTGTTTTGGCTTCATGAAGGTTTTAATTTTTGCAATAAAGCCAAGTGTAGGCCTTATGAAGTGGTGCTAAGGTTCTTTTTGATATTTTAATGGGGCCAAAGCTTCGATTAAAGATGGAACAAAAAGAATCAGCACCCAACATCGAGGGATTCACCATGGGACCCAGCGCAAAGCCAGGAGGGCCCACGTATTACCTATTCTCCAAGCGCCAAAGCCTTTCTCATTTGTTACTTGAAAGACATTATAACCTATGGGATATATAAAGTGTAAAATAACTCCCTTTGTTTTGCATGTGGGATAAAGCCTCCAGAATTAAAAATGGAAAATGTGAGTGATAAGCAAATATTCCAACCAACGCTTTGATGCTGGACGCCAAGTCACACGATGAGGAAGGCCACGGATTCTGACATGGGGTAGCATCCAAGGTGGCACGATTGAGTCATTTAAATAAATGAAGTGGCTCTATGCAAATCGCAGATGCAGCAGCAAATGGAAGTCGTTGGTCCACGTCGACATCGCATCACCCAAGTGCTCGTGAGAAAAGGACGGTTGATGATCCTGATGAGAAAACCACTATCCAATGTGTCGTCCTCCAGGCTCGTCGCATGAACATAAAATGGTATTAGAAACTACCTAAGGCCTATGCGATACCATCTTTTGGAAATTAAAGTCGTTTGGAGAAGTATAAAAGAGGGTCTTCTCGGTGGCTTATTTGCTTTTCATTTGAACGAAGTGTCAAAGTTCCAAAACCCTAACGCCCTTCATCCAAGTGAGAAAGATATTTGTATCGGGCTAGAGAACGCATGACACCAATGCCTTCTACGTGGATTTCAGTCAAATACCAAAGCACCAGGATTGTCAAGACAAATGGCAACCAAACGGATGATCGCAGAAAACCTGTTGGGCGCTCTTTGTTGAGTCGTTTTGCACAGCCAGTGTTGATTTGTGTCTATTTTCTAGCTAAAGGTAGACGACGATGGTCAATAGATTTTGAACAACGCCAGATGCAATGGTTTATTTTTATACATATTTGGTCGAGTTTCTGGCCCATTCAATAGCATAAGGTGGTCCCATTTTGGGGATATTTCTCTCCTGAACGAAGCAGCAAACTCTCAAACTCTCTGAAACCCTAAATGCCATCTTTCTGAAGCTGACGAAGAAACACCAAGTCAATCAGACTGATCCAAGGATGATTCCAACAAGGTCGATAGTCGTAGAGGTATTTACAGAGCATCCCCGTTGGGCCGTTTTGTGATAGGAGATATGTTCTAATGCAATGGTTGTTTGTTTTGAGTATTGGCGAAAGAAGTTGACATTTAGTGCCCAGCTACACCTGCTACGTAGCATCCGGCGTCTATTTGTTTCATTCTCCAACAAAAAGTAGTTCGCTACGGCATTTTCTTCAAAGGGTTACTAAATTGCAGATGGTGTTAGCCTCAGGGTGTCGTTTCCCCAAGATGCAGCGGTTACCGATTTTTTGTTTTGAACGCCAGCGGCTGTTAGGGTTTCTATCCTTACAATATCAAAACAATGGCAAACGAGTTCTATCTCCTTGTTTAGCAGGGTTTTGATAGAGAAAGTTGTGGCCCCGATAAAGACCGTCGTTAGTTTAAACTTGCATAGAGTCTTGATTCAGCGACAGTTTTCTGCTTCAAAGAAGTTGCATCTATCTTTTTCACATATATGGAAATAGTAGCTTATGGTTGAGTTGACCCACATCTGAAATTTGCAGCAAGATTTGGCAGTCGTGGAGTTGACTGCAAGGAACCCGAGACATTTGGCAAAAAGGTAAAACATCCCCAGGTTTTTCTTTAGCTCAGAGGCAAGCGAGATGGGAGTAAATTTTTTACATGATGCCTTAAATTTTTTACACGTGATCCTGAAGGTGAAGAAGGCGTCCGTTAAGGCTACATGGTTACATTATGAGCTTGGATATGATTTGAAAAGCAGAATTGGTCTTGTGGCTGCTCTCCCTCATACTCTGTATTTCTCATTCTACAAAGCAGAAAATTATTGGTTATTGCTGGATGATCCTGTCCCTAATAATGTGTAGGTTTTGGAAAAGGGTCAGTGCCATGAAAGGGGGCTACTGTAGTCACTATTCAAAACTCTTTGGAATGTTCTGGTGCAATCGTCAGGGAAATGATTTATCACATTCGAAAAAGCCTAATCAGTTTCTTGCAGCTACTATTACCCCTCTTAAAAATGAAACTCACCGAAAGCTGGGGGAAGACTGATTTAAAGGATTAAATGATGTAGCACCTCGCAGTTAAAGGATAGACAGAAATGAAGATTTCAAGGATGATGGGGATATTCAGTTAAAGGGGCAGCCACCTGGAGAGCAACCCAATAATATCTTCTGTCTTTTACTTGAAATAAATTTGTCATTTAGTGAAAAATGCTGCTAGGTTAGGCTTTTATCTCATTTTTCTGTTTTAAGAAGATAGGGGCAGATTTGTAATTGATGATGTGTCACTGCACATGTAACTATTTTCTGTTAGAATTAGGTTGAGCAAGGCTCTCAGGATAGCTATATATTCATTGTAATAGAAGAACTAAGTGTGAGTGAATCAATTGGCTAAGGCATGGGAGAGCTCAGCTCTATTTTGGAATACTTATTGTTAATACATCTGCAGTGTTTGAAGCTGGAGTTTGGCATAGAATTCCTGTGTTATCTTTCTTGCAGTCTGCTTTTTCTTTTCCCATGTTAATTTGTATCTCTTTCTTTGTAGTTCATTCTGTTAAATTTCTCCCATGCTTGGATAAGTGTTGCATCTGAATGGGATTCACATCAATTGTGCCCTGTTCATTTCATTTCAAGCATTTCACCACCAATTTCTGCTAAAGTTGGAATAGGATTCATCCTTGTTAGATGCCCAATGCTGATGGACTGTTCATTCCTCTTCTATTTCACCAATTAAATCTCTTTGACTGTGCATGGGTGGCTACCTTGCCTCTGTGTAAATGTCTCATGCAGCAGCACTGTATTTGTTTTAGATGTATGTTCTGACTCCATTGCCCAAAGTTCCTCTCCTGATTTATCTCACCAAGACCTTAAACAATTTCTTCCAGTAGAAATATGATCTTCTGCACCTGTTTTTCATTGAATATCTTAAGTGTTGAATGCTAGTCTGTTTCTTCATTATTGACAATCTTGATGATTTCCAACTTTCTGTGAGTTAAAGAGAGAGCCCTCTCTGTTTGTGTTAGGTCAGAAACACAAGCTAAATATTGGTTAGTGGTTACCCAAAATTTCCCTCTCCACAACCTAGAGGGTCAATTTTGGTGTTAATAGCAGCATTGACTGCTACATCAATGACATCAGCATCAACGACTGGATTATGTGAATCTGGGGTGTCATTGGACACCAGCTCTATATTTGTTTACGAAATTGTCAGATAATTATTTAAATAGAAATAAATTACGAAACAATTGAAAACTGTAATATAAAATATATATATACTATGTAAAGAATGAATTTTACTTACATATCAAAGTAATCCATCGCCCCAAAACTCTGAAGCAGGCCCATAGAATATCCTTCGACACGATGTGCAAGGGTGTGGAATAACCCAATGCTCTGAAGACTCCGCGTCATCGGTGCGATGTGTAGCTTTGGTTTGGTATGGGGACCTAAAAGGTGGATCCTGACTGTGAGATGGTCCAACCCCAGATGGGCTAGCCTCGGAAGTGCCAACCCCTTGGCCTACATTGCCTTCGACGACAGTCCCATGTCGAAGCAATGTATCAGCCAAATCGAATAAGGCCTCCTGCGTATCATCAAGAATGGGACCCGCTAGAGGATATACCCGAGGGGGGTTTGGTGTGCGTGGAGGGCGTCGCACATGGTTAGGATCGGTCCTAGCCCCTTCCCTATCTTGGGGCATCCCATGACCTACACCCTGGAACTCTAGAATGTCAAAATAGTTCACATTTTTCCCCAGGATAAATTCTACATACAACATCCTAAGGAAATAAAATGGGATGTCTCTATTCCCATGAGGGTCTTCATCGAAGACCATGTACCAGCGATCCATCCAATTGGATTTAATATTTGGTTCCACGCACTAGTCTATGGAAATGTGTGGTCGACTGGTTGGTGGAACTAATCATGTGCTAGGGTCCCGGAATAATGAAAACAATTGGTCTTTGGTTATCTTTAGTTTTTTGACATCTTTGTAGCTCAACCCAGTGGAATAGTATTTCCTCTGGAAATATCTGTACGAGCTAATGTGGTACAGTGCTCCATGGGCATTGGCAATTGTATTTGTTATGGAGTCTAATGCATCGGTTAATGATTGTCTTAAGTGGTCCCCCCCCTAAAGAGTGAGCTAAGGCGTCTCAATGAACCCAAACGAGCCAGAATCTCTGAATTACGGTCATGTTCCTCCGCGGTGTGTGGGTTTGTGTTTGGATTTTGGTTTGAGTTTGGGTTTGTGTTTAGATTTTTGTTTTTGGTTTGGGTTTGTGTTTGGGTTTGTGCTCTCTGTTAAGAATAAAACAACAATTTTAAAATTTAATTAATCAATTATATTGTTTGTTTTTTAATACATGTAACAAATTTTATTAAAATGGTTTTAAAAAAAACAAAAACTAGTAAATTAACAAACACAATAACGAAAAATTCAAAAGGAATTAACAAACTAGTAAATCTTGCCACCCACCTTCCATTTTATTCGAATTGTGAATTGACTTGCCTCCTCCTTCTCTCAAACGCAAATCGAATGTGCGTTTTTTTTCCTTCCTGATATCGTCGGCCTTCAATGTGTAGATTGGGAAAAATGAGGCCATGGGCACTCTGTTTTATATATATATATATATATATATTTTGCATTACAAATCGCACTTGCGATATATCGAACTAGTGATGTATCACAGTTGTGTTTTGAACTCCATTAATCCTTTATATATGAATGAAAATGAGGCCGCGGGCACTCTGTTTTATATATATATATATATATATATATTTCATTACAAATCGCACTTGCGATATATCGCAAGTGCGATATATCGAAAGTAAGATATATCGCACTTGCGATATATCACAATTGCATTTTTTAACTCTATTAATCCTTTATATATGAATGAATAAATGATTGGGGATTTCCTTAGACCAAGGAAGAGGAAGACAAGGGCACATTGAATTCTACAAATCCTTAATTAGTAGGTCGAAATCCCATCATTTGGACCTTCATTTTTGCCAATGTATAAGGATTTTCACCCCTTTCTCCTTGACTAGGGAGGGACAATTACAACTTTGTCACTCCTTGCAAGCCTACTAGGGAGTGATAATTACAACATTTTCACTCTATGTCATGCTTTAGGGGAGCTGTAATCATGTTTGCACCATTTGAGCTTGGACATCAAGTGAGGCCTTGCATAGCCACCTAGGGATTTCTTTTGCTTGCAATTACAACACTCAACCACTTGAGCTAACCCACTGGGATTTTGTGTCACAATTTCTCCTTTGCTATTAATGGTATTTATATTATATAAATTTATGGAGCCCCTTTTATCTTCCAATGGTTTACCCAACAATCGACATCCTCATATAAAATTTTACTAGATATCGAGTAATTCGAGGAATGCTCTTCTCCTTCAAGTTAATTATCGTATGCTTGTGTAGAATACATAATTAATCAAAATAAAGTTTCATCGAAGAAAAGAACTCAAAATACCTTAGGATATGTATTATAAATTAGTAATGTTCATTATAAGTATTGATTACAAAACATCATTTCCAAAATGTGTTATTTTATCTCCATGGAGTTTATTTGTAATTGAATTACCATATTTGTAGTCATCAAATATATTTTCACAAAGAGATCACATGAGTAATGAGATAAAGATAGAGAATAGTTTTTTTCAAATGTCTAATTTTATATCTTCGTAGGATAGGGGCAAATAGGTTTGAAGGGAGAAAAGGCAATGGTAGAAGAGAGGAAGTGGGTTGCTTATTTTTATGATCTATAATAAGAGATATTAGCCTCCATTTTAATAACTTTAGTTGAAATAGTGGGTGCATGGATGGGTGACATGGTGTGGTTGGATAAGCAAGGAGGGAGTTATATGGAGAAGGGTATGATAGAAGACATCAAAGGAAGAAAAAAAAATTAGAGGAGAAGATATCGAAACAAGAAATCAATTTAGTGCACAAATTGTACATGTGACATTAGTTGTAGAAGAGATCCAAGGTGCCTTATACAGAACGATAACATCTCAAATAAGAATGGATATAAGACAAGAAAATTAATGTTTCAAATCATCTCTAGTATTCACATCTATAGAACAAACAAGGTTTGTATATGGTCCCCTCTCTCATAAATCAATTGAATCTCTCTAACTATGCCTTTGCAAGTAAAATTATTTGCATAGAGACAAAAAAATTAGTACAATAAATGAAACTCTAATCATTCAAACAAATGGAGAAAAAAAACAAAAACACAAATGATGGTGAAATAAGAAGACCATATGAATTGAACCCTAGTTTGACTACAACTTTGAAATATGGAAGAGATATGGAGGGATTCAATCCTTTTAGAGGAATGAGAGGAATTGGGAGTACATATACCATTACAGATCATGATTCTTAGACTATATTTTGATCATCGTGAAAAAAATAAAATTTAAGATGATCCACATGATCCAAATCATACGTACGATATAACGCAAGTGCGATATATCACACTTGCGATTTGTAACTCTTAAAAAACGCAAGTCCGATATGTCACATATGCAATATAGGCTAACTAAGCTTAGCCTCGGTTTTCGGCTTGGGTTTGTCCGAACCTATCCACAATAATGCATATGCGTTATGGATTTCCATTTCAGATGTGCGTTTTTTATTTCTAAAGTGGCACTAAAAAGTGGAACCAACTTCGTGCGCGCGCCCATATATATATATATATGAATACAAGAGCGAGGAACTAGAAACACACGGCGCTTAACTTTTCAATATGTAGAAGTTAGTTTTGAGATGTTATTGTATCTACATTTTTAACATCTACAATTTTCTCCTTAACTGTCAATTTTAAAAATATATTAGTTCTTTGTTTCCAATAGTTTTTGGTAGCGTACATCTATATGAGTATATATTGCAGTTAACATATCTCTTTACCAGGTCACAACACAAAAGGAAATAGTGGTAACTATCAAACTCTGAACAAGATTTTACTGGAAATTTAAATAATGATTGTCTTCAAAAAGAGATGGGTTTAATTGGCCATTAAGATTCAAATATCCTCTATGCTTATATGAAATATGACCAAACCAATGTTTTATTCATATTATGCAAACCTATGAGGATTTAATCATGGATTCTTTGGTGATACCTGCTTAAAGGACTTAATAAATCTAGAGTTAAGATGAATCAATATGAATTAATGGAAAACAAAAACTTAATAAATTTATATGAATTATTCACAAACAAAAACTTAATAAATCTAGAGTTAAGATGAATCAATATGAATTACTGGCAAACAAAAACTTAATAAATTTAAAGTTAAGATGAATCTGGTAGAAAAACTTCCGTTAAGATGAATCTATATGAATTACTCAGCAAAAAACTGATTTGAAGCAAACCTTGATATAATTAGTGAAGTTGGCCTTGAGAATATGCTCTACATTGACAGGATCTCTGATGAATACATAGCTGCAAGTGGGATACACAACTATGAAAGTATTATAACGTTGAGCTTGATCAGTATGGTTGTAATATCAAGACATATGGGATACACAACTCTGAAAGTAATATCAAGACATGCATGCTTTTATACGCTGAATTCTAACATGCAAATACTTGAGGTGAAGTATCAGTTATTGAGAATCATATTTTAGTGTTTCATAACCTAGATAGATATGCTTAAGGAGGTGTATGAAAGGCTTATGTTAGTTAGACACATCTTGAATGGCGATAAAACTATATACATCTTGAGTGACTAGGAAAATATGTGGAAGGTTTACCACAACTTGATACATCTAGACTCGCTGATCCATCTTGACTGCCTTAGGGTTCTTAAGGATATATAAAGTTCACTTCCCTTCCTTACCTATAAATCAATAAAAAAACTCAAATTGTTTTGCAAACCCTATGTTCCCAATGTTAGAGTCAAAGTCTAATCATATCTATAGATATCTTCCTTACCTATAAAACAATAAAAAAACTCAAATTGTTTTGTAAACCCTATGTTCCCTAGGTTAGAGGAAAAGCCTAGTCATATCTATAGATACCTAATCATTGTGGTATGGTTGTTCCCATCCATAGTATAATATGATAATGTTATAACGGAGTGGAGCTGGATTACAAGACTTAAAGGAATGAGGTATAGCTGGCTTAGAACACTGGAAGCACCTGATCCCTCCAGCTAAGAACCCACTAGAATGTTTTCATACGCAAGAGAAACTCTACACGGCCTGCGAAATAATCTCCATATCCTCCATAGAAGCTGTAGAACTCAAGAACATACCTCTGAAGCACCTAGCTTTTCTAGGACAAAAAAGTCATTCATATGAGACAAATATAAGCACATATTGGTTGGAATTAATTACCTGTTGCAAAGGAGTCTGTGTAATCTGAGAATAAGTTCCTCTTCCTCTGGTGAAATATATACTCGTTTAACATTTGGCCTTAGATAATTCATCCATCTCAATCTGCATCTTTTGCCACACCGCCTCAAACCTGCAGGGCCAATGTGTAAATGCCAGTACATAATTTATATAATAGTCTTAGTCCAAGGAGAGATTGATTTGAATTCATACTCTTGATGGCTGAAGTACTTATACAGGAAAACATGACATAATTCTTAGCTCATTAATGTCAATATGACAGGAATTAAACACGTAAGAATCATTCTCCTTAAATGCATACTTGTACAAAAATGACAAAAGAATTATCTTCAGTTCTCCACCATCTATAAACTCTACATTACATCAATCACATACCCACAAAAAAACACATCTACAGAAATGATCAAATACCAAAGCAGAATTTTATTGATATCAAGACCACCATTGTAAAACTTGCAAAGACCGCAGCAAGTTACTTTCACAAAATATGCCTTGAATGCAAACCCTAATCGTCATTTGCAACACATATTTTGAATAAGATTATGCATAATAACCTTAATTCAATTGAGATCCTAGTCCTCTCTTAACACACACCGCCTTGATTTCATTTGGGCCTATTAAGCAATGATATGAACTCGTTACTTGCTTTTTTTGGTAAAGTCCTTCATCGGCCTTCCCCAAAGGCCTGTATGTATTGGTTGAGGAGGATGTCTTCCTCTGGAGACCATGGACCCCTGTTGACTACCCAAAAACCTAAAAGAGAGGTATTCTAATAAACCTTATTTTCCACATTGTTTAAGTTTGGTATTAGGATAGTTTTATGTATTTTTGGGAATTTGATGAGGTAAAGGAATTGAACCTGTATCTGTGGAACTGTTTGACCGTGTGCAAGACCACATGAAGGTTAAGTTATTGACCTCGCCTATAGCCCAGGAAACCTCTCTTCGGCCTATCTTAAACAACTCTTAAGCCTCTGGATAACTAAACATAAGCCTCTCTAAGAAACCATCGGGTGCGTTTTCACATTGAAGTACCTACCAAAATATGTTTCATAGAGCCCAACCCAGAAATTTGTACCAGACCAAGCAGTCAAGATTGAAAGCTTATAGAAACGAGGCATGGAACTAGGAAATTTTGATGATCAAAGATCAACAGTAGGATATTGTTTAATTTTAGGTGAAGTTATTTATTCGAATTTTTTGTGAGGTAATAACGAATTAATTATAGTGCAAAAAATTCTACCAAAACCTAAATACAAAGAACCCATAAAAAGAAATCTTGACCAGAGGGAGAGGGTAAATTCACTAATGAAAGGCAACCTATCGCTCAAACCCAAATACAAAAACCCATAAAAAGAAAGCATAGAGGGCCTACCTGGATAGAGAAGTTGTTGGGATGGAATCAAAACCACACCTCTCGTTACCACAACACCCCCTTCTCTTCCAAGGCAACCCAACCTTCAAAACCACCTCACTTGTTCTCACAGCGCCTTTAGATCTGTATTGAATTCCTTTATAATTGCATATATTGAAGGGAGTAAAACAACTCCCCAGAGCTTAAACCAACCCTACTTGCATGGGAACCCAACTAAACCATTGAGATGCCACAAAAAACAATTAATTACAGACACAGGAAAAATCATAGAAATAACACACAGAAAAACAGGGTACTCTGTCTTAATTCATTCTCTTATCTCTATATATCTAAAATAACAAGATGGGTCTGATTTTGTACAAAAATTGGCAGGATGAAACCATGCCTAATACAAAAAAATCTGCATTAAATCACCGACAGAAATCCACCGCCTCACTGTCTCACCACCATAGTCAAAATCTAATTCTTCTCGATCTCTGCTGCTGCTGCAAAGAATTAACTCCCGCCGTATTTGTTCTACTATGAGCTTCTTGACGGCTCTAGAAATAATTACTGCTAACAATCTCCCCCTTAATTATTTCTTTGTAGGATTCAAAAATTGTTGTTGCATCCTACAGCAAGCAAACTCCTAGATTACCTCTATGAAATTCAAACAATTCTGTTGCCAAGGGTTTTGTAAAAATGTCTGCAAGCTGATCTCCAGACTTACAGTACTAAATACTGATTTCCTCAGTATTTACCAGATCTCTAATGAAATGGTACCTGGTGTCAATGTGTTTTCTCTTCTTATGAAACACATGGTTTCTTGACAGGGCAATGGTGGATTTATTGTTGCAAAATATCTTTGTGGGACCTTCTTGCTCATGCAACAACTCCAGCAACATCCTTCTCATCCACACTGTCTGACATGCTGCTCATGTAGCTGCTACATACTCTGCCTCTGCAGATGATAATGTTACTATGGGTTGTTTCTTCGATGCCCATGCAACTGCTCCTGATCCGTAGTTGAATACATAGCCATATGTGCTTTTCCTATCATCACTACTACCAACAAAATCACTATCAGTGAAACCAATTAACTTAAAATTAATTCTAGCAGCATACATAATACCATACTCAATTGTTCCTACAATATATCTTAATATCCTTTTCCTAGCTTGCCAATGACTGTTCTTGGGTGAGTCCATGAAACTGGAAACCAAGCTAACAGCGTACATAATGTCATGCCTAGTTGCAGTTAAGTACATGAGGCTACCTATCAGCCTCTTATAAAGAGTTGGATTGACACACGATCCAATATCAGTCTTGCTAAGTTTTGTTCCAGCTGCAATTGGAGTTGCAGCTTCCTTACAATTCTCCATCTTGAACCTTTTCAAAATCTCCCTAGCAAACTTACTTTGACAAATAAAAATTCCATCAGTAGACTATCTTACCTCTATACCAAGGAAATATCTCATTAATCCTAAGTCTGACATCTCAAACTCTATTTTCATGGTTGATTTAAAAGAATCAACTGAGAGGTTACCTGCGGATATTAGATCATCTACATACAAGCACACAATTAGGATCTTCCCTTCCTGATTTACCTTAGTGTATAGGGTAGGCTCACTTGGACTCCTGCTAAATCCCTTATTGCATAGATATTCATCAATTCTTCTGTACCACACCGTGGGTGCTTACTTTAACCCATACAGGGCCTTCTTCAACCTGTATACTTTGTCTTCATGCCCATCAATTTCATATCCTAGAGGCTACTTTACATAAAATTCTTCTTCCAAATATCCATTTAAGAAAGCAGATTTTACATCCATCTGATGTACTCTCCATCAATTTTGGGATGCAATGGCTAAAACCATTATGAGTGTATCAAGCCTTGCTACTGGCGCAAATGTTTCTTTATAATCAATCCCAGGTTTTTGACTAAATCCTTGAACCACCAGTCTCGCTTTATGTTTTTCAATGTTCCCTTCAACGTTCAATTTTGTCTTGTAGACCCATTTAACACCAATGGGTTTCTTGCCCTCAGGCATATCTACAAGCTCCCAAGTATTGTTTCTCTCTATGGACTCAATCTCATTATCCATAGCATCAATCCAAATATCCTCTTGGACTGCTTCTTCAAAATTCAAAGGATCACAAGCAAACAGACCAAAATTCATGTGTTGATCTAACACTTCTTCCTGTTCATAAATTTCCCTTAAATTCCTAAATTTCTGACCCTTAATTCTATCCCTTAATGTTGCTAAGGTAGTATTAGAATCAGGGCTTACCTCTAGGCTAATACAATTTTTCCCACCATGTCCCGATGAACCTCCATGCTCTAGTGTTCTAGGCATCCTCAACTGCGTTGGACTTCCATTTGTCAATTGTCCTCTAGGAACGACTGCAATAGGTGTATTAACTTGTGGATTCTTCTCTCTACTTTGAACTTCTTGCTCAACTTCAATATCATCATTATGAAGGATCCATGCTCCCCTTGCAACTGATTTAGCAATGCTCCCATCCCAAGCTTCCTCTTCTTTGAAAGTGCCATCTCTGCTAATCACTACCTTCTTGGTGATGGGATTATAGAGCCTATATCCCTTAGACTCATCGCTATATCCTAACATGATACATTTCTCGCTTCTATCATCCAACTTTGTTTTGATTTGCTTAGGAACATGTGCGTAAGCAACGCACCCGAAAATACTCAAATGAGAGACATCACATTTCCTTCCAGTCCAAGCTTCTGCTGGATTCGTATCTCTGACACTCTTGGTTGGACTTCTATTCAAAATGTAGATTGAACACACTATTGCATCTCTCCAATAGCTATTGGACAAATGTTTCTCCTTCAACATACTTCGAGCCATGTCCATGATGGTTCGATTTTTCCTCTCGACAACTCCATTCTACTGTGGAGTATAGTGAGTGGTGTACTGCCTCTTGATTCCATGATAGCTGCAATAATCAATGAAATCGTTCGACATAAACTCACCACCCCTATCCGATCTGAGCACCTTTATGTACTTCCCAGATTCCTTCTCAACCATGGCCTTAAATTTCTTAAACACACCAAAAGATTCAGACTTCTGCTTCAGACAATAAATCCATGTCTTTCTACTGTAGTCATCAATAAAGGTTAGAAAATATAAGTTTCCATCCAGTGATGGTGTTTTCATTGGCCCACACACATCTGTGTGTACTAGCTCCAGTGGAACTTTTGGTCTATATGACACACCAGAGACAAACTTGTCTCTATGAGACTTTGCCATAATGCAACTCTCACATGAACTATCAGGTTGCTGAACACAAGGCAACCCCTTCACCATTTGCTTCCTTTGTAACAAATCTAGACCACCAAAGTACAAATGGCCATATCTCAAGTGCCATAACCATAACTCGTCCATACTAGTAACTTTGCAAACATTTACACAGTCCTTCAACTCATTTCTCATCATGAGTGGGAACATTCTGTTCTTAGTCATTTCAACTCTAGCAATCATCTGCCTGCTTGGATACTTGTCCAAAATTGTGCATACTTTGTTCTTGAAAATTACAGAGCATTTCTTTTCTATGAGTTGTCCAACACTTAAGAGATTACACTTCAAACCAAGCACATAGTAAACATCCTCGACTGATTTACTATCTCCATTCTTAGCATAAACAACAATCTTTCCTCTTCCTTCAACTTTGACTACATTGTCATCACCCAGTTTAACTTCACTGTCAACACTGGTGTCTAAACTTGTAAACAAAGCCTTGTTTCCAGTCATATGATTGCTGCAACCACTATCCAAAAACCAAATGTCTTTGGATTTCATCTGTGTGACCTTACATGCCAAAAACACTACCTTTTGATCGTCATCGGTTTCCTCAGTTACCTTGGTAGACTACTTACGAGCATCTGCTAGCTTCTTTCTGCACTTATTGGCATAATGGCCAAACTTTTTGCAGTAGTAGCATTTCACGTTGGACTTATCTGTCCTCTAACCTGCTTATCTACTATTGCTCCCCGTTGAACTAAGAGGGTATTGTTGAGATCTCTTTTCAAGCTCAAAATCATCTCTTGAATCTCTATGGTCCTGATTTTTGCCACTTCTTCCTCTACTTCCATATCTCCCTCTACCACTACCTCTAGAAACTTGCATCTGCGTCTTGAATGCATGGTCAAGACTGTTGTAGTCATATCTACTCATCCTAGACTCATGAGCCATCAGTGAACCAGTCAGTTCATCTACATGCATCAGTCTGGTATCTTTTGACTCTTCTATGGCAGCCACCACAGATTCAAACTTAACTTTTTGGGCAGACTTCTGAGAACTTTTTCAATTACTCTTTGATCCGTGAGATCCTCTCCATACTTCCTCAACTGGTTTACAATAGTCAAGACTTGAGTCATGAATTGATCAACCGTTTCTGAATCTTTCATTCTCAAGGTATCAAAATCTCCCCTAAGATTTTGTAGCTTAACCAACTTCACCTTGGTTACTCTTTGATAACTGGTCTCAAGGGTATCCCAAGCAACCTTTGAAGATTCAGCGTTGGACACCTTTGAGAAAATGGTGTCATCGAGACCTTGTTGAATAATGGCAAAAGCCTTGTTATCCTTCTTCCTATGTTCTCTTAGCTGGTCACGCTCATCCTGTGTCAAATTGTGTCAAGTTGAGCTGAGCTGCTTGATCCACTGGCTCTTGATAGCCTGTAGCTATATAACCCCATAAATCTTGAGAATGTAAAATAGTTCTCATTCTATTTGACCATGAGTCATAATTTTTCCCAATAAGTATTGGAATCGTGGGCTGCTCGAAGCCATCTGTGGAAATCCCTGATTTCTGAATATGCCTTCAACAACAACGTTAACCTTCCCTAGAAATTGTCTTGCTCTGTGAATAGACCTTCTCTGATACCACTTTGAAGGGAATAAAACGACTCGCCAGAGCTTAAACCAGCCCTACTTGCATGGGCACCCAGCTAAACCACTGAGATGCCACAAAAAGCAATTAATTACACACTCACAGAAATAACACACAGAAAAATAGGGTACTCTGTCTTAATTCGCTTATCTCTGTATATTTGAAATAACAAGATGGATCTGATTTTATACAAAAATTGGCAAGATGAAACGATGCCTAATACAAAAAAATTGCATTAAATCATCGACAGAAATCCACGGCCTCGCCACCATAGTCAAAATCTAATTCTTCTCGATATCTGCCCCTGCTGCAAAGCATTAACTCCCGCCGTCTCTGTTATCTGTTCTGCTATGAGCTTCTTGACGGCTCCAGAAATAATTACTGCTAACATATATCTCCTCGCGAGAGTGCTTCCTTTCTATTTTTATGATTTTTGAAACACTGCCAGAATTAAAAACAGGCCAGTGGTTCTCACAGCTCCTCTTCTCCAGTTCTCTCACAGCACCTCTTCTCTTCCAAGGGTGGGCTTCCAAGGAAGCCCACCCTTCAGAAGGGTTTTTTTCAAATCCAAAACGATTGTCGGAATCAAAACCATGCCACTGGTTCTCATAAAGACCCTGTCTTCCAATGAAAGCCTCCCTTCAGAAGGGTTTTCTTCAAACACAAACGTTGTAGAGGATAGTTCAACAGAATATGTAAGATTTCAAGGTTTTAACCCGGCTTCCTCACTTTCACTGCACCGACATAGGCAGAAGTTTATCCCACCGCAAAGGCATTAACCAAAATAAAAAAATATATTTGTCTTAAATAAATGTCGTAAAGTGCCCCTCCGTGTAGTAGTGCCACTGACTGCCTATCCTAATGCTACCAACTTCTCTGCATGTGGATCAATCAAATTCATTCACACCCCAAAATGTTCATGATAAACCCTTAAAAGAAGTAACAACTTTACTGCAAAAACAAAGATATATTAGAAGGGCCGGGTAGCAGCGGATCTTAGATATCAAAATCAGAGTGTACTTTCAGATCTGGGTGATAATTTAATTCACTACCATAATCATTGAGAAGATAAAATTAGTAAGATCAATCCATACCTGAGAAGTTTAAGAAGTTATCTAGGTCAAGCATTACCAGTGTCTTAGATATTTCATCGTTTGGAAAAATCCATCAGGTTTGATCATTTATGGTTTGTCACTCAGATTCCTATACATACATCATCAACATATTGACAAGATTTCAAAAAGGATGGAGAGATAATTTAGCGATGTATGAAAGTAGAGGGTATTCAAGGATAAGAATATTATAGCATATATGGCATGAACAGAGAAAACACATGAGCCAATATTTACCAAGATTACAATACCTGCAATTAAATTTGCATCACAATTGCTACCCTATAAAATTATGCGCAAATGTAAAAAGAATGAGTGCCATGCTAAAATAATTTTCTTTGATAAGTGCTACGGACAAAGAATATAGATAAATTGGGTATTTACTTGTGCAATGAATTTTATGGAAGCCTAGAATGCAAGAGATAAATAAAAACTTTATTATGGATGACTACTATTATAGTTAGCATTGCACTATTGGAGACCTCTTCCGCTGGGAAGTTTCAAAGTACTTTTCATAGTGTGGGAAGTTTCAAACAATAAGCAGCAACATGAAATCAATGGCACAATAATTGAGAGGCATACCAAATTTCAGTAGTACAAAATGTGCACACTAAATTTCATCGTGGAAAATTTTTGAAGAATCTCTTAGATTTGAAAGTGATATCAAGTAACTAATTCAAGATGCTCTACTTCCTTAAGAGTCAAGATGATGCCCCAACAATGCAAACTGTACATATAGTCATAACATCTTCAATTTTGGTCATTGGCAAAGAATTACATGTTTTTTTATATTGACCTTCTTTTTAAAAAGTTTGTTAGATATGTAAGATCTCCAACTTGATCAAATGTGAATCAACATATATTAAAGATGCATCTTGCAAGGCCTTTCAAGCTTATTGAAGTTTCTCCTTGGGTAAGTTATTATAGTCCACAACTGAATTCTTTTTTGAGATCATACATCCATACAACCCTATAGATCAAACTAATTATGAGGAAGTTCAGTAGAGAAAGGAAGGAAACAACTTTTGGTGCAAAATTTGCCACAAATATTGTCCTCATCCCTTCTCCATACAATACCCACTTGAATGCAAAAACCATAATAATTAACTAACTCACATCTCCACTATTCTCAATGAAAATCTATGTAGTAAAAAAAAATTAATTTACTTTATTAGTTTCACTAATATGTGAAGACGGTTGACCAAGGAAGAAATCAGTTCACTAAATCCCTATATGTTGAAGCTTTTAGGTTAAATCATTATGTGTGATATCAAGCGTTATAGTGCTTTGATTGAATAACTATTGTATTCCTACAAAGGAAGACATGATAGAAATAAAAGATCTAATTTCAAAAGGAAAGTCTGGCTCATAACTAGTCACCGAAATTTCCTCACTCCTAGGATTTGTGTAGTCACTATATCCATGGGTTCATTTACCTTCAAAATAAGTGGCAAGACAAACCCAAATAAGTGGCAGGACAAACCCCGATTTAAACTAACCTCAGTCTTGGCCTGTAACTAGTCACCGAAATTTCCTCTCCTAGGATTTGTGTAGTCACTATATCCATGGGTTCATTTACCTTCAAAATAAGTGGCAGGACAAACCTGGATTTAAACTAACCTCAGTCATGTGGGATACATAACTTCTTTTCTACTTCAAAAGAATAATATTCCGTCAAAGGAGATATCGATAGGAAATCTCAACCCTTACCATGCCACGCAAGTAGTTGCCAAAAACAATATTTGGGGTTGCTAGGATTCCTCTAGGGTGAAAACTATAGAAATAAAAGTCTTTGTAAAAGTACTCAAGGTCGTTTTTTTGTGAGTGGTCAATGGATGTTTACAAATTAATTACAACTCAAGTTATAAATATTTTGATCCAAGTATTTTGTGTGATGGAAAGTCATTGAAACCCAATAAATAAATCCACAAAATGCCATGCAAAATCACCACAGTGGAATACCCTATCCAAATGTTGATATGAAACATACACCCATACTCTAACAATAACAAATACAAGTTATAAATAAAAGCCCAGTCCATAAATATTCTATTTAAGAAAACCCAACAAGTAAATATGTGTTTCCACCACAACCCAATCCATCTGCAAAATATGGCATGGCCCAATACAAGAGTATGCATAAATCTATGCTAGGTACAAATCAATGACTCAGGCATTCAATCCTTTTACATAAACTAAAAAAAACCATAAAATGTTGAAACTTGGCATTCAATCCTTTTACATAAACTAAAAAAAACCATAAAATGTTGAAACTTGAAGGATATAAGATTTTACCTTTTAGAGGACACTTGCACTTCATGAAACTTTGATTCAAATTGAATATCTACAAAATAGAGCAGTTTGCAAATCCTTAAACCATACCAAATTCAAAAATCAAACAACCAGAAAATGCATCTGTGTGTATCAATAAGATTTATAGGGATTTCCTTATTGTAGGCAATACTGGGATTCCGATGAAAACACAAATTCTACCATTGTAATTTTTTTTCTCAAAGCCATAAAAAAATCAAAGACTTATGAGAGTCTGCAAAAATAACGGAAACTCATTACCATCTCTTGTAAAACCACTTCCATCTCTAGCCCTCTTCGAAGCAGAAAAGTAAAAAAATACCCTTTTCCAATGTCTTGGAGGTTTTCTTTCAATAGTTACATAGATATTCATGGAAACAAGATCAAAATGAACCCTTTAAAGGACAAGGTAAGAGGGTCTTTGTAAACACTGAACCATTTGAATTAAGAGATTTCTTTAATATCTCCAACAAATCAAGGAAGGTAAGGCATGGCATGTGAGGGTGCATCCTTTGCATATACATATATATAAATAAAGGGAGTAGAGAGAGTGCAACCCAAAAGGGAGCAGCCCAATCCACTACAGTGTATTGTGCATTGAATTGATACATATATATTGTATGTATGCATGAGCACTAAAGGAAGGAGGGAAGAGCCTTAGGGAGATGCCGTTCCATGGTTTATTGAATTGATAATTATAAATGTATGATTGTGTGAGTATAGATGGGAGAAGGGTGCATCTCTAAGGCACATCACATTCCCTTTTCCTTGTCAATAGTTGAATAATGTATATCATGTTGATGCATGAGTGGGGATGAGGGCACAACCATATCTTTGCCTTCGTTGATAAGTGCATTGCATATTATGACAATGGGTGTAAGATGGGAAATGAAGGGCATAGCTCCAATCTCTTTACATTGATAGCATTTGTTAAAGTGTATCTATTGTATGTATTGGAATTGAATAGTAAATGCACTGGATACACGTTGTCATGCACGCTAGAAAGGATTGGAAGGCATCGCTCGTAAAGGAGGCACAACTCTTGGCTTCACATAATATTTATGTGTGCATTTTTTGTTGCAAGTAAGTGGAGAGGGTGTAGCCCACTCCTCAGTCCACTATTTAATTATTTGGGTAAATGTTGTGGTATTTCTTGCATTAAGTGGAGAGGGCACAACTCACTCCTCATCCCATTTCTTGGATGATTATATATATTAGATTGTGGTTCTGAGTAAGTTGGAGGGCACGTCTAGTAAATGTTATGTATTACCTACATAATACTTGGAACTGATATGTAAGAGTGGTTGTCCCTTGGTTTTCCTTATTTGGATTTGCAGTTTGTGTTATGGCTCTAAGTTGAAGGAAACACGGAGCTTGTGACAACCATTTGTGAAGCAACCAATGCCATTATGCATGCAAATTTTGATCCTCAAATGCCTCCAAATTGGAAGGAAATGGGGATTAAACTCTTAGAGAAAAATTATGGCCCGATAAAACAAAAAAAAGAAGATGATCTGGGTAGTGGATACTCTCAACCAACTTAAATAAGGAGGATTCAATAGCATCTAAAATCAAAGCAGCTTTGGGTTTGATTTCCTGTAACGTACCCACCCTTGGGCCCAGTGCAAGGAAGGGAACTTGATGCCATTCTATGGAGCTTTTCATAAACTCAGCCATATTCATTAGATTCACAGGAATAAAAGAGATGTGTGCAGATGGAAATCAAACAAACTTGCACAGTGGAAATGAACTCATCCACACACATATTACATGACTGTTATTCAATTTAACACAACCAACAAATTAATACATTTGCAGAAGTAATTACATAAGGAAATACTCATCTTGATGTAATGTTGTCCCAACAACTAGCTATGTCGCTGCAACATTCCTCCCAACTGTAGGTCTCTGCCTAGCCTGTATTCTTTCAACACTCAGAGACCACCACTGAGTTGGGCATGATATCTACAAGGAACTTGGGGCTCTCAAACCCTGCACGGCCAAAACAATGGATACCCATCTCAACCCCAACATTCTTTTACACACAGCAGCACAAAAATGCCATGTATACACAATTCAACCATGGATTCACAGAATAGGGTCTATGGGTTTTCCCCAAAATGTGGGCACACCAAAAATGGATTGTGGGAAGAGGGAATCAACCCCAGGGAAGAAAACTGATTTCTTCCACAGATGTATGAGCATTCAGTGGGCCAAAACGGCCTCAATTAAACCCCAAATCATTTCCCCTCTCTTCCCCACTGTTAGCCACAACAAAAACGCCCTTCCCAGCTAGGAAAATGAAGGTAAACATAGGAAATTCATGGAGGGAAATGCCAAGGAAGGTCTACACTCGTGGGAGAGCAAAGCTGGTTGATGGGTCATGGCTTGGGGAGCAATCCATGGCTATTTTCTTTCCCAAGAAGCCAAACACATTTTTCCATGCAGGGTGGCTTGCCCATACTCAAATTTGGAAAACCATACCTCCCATTCCCCAAGGCATTAACTACCTCAACCAACTCTTGGGAGAAATCAATGATTGGGTACAAAAGTCAACATGGGTAGTTGAGGGTTCATGGGTTCTCTCATTGACACTTGGCTTGACTCAATTGGCTCAAGGTTTTGAATATCCTCCTCCCAATTCCTTGTAATATCATGCCCCCATCTCTTGTTGCATTACATAGCTAGTTGTGGGCTTTTATATTAAAATGCATATTTACAATTCTCATGGTTCACTAGCACATGGGTAGCATAATATCAGATACTTGCCTCTTCTAGATCGAGCATTCACTAGCGGGGCCTTGGCCTTGAGCTCCACACTAGGAATCATACATAATATGTATACATTATTTACATTATAGCCCAAAATATTACAAGGGTCAAAATGGGGGACATTACATTTCCACTACAAAGTATAATATAACACATTAAATGTAAGGCCTTGAAATTCAATAATAACGTCAACTATTGGGACCAGAGAAATCATATGAATCACCTACACCCTTAGCTATGAAATTACATGGATAAATATAATAGTCTGATTCAATGATGTACTGAATCATAAACCAATTTTAAGTTTTTAACTGTTTCATTATTATTTGAGAAAAAGGTGGCTTCTTCATGCTTCATTCACTTTCAATTCCAATGATATCCTCAATTTAACAAGAAGAATGGTATAGAGTGCATTTTAGAGTGCTAATACCCAATAGAGGGAAAGGAATAACTGGGCATATTTTGGTGAAAGGTCTTATAAGACTATGGTATTGATAGTTGGGACTGATGGTTTGAGATAGATATTAGAACATAACATGCCCCATCAGTAGAAGCAACTGAAGGTTCATGTCTAAACCATCATCTTCTTGAAAATGGTCTATTTATGAGTTTTCCACATAGCCTGACACCAAAATTGATGTAGTTCATTTTTAGGGTTTTCTATCTAATGATTGGAATGTTTCAACATCTCATCGTCACAATTGTAGTGATAATTTAATCTATAAATAAAGACAATGATATTTACAGATCATTGATTCCTACATCTCGAGGACCCATTATGTCTCATATATACCATACTAACACATAGTCATTAAGTTTTTTCCTATTTGTATATTTGTGATGTTGTATCTCAAATTCCCTCTGTGTATAATATTGATGTTTGAGCTCCAAGTTCCCTTTCTACATAGATAGACCGTGTGGGAAATCATTGCTCTCATTCCACAATTTCAAAGCAAAGAGACCCACAACTTTATTATTGTACAGATAGATGATAATGTTTAGCAACAACCCCATGGATACTAATTCATTGGGTATTTTCCTAAGCAAATTATTCTCAAACAACTAAAGAGAAACCAAGATTTTCAAGCTAACTAGCCTGGATATTGTGTAGATATCACATCATTGGTGGCATAAAAGAAACTCAAGGAGCTAACTTTTTTGAAACCTTGTGGGTTTGGCCAGAGAGATTACTATGTTTTTTTTTTGTAAGCTAGATGTAGTTGCTTAAATTGCCTTCTCAAAAATATACAGAGATAGAAATGTATTGGGTCCTCTCGTAGTCAAGAAAATAGACCCCCAATTCAAGTTGCAAACAGAGTTTTGAGTAGTCATCTAAGAAGGAAAACATACTAAACTAAGTAAAATTTTAATAGTCATACTAAGAGGTTGAAGCACTCTGAAACAAAGATGTGAATATCTAAGCAAAAAAAGAGAAATAGGAAGAATTAACAATTGGTGTGATCCGTCTGCCCAACATGGATAGGCTGGGTGGTAGTCTCCTTTGCAAGAGTGGTCCCGAAATGGAGAGATATCTGCTGCTGATTATAAAGAATCTGCTTTAAGAAGTCAACCATATCGTCCTGCTACATGAGAATTTTGGCCTTGGCTTCATCCCTGTCAGCAAGAGTAGTGCCAAGAACCAATTTCTGGGACCAGTGGTAGTCCAGAGTCTTTTGGTAAAGGGTGATTCTTCCTCTGGTGTTTCCTGGGTCCAGGACCAAGGTCTCAAATTCCTTACAAATATCCTGATCCATGAGACATCCACGAAAAATTGAAGCGTCATGTTTGGCTTCCTGTATTTCTTCCTGCACATGCTGCGGAATCTGAGTCTTGTAGTAGCGGGATTTCTCCACAACCCAGTGCATGAAGCATATGGGGAGACTAAAAGCGGGGTAAGCAGTTTGCGCAGAGCTTCGGGTATTAACCTTCCTGCTGGGAGGCATGTCTGCGTGGGGGAGGAGAACACATGAATATAAAGATGGTCGGGGGAGCCGGGAGAGTAGAGCGAGCAAAGAATCCTGTGAGATCTGTGAGTACCGGGGGAGCTGGAAGAGCCGAGGGTGCTACGAACCAGAGAGTCATGAGGGATGAAAGCCAGAGAGTCGTGATGGCTGCGAATCAGAGAGCTGAGAGGGCTATAAACCAGAGGAGAAAACACTAAAGATCCAAACGCTCGTAGACCCCTTGCATTGAACAGCCAAGAGACGAGCGTCAAAAGAGTGATACCAATTCCGAAGAATGAGAGCTTCGAGTTTAATTTCATCTCCGTTACGGCAGCATTCCTGAAACTACGATGGAGTGATCATGGCCAGGACTTTGAGTCGAACAGGAGTAATCTGGAAGGACATAGTGCACACAGAAAAGGTCAGAGTGCTGATGAGGTAATGAGCTATGGATGAGGTGGCGAGTGAAGGAAATTAAGGAATGTCAAGGGACGCGTGGGTGGTCTGAGCCATCACGTCGCCTGCATCGATATTGAGGAAGGCAAGAAGATGGAAGGGCATGCGAGGATGCATGTGGTTGGCTGTGTTGGCAGGCATGTGGTCTAGCCTGGGGCTGGTCACGTCTGTTGGCACCCACCGTGGGGGAGAGAGATTACTATGTTAAGTTATTAAGAATAGATATTTCCATAGGTATCATAGTTGAAAAATAATTGAAGGAAAACTCTAAATTAACCAGGTTGGGGAGGTTACCTATGATACCTGGAATGATTCCCCCAAATTGGCCTCTTCTCATTATTGAGATATTCTCCCACTATGGCATTTGAAAACTTAATGAGGTCCCATAATCAAAGTCAAACTATATGAGAATAATTCATCATCAAGAGAGTCAATGGGAGCTTAAGATAACCAGGATTTTACATATGGCATTTGTCGAAGATAATAATAAAATGGATGATGGAAAAGTGAGATATTCACCCAATTCAATTTAAACCAAAACCAAGCTTGACTCCACTTCAAATCATTCAATTTAAATCAAAATTGAGCATGGCACACTTAAACCCAAATGAAAACTCGGACCAACCCTTTATACCCATAGAATAATGCAACATAACCCACATCATCCATGGAAAATCAAAACCATGCTAAACATATAGGATCCTATTTAAGAAAAAAACATATAGAGAAAAATTGTGTCCACGTAGATGATCTTGTTAGTAAGAAGGATGTGAAAGATGCAAAGTTAGAGAATAATTGCTATGGTAGAAAGATGAGAGTGAACGCATTCATTGTATTTGATTAACATATGAAGTTTGTATATATTACTTATAATGTTGGTGCACTCCTACAAATAAAAATGGGGAAGCTAAACCCCAGAAGGATACTGAAAGTAAAGTGATGGAAATACCATGGAGGGTAGAATCCTAGTATCCTTAGAGAAAAGGGGATAAGATCGTATGCGCATTCCTTTTACCACAAAAGGAAATATTGTATATATATTTTATGCATCCACAATTAGAGAATTGGTGTTGTTGTACATATTCATGAAGGTATGGGAGGCTAATATTACTGTTAAGTAGTCTATAGTAATGTGCAAATGTCCACATTCCTTAATAACTAAGATTTGTGTTAAGAGTAAGAAAGTAGTTAGTTACCATGATGAATCAGATTTTAACTAAGACCATTAATGGAGCACCCTCGTATCCATGTCCATGATAATTAGTTGAACTAGCTACAGATAAGGGAAGGGGAGGCCATGAAGAAAACTATAATTTGGGCAACTGATTTTTTTTTATATGTTGATAATTGTTATCATCATGCATGGGGAGACCATGAGAAGCTAATTGTAAAAAACACTGAGGATGAGCATGATTCAATTCATATATAGGTTGAACCATTTACCCATAGCTTGTGTTCAACTATTGGAATGGTAGAATGACTCCATACATGCTCATTTTCCCATGCAGCTTAATAACTTAGTCCAAAAACTCGAATGGAGGGACCAACAACAATGTGGTATTATCACATAGTTTGGAAACTACAACACATGACTTCTTCCCAATATAGTGCATGAACCCTATCTCCATGGTTAATGGTATTAATAAAGGTTTCCATACCATGAGAATAACCAAGTTCTTTGGAAAAATTTTGTTCACCATGATTTGTTGCTAGGATTGTCAATGTGGATGAATGGAATGTGAGGTTGTTGATGGCTTAGCTAGATGGAGAGAATCTCTTGTAAACTATAGGTAGGGAACCACACTAGATGAAGGATGGATGTTTTTTATTCCATTTATTTATATTGAAGTAAGCCCCTATGGAATTGTGTACATGGGTGCTAGGTTTGATAGACCATGAGATAATATATGGGAAGAAAGGGAGGTTTAATATAGCATCACATGTTGTGTCAGTTTTGGTGCATAAAAGAGGGCGTTTGGGTGGTCTCAGTAGAGGCAGATTAGGTACTCAAGGTAATGATAATGATGATGAGAGAAGGGATGCTTGAGCTAAAGGTATGGGATTGAAATGGGTAATGTTAAGGAAGCCTAGGGAGGGTGGCAAGACAACTCACTTTGATCTAGAGTTTGAGATGTTTTTGGTAGGGGATTGGAATAGCTCATGGAGTATGTGATTATGATGGTGTAGAGAGGGAGGAAAAAGCAATGATTTGGTTGAAAAGTAGGGAGGTATTGAATATTTACTGAAGGGTTGGGAAGAGGTGGCCCTACTAGCATGAGTGGGCATTCTAGTTTTGATGGATTTTTGTATGAGGAAAAGTAGGACGCATGAGGATTTGACAAATGCCATAACAAATTTGTTTAATGAAATAACATATGACATAGAAAATTTCATGTGACTAAAAATAGTTTGAAGTTGTTGGTTGAACTCACCAAGAATGCCATTGGAATCACCATGAAGGACATTGGAGCTAGACTCCATGTTGTTGTGAAAAATTCTCCAATAACAACTAGCAAAAGTAAGGTTGAAGTCAAAAGAAAAGTTGTTGATGCGGAATTTGATTCTGAATCTTCTTGTTCAAACACGACTTTATTTTTAGGATTTGGGCCATAAATTTGAGCTTCCTTAAATCAGATACGATAAAACTCTCTTGCTATACAAATATTTTAAATAAAAGTTGAGAGAGGGTTCTCACTTAGATCCGAATGGAAAGACACACACAATGAACTATTTTTAAAATACTACTTTTACCAACTTCCAATGAACTAGATTTACAATACTTCGTTTACCCATTTCTAACGTTAAGTGAGGCACTAAGGATAGGAAGATATGATATGAAAACATAAAAGTAAATAAATTGATACTCAAATGTGTTATTTAACAATTTTTTTTCAAAAGCAGATTGTAGATAGGAGAACCTTAAGATTTTTATTGTGTAACATATTTTATTTAATATTCAAATCAAATTGCTTATTTAATATATTTCACTCTTTCAACTTTTCTCCCATCGGCACTATGGGACCACCATGAATTCGAACACCAACCTCTAAAGAATGCATGCGTATTAAGCACGCACGTTCGGTGTTGTTTGAACCCTAAATTATGCTTGCACGAAGCTTAAGCTCAAATTTATTTTCATTTGATCTAATTTTATATGTATTTAATTACATCATTTTTTTCTTATAGGATATAGATTCATCTACATCACGATTATTTAAAAAATAATGATTCTTTGTATAGCTCTTTAGTGTTCAAATTACCCTACAACCATTGATCTAAGTATGGGCCAGAAACCCACAATAATCCAATAAAAACTAAAACAAATTGTGAGAAATTGTAGATTATACTAACCTTCATAAGGTGCACTTTGTCCCAACATGGATGGAAAAATTGAGGCCAGAAATGTGGTTGTTTGCACTGCATGCTTGCACTTCTTGAGTCCCTCCTCCCTAATAGAACTTCCCAAAACAATCCCCCACTTTGCTTCATTCCCGACCAAATCAATTATTAAATCACTCTCCGTCACCATTTTTATATTAATTTTTTTTTATTGTTATTTGATTTGGACTTTTAATCCTGGATTAAGCATGGAGACAAAAAAAACTAAAGGTGACAAGTAATTTGAGTGGAGGTGATACAAATAAGTATTGAGTAATTTGAGTGGAGGTGATACAAATAACTGTTGAGATGAAGATGCATTCAAGCAAATCTAAAAGAAGTATGACCATTAAATGAATAATGTTCCTTCACTCTCAACATGCATTCAAGCAAATCTAAAAGAAATATAGCATTATATGCATAATGTTCCTTCATTAAACATGAATGAGATCTAAAGAAATAGGACATTAAATGCATCATGTTCCTTCACGAAATGTGAATGGGTAATAATAGTAACATATACTCACAAAGCATATTGAATTATGAGCTACCACAACAACAATTTAACTACATTAGACCAGCCCAGGACATGCTTCCTCCAGTTTTCTTTTGATATTATCCACTACTCCAAAGCCTCTTATAGAATTTCTACTGGGGTTTGATGTCTTCTTCCACTACAACAAATCCTGGAATTAGTGTCCCATTTAATGTCCCTTTTTAGTGTAATTTTTTTTTTCATTGAGTGGTCAAAGTAGATGCTAAATGGGACGCATCATGGACAAAATGTAAAGAGTCTAAAATAACATTTTTTTTGCTTCCTAGATAGCGTCCTTTCTAATGTCTAAAATAGCGCCCATTTTTTTGCTTCCAGAATAGCGTCCAATTTTGCTTCCTAAACGACGTCGAGGTTTGCTTCCTAAATAATATCCTATTTTTTTCCTAGAGATCGCCATATTTTACTTCCTAAATGACGTCCTCATAAGCGCCCTATTTGCATCCTTAAAAGCGTCGTGTTAGCATTTATGTTTGCATCTACATTCGCGCCATATTTGCATCCGAATTAGCATCCAATTTTGCATCCATATATGCTACCACTTTAGCATCCCATTTTGCACCACGTTTTACTTCCAATATGCACCAATTTTTGCTTCTAATTTTGCACCAATTTTTGCTTCCTTTTTCGCATTGTGTTTTGCTACCAAGATGGAGCCAAAGTTTTCTTCTATTATTGCACCATATTTTGCTTCCTATGTAGTGCCATATTTTGCATCCAAAGTAACATCTGATTTTGCTACCATATCAACGCCATGTTTGGCTTCCTCATTAGCGTCAAGTGTCAGGCGTCTTTTTAATGCCTAGTTTTGCATCTCTATTGATGTCAACATTAGCACCATGTTTTGCTACCACTTTAGTGCCCAATTTATCTTCCATTTTTACTCCCAAACTATCGCCACATTTTGATTCCCGTTTAGCAACTAATATAAATTATTACAACAAATATTTTTTTAGAAATACATTGCAATATCATTAGGGCACGGAGGAATCGAACCACCAACCTCCTGCTTGTAAGGCAGGCGCTCTTCCATTCAGCTAGAACCCTTTAAGAATTGGGGAGAGGAGAAATATTAACACCTAGATTGCATGATTCGTAATTATAATAAAAGACAATATGCATTGGTTGCAATCTATTAGATTGAATATCATATTGGAGTTTTTTGTGCGAAAGGGTTCTTAAAAATATTGGTATATTTTTGTATGATTTCATTTGTCTTCAGTTTTATTATTGCTTAATAAGGAAATAATATATGGTTGATAATATTCAAGATACTTGTTATTTGGTTTTAACTAAAATTTGATATTAGTGCCACTGGGAGATTTCAACTCATCCAAAAGATTTAGATCGATTGGTATCATAGAAATATATTTATGAATATATGGACTTGCAATAAGGCATCCATGGGAAAATATCATAAGAGAGTAATACTTTAGGAACTGTAGGAGATGACTAAACAAATCTATGAGGATAATGAAAAACTAGAAAAGACTTTCTAGTAGTTGGACGAGAAGAATGAAGAGTTGCATAAAAATTTGTAAAGCCATGTGAAGCTTCTTAAGGAGAAAAATGTCTAGGTTGTGGAAAATATAGTGTAATAGTTGGCTTGTAAGAAAGCCATATTGATGAGTCTTTAAATGGAGGTGGAAAATATTAAGAAAGAAATGAGCCTTGTTTTGACTCAAGATGCGCATACCATGATTGAGGGAATTTTAGGGTAAGCACTTCAACTTCACCCCTTGCTCAATTTCAATCAACATATGAGTCTTTTGATTAGTTTTGAATTTCATACCAAAGAGATAGGCTTTAATTTTTTGCAAAGGATGGGTTTTGATGGCCAATGTCTTGAAAATCATGGTTAAGGCATGAAGAGCCCTATTGCAGTGAACTCTAGACTACAACATGTTCATTTAGGATATTATGGTGGTAAAGAAGTCAAAGGTGGATGTTCTAAGACACATTTAAATAATGTGAAATCCTCAAAGATAATATTTTTGGAGGCTCAAGATTGAGGAAATACAACAACTCCAACCAAAGAATAGATCACAAAGAATGATCGACATCCCTTTGTAAGCTTTGAGAAAGGTAGCAAGAAGACAAGTTAAGCACCCATGCACATTCCAACAGTTGGAAGAATAAGTAAATTGGGAGAGAGAAATCCCAAGTGAAAGTAAGAAAGGTTTTAGAACTAGAAACCTTATGTCACTTGCTTTTGTTACAAGAAGAAGAGTCACAAGGCATACCAATGTTGATATTCATTACCTTGTTCCTTTTTTGGATTCAACAACCATTATGTGGCTTAGTGTTGGAGGAAGTAGTCAAAAACCAAAGACAGATTTTATTGTGTAACTCATCAAAGCTAACTTCACTATGTTTATGTTCCCACAATTGCCAAAGGCATGCATACTCCATCCTTAGTCCAATTCCAGTTTTCAATGTAGACATTGCCCACCCTTAGAAGAAATGTTGGATTTACAGGGGCAATAGTAGTTTTAGAAGGAAAGACCCTAACAAGATAGTATCATAGCATGGTCCCAGCCCACAATGAAGGGAATCCACCATCTAGGAAAGATATCTCCAATGTCGAAGGGAAGAAATCCAAGCTAGCACCATCCTAAGGTGAAGCATCCACTGAGAAAGCTCTCTCAATTGTGCATATTTATCATGGACCATATCTCATGCTACAATCCATTTTGGACCATCCAAGGACTAAGCATACACTATGTACCCCAAATATGATGAGGCAACCCAAAACATGGTATAAACACTTTTTAAATTAACCCAAACAATTAACAAATGGATCCCTTGTAAAGCTGTTATTTGATAAAATTCCATGCAACTCCCCTATAATTTTAATCGATTTTCCCTTACTTCTGTTTGGGGTGGGGGAGATTTGGACTGGGATTTTTTTGTATGTTTTCTTGGTTTCTAGATTGATGGGACATAAGGGATGACCCATTGTCCCCTGTAGGATCAAAGGATACATCAATTCCCCCAGTTTGCAAGGGCCATATAGAAGATGTCCTTAAAAAACCCCTTGCAAATCAAGGATAGCCAAAGACATTTTTGAGGTGGCCCCCCATCCCCGAACATGCAAAGAGCATGCCCTACATCTCTAGGGACATGATCCCATGAAATTTTGCCTCTCTCTCATGGTTAGAAACATCCTCATTCATACAAGGGTCTCTACAAAAATATATGCCAAACTCAACATAGAGGAAATATGGTGGTATCTATGAACAAATCACAAGAATTTAGACTGTGCAAAGAGTTTAAAAAAAACATTACAAAAAAGAAAAGATCCTTAGATATGTATCTTGAAGGATTTTTCTCAACAACAGCAGAGACACAAAGTTAAAGGCAAGTTCACTTAATAGAGAGAGGTTAGATTCAATGTGGTTCCCATCTTGACTAGTTCTAATATTCAACCTCTGCCCAAAGGCCATCCCTTTCTACAGTAATGAAAGATCAGTAGCAGGTTAATTGTGACATTATATACAAAGTAACTTTCTTGTATCTTCTATTGCCTTCCTTTTCTTCTAAAACTACTATCATAGATTGGTAACTAAGCCAACTACATGTTTGTGCTGCTTAATTCACTACAGTTTTTATGTTGACATTGTCCCATGCTAATGTTTTTACTTAATTGAACATTTTTATATTCTTACATGGTTTATTTTGTTTTCTTCCCCAATAGTTCTCAAACTATTGACTTTATGTTGCTCCTTTTGCACATTACGACTCTTCATTTTCAGAATAGATGTCGATGTCTGCTAAATAGGGTGAAGTGATAAACAATTGTACTTCTACTTACCTATCTATGGAAGCATATAGGAGTAGCTGTAAGAATAAAAGAAGCTTATTGATATATTTGTCTTAATTATAACTTAGAAGCAATCTAGACTTACAGGATGATTGTAAAGGTGTAGCAGCATAAATTAAATTTTATAACTCTAACAACTAGACATACCCAAAATAAAGGAAAAAGAAAACTACATGATTGTCTATCGATTTTCAGGCAATAATACTTAAAAGAAGTTTATTATTAATATAGAGAGTTAAGGATTTGCCAAAAAATGTACATGTTAATGTTTCTATTTATAAGTTAGTATCTTCTATGCAACGAAGCAGGTTTTCTATACCTTAAATCTGGTTTTATTCCTCCCAAGTATTGCCTGTAGATTTTGGACATGATAATCATGATTAACCATTACTGTTTTGTTAGCAGGTTCTAGAAAACTACCTTTCAAATGCTGCAAAGTTTACCCCTCGCAATGGGAGTGTCAAACTTCGAGTTGTTTGTGATGATAGATTGAGCACTGATCATGTTGGATTGAATTGGTTTGAGCCCTTTCCATGAAATGGAACTCTTTCAAAATGCCGAGCTTGCATGTGGGATGAGGAACAGGAAGAAAATGATTTTGTGAAGGAAAAGCGGCCAACACTTGTCAGTGTAACTCTTTCTATTCAGGATACTGGAATAGGTATTAGCAAAGAAGATCAGGAAGGATTGTTTGAACCCTATGGTCAAATTAAGGCTCGCTCAATACAAGGTGGAGGTGGAACAGACCTTAGGCTGTGTTTTTCTAGGAGGTATGGATTATACTACTAGTGAAGAATATTGATAAATTTGTGAAACAACAAGGTGGAAAATTTTACATCACATTCTTGAATATGTTTAGTGTTATATAGGAAATTAAATTATTGCTTTGAGTTTGAAACTGTAGATTGGAACCCTATATTTTAGCAAACAGGGAAAAGGCTGGTTGTGCTGAATTTTATTGTTCATATTGCACTGTGCAGGATTGTCGAATTAGTGGGGGGTAAGATTGGAATGCAATTTGAAGTTGGTAAGGGGAGTACATTCTCATTCACATTGCCCTTTGAGCTAGTCACATATTTAGCTAAAGACAGGGAAGAAGTGACATCTCATAATTCATTTGATTTTCACAAAGTAAGTTATCATGGGCCCAGACTACATCAGTAAGCAAATTAGTTGGATCTTCCCTAACAGGCCACAAGCCAAAGGTACTAATTGTTGAAGATAACCAAGTAAATAGGAAAATCTTGAAGAAACTTCTATCTAGATTTGATGTTGATAGTGAAGATGCGGAAGATGGCAAACAAGCTTTGGATTTATGTCATAATGGTGCCACATATGACGTGATTTTGATTGACAAAGAGATGCTAGTAATGGATGGCTTGGAGGTATGCTGTGATCTACTTATTCCCTTTATTCCAGTTATTTCTTGTGAAGTTATTACGATACATATTTCCATTATGGTCTAACTTTTCAAGCTTTAGGCGATATTGAGGTCATGTTTCTAACCATATACAGTAGTAGGCCTGATTGGAAACAATTTCTGTATTAATGTTATTAAATGAAAAATATTGTAACCTTCAGCATCATTTTCCGTAATTTAGTGGTTGTTATTGTGCTAAAATATCAGTTTTCTCCAAATCAAAGTTACTCAATTATGTGTTTACCAACTACATTGTTGATAATAAACATTGTTCATATATTTCCCATTACAATATGTTTCTCGTAGGATGATTTTTTCTTGGTCCTCTTGTCTAGGGAATATTTTAAAGGCCTTGTACCATGTTTCAGTGTCCAATGGTGGTGAAAGTAGCACATACTCTAATTTAAATGATGTTTCTTAGCGGTAGAAGTGCATTGAAGTCTTCCTTATTTGACGGTAGAATATGAAATGACTTTATTTCTTGTAAGAGAAAATTTGTGCATACTATATTAGTATGCTAAAACATGGGTGTCCTGCTACACTTTTATCATCCAGTAATTGCACATGTGTTGAGGAGTATGTAGGGAAAATCAAAAGTTCTTTTATGTTTGAGGTAGTGTCAGTGGAATGTTGTGGGTTGTTTTATTTCTTTCTTTAATTGTACATGTGTAAACTGTTGGGCATTGTTGTTATTAAGCAGGAAACTATTCACCATTTTTATTATGCCACATACATATCAAGCAATGCTTTAATATACATGTATTATATTACTGTTTTAAACCTATACACATTACTACCACTAGGTGATTTCTGTTGCAGTGTGCTTCAGATTCTATTTTCAACCCCTTCCAAAACACAGGTTACGCCCTGTTGAAATTACTTAATTGTATGTTCCAAAACATGTCATTTTGTCTCTTATTCTTGGAGTCTCTAAGTTATCTAAATTCCATGGGGGTAACTCGACTCTTAACAAGATTTCCTTCAATTGATTTAGGTTTTCTCTAGTCTGATGATCTGATTCATAGCACTGGGAGAGCTGCAGTAATTTGAGAGACAAGACACTTCCTTGAGCTCAATTTGTGAAAATCCTCACAGCAGATCTAAGAGATGATGTATACCTCACAAGAGAATCCTGGTGGAGAAGGTGCCAGGTGCAAAATCATGCATCTCGTCGTGGAGAAGATGCCAAGTCTCAGGTCTTGTCGTGGAGAAGATGCCAAGTCTCAGGTCTCGTCATGGAGAAGTTGCCAAGTCTCAGGTCTCGTCATGGAGAAGGTGCCAGGTGTGAATTCATGCATCTCGGGGCTTGGAAACCATCAGTGTTCGAGCATTTTTTCGTGCCTTCGGATTTCTTGTAGGTCCAGATGGCATGTGAAAACGAAAAATTATTGGTAAGCAATTCATGTGTCTGGTTGAACGGAGCTCAATTGTTGGTTCTTTCTGAACTTAACTGAATGGGTAAGGAAATAAGGTAAGGCAAGAGGGAGGGGGACTATCTCATTCGTCAGTTGGATCAGACTCTCTCTCTGTCTGTGCCATTATCCGTCTGCTGGACCACCCCTCTCTGTGGGATGTGTGCTGACTCTCCAGGCAAGCATAACCATGTTTGTTTCCTGACTGGCACTACTGGGTATTTATTAGCACACTAACTATGTGTCTAGGGCATGATCCTGCTCCTAGTTATGAAACCAAATCTACTGCACCTGGATCCACTATTGTGACTAAAAAAAGTACTGGGTCCACTTGGAAAACTCCAACAAATCCATTTCCACTTACATGAAAGTGATCTCCACTCACAGGTATGTAGCTGTTCTACCAGCTTATGCACAAACGTTTATTTCAAATTTTAAAAGGTGTATTTTAACATCCGCCCAGATCAGTGGAGCCTACTAGACTGTAATAACAGTAAGTTCTATGATTTAATATCTCTGTAATTATCCAACAATAACCCTGGGAAGTGAAGTATGGAAATGAAAGGAATCTGGAAGTACTTCAAAGACAGAGAGGAAGCTAAACAGGACGAAGCTGGTTTATAAGAAGAGATTAAATTAAAGAATCCTGTTAGGTGAAGAATTTGTAGATTTGTTGGGGGAACACCACTGAATTTAGCTATTTGTGGAAAAGAAAAGCCCAAGTGATTTGAGGTTTTAACAATTAAATCGAAGAAAGGGGAAATAAAAGGAGATTTATTTGCACGAAGAAGTTTTGCTCGAGATAAATTCCACACTTAAATGAGCATAACACTGGAAATACTGGGAAGAAGAAGCTATTGATTTGGAAGAGTGTTGTGGAATGAAGGAGCTTTACAGTTTTCCACAGTGGGAGATGGTTTTTGGAGCTCTAATCATTGTAATCCCATTACTATAATCTAAAGTGGCACGTTGCAGCATGCACAACCAACTTAGAGCCACATAACTATATATTAGACTTTGCTCAACCTCAGCCAACATGTGAATTTTGTATTCCAGTTGATTGTTTGTTAGCTCTATTTGTATTGAAGATCATGTCGAGTCTCACACTGGGGGATGTTGTTCCAAATATTGAGGTTGTTTCAGGTGCTGGTCATATCAAGATGTATGATTATATTGGAGATAATTGGGTTATCATCTTTTCGCACTTTGGTCAGCAAAAAATCCAGTAAAATTACAACATGATTTGTAGGGTTTCTTTATTGTATATATCTGTGTGTAAATTCTGACATTGTGTGGTTTGAAATTTGATTGCAGGGGATTTTACCCATGTGTACGAGTGAAACTACAAGAATGGCCCAGTACAGTGATGAATTTGAAAAGCGTGGAGTAAAACTTGTAGGGCTCTCAAGCGACAATGTTAAATCGCATCAAGCTTGGGTGAAATATATTGAAGTCTTGGCGGTTAGTTAATGATTTTTTTCATATAATCATCGTTTAGTATAACTTGAAATATATGGAAATGGTGCTTTTATCGATTTAAATTTGATGGTTGTTTGTAATTTTCGCATCCTGGCAAAAAGGTGAAGTACCCCATATTGTCATATCCAAACAGGAAGATTTACCAATAGATGAACATGTTGGACCCGGACGAGAAATATGCAAATGGAAAACCATTTCCCTCAAGAACTGTGCATATTGTTGATCCAGATAAAAGGGTTCATAGGTCAACTTCTTTTATCATTGAATTTGATTTATTCATGTGCAAAAAAATTCATGGGTTTGGTATATGTTTTCAAGCAATTGAAGCTGAGTTTTCTATACCCAAGTACAGTTGGAATAAATTTTGATGAAGTACTGCGTGTAGTGGATTCTCTTCAGTTGGCACCTAAACATCCAATTTCCACTCCTGCCAATTGGAAACTGGGTGAACGTGTGATGATATCACCCTCTATCTCAAACGAAGAGGGAAAACATATATTCCCACAAGGATATGAAACCATCAGCCTCCCATCTGGGGGGGAGTGTCTTCATCTTATCCATGTTTGAAGCTATAGTTTTGTTAGTATTTTTTAGGAGTTCAGTGCTTACTATATGTAATAGAAGTAGGGTAGATGCCTGTGAACCTTTGTTTTTCTACATGAATGGAGTTGTTCTTCAACTTAATTGAATTTTATCATAATGGTTTTTTATTTATATCTAGTCAATTCATAATATATTTGGAATATATTGAAAAATATACCATTAGGTACACAGGAATTCTCTGTGAGAATTCGGATTCTCTCTTCAGATAAGCTGATTCTTGGTGCTAGCTTGTGAGAATTCTGAATCTATGCTATGATAACTTGGTGCTAGCTTCATTTTGGTGTTGTTTTGTGAAAATTGAGCCATGTGGAATGGCTGGCCTCTTTAAGTTTGTGACTCCATGAAAATTATATCATTACAACAATTAAATTGTATATCTACCATTATTCAAAGATTTTAAAATATATTATTGGTTATTTACCATCATTCATAGATTTTAAAATATATATTTTTTAACTTTTGAAATATATTTATGTGTTTTAAGTTCTGTGTTTTGTTTCAAAATTTATATGAGTTTTCTTTGAGTTTTATAAAGTATATTATGTTCTTTGTGGGTTTATTTTATTTTTCTTTAAGCCTATTATTTATTATTCTATTCATGAGAGTAAGCCTATTATTTATTATTCTATTCATGAGAGTTTCGAATAATTATTCATTGTAAAATTTGATCTATCAGAAATAGAAACCAATTGAGATTTTCATTTCAGTCTAAAATCAATTGTGGATTTTAACCAAATTAGTTGATATTTTGACTTAAGTTAATAAATTAATTGAGATTTTAACTTCGAAGCCTATTTTATGAGAATTTTGTGATTTTAATTTAGTCTAAAATCAATTTTGGATTTTAACTCAATTAGTTGATATTTTAACTTAAGTCTATAAATTAATTGAGGTTTTAACTTCGAAATCTAAGTTGATATTTTAACTTAAGTGTATAAATTAAGTGAGATTTTAAATTTGAAGTCTATTTTATGAGAGTTTTGTCTAATTTATTCATCTAGATGCTTGAAATTAATTGATATTTTACTTCAAAGTCTATTTTATGATAGTTTCGTCTCATTTAATTTCATTTATAGATGTTTGTAAATTTTGGTCCATGAGAATTTTGTGCAGTTTCTTTTATAGATGTTTGTAAAATTTGATCTGTTGAGATTTCAGAATTTCAATATAGATGTTTGTAAAATTTGATCTCTTGAGATTTCAGAATTTCAATTTGATATATTGATAAGAGTTTTAAATGTTTGAAAATTCTATGAACAATCAATTGAGATTTCAAAATTTCAATTCAATTGAAATCAATTGAGATTCTAACATTTTGGATTAACAAATTTGGAAGATTGGAAACTCTAACTTTTTGGATGTCAATTTTTTTATTTTCAATTCAATTCAAACAACGGAGATTTTAACTTGAATTCAAATCAATTGAGAGATTTTAACTTTTTGGATTAACAAATTTGGAAGATTGGAGATTCTAACTTTTTGGATTGCCAATTTTTTTTATTTTCAATTCAATTGAAAACATTCAAGAGATTTTAATTTGAAAACTAATTTTGCTCAACACTAAAAGATTATTACATTACAACAATCTAGTTTCTCTCAAGTTGAAATTTCAAATCTAAAGCATCAAATCAACTTCTCTCAAACTTACAATGCAATACTAACTTTTTCTTGAAATCTCATGATGCAAAACAAACTAAAAGCCAAAGCCCTAGGGATTACAACCTCTACTAATATATAGCAATTTTTATTTCCTACATAACATTCTTTTGTTCTCATTAGCAAGCTAATAATGTAATTAAGTGATGCATTCATACTTCCCTTTATAGTGTAACAAAAGCGACATACAAGTAAATCAAAACCCTATCCCTAAACTAGGCCAACAGATGGAGAGTGTGTCTAAAAGTGGAGCACTAGATATATGTGGCAAGTATGTAGGCACATGGCCACAAGTGTTAACTCACCCACTACACATATTTTTATGCACCCACAAGTGTTAACTCACCCTCTCCACATATTTTAATGCAACAGTACATATTTTTATGCAACAAGTATTTGAAATTACATGGTAACACCATGGTCATAGGATTGTAACATAACATCAAACTCACAAATGACATAAGACAAATGTGGTAAAACCATTGAAAGAGACATCCATGGAGTAGAAAGCTTAATTTTTTATCATTCAACTATTCTTTACAATAAGGACCTAGGTCCCTTATTTGCATAGTAGTGTCTTCCATGCAACCCACTCATTTTTAGTTCACTAAGACATAACTAGAAGATTCTCCAACTAAAGCTTATGTAAACTTGGGATCTATCAATGCATGGATAAAAAAAAGATAAAATTTATCTTTATAACTATCTAGTGCTTATTAGGAATCATAAATATTTTTACTATGCGTGATTTATTTATTGAATGTGTAGACAAAAAATTAAATAATGTGCCATAATTATGCACTCACATTCCTTTGTAGAATTGACTTGGAGTTGAGTGGAAGGAAGAAAGATTTACATGTTATTCCCCCATAAATAAAAATTTGTCACCACTCGCAAGGATTGGAGATGAAGGGAGTTGGCTACCATGAGTGGCTTGGTGAAAATATTTTCTCCTCGATCTTCTGAGTGGTAAAATTGCAAGTCAAAAAATTCATCGTGAATGAGTTACTGTATGTAGTGCATTGGACCTTAATGTGTTTGGTGCATTAGTGCTAACATATATTTTATGGATGGAACTTTAATTGTTTCACCAAACATTTATAGGTTGATCTAGGGAATTAACATCACCTTGGAGTTGTGCCTCTATAGAAGAATTTTTGCTCGAGATAAATTCTGCACTTTAATGAGAATAACACTAGAAATATTGGGAAGAAGAAGCTATTGATCTGGAAGAGTGTTGTGGAATGAAGGAGATTTGCGATTTCCCACAGTGGGAGACATTTTTTGAAGCTCTGTCAGACTCTAGACGGCATGGGAAGCATCATCAAAATGAAAATATATGTATGGGAAACAATGAAAACGCTAGCAGGAGGGTCAAAGTCAGCACGAGTTAAATTTAATTAAACATTTTGGAGAATGTTAGAAATGAAATACTGTATGATTGAATTTGAAGTCCCTCATAGAGAATTTATTTTTCTTATTTAAGATAGATTTAGAGACAGTTTTCGAAGATTGATTTCCTTATCAAGAAATTTTTGCAATAATGCGAACATGGCTAAACACAATGTAGCATACGCTGACCCAGGAGGCGATGAGCATATTAAATCATGCCATAGCAGAAGATTGTCTCCACGGGAACGACCAAACGACTCCTCTACATGTCGCTGCGATGCTTTTGGAAGCCTCTATTAGCCATCTTTGCCAGGCCTGCTAGGCTACGACTTCAAAGTTCAGGGGTTGGGGTTGGTGTTGAAGCCTCCCACAATATAAATGATGAGATTAGAAGAAACCATGTTATACTTCATAACCATTACTTAACAATGTAAAAGTAAGATAATAGTTGATATTGTTCATAATATCAAAGAAGATACTTAACTAATATGTCATAAAAAATGACATAATATGGAATATTATAACTTTTAAGAATATATAAATGGAATATTGTCTAATATTATGAATCTATCTTATTATTATAATTTTTTTAATAATATAAATATATCGTTATCAATATATTAATATAATATTAAAGCTAGGAATATTAATATTATATTAGATTGTTTGGAATATATTATTAATATAATAATATTATCATATTACGAGCTAATAATAAATTCCTCTATTTTCAAAATTATGAATTAATTGTATTACTTAAATTTAGCTATATACATAAACTTGATCATCGGATCAATTCCAGATATATGTATTGATACATATTTTTCTTGATGATATTGATTAGGGAAGGCAAGCTAGTTGAAGGTGATTTTGTTTAAGGGTGGCAGTTGGTTTTGATGTTGTACTTATTTCATGAAGAAGCTTATACTTATTACATTATGTAATATATTGTTCTAATTGTTTCTACATCCAAACACTAAAAAATCTATAAATTCAAAGACCTGTAATCTAAGTCTACGGTCATTCAATTTGTGGCCAATTCAAAATTGTATATTGATGTTTATACAATAAAATAATTAGATTCCAATGAAAAAGAAAAGCTAATACCTATGTATACAAGTACCCTTTTTAATTTAAGATTAACTCTTCAAAAATTTGTTGGGAAATCACATAATCATGTGTCGTTGTTATGTAAGCCAAAGGTTGAAGATTCTATATTTTTTCTAAAGATTGTTAGAGAAGGGTCTCATTCATGTCTCTAGGGGTTATGAGAAATTATTGAGAGTTTAGGGTTTGAATCAAGATGTCAATTTTCATTTGCGAGGTTCAATGTTGATATTGACTTTGTTTTCACAAGATATAGTACCTACATAAATCTTATTTTGAGTCTGATATTGATACTAGTGGTTGGAAAAAAAGTTCCATGGTGAGAAACTAGGCCCCTTTGCTATTGCATACTTTACAGTAAATTCTATATATATGACGATAATTCATCGATATTAAAAAAAACAATATACATTAACCTTGAATTCTAGAGCCTGTTCTTTAAAAGGTCCTTCATCCGAGACAGTGGCATGGCTTCATAGATGGTGCCCGAACAATTACTGATATTGATGTCTTGTTAGTTAATCAAGTTTTCTATTCCATTGCAACCAATGCTATCTATGTCTTGGTAGTTGAACAAGTTTCCTACATTATTAAATTAGCACAAATTTTTTATTATGGTTATGCCTTAGTTATGTTTATGTGTACTAAAATGTATTAATGTGCGTAGTATACTAAGGGTATAACAACAACAACATTGAACCTAACAAATTTGATTATCACGTGATCTAATGATAGCTATGGAATTATATATGTTTTTTACTTTATCTAAAAGCATATATCATATTCTCAAGTATATATCATATTCTCTCTTAATTCTTTTAAGAAATTTAAGTATTAAGCCTCTCAAATCACTAAAATACAACAAGATATGGAGTGCAATTACATATGTGCTATTATCCTTTTCATAATGGAATCACTAAATAGAATGAGATTGGTTACTAGAAGTAACATTGCAATCTTTATTTGCAAATGGATATTTTTGGATACTAAAGAATCATTATTTAGATAGTGCTATTTGTTATGATAGTGCTATTTGTTCAATCCTTTCAGTCCAATTGCAAAAAACTAGCAACTAGCCCATTGCCACTTCCTAGCTCTTGTTATTATTAATGTCCAAAGAACCATAAAGTTTCTAATGATAAAGTTTTGTTATTTTTATATTAAAGAACCATGTCATCTTAAAATAAATTAAAATCAAAATTTTAGACAAAATTGTTAGTAATAATATCAAACTCTAACTTTTTACCAAATTTCTAATATATATATATATATATATGAATCTATATATAATAAGATTAATTCAAATAATCATAATTATCAATTAACCCATACACCCCCACCCCATAAAAATAAATTAAATCTAATAATTTATAAAAATAATTTTGATAAATATGTAAACTTATATCTTAGAGCTCATATGTTACAAACACTTTAAAACAATCCTTTGAACAAGATGTCACCATTAATGGTATCTCTCCAAAACAATCCTTTGAACAAGATGTCACCATTAATGGTATCGGTCCATGTTCCCAACCAAACCAAACAACGCATATGCTACAAACAATCCTTTGAGCAAAATGTTACCATTAACGATATCTATTTTGCTAAAGTTATCCAAGGCTCACCCCATTTCCAACCAACCTAAATGAAAGAAAGTATGAAAATGGCACACTAAGGCGTCGTCAATATTTTGAAATATAATCATTAATACAACTAAATATATTGAAACATAATCATAAATACAAAATATCTATAGAATAGACTCGAATTGCTTTTCTGTAATAACAGAAGAAACGAAAGATTCAAAGCAATATGCTAAACTGCTTTCCATCCATAAAGTAATACAACCGCTAATTCTGACTTCATGAAATTGAAGACCTTCATCATGACGCAACTAATTATAATTGATGATCAGAAACCTGCAATCTTTGTAATGAAATGCAAACTATGCCACAGAGAAAATATGATTCTAATTAAGATCAACTATGACAGGAAACTAAACTCATATCCTCCACACTGATATTCTTCCGTTTATATAATATTTTCAGATCGATACTTTGCCAAATTTCAACTCAGAGAATGGAAAAATGTAGTGAATCATTGTAAATCGCCGCCTCTGTGCCACTTTGCCGCGTCGTCGTCAGATATTACTTCTTCGTAGAGAAAGCGAAGCCGATCGTTCGATTAGGTGCCCTCATCAGATCTAACTTTATAGAAAAGTTAATCAATGGAAATAATACTCTACTAACGTGATTGAGTCTTCTATATTCGACAAATACTCTTCGAAGATTTTCCCTGCTTGATTTCGAATTATTCGTGATTCATTTGTTAGTATCATAGCGACATCACTTGCCGCCATTGCAAAACAGGGGCTGTACTGTTAGTATTTATAAACTGTATCAAGATTTGTTCGATCTGTTCCCAACCGCTATTGCAAAACAGGGGCTGTAGCTGTTAGTATTTATAAACTGTATCCAGATTTGTTCGATCTGTCCCCCAAAAAAAGCAACAAATTTTTTTTCAAATATTTATTTCTTTAAAACATCTTATAAAAAATCAAATTTACACATATCTCAGTTGACAAAAAAAAATACTGCGCATTCGATGCTTTAATAAAGCAATTGATTAGTTGCTTTCTTGGCGGCCGACGGTGTTAAATGCTGTTGAACCTCAAAAGTTTATGAACTGTGCGACGTCTGCTCGTGCCGTCCTGCACAAGTGCTCTCGTCATTCGGGTAGGGTATTGGTTGTTAAATGTAGGAGGGCTTCCCAGTGGGAGGTACAATTGATGAGGTATGCAAGGTGTTGTAATTGTCAAGCTCCATTCAGTGGATGCGTAAGCATGCAGCAGATCTCGATTTCCTCAGATCTCATTCCACTGATAAATACAGAAGAATTAGAATTTATATTTGATTTAGATCTTATTTCTTAATTGGGTAGTAAATTTGAATCCTTCGACTAAGCGTTAGCATTTCAATGACATAATCAGATTTCACGTCACCCCGCTATGATTTGCAGCGAATAAACTGCGTCATCCTAGATCACATCTCAGAATTAGAACAATGACAGTGAAATAGCCAGATTGTTATCATTTAATAAGTATCTATTATTTTTTAAAATGTACGGGCCTTCCTGCTGTCCCTGCATGATCTTGCATACCTATATTGATATCGGCCAAGTTGTTTATCTCTACTCAGTGGTCATTAAATTGTTGGCATTTAGTGCAGAGGTCGGTAGCTTGAGCCAGCAAGACTTATGGATGTTAAAATATGGAACACTGGAATAAAAGAAAAAGAAGAGAAACACAATGGGCAATAGCCTTCTCAATATTAACCACAAGTATATATAGCATTATATTACACTAAAAACCACAAGTAAATACCATGGAATAGTAAATATTATGAGACAATAAGGTGTCCTAGTCATACTTAACTAACTAATGACTTAACTAATTAATGCACCAATAATGAACAATAGACAAATAAGATTACAATTTTTAACCATAGAGACTATGGGAACAACCCCACTTCAATATGACCACCACACTGTGTCTCTATTTCGTTATTCATTATGTACTTGTCTAATGGTTGTTTAATACTTGTGTTTACAGTTCAAGTTATTTGTTTTTAAAAGAGGCAGATAAAAGATGGTAATTCTCTTTTTTCAGATCTTGTAGATATTTTTGGGGATTTTTCTTTTGAATTTTGTTGTTCTTTGTTTATGCTATTGGAATTGAACCTTGGTCAGCTGTTCCTTTGTTTGAATTTATTTTAAAAGAGGAATAGAAGACATGGAGGACGTGTTAAGAATTGTAATATCAGTGGTCATGAGTGCATTAATTAGTTGAGTGATTAGTTGGTTAGTTTGACTATGACACTTTGTTGTTCCATAGTATTATGTTTTCCATGGTATTGGACCGGTATTGCTCTCATGTAATCCTATATATTCTTATGGTTAATAATGAGAAGGCAATGAATATGCCCACATGCGTTCCATCTTTTATTTTTTTCTTTCTATGAACTATATTTTAACATGGTATCAGAGCTGCATGGCCTTATCCATAATTGTTGATTTGGGGTAATCCTTTTCACATAGTGGAAAGCACACACATGAGATAGGAACACATCAATGTGGACGAGGGAGTTTCTTCACAGCAGTCGTATCATTTTTATTTTTTCCTTTGGAAGCATAGATACACCCTGTCCCTATCGAGAACTCTGTCACCCTTCCACCGACGCACCTTCTGCTTTAGAAAAACGCGTCACCAACACACTCTATGCATGGACTAAGAGCGTTGCTGACGCACTTGTTGTTAAAGGTAAGTGCGGCGAACACTGTTCACTTACAGGGACTTTGTTTGACACACATTGCGGCGCATTGTGCTAGTTACACAAGTTGTGGTACTGTGTTTAAAAGATAGTCATAAAAGATGGCAAGTACCAGTATGAAACAGATCTTCGGACCAATTTTGACCGACACTAACTATGAATTTTGGTCAATCAAGATGCATACGTTTCTCCAACTCAACAAATGTCGGGATATGGTTGAAAATGAGTTCAAAGAACCAAATGCAACCACTCTGGCTGCTATGTCTAATGCTCAGAATAAAGCCCTTGAAGAAAGCCGAGAATGAAATCTCACTACAAAATGGTTGATCCAGAGCTGCATTGAGGAGTCCATTTTCCCACGGATCTCAGGAGCCACCACCACGTATCAAGCCTAGAATCTCCTTGCATCTACATACAAAGGTATAGACAGATTCAAAACGGTAAGACTCCAAACCCTTAGACTTCATTTTGAAAGTCTTAAAATGAAGAAAACTGAAACTGTAGATTAGTTCATGACTTAGGTTTCGGGTATTGTGACTCAATTCCAAACCTATGGCGAGGCTTTGGAACAAAATTTTGTTGTCCAAAATATTATGAGATGTCTCACTAAGAAGTTTCCTATGGTTGTTACTGCTATAGAAGAATCTAAATATCTATCAAAATTTACAATAGAAGAGTTAACAAGGTCCCTTCTATCCCACGAATCTCGACTCAGTCAAGAGGAAGAGTCTCTGTCAAATGCATTCAACACTCAAGCTTCCCTTAGCAGAGGTTGAGGCAAAGGAGGTAGAGGACGAGGCAAAAGATGAAGAGGTTCTCATTAGATACAGAGGATAGAACCGCTCATGAGCACTCAAATCACTGTGAGAACTCTCACAACTCTCAAAATCAGAGGGGGAGAGGCAAGAGATGGACTAATAGGTCCAACATTCAGTGCAACTACTGCAAGAAGTATGGCCACTATGAATGATACTGCAAAAAGAAGCAATTAGATCAGAACATTGGCAGAGCCCATGTATCCAATGTTGAAGAAAGCTCATAAGAAGTCATGTTTCTCCCATGCCAAGTAACTGAAGAATAATATCATTTAGATGTATTGTTGTTGTACAATGGATGCAACAATCATATGATAGGTAACAAATTTTATTTTTTTGATCTAGATCTGTCAATACAAAAATCAAGCTTGGTGATCATTATCTTGTTCCTGCTCAAGGCAAAGCAATTGTTCTTGTTCTTACTAAACATAATGAGAAGAAGTTTATACATGATGTATTCTATGTTCCTAATCTGAAATTCAATCTGATCAGTGTGGGTCAACTAATTCACAACAAGTATAATGTCAGTTTTATTGATACTTATTGTGTTGTCTATGATAAATTCCCCAGTAGAAGAATCTTAGCCAAAGTAGAAATGAACAAGAATAGAATATTCCCACTTAGTCTCAGAAGTGCTATCATGTTACAGTTATATGCACATATTGTTTCCAGTCAAGATGAAACCTGGTTGTGGCATTGTAGGTTTGGTCATCTGCCCTTTCAGAGTCTCAGTCATATGCAAAAATAGTCCATGGTTAAGGGGTTACCAGTTTTGAATGAATAGACCATTTCTTGTGAAGACTATATCTTAGGGAAACATCAAAGGGACAATTTCCCTACTTCCACATCCCGAGCCAAAGAACATCTTGATTTAATTCACACGGACCTATGTGGACCCATGCAAACCCAATCCATAGGAGGTAGTCTTTATTTTTTGACCTTGATTGATGATTATAGCAGGAAATTTTGGGTCTACTTTCTGAGACACAAATCATATGCATTCTCCAAGTTTAACGAATTCAAGGCATTGACTGAAAAGCAGTTAGGTAAATCCATCAAAGTGCTCAGGTTAGATGGTGTAGGGGAATATGATTCACATGATTTTGCAGAGTTCTGTAAACAACATGGAATCTAGCACCAGTTCACTACCAACTACACTCCAAAGCAAAATGGAGTTGTTGAACGTAATAACCAAACCATTATGAACATGGACCAAAGTATGTTGTCATATAAGAAGCTATCAGATGATTATTGGGATGAAGTTGTTGCATGTTCATTTTGTTTACTGAACAGATCTCCCACAGCGAGTATAAAAGACAAGATTCCTAAAGAAGCCTAGAGTGGCACCAAGATTAGTGTCTGACATCTCAGATTCTTTGGATGTGTGGAATTTGCACACATACCTAGTGAATTAAGAAAAAAGTTGGACCAAAAGAGTGAAAAATGCATCTTCACTGGTTACAGTGAACATCAGAAGGCCTACAAGTTGTATATAATCATGTCACCAAAAAGGTTTTGGTGAGAAGAGATGTCAAGTTTTTTGAAGATAAATGCTGGAGTGATCCTCATAATGATTCAACAGAAAGAAAGTCTGGTTCCACCAAATCTACCACTCAAAATGTCAAGATTGGAGGTAGAGTGGCAGCAGCAAGAAGAAACACCAGTAGATAGTCCACCATAGAGAACCCGAAGTTTGAGGGAGTTATATAAGCAGACTCATGTTATTAATGAGCAGTTACAGTATACTGTATTTTCATGTCAGCCCACATGTTTTGATGAATCAGTAAAGGATGCACAGCAGGTACAAAAAATGAATGAATAAATTGATTCTATAGAAAGGAATCGGACTTGGGATATAATTGATCTTCCACGAGACAAAACCAGTATAGGATTCAAATGGTTCTATAAGACCAAACTCAATGAAAAAGCAGATATAGAGAAGCACAAATCAAGGTTGGTTGCAAAAGGATTTGTTCAGCAATATGGCGTGGACTATGATAAAACCTTTGCTCCAGTACCAAGGATGGACACCATCAAAGCTGTATTTGCAATAACAGCTTAGAATCAATGGCCTGTTTATCAAATGGATGTGAAATCTTCCTTTGTCAACGACATACTTGAATAACAAGTCTATGTAGAGCAGCCACCTTATCAAAGGTCAAGAACACAAAGTCTGCAAGCTGAAAAAGGCCTTGTATGGTCTAAAACAATCTCCACGAGCTTGGTACGATAGAATTGATTCCTATCTCATCAAAAATGGGTTCAACATGAGCAGCAATGAGCACACTCTCTATTTCAAAACAAATCATTAAGGTGGAATTCTGATTGTATGTATTTATGTTGATGATATGATGTATATTGGAAAATTGATGCTAGAAGAATTTGAGACGGTCATGAAAACGGAGTTTGAACTGATCTAGGCATTATGAGGTACTTCCTTGGTCTGGAAGTTGACCAAAGTGAAAATGGCATTTTCATCTGTCAGCATAAGTATTCTATAGACATTTTGCAAAGATTCAGAATGGATAAATGCAAACCAACAGAAACCCCCATTGTTGCAAGCACCAAGTTAAGCAAAAATGATGATGGACCAACAGTGAACTCTATAACTTACAAAATATTGGTAGGCAGCTTAATGTATTTGACTGCAACTAGACCTGATTTGATGTATGTTGTCATCCTGATCTCTAGGTTTATGGAGTCTCTCAAAGACTCTCACTGGAAATTTGGTAAAATAATTTTGAGATATGTTGCAGGCATAGTTGGTTATGGACTTTGGTACTCCCATTCACCAAAAAATACTCTTATAGAGTACAGTGACAATGATTTTGCAAGCAGTATTGATGATAGGAAAATTAAATCTGGTTATGCTTTTTGTTATCTCTAAGGTTGTGCTTTAGATTTACATAGCCTTTTCCTAAGTTTTTATTCATGTTCCATTGACCTACTCTATGCTTTGTGCCTTTTGAGTTTTATTTTATCCATTTGCTTTTAAAACTTTATTTTACCATAGTTATTTTTTATTATTATATATTTTTATTATAAAATAAGCCAGGCTCTTAAGTCATATTTAGGTTCAAAATAACATTTAATTTCTGGTCCAAGAGATTTTCTTTTGAATATGTGAATACTTTATATTTTACCAAATGATTTGATTGTCAAATTGACAGCATCGGTCATAAAATTCGAACTTAAAAATGTTGTCAGTTTTGTAAATGCAGATATTATAATTAAAACAGGAGTTTGGAATCATAATTATAATTTGCATGTTATAATATGATATCAATTATGGAAAGGCATGGTATGTGTACCCCTGTAAAACGTGGTAGCCTACTGTAATTATGTGCATGGTACTCTTGTAAGGTGTGGCAGCATGTTATGCATAACACTTAACAAATGAACAAAGTACATAGCTCGTGTGGGAATAAATGCATTCTCCAAGTTTCGAATTAGCAAGATCAATTGCCAGAATATTCTGGTTTTTGGAATGAACCCCGCAGGGTAGGGTTTTCAGCACCTTTTCATTTTGAAATTCAGCCAAAGTTCCACATAGCTACAGGAGAGGGTTTTGAAGTAGTAAATGGTTTTCAGCATTGAATGTGTAGTTGCTGTAATAGGGTACAATGGGTGAAACTTCCACACTCAGCCCGAAGAAAAATCCCAGAGGACTCATATGCAGAACCGAACCCAATAACATTGAGTGGATTTCCCAGTTTCCTTTGACAACTAGGTTGATGAAAAATGCTGGGTGGTTTGTCTTTTGTGAAAGGTTGCAAGGCTACAATCTTTAGGCAACGAAAGAATTTATAAAAAATTATAAGAATGGAATAGTAGATTTCAAATATTTCAAGGTTGTGTTCAATGAACAGGTTGTTGCAGAAGTCACGGGGGTCATTGCTGAAGGCGAGCAGTGGTTTAAACAACAAGACTTTGAGGGAGATTACAACGAGTTCCTATTGCCAGGGTTTGAAAGCTTAAACAGGAGCAATGGCGTGCACATAAGTAGGATAAAACCTAATTGGAAAATTCCACTGGAGGTAATTCAAAATTACATTACATGTGACGGTCGATTTGATAAGGTTTTAAGATGCCATGTTAGGTTATTAATGCATTTACAGGGAAGCAATAAGTTGAATCTTCCATATTATTTGTGGAGGAGTTTGCAAAAAATGGTTGTGTCAATTCAAAAACGGCCAAAGCACACAGACCATTCTATCTTTTACCAAGGCCTTATTAAGCTGTTGATTCTGCATCATTTGAAGCAAATAGGAAAAGATTGGGACCAGTTCATTTGTGAACAAGGGTTTGAAATTAAAAAGAAGAGGAAACCCTTTGAGAAGAAGGGTAATGAAAGCAAATCGCCGGATGAGGAAGTACTACCGATTGAAAATTCTGGGAAAGAACAAAATACTGTGCAAACCCTATTCAATATTGCTGAAGATAAACCAATAAAAAGCATAGGTGCAGAGAAGGTGTACCTAGGGTCGAAGAGCAGAGCCAAAACTAAAATGGCCACAGAGGTTAAATTGTTAAAACAACCTGCAGGAGGAAATCAAATCGTGCATGTAAGTGAATCTGATAATGACATGAATATACAGGAGATGGATGCTCTTATTGCTGAAGGTGAGGATTCTATTGATATACAGATAGATGTAGGGCATATACCAGAAATGTTTGTGGAATATAAACAGAGGCATGTAAAAAACCAAGCATCAAGCTTTGGCATACAGAAAGACAACATTGTAATTGATGTAGAGGAAATTGATACAGTCCCTGAGTTGGATCAGGTAAAGAAATCTTTACAATCTTACAAAGAGTAGTGTCACTACATGCAGAGTATCAATGAAAGTTTGATGTTGTTGAATAAAAGACTGCGAGAGGGCTTGGAGCAGAAAGATATTGATTATCAAAAGCTAGCAATGATTACCAGGGACACTTTGCAGAAAAAGAAATCTATGCACAAGGAGTACAAGCAGATGAAGACCTAGCTAGATCAGTTGAAGGGGCGAGAGCAAAATGCAGATGCAGAATTGACCAGGTTACAACAAAGATCACAAGTTCTAAATGAAATGGCTATTTTAGCTGAGTCATCAAGAAGTATTTAGTTTATTTGCTACAATTAAGAGATAGGATGTCTTAGGTGGCAAGTTGTTATGACTAGATTTGTTTATCTTAGTGATTTGATAGACTTTAGACTTTATTCCAAAACTTTCTTCCATTTTTGGAACGATTAGATCCAATGTAATAGGATCTAGTAACTATTTTCTATTGAACAAATTATTGTATAAATAGGATATAGACAAAGGTAATTGGGGTTGGATTTTGGAACAAAATGATGGAGGTTCGATGTTAGAAACACTTGTTTATACAGGCATGTATACTGTTTACTGTGTTAATACATTGCAGAAATGACTGTTTGTTTTGAAGTAAAATATGATGTATGAGCCAGTCTTATTTTAATAAATGAAGTATATGCTGTCAGTATTTTGTCGACTCATGGTCTAAATTTCATGTTTTGATTCTTCTGATTAGTATACAACTATGCCATAATTCTAGAATGAGATCATAAATTGTTTTTACTTATTGCTTCATAAACACAGTTATTCTCTACTTTTATTCATTTAAACCTTATATTTTCCTGTCTTTTGTTTTTAGCTGTCCAACCTATGTCACAATTTCATTTACCACCAGAACAACCATAGAAATTACTGAGTTTATGTTTGATATATACCATCTAATATTTCCTTAAGCTTGAACCCCTGTAGTCTAGGTTCAACTTTAGGGATAACATCTTTTGGCGTTGTTGCCGGGGATGGAGAAACGAAAGTATATCTTCCCTGGGTGTTGACATTTTTATAGCTGGTTTTGAGAGGTGACATAATCAGTACATTTGTTTACAGACTACATTCACCTGAAAATCAGAAAGTTACAGTGGCTTCAATGCCGATTGGTACAAGAGGATATCCTTCATCTCCTTTACATGAAGGAGTTTTTGATTTAGAAAAGATTATTAGGAAGGCTAGAAGGAGTTAAATATTCCATCATTCAGTAACCCTTAGTTTTACACTAGTGATATAGATCTAGGATCTTCCTCTTCAAACCCTATGAACAACCAAGAAGAAAATAAATTGGATTTATCAGTTAACATTCCTGAAGTTGATGAATTAAATCCAACATAGGTTGGTGATTTTAATGTGTATTCAAATCCTCTTTCTTTAGAGCATAAACATATTCTTGAGGAAGTTTTTACCTTGAAATATTTGACAGAACCTGAAATACCCCTTACGAGTAGGATTTTCGTTGGCCAGTTGAAAATTGAAGTACCTTCCCCTCCACATACTAAACCACCATCTCCATAGATTCAGCTAGTTGTTCCATAGATTTTCCATTCATTAAATATGGCTGGCCAACCTCCTGATATGTTGGACCATATGGTAGCAGCCAGATATGCTCCATTGGTTATGCCTCGACCCTGGAACCCTTTGCCTGGAGGTGATTACCAGAAGTACTTACCTAGATTTGATGGCTAGGGTGGAAGAACTGCTAAAGATCATTGGGATAAGTTTTGCAGTTATGCTGATAATCATAACCTTGAAGCTAGGGATGTTTGGATGAGGATGTTTGTCCAGAGTCTAGATGGAGAGGTTAGAAAGTGGTTCAGGGAGTTACCAGAGAATTCTATTGATGGATTGGAGGAATTACACCATGTTTTTATCAGGCAGTGGGGAGACACAAAATATTATCTCTACTATTATACAAAATTTACAGCTTTAAAAAGAAAGCCTTATGAAGCTGTTGTAGACTTTTCCAAAAGGTTTAATAAAATGTATAACAAAATTCCCATAGAAATTAAACCTACTAAAACTGCAGCCAAGTTAACTTATGCCAATGCCTTTGATCATCAATTTTCCTTGTGGTTAAGAGAGAGAAAAGCAGTGTCATTGATGAACATGCAGGATGCAGCTCTAGAAGTTGAGTCTAATATTTTGGCATCAAATAAACTCAGAGAAGAGGATGAGTGTCAAAAGAAAGATCGAAAGGGTAAAAAGGAGATGATGCCCTCTTCTTCTATTACAAAAGGTGCAGATAATAAATATGATGAAATGCATAAGACTATAAAAGAATTATCTACAAAGCTTAATAGAATGGAAATGGAGAAGAAAAATCAGAATAGGCATGCCTATGATAATGACAATAGAAACCCAAATCAGTTTAGGTGCCCTTACCCTCCTCGTTTCATGCCCAGAGAAAGAAGGAACAATGACATTCAGAGAGAAAGGAGAGAAAATGAAGATCAAAAGATACAACCACCTTTTCAGGACAATTTAATAAGGTAAGATGATCAGTATGAAACAGAATTAGAAGAAAATGAGGAATCAGATCATGATATTAATCAGCTGGATGATGTGTATGCTTCAAGTTTTATAACCAAGGCTGATTATTATAATTCAGCAGAACTAGATTATAAAGACATAGATTCTAGTGGACAGCAACTTGAAATTTATCAGCAGGAAAAATAGAAGTCATATGGACTTAGGTCAGGAGTAAAGCAAGCTGCACCATCCAAAAAACAAGTCAAATTTGTGCCTACCAAAGAAGTATTGCCTCCCAAACAACAACAGGAGTCTCAAAAGGATAAAAACAGCATTGTTAAATCAGCAGAAGTAGGAAATATACCTGGTTTTGATTTGGAGCATGAGATAAATAAGATTAAGGTTCCCATTCCTTTAAAAGAATTGATAAGAAGCAGATCTTATAGAGAACCTGCAATGAAAATCTTGAACTCAACACCTGTTCATGCTTCATCAGATGTGATAAACTTGCAAGAAAAATATCCTACTATTATCACTGGTTCAAAAAATTTTGACCAGCCAGACATGAAATCTTGTTACCCCCCACCATTCTACATCACACTTACCATCCATGACCAGATGTTGCACAGTTTCCTGTTGGATTCAGGAGCATCACATAACCTTATGCCAAAGGAGGTGATGGAAGCCCTAGGACTGTCTGTTACAAAACCCAACCATGACTTATATGCCTTTGACTCTCGAGCTGTTAAATGTTTAGCAGTCATAAAAGACCTTGTAGTTAACCTTGCCCAGCTTCCTATGAAAAGTGTTATCATGGATGTAATAGTAGCTGATGTGTCTCCAAAATTTGGTATGCTTTTGTCAAGATCATGGGCTAAAAAGATAGGTGGCACTTTGCAAATGGATCTATCATATGCATCAATCCCTATATTTGGAGGTGAATATAGAAGGATGTATAGAGAGATACAATTGGCATTTTTGGTGAGTGATGATAGAAACCCTACCAATCATCCTATTTATACCGTACAAGAGGATATGGGGTCTTGCATGTTACAGGTAAATGATGATGCTGCAGGGGTTTTGAAGGTCAAGAAAGATAATACAGTTCAGTGTAACATAGAAGAACAAGAAGGCATTTGGAAAATGTACTTCAATGGATCATCACATAAAGAAGGAGCAGGGGCTGGTGTGTTGTTGATTTCCCCTTGAGGAGAGATGGTCTCATTAATGTATAAATTGGAATTTCAAACCACAAACAATACTGCTGAGTATGAGGCACTGATCCTTCGACTAAGAGCTGCAAAAAATATGAACATTCAGAGTCTTGCAGTTTTTGGCGACTCTGAATTGATAATTTAGCAAGTGAAGAATGTTTATCAGGTAAAGAAGTCATTATTGAAAGTTTACAGAAACGAAGTATGGGATATGATAGACAATTTTTTCTTTGCTTTTAATATAACATATATTCCAAGAGATTCTAATTAGACTACAGATTCATTGGCATTAGCAGCAGCCCATTTCAAAATTCCAAAATTGACCCATCTAAAATATCCCATTGATGTGAGGTATAGACCAGCAGTCCCAGATGATATTAAACATTGGAGGGTTTTCCAAGATGATCAAGAGATAAAAGATTTTTTACAGCTAGCTGAGGAATTTGCTGATGAACAGGTTGACTTAGATGAAGATGTGGATTTAAACAAAGCTTCTGTAAATGCAAAAAATTCAATTGCTGATCAAACAATTCTGGATTTGAAAAGTAATTTCATCCCAAAGGGACTTGTTCCCCTAGAGAGACTATTCTCAAAGAATGATACACTGTTAAAGAACAATTTTCAGACCACTGAAGAAAATCTTATCAGCTATAATATTGGGTCTGCAGCAGAGCCTAGGATGGTCAAGATTTCTAAGAAATTATCAGAAAAAGAAAGAGAGAGGTATATCACCTTGTTGAAGGCATTCATAGATATCTTTGCTTGGTCTTATGAAGATCTTAAAACTTATGACACCAATTTTATCCAGCATAAGATCCCACTGAAGCCAAATACTAAGCCCTTTAAACAAAAACTCAGAAGGCTTAATCCAACACTGTTTCCTATCATTGAGAAATAAGTGAAAAAATTACTGGATGCTAAAATCATAGTTCCTCTCAGATATTCATCCTGGGTGGAAAATCTTGTGCCAGTGCATAAGAAAAATGGAGAAATAAGGTTGTGTGTAGACTTTCGTAATTTAAACAAATCATGCCTTAAAGATAACTATTCACTGCCTAAGAGAGATCAGATTTTGCAAAAAGTGGTAGGTGCAGAAACAATTTCCATGATTGATGCTTTCTCTAGTTATAACCAGATTGCAGTTCAACTGGAGGATAGAGAGAAGACAGCTTTTACAACCCCCTGGGGTACATTCATGTATGACAAAATGCCTTTTGGGCTAATGAATACAGGTGCCACGTTTCAAAGAGCAATGGACATAGCATTTGTAGGTGAGAATGAAAAGTTTGTGGTCATTTATCAAGATGATATCACAGTCTTTTCTAAATCTGATGAAGAGCATTTGAAACATCTGAAGCAAAATTTTATGAAATGCAGACGATTTGGCCTGTCATTGAACCCAAAAAAGTCTCACTTTGCTATGACCAAAGGTAAGTTATTGGGTCACATAGTTTCTGCAGATGGGATTAAAATAGACCCAGAAAGACTGAAAGCTATTTTAAAGATTTCTATTCCTAGAAATAAAAAAGAAATTCAGTCTTTCATAGGAAAAATCAATTTTTTGAGGTGGTTTATCCCTAATTTTGCTGAAACTATTAAGTATATTACTGAAATGCTCAGGAAGGATAGGGAGGTAAGATGGTCTGAGCAAGCCAAACAATCATTTGAGAAAATTAAGCAGGCACTGGTAGAAGCCCCTGTGCTGGCAGCCCCTAATTACACGAAAGATTTTGCAATCTTTTCATTTGCATCAGAAGAAACAATTGTTGTAGTTTTGTTGCAGAAAAACTATGATGGATTAGAGCAGCCCATCTCATTTTTCAGTAAAACATTAAGATATTCAGAGCTGAAATACACTAGTATGGAGAAACAGGCCTATGCCCTGGTGAAGGCACTTAAATTTTTTAGAATATATGTACTCCATTCTAAAGTTTTAGCTTATGTGCCTAATTCAGATGTGAAGGAGATTCTAGTACAGTCGGACAGTGAAGAAAAAAGGGGTAGATGGATTGCAAAGGTTATCGAATATGATGTGGAAATTAAGCCCGCCCACTAAATTGGTAAAGGGTCAGGGCTTAGCCAAACTTCTTTCTGAGTCTAATTTCCAAATACTGGATCTACATATGATGGCAGAAAATGAAGAACAAGGTGAAGAACAAATTCACAGCAGGTATTATGACTGTCCCTGGTATGCCAAAATAGTATATTTTCTGTTGCATTTACAGTGTCCCCCAGAATTAAGCAAAAGTGAATGCAAATCCATAAAGTTGAAAGCTCTCAAGTATGTGTTGATTGACCAAGTATTGTACTGGAAGGATCCTGGAGGGATACTTTTGAGATGTTTAGATGAAACAGAAGCTAATACTGTTACTGGAGAATTGCATGCCGGTGTATGTAGAGGACATAAATATTGGAAGGAAACAACCTTCAAAATTTTGAGAGCTGGGTATTACTGGCCCACTCTTTTCACTGATGTATACCAGCAGATTAGGGCCTGTGAAAAATGTCAAAAATTCGGAGGAAAACATCAGTTACAGTCATTAGCCTTGAAGCCTATCTCAGTAGATGCTCCCTTCCAACAGTGGGGTCTGGATTTTATAGGTGAAATTCATCCTACATATAGTGGCCAACACAGGTGGATTTTAACTACAACAGATTTTTTCACCAAATGGGTAGAAGCCATCCCTACCAGAAGAGCCACAGACCAAATTATCATTAATTTCCTGCAAGAAAATATTCTCAGTAGATTTGGGTGCCCTACAAAAATGGTTACTGATAATGCCCCTACATTCAAATCCAAAAAGATGATAAAATTTGCTGCAGACTATAACATTTCCTTGAGACAATCTACACCTTCTTACCCCCAGGGAAATGGACTAGCAGAGTCCAACAATAAAAGCATTATAAATAGCATCAAGAAAATGTTATCAGAGAATAAGAAAAATTGGGATACTAAATTAAGATTTTCCCTATGGGAAGACAGAGTTACTTTAAAGAAATCCATTGGAACCACTCCATTTCAAATAGTATATGGAACCGAAGCAGTATTCCCAATTCAATTAATGTCTCTAGTAATTAAATTTCTGCAGGAATATGAGGAAGAACCAGAAGTAAAACAAAGAAGGATATTTCAGGTAATTCAACTACATCAAGAAAGGGAGGCCATCATGCAAAAAGCTGAAATACATAGGAATTAGATGAAAAAAGCCTTTGATAAAAAGATAAAAAGGAATATGTTTTCAGTAGGTAACAAAGTGTTGAAATGGAATGCCAGGAATGAAGAAAAAGGAAAACATGGTAAGTTCGATTCTCTGTGGTTGGGACCATTCATAGTAATGAAAGTATTGGGAAACAACACCTTTATTTCACAGACCTTGGAGGGTAATGAGATTCAAAGTCTTGTCAATGGACGATTTTTGAAATGGTTTTATTCATACTAGAAAGAAAGGTATCTTGTACATATCCATTGTATATACCAGCTCAAACAGATTTCAATAGACTCAAGCCCAATAAGACATAATTCAGAAGGCACAGGTCATGTATGTTCTTAAGGTCTCGCAGGGAGAACCTTATCCCCAAGTGGAGCCAGATGTTATCTCTAGGGTTGTGCTTTAGATTTACATAGCCTTTTCGTAAGTTTTTATTCATGTTCCATTGACCTACTCTATGCTTTGTGCCTTTTGAGTTTATTTTATCCATTTGCTTTTAAAACTTTATTTTACCATAGTTATTTTTTATTATTATATATTTTTATTATAAAAGAAGACAGGCTCTTAAGTCATATTTAGGTTCAAAATAACATTAAATTTCTGGTCCAAGAGATTTTCTTTTGAATATGTGAATACTTTATATTTTACCAAATGATTTGATTGTCAAATTGACAGCATCGGTCATAAAATTCGAACTTAAAAATGTTGTCAGTTTTGTAAATGCAGATATTATAATTAAAACAGGAGTTTGGAATCATAATTATAATTTGCATGTTATAATATGATATCAATTATGGAAAGGCATGGTATGTGTACCCCTGTAAAACGTGGTAGCCTACTGTAATTATGTGCATGGTACTCTTGTAAGGTGTGGCAGCATGTTATGCATAACACTTAACAAATGAACAAAGTACACAGCTCGTGTGGGAATAAATGCATTCTCCAAGTTTCGAATCAGCAAGATCAATGGCCAGAATATTCTGTTTTTTGGAATGAACCTCGCAGGGTAGGGTTTTCAGCACCTTTTCATTTTGAAATTCAGCCAAAGTTCCACACAGCTGCAGGAGAGGGTTTCAAAGTAGTAAATGGTTTTCAGCATTGAATGTGTAGTTGTTGTAATAGGGTACAATGGGTGAAACTTCCATGCTCAGCCCAAAGAAAAAGCCTCAAGGACTCATATGCAGAACCGAACCCAATAACATTGAGTGGATTTCCCAATTTCCTTTGAAAACCAGGTTGATGAAAAATGCTGGGTGGTTTATCTTTTGTGAAAGGTTGCAAGGCTACAATCTTCAGGCAACGAAAGCATTTATAAAAAATTATAAGAATGGAATAGTAGATTTCAAATATTTCAAGGTTGTGGTCAATGAACACGTTGTTGCAGAAGTCACAGGGGTCATTGTTGAAGGCGAGCAATGGTTTAAACAGCAAGACTTTGAGGGAGATTACAGCTAGTTCCTGTTGCCAGGGTTTGAAAGCTTAAACTGGAGCAATGGCGTGCACATAAGTAGGATAAAACCTAATTGGCAAATTCCACTGGAGGTAATTCAAAATTACATTACATGTGACGGTCAATTTGATAAGGTTTTAAGATGCCATGTTAGGCTATTAATGCATTTACAGGGAAGCAATAAGTTGAATCTTCCATATTATTTGTGGAGGAGTTTGCAAAAAATGGTTGTTGCAATTCAAAAACGACCAAAGCACACAGACCGTTCTATCTTTCACCAAGGGCTTATTAAGTTGTTGATTCTACATCATTTGAAGCAAATAGGCAAAGATTGGGACCAGTTCATCTGTGAACAAGGCTTTGAAACTAAAAAGAAGAAGAAACCCTTTGAGAAGAAGGGTAATGAAAGCAAATCACCAGATGAACAAGTACTACAGACTGAAAATTCTGGGAAAGAACAAAATACTGTGCAAACCCTATTGAATATTGCTGAAGATAAACTAATAAAAAGCATAGGTGCAGAGAAGGTGGACCTAGGGCCGAAGACCAGAGCTAGAACTAAAATGGCCGCAGAGGTTAAATTGTTAAAAAAACCTGTAGGACGAAATCAAATCGTGCATGTAAGTGAATTTGATAATGACATGAATATACAGGAGATGGATGCTCTTATTGCTGAAGGTGAGGATTCTATTAATATACAGATAGATGTAGGGCATATACCAGAAATGTTTGTGGAAAATAAACAGAGGCATATAAAAAACCAAGCATCAAGTTCTGGCATACAGAAGGACAACATTATAATTGATGCAAAGGAAATTGAGACAGTCCCTGAGTTGGATCGGGTAAAGAAATCTTTACAATCTTACAAAGAGGAGTGTCACTACATGCAGAGTATCAATGAAATTTTCATGCTGTCGAATAAAAGATTGCAAGAGGACTTGGAGCAGAAAGATATTGATTATCAAAAGCTGGCAATGATTACTAGGGACACTTTGCAGAAAAAGAAAACTATGCACGAGGAGTACAAGCAGATGAAGACCCAGCTAGATCAGTTGAAGGGGCAAGAGCAAAATGCAGATGCAGAATTGACCAGGTTACAATGAAGATCACAAGTTCTAAATGAAATGGCTATTTTAGCTAAGTCATCAAGAAGTCTTTAGTTTATTTGCTACAATTAAGAGATATGATGTCTTAGGTTGCAAGTTGTTATGATTGGATTTGCTTATCTTAGTGATTCGATAGACTTTAGACTTTATTCCAAAACTTTCTTCCATTTTTGGAACGATTAGATCCAATGTAATAGGATCTAGTAACTGTTTTCTATTGAACAAATTATTGTATAAATAGGATATAGACGGAGGTAATTGGGGTTGGATTTTGGAACAAAATGATGGAGGTTCGATGTTAGAAACACTTGTTTATACAGGCATGTATACTGTTTACTGTGTTAATACATTGCAGAAATGACTGTTTATTTTGAAGTAAAATATGATGTATGAGCCAGTCTTATTTTAATAAATGAAGTATATGCTGTCAGTATTTTGTTGACTCATGGTCTAAATTTCATGTTTTGATTCTTCTGATTAGTATACAACTATGCCATAATTCTAGAATGAGATCATAAATTGTTTTTACTCATTGCTTCATAAACACAGTTATTCTCTGCTTTTATACATTTAAACCTTATATTTTCCTGTCTTTTGTTTTTAGCTATCCAACGTATGTCACAATTTCATTTACCACCAGAACAATCATAGAAATTACTGAGTATATGTTTGATATATACCATCTAAGATTTCCTTAAGATTGAACCCCTGTAGTCTAGGTTCAACTTTAGGGATAACACTTTCCATTTGGGTACCAATCTAATTTCATGGTTTTCTCAGAAACAACCCATTGTCAGCATGTCTTCTGCAGAAGCAGAATATATCGCATCAACTACAGCAGCATGCCACGCAGTTTGTCCGAGAAGACTTTTGAAGGATATGGAACACACATAAAAACAACCAACACCTATTTATTGTGACAATAGTTCTTCCATATAATTGTCCAAACATAATGTGTTTCATAGAAAGAGTAAACACATTGACACTTGCTACCACTTTATTCGTGAGTTAGTTAATAGTGGAGAGATTACTTTGCTATTTTTTGGCTCTAAGGAGCAATTGGCTGATATGTTTACCAAACCTTTGGGAACATTTGCATTTCAGTTTCAGAGAAAGCACTTAGGAATTGATAGTATTGAGAATATTGTCCCAGTTGAGATTAAGGGGATGTGTTAAGAATTGTAATCTCACTGGTCATCAGTGCATTAATTAGTTGAGTGATTAGTTGGTTAGTTTGACTAGGAAACTTTGATGTCACATAGTATTATCTGTTCCATGGTATTGGACCGTAGTATTGTGATGCAATCATATATATTCTTATGGTTAATAATGAGAAGGCAATGAATATGCCCACATGTATTCCATCTTTTACTTGTTTCTTTGTATGTTATATTTTAGCAGGATGAAAATGTGTATGCATGTCACTCTATAGAGGCATGGCGTTCCAAGCTGTAGGAGGCTATCGATACTAATGGTAGTTCTTTATTTCCAGATCTTACAGGGTGTTTTTGGGATTTTTCTTTTGAAATTTGTTAGTGGGTTATGTGTTTATGCTGCTGGAATTGAACCTTGGGCTCCTTCCCATTGTTTGACTCTTTTTGAGAAGAGGAAGAGAAGAGAAGGAAGAGGGAAACGTATTTTCATGTCACTCTACGGAGGCATTGCACTCCAAAGTTGCAGGAGCCTTGCATGTCACTCTATAGGTTGCAGGAGGCTTGCATGTCAGTCTACAGAGGCATGGCGCTCTGTAACCTACCTAGAACTTGAAATATTTTATGTTGTGGAAAACATTACATTAGAATTTATTGTAAAGTTTTATGTTATTGACTAAGGATGGTCAAGGATGACTGTAATTGAATATTAATATTATTTAATAAATTAAATAGGAGACACTCATCCAAAGAGGACTGTTGAAGAGTGTTCACTGACCCACTGGGAGAAATGAAACTAGTGTAGAAGGCAATTGACAAGTGGCAGCATCTGCATTGACTTACTAGCTGTTGCAGGAGGCAACTTCCCTAAAAATGTGGTCATGTTCCCCAAGGAAGGTGGAACTGTGCAGGTGGCTCATTAAATGATAAAGTGACCCAAATACCTAGGCATAATTATATCCATCGAATTGGGAAGGAGACTCACTAGTTTTTCCTTGTGATTTGCTGGAAACTACTGTGTTGAGCACACAAGAGATTCGATGAGGGCAATGCTAACTAATTAGTTGCAGGATAAAACTATTCTATTCCGCTAAGTTGCAAAGAGTGTTTGTACGTAAGTCTTCATGATTGCTGAGATACGAAGAGATTGTTACATGATTCTACACAGTATCTTTGTCCTGGTGGTTCAGTGAATAGGCTCGGGGTCCTAAAGAAAGTAATATTGGATGCTTTCAGGAGACAGTTGGGAGGAACGATCTTTTTTGGGTGTTTGTCCACCTACACAGTATAAATAGGTTCTGCATTGTTTTTGTCTTATTATTTTCTAGTCTTACTCTGTATATTCTAAAGAATGCTATATGAAACGGTTAGTTTCCAATACTGTTGAATGCTTGTTTAATTGTTAAAATTGATAGAGTACTGAACTCATAAATTGTTCTGCATAAATGATTGAATGAATAGGATCTGAAATTATAGAAAGATGAATATAAACCTTCTCTGTATTTTTCATTTCACAATTGTGATGTACTCTAGTACAGAGAAGTTTGTTTAAGTAATAGATTAGAATGATTTCAATATTACGATTACACTGTTGATCCTTTTTTTTTACAATAGATGTCGATACAATTATATAATTTATATGGAAATAATACACAGAAAACTTAAAATATTTAGATTATAATTTCTCTTTACAGTTCATACAATTCTAGAACAGTAGCTAGTTTAAATAATAAACAAATATACATGCTGATAGAAATACCATTGCTTCTCAATCACTATTTTATGCTAAGCATAAATTCATAGCAGTAGTTTACATTAATAATTATAATCATATGAATAATATATATATATATATATATATATATATATATTATAGAATCATTTAATGTATATATATATATTGTATATATTTCATACCTACTATTAGTATAATTTGTTGACAGAATAACTCTATACATCCTACATAAACCAATATCTATACCCTACGAGGATGCCTTATAAATTATCATTTTTATGAACAAAAGCAAAGTAGTATAATCATCATTAATAAGTTTCAACAAGGTCTATAATAATATTTTTAAATCGAATGCAGATAGAGTTCTTTATCTAGTTCCAAAAATATTTCCCAATCATTTTAGCATACATACAGAAGGAACCAACAACAGTTTGACGAAACCTCGATAACTAATCTAGAACATATAAGTAAATACGATCACGATTAGGGTTATCACAGAAAACATTATAATCTGACACTTAAAAACAAAGTTACTCATTAAATCGTTTTGAGCATATTGTACGCTTGGGGCTATGCCCAGATTCCTCTTAATAAACAAAATGTTTCATTTAAAACGAGATTTGCCATTACTAGCTGTAAACAAAGTAATATAAAACTCTTGCTACAAACAGAGTGTAAATGTTCAAAGAACATTCTAAAAATAATTGAGAGTGCAATCATTTTATCATTAAAATTATTCAACTTAATCGACAGACTCCGGTTAAGGTAATTAGTCCATAACCAAAATGAGAACCCTGTAGATATTTATCAAATAAACAATAAACAGAAAGAAACCCTAATCTACAGGTGCTTAGCAAGATAACCATGTTATCACAAATATCTGTCTATATCCTATGGCTTGAATTTTCAAGACCTAGTACTGATAAATCAAAATAACTCCTAATCAATTACACAGTTTGCATTACATTATCAATGCCAATGATTTCGTAATGACATTAAAACATTTTAATGAAAATAATGTATCAAAATCATGCCTAGGGCCTTGCCCAACTCATTAGAGATCGAATACATTATCTCACAAACCAAAAATCATATACCGGAAATATGGGAAAGCATATAGCTAACATAGCCACAGACTTATCATAAGAGAAACTAATAAAATAAATTTAAAACATCAAAATTACACACAGGAGTGTCGAAGGGACAAACTTTGAAAACCTATAGTTTATATTCACTTTAATATCGGCGAGTTACAGGCTGATAGCCATAAAAACTCTTACATTACAATAACACCCTTAGGTTATTACAATTTTTTCCCTCACAGCATCAATAAGCAAAGAAACAACCCTAAACAGACTTTTTATAGCAACATATCAAAACGCAACCAGAACATTGTTTAGTGCAGAGTGCTCTAGGAAGGCCCGTGGATTACCAATGCTATAGCCTTCCATTTAACCTTCCAGGTTTGGAAATATCGACCTGGGTAGATGCGTAAACCCTCCTATCATTTACATTGCAAAACCATCAATAAAAATTTGATTACATATAGAAAAATAATAATATTTCAAACTGATTCTTACAAGGGAATAAATGTTTACCTCTGGAAGTTCTTGCCATAGTTTTGAGCCACCTCTGCGTGGTAGTGTCCTTCATGGCTTGAGTAGTCAAGCATGTATCCCTACGAAATAAATTCTTCTTCTTAACAGTGTAAAAGAACTCACCAAACTAAAACTTGTTGCATATCTCTCCTAGCAATGGCGACCGAGAGAACAACTCTCCTTCACAATGCAAATGAACTTTAGGTTCTTCGTTTTCCCCCTTTTTTCCAAAAATTTAGGGTTGAGCCAGCTCGGCTCCCCTCCCATGGCCCTTCATGTGGTCACATTTACAAGGGAACCTATAACCACTATATTTTTAATTTTTACCTTCGTGCTATAGTTCAGATATCACCACTTAAACCCTCTAAAACCCTTGCTAGGAATTGTTTATCTTAAATACTTTTGCATTTGCTCATTTTTCATAGCCTTTGAATGGGGTCTTCGAGGTGAAGTGCTAGAATGAAAATTCATTCCATAGTATAACACTTTTATGATGATGCTCAACCATATGATAGATTATAATTTAAAACTTTAACAAGTCTCCTTCCTTCACCAAAGAAAAATCAAACCTAAGACGAGTAGGTCTTTACCTGGTTTCAAAACAAAGCGTCATTATGCATTAGCTTCATGGAAGCTAAGTAAGCCACGGGGCGTCACAAGAACCCCTTCAAACAAAACAATTTAATCGGCATTACAAACATAACATAACTAAGAATTCATTTTGCGACATTAATAATGATGAGAGTTAGTCCAAATCGTTAAGACACATAATGTGCTTCCGACAAACTAAAACATGGATGTAAATACGGTAAGATTATAACTAACCATTAATCCATGATAAAAGAACGTTAGAGATAATGATCAACAAAGTAATCATCGACGACGACACATCTAATCAATAAACATAGTAAAAGAGGTCCATAGTCCTATTTCAATGTTTTAAGGGCTTTGAAAATAAATGTCGATTTTATGAATATCAAAATATACAAGATACATTTATGCAGTGAACAAAGATAAGGATTATTTCTTAAGTATTGCTGGACATTATAGACATTTATTCTATGTATAAATTTTTTTAATTTTTGTGAATTTTGGGAGTTGTTACATGTGGTATCAGAGCGCAAGTTCAAACACTAGTCCTGAAAGTGCCTCAACTCTTGCAATCAAATTTAAAACATAAAAACAACTTTACTAACTTGTTATAAAATTGTTTCAGTACAAAACGTTCAATATCTATTTTGCAGGTAATGGAAGGAGCAGAGGCATCTGCTGAGGATGGATCCCATCATAATGAAAAAAATAGCCATGAACATCAAAATGTTAATGAATTAAATATATATGTAGAATTAAATGATAATTCATATGAACTACTTTGAACTGTTAAGGATTTAAAAGATGAAATGAAAAATGTTAAGGAAGAAAATGAAAGAATTTTGAAGGAACAGGAAGAACTTAATCAAATTTTTCTAGATAAATTTCATAATGAGGGAAAAGATAAAAGAATAGAATCTAAATATGAATCTGGAACTATGTCTTATCAACACAAAGATAAGAAGTTAAAATTCTCTAAAAATGAAAGTAATTCCTCTTCTGAAACTGATGTTAAAACATATAGAAAGAAACATAGGTATTCAAGTGACAGCAGTGATAGTAACTGCAGTCCTAAAAAGAGGAAATACAAACCATATGAAGAAATCTCAGGAGAGTTCAAAAATATAAAACCTCCAATGTTTAATGGAGAGATAGAGAAAGGAGAATAAGCCAAAGCATGGCTGTCTGAGATGAAGAAATACTCCCAAATCTATAATTACTCAAACAGGCTGAAAGCTAAGATGGCCATTTATAATATAACTGGAAAAGAGGATATATGGTGGCAAGATATAAAACGAGTAAAAAGTATTAAGTAAAAGTATCTAACTTGGAGTACTTTTAAGAGTTTGTTTAAAAAGAAATTTCTATCAGAACAATACTATGAAGAAAAGGATAAAGAATTCTATGATTTAAAGTTAGGTTCTATGAACATGAAAGAGTTAAGCAGTAAATTCTTAAGTCTATTAAGGTATGTACCGTATATCATTGACGAAAATCTTAAAATACAACGCTTTCTGAGTTGCTTACCTTTTAATATCAAAGACATAATTGAGTATGACAACCCCAAGACTCTTGAGGAAGCTATGAGAAAGGAAAAATTTTGTTACGAATAGAACAGAAAGAGGGAAAGTGCACCTAGTTGGAAGGTTAAAAGACTAAGTAATTTTGAACCAAGAAGAAAGAATTTTAAATTTAACAGGAATGCTGGAAATAATAACTCTCGTAATTTCCCTAGCAGAAATTTTCAAGGAAATAATTTTGAAAGCAATGCACAACATAATTTTACAGCTGCAAGAAACAGAGACATGCCTAATAATTATGCTAAAAATAATGAACAAAAAGAACCTGTAAAACGTTCGGAATGTCAAGGACCACATTATGCAACAAATTGTCCGAACAGAAAAAGAAACGTCGGAAACATCCATACAGTGCAGGAAGAGGAAATAGTTGGTGACTTAGCAAGGGAGATGCCCAGAATCAATGAAGCCTTGGAGAATCGGCAGCCTAATCATCAAACCTCAATGGTCGAAATAGAAGGTATGCTACAGAACAGACCCATCTCTATTCTAATTGACCCAGGTGCTAGTTTAAGCTATGTGTCACCTGGTACGGTAGAAAGTTGTAAATTACATTTAGAAAAAATTGAAAAATCTTGGCTGGTTCAATTATCTACAGGAACCAAAAGAAAGGTAGTCAATTATGTTGAAAATTGTGAATTGTTTATGAGTTAGATTAAGACCCAAGTAAAACTGAATGTATTACCATTAGGGTCTTATGACATTTTGATCGGTATGGATTGGATGGAAAGGCATAGAATAGTTTTGAATTGTTTTGAAAAGACATTTACATGCTTGAATGATAAAGAAGAAACTATTGTAGTAAACAGAGTACCTAGAAAAGTTTATGTTAGACAGATTTCCGCTTTGCAAATGAAAAAGGCTATACGTAAAGGATGTAAAGTATTTGATGTACATGTTATAAATGATGAACATGCAACCAAGGAAGATAAATTAAAACTTGAAGATATACCAATCCTAAGAGACTTTTCAGATGTATTCCCAGAAGAAATTCCAGGTTTACCTCCGAAAAGAGAATTGGACTTTACCATTGAGTTGGTACTTGGAGCGGTACCAAACTCAAAAGATCCTTACCGAATGAATATCCTAGAGCTTAATGAATTAAAATCACAGGTAAAGGAGTTAATAGATAAAAATTACATAAGACCAAGTGTGTCTCTGATCTGTAATTCAAGAGGAAGGCAAGATCTGAAAACATTGATAGGAGGTGAGGCTAGGAGAGCCTCACCTCTCAATGGAGAAAACTAGCAAAAAAACTCAGAGCTAAAAACAATATGTGAAACCCTAAAATAGAAATGAAAAAGAGAGAAGCTTGACACAAACAAGAATGATCGTATTATGAGGCAGGATGCCTTTTTATAACAATTACAAAAGGAGCACAATAAATGTTGCTCATTGTTTAATACTAAGATATCTCTAATAATCTAAATAATAACTAATACATTCATGGGAATAGAACCCAAATAGTGCCTAATACCAAAATGGGGAGTGTGGGCCTCCCATACAGATCATTCCTACCGGTTGAAGTGGAAAGCGTCCATGCTTTCCTTCCTCCCGGTTGAAGTTTGAGAGAACTATGGATGGAGTGCATACTACCATGTCTGCTCAGAAGTTGTAGTGATGCTAGAAAAAAATGAGTGTTGATGTTGCCAAGACTAGGAGGGTGGAGACACCTGGCTGCTCAGTGTGTTGTGTCGCATAGTTGGGGAGGGTGGAAACACTTGGCTTCCCCGAAGTGAAAGAGAACCCTTGTGAACCAGTGAAGAGGAACCTCTGGAGCGAGATGGCGAGTGCTACAAAACTGTGTGAAGTGTTGTAGAGTACTGCTAAAGGACATAGCAAAAATGGAACTTTGAAAGAGAACTAATGAGCTAATATTGTTGCAAAGTAAAACTGAGCTAAAAATGTGAAACTAGCACTGTAGAGTACTGTTGAGTACATAATTGCTGAGAAACCCAACAAGTGCTAACTAGAGAGGGAGTGGATCCCTATGGAAAGGTTGCGGAAGTCGAAGGAGATGAGAGCCACCAAAAAATTGAGATATGTAACAAGAGATAGAAAGGAACCAACGACTGATGCAATGATGCCAAGAGCAAAGGTTGCTCCTGCAAATCCATTTTTCTAAACTGGTGGCTGAATCGTTGAAGCAGATGATGTTGATGAAGCTCCTGCAGCTAATGAGGTCTTACTCTTGGTAAGCATAACAACCAGAAAACCATTTTTGATGATTTTGTTGTCTTCTATAGTGGTATCATCTTTTAGCACCTTCCCTTGATGAATTAATAGCTGTTGCCCACATGGATAGGTATCTTTCCCTTGAATTTCTTCTATCTTCCAAAAGACCGAGAGTTGCATGCAGCATCCGAGGAATATCATTCCTAGGTGTCTCTCATCCTCCCATATGGGCAATGCATGGAGTAATGCAGAGAATATGAGGAAGGGGAACATCCCTGAGATGGAATAGTTGGGCGTGCAGGCCGAGGGAGTATGAGGAAGGAACCCAAAGGGGATAACGTGGTATGTTGGGGAAGGTAAGTATGATGTTGCACTGATCAAGGAAGACGCATATTGGGGGAGCAGCGTGAGAGCTGTAAAGGCATGAGATCAGGGCATCATTCGAAAGATTAGTTCTGGGAATCTCTCCTCCTTCCCAAAAGGGAAAATGCGTGGAGCTACGAAGCAAGTTTGAATGGTTGGGCGCACTGAGCCATACGTGTAGCTAGGTATAGGCCGGATTGTTGGAGTGGTTTGGTGTGAAGGTTGAGAGGGAGAGACATGGTGGAAAGGGCAGGCGAGATGGTGCTGTGTTGGAAGGGGAAACCCGGTAGGCGAGAGTTGGAGGATAGCGTGATAGCTGGGATGGAGGCGTGAGTTTTAGGTGGAGTGTGAATGGTATGGTGTAAGAGCTGGAATAATGGTGGAATGCCTACACGTAGAGGGGGCCTGCGTGGGAATGAATATTGGGCAGATGATGCAGAGAGGGGCGTAAGTGGAGGGAGAGAGGAGAGCCCCAATGGCTGCGTGAAGGCTGGGATGGAGGCGCAGGTGGAGATGCCAGGAAACGTGGGTGAAACAACGCAGAGGACAGGCATGAAATGTGAATGTTGCTGGAGAGTGGAAGCCAAAATCAAAGGCGTGGGTTGAGGAAGCGTGCAGCTAGGTGAATGCATCAGAGTTAGGTATTTTGAGGAGGAACGTTTAATGGGATGGTAGCGAACAGGAGGGAGCTGTAAGGGTAGCGTTTATGGGTGGGCGAGTTAGGCAGCGATGAAGACTGATGCAGGTTGTGTAGCCAGGGGATGCAGCATGGGAATGAAGGAGGATGCGGCATGAATATGGGGAGTTAATGGAGGCTGAGAGTGGATAGGATGGGAAACGTGAAGCTGTGGGAGATGGAGATGGCGGGAAGATAAGGTAGCGAAGAAAGGGATAAGCAGAGCGTGGAGCAGAATGCAGAATGATGAGCGTTGAGCAGAGCATGGAGCAGAATGTGTTGAGCAAAGCATGGTTCTGAGTGTGGATGAGTGAAGTTTGCAAAAAAGAAAAAGAAAAAAAAAATTGAGCATGAAGATGGGGCTGAAAAATACACAAAAGTTAGGTTTTGCAAAAGGAAAACTAATATAGAAAAAGAGACAAGAATTCCTTCTCAAAACAAGCCCTTAGCAAGAGCCACGATGCCTCCATGACAAAGGGCGCACTGGGTCTATTCTTCAACTGCCCAGGAGGAGGAGAGTGAGAGACTTGGTTTCCATGCACAAAAGAAAACAATTACCTAACCCTAGAAACTTATGGAAAAGACAAAGAAGCAACACATTTTTCTAGAAATGATTAGGTAGAGGAGTGAACTGCTCTGATACTAATTGGTCTGCCATTCAAGAGGAAGGCAAGATCTGAAAACACTGATAGAAGGTGAGGCTAGGAGAGCCTCACCTCTCAATGGAGAAAACTAGAAAGAAAGCTCAGAGCTAAACACAATATGAGAAACCCTAAAATAGAAATGAAAAAGAGAGAAGCCTGGCACAAACAAGAATGATCGTATAATGAGGCAGGACGCCTTTTTATAACAATTACAAAATGAGCACAATAAATGCTGCTCATTATTTAATACTAAGATATCTCTAATAATCTAAATAATAACTAATACATTCGTGGGAATAGAACCCAAATAGTGCCTACTACCAAAATAGGGAGTGTGGTCCTCCCATACAGATCATTCGCCTCACAATATGTGAAACCCTAAAATAGAAATGAAAGAGACAGAAGATTGGCACAAACAAGAATGATCGTATTATGAGGCAGGATGCCTTTTTATAACAATTACAAAAGGAGCACAATAAATGTTGCTCATTATTTAATACTAAGATATCTCTAATAATCTAAATAATAACTAATACATTTGTGGAAATAGAACCCAAATAGTGCCTAATACCAAACTGGGGAGTGTGGGCCTCCCATATAGATCAGTCTCCTTGGGGAGCACCCATCATATTCGTTAAAAAGAAAGATGGTACTTTTCATTTACGCATAGATTACCGTCAGTTAATTAAAATGACAATTAAAAACAAATATCCATTGCCATGCATAGATGATATGTTTGATCAAGTACGCGGAGCAACGATATTTTCAAAAATAGACTTGAGATTCGGATATCATCAAGTCATAATTAAAGACGAAGATATATTTAAGACTGCATTTAGAACCTGTTACGGGCATTATGAATTTATAGTTATGCCTTTTGGGCTAACGAACGCTCCAACAATTTTTATGTGCTTAATGAATAATGTCTTACATAAGTATTTGGATAAATTCGTAATTGTTTTCATTGATAACATTTTAATCTATTCAAAGACCAACGAAGAACATGATGAACACTTATGAATAATATTACAAGTCTTAAGAGAACATCAACTATACACTAAATTCAGTAAGTGTGAATTTTTCAAAGATAAAATACATTATTTGGGTCATGTGATATCCAAGGATGGAATCGCATTTGACCCAGATAAAATAAGAGCAATAAATGAATGGCATGTCCCTAAAGATGTAGCAGATGTGCGATCGTTCATGGGAATCACCGGTTACTACCGAAAATTTATAAAAGGATTCTCAAGAATCGCAAATCCCATAACATCTTTACAAAAAAAGTGAAAGAAATTTGTTTGGGATCAAAAGTGTGAAGAAAGTTTTAAAAAGATAAAAGAACGGTTAACTACTGCACCTATCCTAAAAAATGCAGATCCAAACAAGGACTTTGTTGTATGCACTGATGCATACAATGATGTCCTTGGCGGAGTCTTAACACAAGAAGGTCACGTAATAGCGTACGAGTCAAGAAAGCTAAAAATTCATGAAAATAATTACGCTACCTATGATTTAGAGTTGGCTGTCGTAATACACGCTTTGAATATGTGGCGCCATCATCCAATCGGTAGAATGTTTTTATTAATGACGGATAACAAAGGTCTAAAATATCTGTTGGATCAACAAAATATGAACGCAAGGCATGCTAGGTGGTTAGCTTTCCTTAGCGAATATGATTTCGAGATCAGACATATAAAAGGTATGGAAAATAAGGTAGCTGATGCCTTAAGCATAAATGCAAAACTAAATTTTATGGCAGCAATTAGTACTTATAAAACAGATTTGGAAAATCAACTTGAAGAAGGGATAAAATTAGATAAAAATTATCAGAAATTACAAGAAAAAGTTGCAGAAAATGTGGCTGAAAATATAAAAACAGAATTTATCTTAAATGGAAAAGGCCAAATACTGTATAAAAACAGAATTTGTGTACCTAACACACCATAAATTAAATTTTTCTTTGGTCCTGACATGGTTGAGATTGCAGAGATATCTTCTGGGAATATTATAGAGAAAGGGTTTGCAAACCATGCGTGAAAAGCATATGAATTCTCTCACTTTTTTCCATACTCTCTTCCTACTCCATTGGCATCTGATGAAGATTAGAGTGATGTCTGTTCTAATGAAGATGAGGATCAAGATCTTGATGTTGAGAATAAAGTTCAAGAAGATGTAGATCCAGATCCAACACCTACTCCCAATCCATGGCCAAGCCCAATATGGGCTCACAAAGTCCTTGTAGTTGCTAGGAACATAGTTGGGGATACATCTAACCATAGAACCACCAGATCTCGGTATCATGCAAACCTTGCACTATGTCCTGCAGATCCACTTCTCTTAGAGAGGTGCTACATGATGGGTAGGGTTTGATCCAAAAACCCTTGAAAAGACTTTCCATGGGAGGTCTACAACCAAGTACAAATCTCGTTTGGTTGACAAAGGGTACTCAAAGGTTCATGATTTGGACTACAATGAGCCATTCGTTCCAATAGAAAGAAGGGTTCCTGGAAGACTTGTTTTGGAAAATACAGCTTCAACACACTGGGAGACACATCAGAGCAGCAGATCCAGATCCAGATCTAGATCCAGCACCTACATTTCTATCCTACATAGGAGCAGATTGCCTACATTTTTACAAAGGATTTCACTGAGGAAAATTTTTCCTTCTTTGCTTAGTGTGAATGTTATTTGAGTTCCCTACTACTGTCCTATTTTTTAGGAGGGGGGTTCCCATGAGTTTTTCCCCATTATCTTGTTTCATGGATAGTTATTTTATTTTCATCATTTATTTGATTCTATGGGTGACCTTTGGTCTCAGTAACCAGGGATCAGGATGCACAAGTTTGGATTAAGGGGGGGTGTTAGGATTATTAATACTCCATCCTTGTCCTACCTAGCATTATTTTTTTCATAGTAGTTGATGATGTCATTTTCCCCCTAGTGGTGTGCAGATGTCATCTAGGATCCATCTACCACCTAATGCGCCCTGTTTATCAGATGACTCACACAAGTTCATCGAAGAAATCAGAATAACAATAACAACCTTACTTGAAATAATCAGAAAAATTACTTGGATAATTAGTTCCTCCCAACCATAGGAGAGGACCGCTAAACCACGAGTCCAACTCCACCCTCGAGCTGGATCACCACCATGCATAGGAGAACTAGCAAGCAAAGATTGAATGGAACACTCTCTCTTGAAGTCTGTAACAAGCTTAGTGGTGGACTTACAATCAAAAGAGAAATACTCAACAACATGCACTCATTGCAACAATTTCTCCATGCACAACATAGCGTCCTATGCTATCTCAGTGCACCAATTTATAGTTTTTGCCCAGGTCTTGTGCCATCCCAATCAAATCTCAATCAATAATTCAATCCCTATGATTTAGGATCTTGCCTAATAGTTGAGCTTTTAGATTGGATTTTATTGATATCATATATCTTGCTTGCTTTACACTTGTTCTTTGCCTCAAGGTGGTGTCCTCATTCAATTGAATTCTCCAAGTGTCCTTTTTATTTTTATTAATAAAAAAAATAATAATTGTTGTGCAAAGTGTCACTCACATCCTATATGAGTATTTTTAAGTTTTTAAATAACTCTTACAAATAATAATTGTTTGGAAATATTTTCAAAAACATTAAATCATAAATAAATAAGAATGTCTTGGAGGTATCGTATTAAATGAGTTAAATGAGTTGACACTTTAAATAATAACAAAAGATAATATAAAAGAATCATTTTATTTTGTTTTAATAATTTTTAATTTCCTATTATACCTTACATCATCATAACCTATATTTAAACCTTATTAATGTTGTATTAGCAAACTACAAAACTTAACCTTATTGATGTATTAGCCTAAGCAATCAACTAATCGCACTATTCAATCATGGAAATTATAAAATATTCTTAAGATAAAAATATTTAGAGAAAAAATAAAAGGAAAAAAATGATATTGACAATATTATAAACAAAAATTAAATTTAGGTGTGCAAGTTTAATATTAATCTTTTGTTACTTGTTTTCTATGTCTCACTTGCTCTTGTTTTTTCTATTCAATCATGGAAATTATAAAATATTTTTAAGATAAAAATATCTAGAGAAAAAATAAAAGGAAAAAAATGATATTGACAAAATTATTAACAAAAATTAAATTTAGGTGTGCAAGTTTAATATTAATATTTTGTTACTTGTTTTCTATGTTTCACTTGCCTTTTATTTTCACTTCCCATTACTTGATATCTATGCATAAGCTACCATTTATTTTTTATATTCTTTTTAAGATCAATCTTAACAATACATTTATTTCATTATCTTATAATCTAGAAAAATCATACTTATTACTCTACTCCAAATTCTAAACTATAAACAAATATCTATATAATAATAATATTTCATTAAAATCATAAAACCCGGGCTATTTAAAATGAATACTGCTTTTCTATAATTAGAAACCTAAAAACATAAAAGCCACGGACTACTTTAATTTTATGGCATCTTAATGGTAAGTCTCTGACGTGGATTCTATATTTGGCTACGTAAAGCTACCATAACTTTATTTGGCTACGTAAAGCTACCATAACTTTAATTTTCAATCTGGATACCGTCTCTAAATACTAACGGCTATACAACCCCTGTTTCCGCAATGACGGCAGGTAATGTCGCTATGCGGACTTTTTCTTTAAATCACACTTTGACTATGGTATGACGGCAGGGCATCTAATCGGATCGGTTTCGCAAACTGGCAAAGTGGCCACATGGCGCGCTCGAATTAGCCACGATAATCCTCCGACACACCATGATTATATTTCAATATATTCAGTTGTATTAATAATTATATTTCAATATAATATTGAGGACGTCTTTTTGTGTCATTTTTATTAGACATGATTGGATATAGGTTATTTTTTATGGGGTGTTTGATGTAATGGATAATTATGAGTATTCGATTTAATTAATTTTACATGTGAGGGGATATGGATTATTTATATATAATTATTTTTAATTTAGAAGAAATTGTTTTCAAATTTATGAGTGTGAAGTTTTCATGTATAGGTGTGAAGTTTGGGGATGCCTTTTTTTTAAAGAATTTTGGAGAAGGATTGAATAAATGGAGAAGAGTTTTATAACTTACAACCTTAAAATTAAAAGTAATACACCATATTATATTTTTGTGATTGAAGTAGGTCTTTCGCATAGCTATGACTAGGTACCTAATGTACAAGAAAAAAATAAATAACTTGGGAGACCAAAGACTTCCAAATTAAATTCTACTCAAAACAAGCTAAGGCTCAAGGGAGATTGGCATAATGATGCCATGTCTTGGTTGAAGATGTAGGGGAGATGCAGTGTGATCAAATTTAGAGAATAAAATCAAACTAAGATATTATAACGAGTTCAAATTAGTTAATGTACCCTAATCTTGAAAATCAAAATTATCTCTCTATTTTAACTAGCATACCGAAGAAAATCCACAAAGTGAAAATGAGAACAAACTCTCAAGCTTTTTTAGCACAAAATAAAACTCTAAGAAAACCAAGTAGTTCGTTACTTTGTGATACAAAAATGTCAAAATTTCACATCTTCACATAGATACATATGAAGAAGTAAATTTAGGCACATAGATACATATGAAGAAGTAAATTTAGACTTGCAATTTAGGATAAAAATATATATATATAGGACATTGTATTAATTAAGTATTACAAAGTGTATTAAGTATTTAATATAAATAAGTAAACCGTTCATAAAAGTGAAAATAAAATATTGTCCTTTCAAATCTTTATGTTCTTAAACAATTATTGCTTTCAAAATTGTGATAATTGTTTGTTTTTTATCCATTTTAAGATGACCAATAAAAGACTTTTCTTAAGAATTTACATACAATAAATTAAAAAAAAAAATTATATTAAAACAAAATAATTAGAATGCTTAATATTTTGTGAAATAGTAGATGTTGAGGCAAAGGTTAATATCAAAGAAATGCTTATCCAAATTGAGAACACTCCATTATAATTTTAAGAACAAGAAGAAAAACATTAAAATGATGAAGATACTTTAAGAATATTCAAAGCATTACAATCATTACAATGATAACACATATTTAGTGCTAGTTTAATTAGCAACAAATAATAGATATACATAGTTTAGAGTTCATCAATTTTGCGATAACATCTAGTTTTAAAATTAAAAATTAAATTATAATTAAAAATAATTTTCATAAATAAATATTTTTTAATTTGAAAATTTCTACATTTTAAATATGCTCCATAAAATTTAAACCCCAAATTTTAGATAAAAGTAATAATATGAAACTGATTACAACTAAGTAAACCAAAATTGTAAATAAAGTCAAAATTATTTTAAAAATAAAAATAACAATAATTACTTTACATATTCCCTAAAACTTGCATACATGTTTTATATGAGATCACACTTGGGTATAGGGACAATGGTGAAAGTAGCCATTCACTTCCGATTCTTACTTTTAACTACATGGATCTAGCTTAATCACAAAGCACCAAAAATACTTTAAAAACTGTTAAAAAAAAATCTTCGAAAGAATAGTGAAGTAATGACTCATAAATCAAAAAAAGGAATTGGAGGGAATTGGTGGAATTAATGCACACATTAACTCAATTAACATACTAAGTTTTCACTTGTAAGTTCCACGCCCATATTGAATTATTAAACCAACATATTAAATTTCCAATTGTATGCACCCTCATATTGAGTTTTTTTTAATAATTACCTGCTTTATATATCACATGTAAATTTATAATACATTAACATGTAAAATGTAAAATATAATCTAACACATAACTATTAAGACAACGGAATGTAACATATAATTATTAATACAACTAACCTATTGAAATATAATCATAAATACACAAAATAGTCTCGAACTGTTTCTGACGTAACAACACTTCAAAGTTCAACCAGAAGATTAAAAGCGATAGACTAGTTGCTCCATCCACAAAGTAGTACAACTGCTAATTCTGACTTTATGAGAAAACATATTTCTGCAAACTTGCACCCTCATTTCCCAGGGTTATGGTGTGTCATTAGATTTGCTATGTCCATGTCCAGGAGGATTTCAGTGGCCAAGTTGAGGGCTATATCCTACTCGATTGACCGCGCCGTGTTTCTTCTTTTCCCTGTTAATCTCGTCGACTTTGACAACACGAGAAACTCCTCGGAGAATCTCAACAGAAGGCCGCGGTCGAACTTTCACCTTCGAAACGTTATGTTTCAGTTTCACGATTGGCTTCATAAGACTCGCTTCTTCAGCGGATTCATTTCTGTTTCCAGAAACTGTATCGAGGTGGGAATTGAACCCTAGATTAGGAGCACCTTCAATACTAAGCGAGACTGCAAGCAACGTAGAAAAATATAGTAAACTCATGCAAGTGAAGACCTTCATCATGATGCAACTAATTATAATTAATGATCAGCAAAACTGCAATCTTTGTAATGAAGTAAAAACTATGCCACAGAGAAAATATGAATCTATGAAAGATAAAGCATGACAGGAAACTAAACTGAGATCCTCAAAGCTGATATGCTGGCGAAGGCGTTTATATAATATATTCAGATCGATACCTTGGTGCTAACATTTAATAAATCTTCCTACGAATATATTACCTTTTGTAAGAATATTACCTTTTCTCGTCCAGTGGCTATCATTCGTCCCATTTAAAACATCAAAACATCAAATCAGTTCATTATTCTTTTCAAGATGATGACTGTCGGATTTCAACAGAGAAAGCCAAAGCTTAAAATCTGATCACCTTGGAGTCTGTGGGAAGAGAAAGCACAGCTTAAGAAAAGGCCAAACCTCATAATCTGACCTTGGAATCTGTGAGCTGGGCCGACAGAGAAAGCACAAGTAAAGGATGGTCAAACCTCCAACTATCTGACAAGTGTCAATAGCCTTCAAATGTTACGTTCCTCAACAGTGCATGTGAAATCCAAGTGGTTTTCATTTCCCAAAGAGAGGTACCCCAAAAGTATACAATAAAATTCAATTATGACAATGAATATCCATAACCATGATAAATATGCAATCGAACCAGAATCATCGAAAAACATAATTATTATGATAATCACTATGATAGGTAATGATGCAATATTAAACTTTTGAATAAAAAAAATTGTTTAAACGAAGGGAAACAACTTTTTAAGCAAAAAAATATTTTTATAGTGTTTAATAAGCATCTTACAATATAGCATCAAAGCATTAAATGTTGTTGCTGCGAGGATATGAATCTTTGGATTGACCATTAGATAAGATTCAACTATTCATATCCCCACCACACAACATAAATATTACTTATCAAATCCAAGATCCAACTATTCATATCCCCACAACACAAAGTTAGATTGTGAAGATTTGAACCATTGGATAATGGATTGAGAGTTGGATCAAATCCAATTGTTCATATCCTTATAACAACATTGAATCAGATCCAAAGTTCATATCCCCACAACCCAATATTAAATATTGTTGTTGTGGGGATACGAACCATTAGATTGATCCTTGAATCAGATCCAACTATTCATATCTCTGCAACAGTATTAAATGCTGCATTGTGACATACTTATTGAATATCTAACAACATTAAATGTTGCACTTGGAATGCTTATTGAATGTTGTTACTATAATTTTATTTTAATGTATAAGATTAATGTACATTATGAAAACAACCTTCCAAAATAATATTATAATTATTTAAAACATAATTATAAAACTATTATAAATTGTGAAGGTTCCCCTAAGATGCATCCCTCATTCTAACATTCTAACAATGCCGAGCTCAATCAACAAAACTTAAAACATTTTTTTGTTCTATTTATTTTCTTGCATAAAGTTAACAAAAACTTGAAACATCTTTTTTTTCTATTTTTGTATATATAAATTTAATGTAGATTGTGAAGGCAACCTCTCACATTAGGATGCATCCCTCGTCCTAGCAATGCCCAGCTCAATCAACAAAAGCTTAAAACATTTTACTGTAACATTTTCTTATGTCTATGAATGTTTTGTTAGTATTTATTGATTTGTGATATATACTTGTATCTTTTTAGTTCCTAAGTATTGATTTGTGATATGTACTTGTATCTTTTTGTCCTTAAGTTGGGTACATTAATTGTTTATCATTTATTTCCAGCTTGTGGATTTTGTATCTTAAATGGATCTAGATTGAATTCTCTTTTAAAGGTTATTTGGCTAGTATAACAAATTAAAACATTTTATTATGAAGATTTCTTATTTTTGTTATTGTTTTTTTTTTTTAATGTGTTGTGGATTCTAATTTATGTATAGTTTATGTACACTTGGAAACTACAATTAACCTAAATCAATTTTAAATAATCATAAAATTTAGAACTAGAAATTTAATTTCTTTCCATACTTAATAAATTCAAAATTAAAATAAATTTACAATAATTTAATAAAAATATATTTCATTTTGAAAAAATTTCCATGGTGAAGTGACTCATATGCTTCTTAAGTGATATTCTCCTCTCATTGCCTTTCCGTATCCACACTATACAAATATTTTAATATTCTTAAGGTGTACAGTGTAAATAATATTCTACTTTTTCCTCTTGTTTTGTTTCGAGTCTAGTGGAAATTTTTTTAAAAAACTTAGAATCATATATATTAGCTATAGAAATTGTATAATCTAGGTGTTATGGAGGTATTTAAGGGTGTCAACTCTATTTATAATTTCCAAAACTCAAATTGAACACTCCTAAATTTGAATTTTACCAAAAAAATTAACTCGGCACCAAAACCCATTAGAAAGTCCAAAATCAAAACATAGAATAAATAGACTACTCCCATTATTAACTCATATTCACATGAGCCATCAAAATTGAATTCATTTTATCCCGTAACCCTAATCTTAAAATTATAATTTAAAAATGGTCAAATAAATAAAAATTGAATTCATTATTTATGTAATAAAATAAATATTATTAACTTTTAAAAGAAATGTCACATGTTAACAATTCATTAGTGTTATGATTTAAAAAATATAGTGTTTCAATTTTATAAATCTATCATATCTAATTGAATTAAATTCAATTATGTAAAAAAGAATAATAATATATAACTTTGTAAATTGTTTTATTAATGAGTTTAGATCCATCTTAACTTTGAATCTATCATATACCTAGAGAGATCAAATCTCTTAAAATGCAAACCATCATGTACCTAGAGAGATCAAATCTCCTAAGGTGCAAACCATTTTTAGAATGCAAAATCTTGAGGAAAGGTTTTTGTAACATACCCTTTTTGCTGAAAAACATTTTATGTTGGAAACATTATGTTAAGTTTTATTGTGAAGTTTTATATTGGACAAGTGTCCAATGATGACTGTAATTTGCATAATATTTTATTATTTAATAAATAAAATAGGAGACAAACACCTAAGGGGACTGTTGAAAGAGTGGTTACTGACCCACTAGGTGTAATGGAATCTGGGGTAGAAGGCAATGGACAAGTGGCAGCATCATGATGCAACTAACTAGCTATTGGTATGGGACAACTCCCTTGAAATGTGGTCATAGTGCCCTGGAAGGTGGGATTGGAGCTTGAGGCTCATTTATTGAAAACTGACCACTAAAGACCTAGGCAGTGTATATAAGAACCATCAAATTATGAACTGAGGCTCATCACTTTTCCTGACGAGGAAAATTACCTTGGGGTTTTGCTGTGCTTGCACCCAAGAGATTTGGTGAGGGGATATGCTAAGTTTTTTATCATGTTGTGAGTCTGCCTATTACTATTGAGTGCATAAGTTACATTGCTGAGTGCAGAAGGCATATTTGAGTCCAGAAGTTATACTATTGAGTGCAGAAGTTATATTACTGAGTGCATTGCTTCTACACAGATTCCATCCATTTAGTGGTTCAGTAAGCAGGCTCAGGGGTCCAAAGGAAGCACGTAGTTTGGCTGCTTCTTCTGGAAAAGGTTGGGAGGAACAGGCCTCCTTGGGTGTTTGTCGACCTATCTTCATCTACAGGTTCTACTCATCTTTCTAATTCTAAGTAGTTAAAGTTTATATCTGCAATTATTGATTTACTATATTTAAGGATATTATCAAAACAAATGTATTTATTTTAGTTTCTAACCTAATTAGGATTCTGTATAATAATGATTATGTAAGATGAATTGAATAAAATAGTTTCTCTGCATTTTTCCCCATGCTAATGGATCTGCATCGTACTCTAGTACAGAGAAGAGATTAAGGTAGATGAATTGATAGGCATATTGTGAGATCAATGAAAAGATTAATACTGTTGTATTTCATTAGTTTTTCGTATCATTAAATTTATGTAGGAAATAACATAATTCTATGTCCTTTTATCATTCTTTCATCAGTTAAATATTTTAAAAATTTACTATATTTCTTTCACCAGAATGTATTGAAATAACAGCTGCAAAAACATTTATATTTCGTAAGTACAGAGTATTCTTACCCATTACTGTTATCAAGTATATATATATCTTGAAAACAAACAATTTTAAAATCTAAGTATTGAAATTATCTTTCTGTTACACAGTATTTAGGAAACCGTAACAGCTGCAATTAAAATAGCATCAGCAAACATTATATTACATTTCTAATCTGACAGTCACAAATTTAAATAAGGGTTTATTCTTCCATGTTTCTCTTTTCTAATCTTACCACAATTTTTCTATTTTAGTCAATAATAATTCTTATGCACAGTATTCATCCTTCTATATTGTTTTATTATTTAAACTACAGTTAATCCCTTTACTTATTGCATGGGATTAGAAACCCTAGTTCGTGGTTTCATCATTTTCTTAACTCATTTGCAACTGTTTAAACATAGAACTATTATTGTTTACCAAAACAGAGTTTTCATTTCAAAGTCTTTTCACATCATCATTTAAAAGTAGGATACTAAAATAATTGCAAAAACTCAGTACATAGTTGTAAACCAAAAACATTGACTCTCGGCACACGGCCAACACACATTTTCTTTTGACATACATGAAGTACTTTAAATAACATTTCCATTGCCATCAACCTAGTCACAAAACCGATTAACTCATTCATTCCTGGAGATTGATCTAAGAACATTTCGGCATCAGCTTGAGATTTCATTATCACATTATCAATCGAAAAACTTTAAACAGAAATAACCATATGAGTAGCCCGCTGAAAAACACCCATTTGCAAAAGCTAAACATTTTATTCTGAAATAAAAAATGCTCATCCCAAAACTACAGATTAAGGTTTGATCATTTTAACATAGGGTCAAAACCCTAGCTCTCGAGTTCTTCTTAAAAACACAGTAGCTACAAAAACGACAAGCTTCACATAGACTGGAGCATTGCTCTCAAAACCGAACACAAACACGATAATATAAGAAACATAGTTTTTGTATTATCCAAGATGGTGGAAGGGAAAAACTCTCTCCATGGCTACTTTCTTCTATTACAGTTTTTACATGGAAAATCAAACACCACAAATCTCTTGCCATTTGGGTCAAGTTTTTTATCCTCCCCAAGCTGCCAACATTTCACAAGCATTTCGACGAAGGACCAATCCTCAAGGAAAACACGAAGTCTCGTCACATTACACATGAAGGCCCATTATTCATCTAACCAGGGTCACAAGGTAACCACTTAGGCTTATCGGTCTATTTTGCAGTAGCCAACTATCAAAAACCTAAGCTGGTGAAGCCATCGATGAAGAGACCTTCCATTTGAAACAAGAAGTGGTCAAAACGAGTTTAAAAAGAAATCATTATATTCGAAATAACATTTGTTGATTTCTCAAATTAGTATCGAGGATGTAGGGTTCGAACCAGGGACCTTTCCTTTCAAGATTATCACTGGAACAGAATGCCAAGACAGCGCACACTACAACCTTTACTCCACCATCGAATGCAAAGAAGGGTGGAAACAACTCTCATTTCAACTACCACTAGATAAATAAGGAAAGCCAAGGACCGAATCAACTACCACGAAGACTTGGCAACTCACTCTGAAACTTCTAAGTGCAAAGTTGTTATTGTAAACTTCCCTCAAGAATACAGTCTTAAAGCTATCAACAGGTCATGGTTTCGATCCATGGAAACTCTTCACAAACACCTGCTATCAAACCCTGAAGGATCTCGGCCTGTCGGCCATTCCTCAGAGCCACTACACCGAATGTCGGGGAAAAACAATAACTTCATATAACATAATGGAGAGTAGGGTTAGAGCCCAAAGATCGAAACCCTTGCTAGATAAACGGTGGATATCACCGAAGGGTTTTCACGTGAACCCAAGCAACAACCAAGTTTAAATGATACCATCATTACCGTAGCCACCAAGGAGGACAGCTCAACCAAGCTTCAATCCAAAGGCTTACAGCTCGTCACGATGGTCAAAAACAACACCATACCTTCACGTGCCTAACACCACGTTGATGTCCACAGAGACATTCCATTGTCTCAACAGTTGTGATGTTAAATGCAAAGGGGACCGTTGTGCCTGCCAGCACGAAACTTTCATAGCATTAACTGTTACCATTTTACAATGTATCGATTCAATGGTAAGACTTCACAACTCTGCCAATTGTCATAATACATTGTGTTAGGACGAGGTTGTAATAGTTTAGTTGGCTATGATTCCATGGTATCATAAAGGGTCACGATTATGCACACACATATATTCAATATTTATAAATGTATCGGACTTAGCACTTATGAAATCTCATTATAACATGGATTTCTAATAGGAATTTAGTATATAGTTCCTAGGTTAACATTTAAATAGAATTTTGTATATATTTCTAGGTTAGGATTGAAATATGAAATGTATATATATTTCTAGTTTAGCATTGAATTACGAATTGCATGTAATGCTAGCATAGAATTGAAATAAGAATTGTATGTATTTCTTAGCATAGAATTGAAATGTGATTTGTAAATATTCCTTAGACTAGAATTTGAAAATATGATTTGCATATAGTTTCTCTAGGATAGAATTCAAATAACGATTACATAAAATTGTTAGGTTCTAAGCATACAAAGAAATGCATATAGATAAGGCGCACTATTTGTACTTAGCATTCATATATAGATATTGTCTATCTTTATAAGTTTTGCATTTTTAGAACTCAAAATAAAAATATATGAAGGTAAGAATTATGTTTATGCGATCTCATTTAAATATTTGTACAAAGAAATAAAAGAGCTAGTATAGGTTTATGTTTAGTTTAACCAAATTTTCTCACCAGGTGGCATGTTCTATAATTTGTATCTTAAACATTAATACATGGGAGATTACTGAAAACTATTTAAAAACTCTTTGGTCACTTGTCGCAAACACTAGCCCTTACCTATAAACTGCAACAAGTACGATTCAAATGCTTTAGCACGAATGCTAAGTAAGCCTCGGGGCATCCGTAGGACCCCTTCATCATCAACAAAGAACAATAGTTAATACATTTAGAACATACATCATTGCATCAAACAATAGAAGGATTGTAAAAGTACAGTTGAGTAAGAATGACATCAAAACACAGATATTAATCATCTAGTTGCAAACATTACACTTTTAACCAGCACAGTATTTATTACAGCAGGATGACATTAAGCATTATTATATTCTGCACAGTTAGAGTATGCATTAATTGCTATATCGAAAAATTTAAATTTTGTGAATTTTGGGATGTTACAGTTTTCACCTTGAGGTCAGCACATGATATATCTAGATGGATCTAAGTTGGTATTTGGGTTGATGCACAAGCGTTAACTCCTTTAAAGACACTTTAGTTGCCACATAAACTGCAAAATAGAAACCTATGAATTTAAGAGGCAATTAGAGCTACTTGCATAATGAATTTTCAGGATAATACAACATATATGTATGTGTGCATGCAAGAGGGTGTGTGCAAGCTAATGATGGTCTCTTTTGACACATTAGATGCAATAGAAAACTAAAAAAACAGTCATCCATCAACTTATATGGATATTTTGAGACACATACACAATGAATCTTGCAATAAGTAAAAAAGATGAAACGTAGGAAATTGAATCACGTTTCCGAATATATAATTTTTTCCTATTGAAAATGTTCTTAACTATCTAAAGTTTGATCTTTTTTAATAGACACTTTTTATTTTTTGGACAAATTATAAGGTATATTTTTTTGTGGGTGCAACCTTTGAGTGCCTAAATGATGGAATCAAGTTACAAACATTGGTACACATATAGAGAACATCCATTACTAGTACAGCGCTATTTTTCAAAAAAAAATTAATAATTAATAATAAAAAAATTAATTATCTAAGTGATCGAACCTCAAAAACAGTACACTAAGTGTGGGTGCAGCCTTTGAAGGTCTTAATACAATTATTTCGAAACGGTTTTTTTTATAGCATGTAGAGGTCGATGTCCTTTAGTGCACCATACAATTTTTTTTTAAAATGTTTGAGAAACAAAAGAGTTATAGATGAAACAGTAATAGTGTTTTTTTTTAGTTAAGGAGTCACGACACAAAAAAATAAGAAAAAAATAGAAAATATATATATATATATATTCTTTTTAAAAATTACATATTTGGAATCTGCAGAAAAATGCAACCTATGTCTAAAATTTCATATAAAGGGATGGTGTACGACATGCTGTAACCAATAGCTAAACACATGCATATTGAGAAAAATAGTGAGATGTGTAAGTAGCTATGGTTTACCATATTCCATACTACAGGTTTGGTTAGTTTGAAGTTAATTCTGAAGCAAACATATAGGAAGAGTGATGACACCTGGACATGTGACCAGGCTTGGTCTTAGTGCTAAGAAACGCGAGTGCGTTTATTTTAAATTCAAATTTTCCTTTCCCGCCTATATTGGTGCCATGAAAACCAAAATGCGTGCGCGTTTTAGCTCTACAAAATGCGGATGCATTTTATCTCTACAAAACACATACTATCTCTACAAAATGCGTATGCGTTTTGTAGAGATAAAACACGCGCGCGTTTTGTAGAGCTAAAATGCATGCACATTTTGGTATAAATCAAATTTACTTGAGGGGTAAGGGGGAGGAGGGGGGTTGGGGGGTATGGGTTTAGGGAGGATTAGGGTAGTTAGAGGGAAGAAGATGTATGGGATTGGGGTAGAGAGAGATATGGGAAGGTGGTAAGTGGTAGGGGGAGGGCGATTACAAGAGACAGAGAGTGAGAGGGGTAAGGGTAGGGGGAGTAGGATAGATAGAGAGAGAGGGGTAGGGTTAGGGGAAGTGAGAGAGATAAAGAGAGTGTCATAGGGTGTGTTTATAGGTAGGGAGAGTAGGAGGTGTGTTAGTGGTAATCAAAGTGAGATAAATAGAGAGGCGAGGGTGTTAGGGTGTTGGGGGAGAGAGAGAGGGGTAAGGGTAAGGTGTATGTGGAGGAGTAAGGGAGAGAAAGAGTGAGAGATGGGGCTAGTAAGGGTTAGCAGGGAGAGGGGGGAGAGAGACAGAGATAGGGACGGGGATTAAAGGTAGGGGGAGGAGTAAGAGGATGAGAGAGTTAGACAGGGAGTTAGTACGAGTTATGGAGATGAGAGAGAGAGAGAGTAGAGGGGTTAGCTGCACGAGAGAGAGAGGGGTGGGGGTGTTAATGGATTGGAGCTGAGAGAGATGGGTAGGGTATACAAGTAGGTGGAGGAGTAGATAGAGAGAGATCCTAGGGGTGGAGGGGGGGAGGGTGTGGGTGATTAGGGGTAAGGTGAGGAGGGGGGTTGGGGAGAGAAAGTGATAGAGATTGTGGTGGGGGGAGGCGTAGAGGGAGTAGTGGTGTTGGGGGAGAGAAAGAGATAGAGATCGGGTGGGGGGAGGGATAGGGGTTTAGGGAGGATTAGGGAATTTAGAGAGAAGGGAAGTATAGGGTGGGGGAAAAGAGAGAGAGAGAGTAGAAGGGGTGTAGTAAGTGGCATGGGGAGTAGGATTATGAAATACAAAGAGAGAGGGGTTTAGGGGTAGAGAGAGAGAGAGAGAGAGGAGGGGGTGGTTATGGGGAGGGAGAGTATGAAGGGGGTTAGGGTTTGTGATAGTGTGAGAGAGATTTTTGGGGATGTTATTAGGGGTTTTGGGGGGGGAGAGAGAGAGGTGGGGGTTAGGTGTAGGTGGAGGAGTAGTGGATAGAGACGGTGAGAGATGGGATTAGTGTGGGTTAGGGGAAGAGGGGATAGAGAGAGAGAGAGAGAGGAGGGTGGGGTTGGTGGTTCGGTGAAGGTTAAGGGGTAGCGAAAAGTGATATCAAGAGAATAGATTGGTAAGGGTTAGATGCGATATGCGGAGAGAGAGAGAGAAACAGAGAGAGAGAGAGAGAGAGAGAGAGAGAGAGAGAGGAGGGAGAGAGGAGGAGGAGGAGGAGGAGGAGGAGGAAGAGGGGGTGAGAAAGTGAGGGAGGGGGTTGGTAAGGGTTAGGGAGAGGAGGGGGGGAATGGGGTTAAGTGGTAGCGGGAGTAGAGGTGCAACTATAAAAAATGACACGATCTCAACCACCATCCACACATTCAAGGATCACGAATGCTCCCTCACCAACTGAAATTCGAATTTGGTTGTTCAGGCATTGAACAGCCCCCTTTGTGTACATTGGAGCTACTTCATGAGGTGATGGGGTTCACACTTGGATTTATATTTTTTTGGCCACCTCTTGGCCTATAAAAGGAATCCATGGGAACACATCTAATAGGATAAATCTAGAACAAGGTTATGCTGCTGAAATTGTGTTGGAACTTCTTCCACCTCTTCCAATACCTACTAGCATCCTTCAAGCTCCCTTGCCGCCTTCCTCCAAGGGGCAAGTGTTTCTCCCACTTGTTATTTCAAGTTATTTAGCATTTAGTGTGGACAAAAAGGACCTCCCTAAGGGATATTTTTGGCTTCCCTTGAAGTCCACACCTCCTAGGTGACACTTCATGTGACAAGCTTGACCATTGGGTAATCTAAATTGGTTCTATCATTTGGATCTTGTAGTGGTTTGCATATTCTCATTCCCTTTTCTTTGTTTCAAGTTATTTTCAAGTTTTGTTTTATTTGTTTTTATTTTTCTAAGAGCCTTGTAGGATCAATTTGGAGTCACTCACATTTTCTTTTTGTAACACAATATTGGGCCTTGTTAACAACCTCAAAGGGTTTCCCCCAAAGTGGGAAGTGTTACACCTTTGTGCAAATTTTCCCACAACACTCTCAAACCATGTAAAATGTTTGCTAGAGTATTTATTAGGGTGTAATCTCTAACAAATATATATTTGATTAAAAAATTATTACCTTCTTGGTAGTTTGATTAGGGTCCCACCAATGCATAAAAAATATGATCTAAGGCTACCAAGGATATGTGTTGGATCTTGAGCTTGGATGAGGCACACAAAAAATGAGCTCTATGGCATTCTCAAAATATTTGATCAGGTAACACTTAAAAAGTCAAATAAGTCAAATATGCTAATATGATAGTGAGATTATGTGGATGTAAAATATGTAAGAGATTTAATGTCATAAAAAGTTACATTATATTAATAAATAGATGAAATATAACTAAAATGAAGATGAATTTAGTCTTTATATGTCAAAGGCAATTTGCAGATGTAGAATCTTTATAACATCCCCATCCAGTAATCCCAACCATAGGTCATAGATCAACGAATAGTAACTGTATTAGCCCACTACAAAACTTAACGTTATTGTTGTAATAGCCTAAGCAATCAACTAACCGCTCTCTTCAATCATGGAATGCCCAATATGTTATTTTCTTTTCTTTTTTTTGTTTGTTAAGTGAGATATGTGTAAAATTTATTTATTTTATAAAATATTTTTAAAATAAAAATGTCTTTCAAAAATAAAGGAAAAAATTGATTTGGATAATAAACATTAACAAAATTTAAATTTAGGTATGCAAGTTTAATATTAATTTTGTTTCATTTGTCTTTTATTTTTACTTATTTTTAGTTATTCTTTATTTTTAGTTAAAGAAATTGTGTCCTGTATTTATATCTATATAAGCTATTAATTATTTTTTATATTCTTTTTTAAAATCAATCATGCCAATACACTTGTTTTATTATCCTACAATCTAAAAAAATCATATTTATTACTCTACTCCAAATTCTAAACTATAAACAAATATCCATATAATAATAATATTTCATTAAAATCATAAAACCTGGGCTCTTTAAAATCAATACTGCTTTTTTATAATTAGAAACCTAAAGCATAAAAGCTACGGCTACTGTAATTTTATGCCATCTTAATGGTAAGTCTCTGACGTGGATTCTATATTTGGCTACGTAAAGCTACCATAGCTTTAATTTTCAATCTGGATACCGTCTGTAAATACTAACAGCTATACAACCCCTGTTTCTGCAATGGCGGCAGGTAATGTCGCTATGCGGACTTTTTCTTTAAATCACACTTTGACTATTAATTCCAGAGACCTTTGAATGGTATTTGTCGAATCAAGCAAGCAAAGACTCAGATCACGAGTTAGTAGTGTAGGTATTATCTGCATTCATTAACTTTTCGACAAAGTTAGATCGGACCTGAGATGAGGGCATCTAATCGGATCGGCTTCGCAAACTGGCAAAGTGGCCACATGGCGCGCTCGAATTGGCCACGATAATCCTCCTGGACACAGGGAATCTACTGACACACCATAGTCCTGCGAAATGCAACTGCCAACTTGCTTTGAATCTTCCTGGACACAGGGAATATAATTTTTGTGATTAAAGTAGGTCTTTCCCAATTGAGAACATACCTATGACTAGGTACATAATGTACAAGAAAAAAATAGATAACTTGGGAGACCGAAGACTTCCAAATTAAATTCTACTCAAAACCACCTAAGGCTCAAGGGAGATTGGCATAATGATGCCATGTCTTGATTGAAGATGTGGGGGAGATGTGGTGTGATCAAAATTTAGAGGATTAAAATAAAATTAAGATATTGTAGAGTTCATATAAGTTAATGTACCATAATCTTGAAAATCAAAATTATCTCTCTATTTTAACTAGCATAACGAAGAAAATCCACAAAGTGAAAATGAGAACAAACTCTCAAGTTTTTTTAGCACAAAATAAAACTCTAAGAAAACCAAGTAGGTCCTTACTTTGTGATACAAAAATGTCAAAATTTCACATCTTCACATAGATACATATGAAGAAGTAAATTTAAGCTTAATAAAAAAATATGGGGCATTGTATTAATTAAGTATTACAAAGTGTATTAAGTATTTCATATAAATAAGTAAACCGTTCATAAAAGTGAAAATAAAATATTGTTCTTTCAAATCTCTATATTCTTAAAAAAAGAGTAAACACTAACTTTACAAATAAAAATCAATAAAATTTAATGAATAAACAATTATTGTTTTCAAAATTGTGATAATTGTTTGTTTTTTATCTTTTTTAGGATAACCAATAAAAGACTTTTTTTAAGAAGTTATATAAAATAAATTAAAACAAAAAATTTATATTAAAAAAAAAACAATTAGAGTGCTTAATATTTTTGTGAAATAGTAAAGGTTGTTTCTATGGTTTCAATGTTTATTAACATATTATTTAGTCAATTTCTTAAACTACTAGTTTTTATCTCAACATGTGAGATAATAGAATAATTTGTCACCTACATTCATGAGGAAAAGGTTAATATCAAAGAAATGCTTATCTAAATTAAAAACACTTCATGATAATCTTAAGAACAAGAAGAAAATCATTAAAATGATGAAGATATTTTAAGAAGATTCAAAGCATTACAATGATGCACATATTTGGTGTTAGTTTAGTTAGCAATAAATAATAGATATACATAGTTTAGGGTTCATCAATTTTGTGATACCATGTAGTTTAAAAAAAATTACAATTTAAAAGTAATTTCCATAAATAAATTCTTTAATTTGAAAATTTCTATTACTAAATAAAATTAGTGAATTATATATAAAATATTAGAATTACATTTTAACTATGCTCCATAAGATTTAAATCCAATTGATTCCAATTGGGTGAACCAAAATTGTAAATAAAATCAAAATTATTTAAAAAATAAAAATAACAATAATTACTTTACATATTCCCAAAAAACTTGGATACATGTTTTATATGGGATCACACTTGGGTATATGGGACAATGGTGAAAGTAGCCAGTCACTTTAAGTAGTTCCGATTCTTACTTTTAACTACATAAATTTAACCCAACCATAAAGCACCAAAAACTACCTAAGGATCTGTTTGGCACAATAATCATAGGTAAAAAAATTCTTCTAGGGAATGGTGGAGAGAATGACCTCAATGGCTCATGAATGGTGGAGAGAATGACAATTTAATGGCTCACTAATCAAAGATGGGGAATTGGTGGAATTAATGCAGATTAACTCAACCAACATATTAAGTTTTTACTTGTAAGTTCCACCCTCATATTGAGTTATTAAACAAGTATATTAATTTTTCACTTGTAAGTTGTACCCTCATATTGAGTTTTTTTTTAATAGTTGCCTTCTTTAATAAATCACATATAAATTTAAAATATATTCACATGTAAAATATATAATCTAGCACATAACTATTAAGACAATTGAATGTAATACATAATTATTAATACAACTGAATCTATTGAAATATAATCATAAATACAAAATAGTATCGAACTCTTTCTGACGTAACAACACTTCAAAGTTCAACCAGAAGATTAAAAACAACAAACTAGTTGCTCCATCCACAAAGTAATACAACTGCTAATTTTGACTTAATTATGAGAAAACATATTTCTGCAAGCTTGCACCCTCATTTCCCAAGGTTATGGTGTGTCATAAGATTCGGTATGTCCATGTCTAGGAGGATTATCATGGCCAAGTTGAGTGTCATGTCCTAGTCGAATGAGCGCACCATGTTTCTTCGTTTTCCCGTTAATCTCATTGACTTTGACAAAACTAGAAACTCCTCGGAGAATCTCAACAGAAGCCCACGGTCGAACTATCATCATCATCATCATCATTTTCATTGATATGAACAACAAACAATTTACATCCTTTCCTAGCACACTTCTTTAATTGTAAAGCATATATTTTCCTAGTAAGAACTTTTTTAGGAATCCCTTTAACAAGTCTATTTTCACCTTTTTCATCAATACAAGTGAAAGTTTTCTCAAAGCAAATCAATAGAACTCTATGCTTTTCTAACCAAACCATCTCAATTAATACATCATATGATCCTAATGGAAAAAAATTTAAATCCACTTTTGTAACCAAATCATGCATATAAATTTCACAACTAGAAATAAAGTTAGTTACCTTTCTTTTTGTTCCTATGGATAATTGCAGTAGCCATAACTTTTCAAAATAATACTTTTTCATTTTACACAATTCTACTAACTTAAGATATGTGTAACTCAAATTAGATCTAGAATCAATTAACATAGAAATAGGTTTGTCAAATATCTCACCTTCAACTTCTATCATTGAAGGTTGGTAGTCCGCTTGATGATTGTCCAATTCCACACTTATCTTCGGGATGTTCCGAGAAACCTCTCCAATTGTGGATGCTTCTTGGACAATGTGCATACTTCAATTATCCCTCTTATGAGGACAATCCTGATAGAAATGACTCTCTCTACAGCCCCAACGTTTTAAAAGTTCTCTTTTTATGTCTTCATTTTCCTTATTAAAGAGATTGTCTTTATACTCAGTTTTAATTGGTTGATGTTTATTTCTAAAAGTATTCCTCTGAAAATTCTTATGTTTATTGAAGGGATTGAATTCTCTTCTTTTAAAATTACTCACTTCTCTTTTCTTGAAATTATAAGGATTTTCATGCTTGCTTGTAAATTGATCATAATTTAGTTTGGCCTTCCTCATTGCTTCATATAATGATTTTGGGTTACCAAACTCTAATTTATCTTTATATAAGCTAGGTAAACAACCTAGGAATCTTTGAATTTAGGTTTCTCTTCATTGAGGTAAGGCACATATCTTAACAAAAATGGGAATTTTGTACAAAAATCATGCATGGAAATTGAACCTAATCTTCACTCATAGAATTATTTTTCCTTTCCCTCATAGTATTACTCTGAAAGATACTATTTTTAAACTCTTTCTTGAACCAATTCCAACTAAATTTTCTATCATTAATTCTTTTAGATCTTTTTAACTCCCACCACCAAATATCAACCTTCCAGACTAGATTGAATATGATCATTTTTCCCTTCATAGAATTTGAATAGTTATACATGGTAAAATATTTCTTCATCCGAGATAGCCAAGCTTTAGCTTCTTCTCCATTCTTGACTTCACCGTCAAAGGTAGGAGGTTTTATCTTTTTATATTCTCATGTTATATCGTTTTATATTTTATCTTCCTTCGTCTACCTCAGAGCTACTACTAGTGTCTTCCAACTCACTAGCTATAGGGATTTCGTTAGAGGAAGGATATTCAAAGGGAGAGTCATCTCGTTTACGTTTCTTTTTATATTTATCCTTAGATATTTCATTCAATTTAAACAATAAAGCTTCATTAAGATCTTCTTGAGTTCTCATCACTCTCTCATGTTCAGTTTTGAAGTTTAGAAGTTTAGCTTATAAGTCTCTTACCATGTGTAGAATCTCATTGGATTTATCATTAACATTATTACTTTTTTTTGTTCCTCATCATTAAGTTCAACCCAAATCAATGGGGTAGGGGATCGTCTTCTGGCCATCTCTTCCTGCATATTAGTAAAACAATTTTCTTCTATACAAGTAAGAAGAACAACATACATACACCATTAGTTTTTATCATAAAATAAATGGACTGCATAAGACCAAGTATCGTATCTTAAGCTCTAATACCACATTGTAACAACCCCAAAATACTATAAATGTGGAAATTTTAAAAAAAATTCACTATACTGAATGATAGCTAGTAATTTGTATAATTCCTTTTATTACAAAATGATACTAAACATATATAATTTTTTATCTTGATTATATTTTTGGGAGTTATACTTCTTTTCCATTCCAAAGATCATATTCATACACTTATTCCTCAACCCTGTTATATATAAATGACACTTTATCCAAACATATGAAAACTCATTGGTAAATCATATTACTTTCAAAATATATTGTGCGGATGAAATCCAATTAAGATTTCCAGCCTATAAGTTTGTCTTTTAATTGGTCTGAATCTATTTTAGAAGTTGACATCTTCATTTCAATATCACCAATACAACTTACTCACTATTTTAAGGAAATTTATTTAACATATTACCAAGAACAATTTCCTACAATATTTCAATACATAAACAATATAAACAATTTGTCTCAATTACAAATAATATTGCAAACTCATATATCTATATATGAATAACTACAATGACCACAACATTTCTCTTTTCAATGATCACAATATATATATATATATATATATATATATATATATATATATGTCGAGAGAGAGAGAGAGAGAGAGAGAGAGATACACATATATGAGAAAACACAACCACTGTTACATTACAGGTGACTAAAAGGACACTGGATCCTCCAGTAATTTGCTTTGACGTCCCTGTTGGCATGTTTGACGGTGTTGCACAACAAGGTATTTGTGGTGTGGGCTGCCTATTGATACTGGATCAGGAGTAATTTGTGGAGATGTCTTTAGGTTGTTGTCCAGGGAACAATTCCAGATTAGAATTGATAGCTTTATGGGGATTTTTATCATTGGCAAAAACATATGGGGTACAAAGGATGGACATCATGGGTGACTCAATTGCTATTATTAATTGGACTACTGGTCTTCATCGACTACAAGTTCCAACTCTTATCCATTGGAAAAAAATGATTACTCGTCTTAAAGAATCCTTTATTTCTCTGAACTTTAGTCATGTTAGCCGGGACTAAAACAAGAGGGCAGACACATTATCAAAGATGGGGCTACAATTAAGTGAAGGAAAGGCCAAGATCAGCCCACTATCTGAGGAACCATCTTTTGGAGGAAAAGGAAACAGTCTTATACTGATTTCCTAGCTCTTTTTTTCTTTCTTTTTCTGTATTTGGTTTTATAGATTAGTTCATAAGGATACTTCCATTTTGATGGATCGCTTCGAGTCAAATTTGGGAGATTATCACTCGAATTATGATTAAGGTCATGGTCATATCAGTGGATAGATTGCTAAACTATGTCACTTGTTTCCTTTTTGGTTATATTAGTTTTTGATTTATCTGATAGTTAGTGATGGAATATTGCATTACCGCATATTCAAATATGTATGTTTTGGACATGATTCCCCGTATAGTTTCTTTGATTCACCTATGAATAGCAAGAGACTCTTTTTTCGTCTGGAAAAAAAACAACCACTATTACATTATATAGCTATATATATATTTATAAGTAAATATAACCACAATCATATTTAACTTTTCAATGATCATATATATATATCCAGTATATTAACTTTTACATTTTAAATAAAACTCACTTCCCTATGTTTTCATTCAACCACTTCCCAATCATTGATATCCATGATCGACAATTATTAACAATCCTTATATGAATATGGCGACCCTATCAACATGATTGTCATAATAAATTAAGTGAGAAGGCATCTAAATATTCTAGCATTAATCATATAGAAATAGAGTATCAAATATATGCTCCATATGTTTTACCTAAACTATCGGTTAAGTCGATGTTATATAAAAATATATAACCTTATAAGATATATAATTATATATCTTAATATTAATACTAATATGTAATGTTTATATATAATTATATATCTTAATATTAATATTAATATTTAATGTTTATATATAATTATATATCTTATTATGTTATATATTTTTACGTCGATAGGCGTATTCTTTTAACTTTTGGGGGTGGGGGCTGGGTGGCAGATTTATTGTACATTTAATAATCAACGGCTAGATTTTAAAGGTGGGGAATATGCTTCGTCTAGTGCATTAATGAAGGATTTAGATATGTTGTGTTAACTCACACGCATCTTTAAATTCAAACGACGCATAGTTATTTCAAATAATTTATTAAAATAATTACAAATGCCAAGTGTTTCTTCCCACTGCTGGAATTAAACCATCCCTCAACTCTACTCCGCCTTTACGATATGCTGCGCTGAACGACCATCCCTCAGCTCCACTCCACCTGTACGATATGTTGCGTTGTACGCCCGCTCGACCACTCAACACCCCACTTGGTAATGTAACGCTCAAATGTCCCTACTGTGCTATTAAATTTCCTGCAAGACACAATCACCCCAGACGATAGTGCAGAGGAGCCAGCGTGTAGAAAAGCGAGCCTGCATCACAACAGCCACCTGCAGAAGGGATCAGAGCGAGTGTGCATCTTCAGCAATAGCCACCAGCAGAAATAGGTACGGATCGGACCGAGAGACTATTGGTTTTTGTAATCACAGACCTATGTAGAACGATTTGTACTTGTTTGGGTCTTATATTTCTTTACAACCCAGAAAAAGAAGGAATGTCGTTGCATGTTAATTACAGCATTCACCCCTCATACTCAGGTTGACTCTGTACTTTAAATTGCAGTGCTCGATTTGCACATACCAAGATCGAAATTGTTTGAAGGGTTTTCTGAATCAAATTAGCGAATGTTGGGTTAATCGTTTTCCTATTTCAGATTGTTGAATAGTTATAGATAACAGAGATCGAATTGTGAATTCTATGAATCTAGTGGTCAAGGCACCTCACTTCCAGATTGGATACGCACTTCAAACTCTGACCTGAGATTCATACTAATATTAACTGGTATTTAAATTTCAATGTTTAAAGTTTCCACATATAGAGCGACCACCGACGATTGAAACCCTGTGTTGAATCTGTATGACAATTGCAGAAGCTCATCTTAGTCTCAGATTGATTAGATTGTTTATAAATTTAGTGCATGGCCTTGATATCAGATCGATTGGTTAGAGTAGATTTCCATACTCGGATATTTCCTCGGTAGGTTCGGTGGTTGATTTATACTTGTATCCAGTCTCAATTCTGGATCGACTCCCCTAGATACGATTTCTACAGTCTGTCTCAAACCCCGAACGAACCACTGTGGGTAAATTTTATAATTTTTGAACCGATCTCTATGCTCCTTATTTATTTTTGTTTTGGTCAAATGTCTACCATTCTTGTTTTCCACCCTGATCAGATTGATCTATTTCAAATGGTTGTTGTGATAAGTATGAATCCCCGGACTTGCCATTACCATAATTTCTGCAAATCTTTACGGCGGTTCAGATCTTAGATGTCCGAGTTGTAATAGAACTAATTCATTACCTCCCCTACCAGATCTGACAGATCCCATTATCATCAGGTAATCCCTACTCTGCACTACCTACGTCTCTATTGTATCGAAGTCTAAGCCCTGGAACCGATTTATAGATTTAATTTGAGATCAATGATATGTGACTACGTTCAGTCTCTCCCCTGTGCGTCCCCGAGATTGTTGCGTATGTTGGAAAATTTTAAAAATGTAATAGTATCTTTAGTAGTCCGTCTATCTCAACAGAGCTGTCGACAGCTTGATGGAGACAGCTGGACGATCCGAGGGTTGAGAAATCTTCGATACTGAGCTCGGAGTCTAATAGACAGTGATCTCCAAGAACTTAAGCTTTCAATTTGTGTTCAAAACTCTTTTGCTGTTATGAATTACCGTGGTTGAATTCTGCTTGATGAACTGTCGATTATGTTTTCGACATTTGAAATTTACATGGATAACTACGATCCCAGAAATCAGTTGACGGCTTATAGGCAATTAATTATGTTATTTCCTTGGGTAAAGATAGTAGAAAAATCATGGACAATAAATTAAAAGAATTTGGGAACATTATGATCTTAGCATATGTAAGAGAAATGCAAGAGTAGAGTATATTGTGTTATGATTACGTCTCATTTCAATACATTATAAATACCACTTTTAAATTGGAAATCCTTTGAATTATATTTAATTCCTTAGATTAAATATATGTGAGCATATCAATTGAGATGTATGCAATGGTAAGGTTCTGTCGATAAGAAATTAGAATGAATGGATTTAAATCTACGGTCACATTTAAATGAATGAAATAATAATCCCAATTTAAGTGCATACCATCAATCATGTGTAGTATCTAAGAGCATGTGTTTCCCATCTCTCTACCAGTGCATTCAGCTAGAGGTTAACATCTTCTATTGTTATTATTTTGGAAGGAATCAACCGGTTGTTGGATGATGACAACTGAACGCGATCCCCACGCGATCCGGTTTTTGAAATTCATATGCTTCTATGATTTGATCTGAAAAGTTATGTAGCCATAATTGACAAAAACTGTCAATATGGATATTTTCCAGAATACATGAGAATTGAATTTTATTTTGTAATAAATCTAACAAATGTGTTTATATCAACACTTTTGCAGATTCAGAACCATATCAGTGACTGTGATAGGTTTAGCAGTGAGTATAGTGCAGTTGAGAAACCTTTGATCTCGGTTGGGCCAAGAAGGTCATCATCATGGATGATGCACAAGATCCTTATGAAGTTGAAGCTGATGCAATGGGAGAGAATATACATATTGAGAATGAAGAGACTGAATCCAATGGTAGGAGAAACCAAGTGACTCCCCCATACATTGCAAAGACCATGCGGATCCTAAGAGTGAAGTTGCAGAGTTATAGAGCAGACAATGAGAGGTTGCTTAGAGCTCAAGAAGAGCATAATCAACTAAATGCAGCTATGCTACAAAGTATGACAAGCATTCAGAGGAATATTAACTCCGGACATCATTCTGAAAATCAAGAGAAGAGTGGGAGTAGCTCAAGGAGGAAATCTCACAAGAGGTCCCATAGTTCAAGAAGGATTTCTAGTGGCAGGTCATATACGCCAGAAATATCTTCTAATGAGTCATCTGACTCTAAGGATTCCACTGAAGGATCAAGCTCTTCATCTCATAGGAAGAAGAGGAAGAGGTCTCCAAAGTACAACTCGCATGAAGAATTTAGGAATTCCAAACCTACTGCATTTGATGGTGAGATAAAATATGGCCAAGAAGATGAGGCTTGCATTCTTGGGATGAAGAAGTATTTCCAAGTCCAAGACAACTTTGGTAATATGAAAGAAAGAGTGGCTATCTTCAATCTGAATGGGAGAGCATCTATATAGTGGGATCACCTTAGGAAAGTGAATAAGATCAATGAAAGGAAGATAGTGTGGAAGCAATTCAAGAAATACTTCAAGCAAAAGTACCTCTCTGATAGGTAGTATGATGGAAAAATTAAAGAATTCCATGAGTTGAAGTTGGGACAAATGACGATGGAGGAGTATGCAAATAAATTTTTGGAGCTGCTAAGATATGTCAAGTATATCAAGGATGATAAGGTCAAAATTCAATGTTTTCTAAGTGGTCTTCCTCAATCCTACAACTATAGAATTGAGTTTGATGAGCCTCAAAATCTAGATGAGACCATAAGGAAGGCCAAGTATTGTTATGATCAAGCCAAAAGCAAGCCAGATTTCCATAAGGCATGGAAAGACAAGAAGAATGAGAAGTTTGAGCAAAGAAAGAAGGGGTTCAAGCCTCCTCATTTCATAAATCAACCAAGGTATCTACCACAAGTTGTGACAAATCCAGCGAAGATGATGGGAGACAAGCTAAGAGAACCACTTCAATGTTGGGGATGTGGAAAGGACCATTTGCTTAGAAATTCTCCACATCGGAATGGGAGTGCAAAGCAAGTTCACAAAATTCAAGAGGCTGAAACAGTGGGTCAAGTGGCAAGGACTGTCCCTAGGATCTATGCAGCACTAGAGGACCGCCAAGCAGATGTGGTTGAGGTTGAAGGTAATATTGTTAAGCAGTCTATTTCTATTTTGATTGACCTTGGATCTACTTACAGTTATATCAGTCATAAAATTGTTAAGATTTGTGCTTTTAAGAGAATCAAGCATAGTAAGTCATGGTTGGTTCAACTAGAGACGGGAACCAAGAGAAAAGTTAGTGAAATGGTGGAGAAAAGTTCATTAGAAATGGGTGGACTATCCACTTGTGCAAATATAAATATTTTACCACTTGGTTCGTATGACATTCTCATTGGAATGGACTAGTTGGAAGTTAAACTTGACTGCTACAACAAGAGTTTTGACTACATTGATGATGAAGGAAACCCAAGGGTTGTGAAAGGAATTCCAAAGAAAATTTATGTTAGGGATATTTCAGCCATGCAACCGAAGACATTTTGTAGAAAAGGTTTTCAATTGTATGCAGCCCATATATTGGAAAAATCAGAAAATGAAATTCCAAAATTGGAAGACTATCATGTGCTACAAGAATTCAAGGATGTGTTTCATGATGAAGTTCCAGGACTACCTCCCAAGAGGGACATTGATTTCACAATTGATCTTGTGCCAATAGTTGCGTCAGTGTCTAATACAAGTTATAGAATGAGCACACCATAATTATTAGAGTTGAAAATGCAATTGCAAGAATTATTGGAAAAGAAATACATAAGTCCAAGAGTGTCTGCATGGGGAGCACATGTATTATTGGTGAAAAAGAAAGATGGTACACTCAGGTTATGCATTGATTACAGGCAGTTGAATAAAGTGAGGGTGAAGAACAAGTATCCATTGCCTCAAAGCGATGATATTTTTTATCAAATGAAAGGATCCAAAGTATTTTCAAAGATTGACTTGAGTTCTGGTTACCATCAAGTCAGGATCAAGGAAAAATATATTCACAAGACAACCTTTAGAACAAGGTATGGACACTATGAATTTGTAGTGGTGCCATTTGGTCTCACTAATGCACCAGCTATCTTCATGTGTCTCATGAATAGCATTTCCCACAATTATTTGGACAAGTTTGTTCTTGTTTTTCTAGATGGCATTCTTATTTATTCCAAGAATGAAGAGGAACATGAGGAACATTTGAGAACGGCTTTTCAATTGTTAAGGGAACATAAGTTGTATGAAAATTTGAGCAAATGTGAATTTTACAAAAATAGAATGCATTATTCGGGTCACATTATTTCATAGGAAGGGATATCAGTGGATCCGGAAAAGATTGAATCCATCATGAATTGGCCAACTCCAAAGAATGTCACAGATGTGAGATCTTTTATGGATCTTGCTGGTTACTATAGAAGATTCATTGAAGGATTATCCAAGGTTGCACACCCAATCATTTCTTTGCAAAAGAAGGGAACAAAATTTGAATGGACCCAAAAATGTGAGGAAAGCTTCCAGCTGTTGAAGAAGCTTCTCACAAGTGCTCCAATTCTAAAAATTGCAGACCCAGATAAATAATTTGTGGTGTGTATAGTCATGCAAGAAAATCATGTAGTGTGTTATGAGTCTAGAAAATTAAAAGAGCATGAAAAGAATTATGACACACATGATTTGGAACTTGCGGCCATAATTCATGCTTTAAAAATGTGGACATTATTTGATGGACAACAAATTTGAATTGAGAACAGACCATTGTGGTTTGAAATATTTATTTGAGCAGCCAACATTAAATGCAAGGCAAGCTAGATGGCTAGAATTTTTATGTGAATTTGATTTTGAGATCAAACACATAAAAAGAAAAGAAAATAAAGTGGTTGATGCATTCAACAGAAAGGTGCATGAAATGCATGTGGCATCCATCACAACTTGCCAATTAGATTTAAGACAACGGATTGCTAATTCTCCTACTGAAGATGAATTATATGTGCAAATAAAATAAAATTTGCAGAAGCGGAATTTTGAAAAGAGATATGAAGGGTATAATTTGGAAGAGGATGGACTTCTTATTTATAAAAATAGAATTTATATTCTAAATGTGGAAGACTTGAGGAGGAGAATTATTATGGATGAAATCCATAAAATGCCACACTCTTCTCACCCAGGATATTAGAAAACAATCGCTACAACTAAGAAGCAATATTTTTGGCCAGGGATGAATAAGGATATTGCTGAATATAAATCTAAATGTATGAATTGTCAACAATTGAAGGTTGAACATCAACACCCATTAGGTTTGTTGCATCCTTTGCCAATTCCAGAATCGAAATGGGAAATAATTTCCATGGATTTTATTACGGGATTGCCAATGACTGTGAGACAACATGATTCTATCATGTTTGTGGTGGATAAATGGTCAAAATCAACACACTTCATTCCAGTTAAATCCACATATAAAGCGGATGCCATTGCAAGTATTTTTATGAAGAAAATTTTCAGATGGCATGGATTTCCTAAGGAGATAATTTCAAACAGAGACACTAAGTTCACTTCCAATTTTTGGAAAAGTATTTTTGCATATTCGAGAACACGGTTGAACTTTAGCACTACCTATCATCCACAAACGGATGGGAAAATTGAAAGAGTAAATGAAGTGCTTGAGGAAATGCTTCGCATGTATGTGATAGAAAAACCATCCAAGTGGGAAGATTATCTACACTTGGTATAATTTGCATATAATAATGGGAAACAAGCTTCGTTGGACATGAGTCCATTTGAATTTTTATATGGCAGAAAGTGTAGAACACCAGTGACATGGGATAATCCAGTGAATAGAATTGTAATTGGGCTAAAATTACTCAAGGAAATGGAACAAGAGGTTGCAAAAATTAGGCAGAATTTAAAGGCATCCCAAGATAGGTAGAAAATCTATGCAAATAAGAATAGAATGCATAGAGAATTAAATGTTGCGGATCATGTTTACCTTAGAGTGAGGCCAAGGAAGAGTTCCTTGAAGCTTGGAAGTTGTGCCAAGTTGTCTCCAAGATATTGTGGGCCATTTAAAGTGCTTGAAAGAATAGGGCCAGTTGCATATAGAATTGCATTGTCTGCTAACACTAGAGCTCATAATGTTTTTCATGTTTCTTTGCTTAAGAAATATGTACATGATCCTAACCATGTGATTGATTGGGATGTGATTCAGGTGGAACCCGAGGGAGAGTTCCAAACTGAGCCACTATTCATCCTAGACAAGAAGGTAACATTTCTCTGGAACCAATCCATTGGACAGGTAAAGGTGCAATGGAAGCACTTCAGTCCCGATGAGGCTACGTGGGAGTTGGAGGATGCCATGAAAGAGGCATACCCATTTTTGTTTTGATTTTGAGCAAACATTGAGGACAGTGTTATTCCAAGGGGGAGGGGATTGTAATACCCCCAGTTTTCACTTGGAATGTATTTAATCAAAATTATGTAGATGATGTAAATATGCTAGTATGGATTCCTAGTGTGGAGCTCAAGGCCAAGTCCCAACTAGTGAATGGCTAGGCATGTATGATGTATATATTTATTTTGGACCATATGATTGTCTTATCATGCCAATTCGAAAGGTATGTAAATATCATGTTGAAAATTAATAAAATGGTCCAAGATGGTTATGTAAAGAGCACTAGAGGGGCTATGATTCCACCATAGGGGAAAAGGAAGGGGGCCTATGGGAAAACCAAATCCTATGCTGCCATGTGTCAACCTTAGATCTCATCCAAAAAATTTCATGTGCCTTAAATAAGCCAATTATCATCTCTTGACTATTAAATCTAATCATTGAATGCATGTGGGAGGTTGGTGGGGAAATTCATCTCATGTAGTTATTGAATCATGGGGGTTGTGACAGTTATGCCAGCTGTCAGCAGTCCTATTTCTTATATGGTCAGAAGATATGTCAGTTGTCTTTTCACCCTTACCTCATATCCTTGGATTCAACACTCTTTTGATCATTCTCACTCTCTCATGCATGTTTCTACACTACGTAGAGTTCTCCACTTTTTACTGTTCATGACCATTACCAAACTTTGTTTAACCCAGAAATTCAAATTTGTAGACAAAGCTGCAATTTTTTAAGGGAAAATAGATGGTTGTAGGTGAGCATGGAGGTTGGGAAAGCTAGGAACTTTACCCATTGAGATCTGCTACTGTTGGATGCTTGACAAAGCCATGTATTAATGTTGCAGGAGGTTCTCCATTAGCATACAGCAAGTTGGACTCTTTTTTCCACACTGGTAAGCACTGTAAGGGTTGGATTTCTTGAGGGAACTATAGATCGATGAAGGGAAATTCCTTCCTTGTGTTGTATAGGGTAGTTGGAAGGAGTTCCGTGGTTGTGATGGCTTAGTGAGACACCTGTAGAGCTCTAGTTGATATTTTGGCTAAGCATAGTGAGGAGAATGGGTTGTGGGCTGAGAGAGAGAAGCATGTAGGTGTTTCCTTTCGCCCCGGTGGCCTCTCAACAGAAAGAGTATATGTTGGACAGAGTTCCTATGGCTGGGTGGAAAATCGCTCTTACACAGGCAATTATTTGGATCTTCTTTGTTTAAATATAAGTATTCTGATGTATTTGATGTGCAATGTTTTTTGTTCATATGCCTGTAACAATTGTGCTTGGAATTTCATTTTATATGTGTGGATCATTTTATTTCCATTGTGTGTTTTTATTTTATGTATGCACATGTATTTAGTTATATGAATTCATCAATTATGGCTATGGGGAAAAATTTAGAGGCCTCGATTCAGTTAATGTCCCCTCCTGCTGGATTAATAGGGGAATGGGGATGTTACTAACCTTTTCCTCACATACTTCCATTTTCCCATACGCCATGATTTAGAACTCGAAATTCTCACTGTGTTTCGATAAAATACTTAAACTTACATCGTGGATCATATCCACTAGTGGTATAGACATGGGACCTTGTGCAAGATACAAAATCCAACTGCAATTTTTTTTAGATTGGTTCCTCAAATCACTCCAACCAATTATCATGAAGGATGTGGCAGTTACCACATTTCTAAAAATAGAAGAAGATGTCATCCTCAAGGCCCAACATTTCTATCTAATCTAAGCAAAATCAGAGTATTTGCATACCATCCTCCAGAATGCCTCAAGGCATCATTTTCTGGACTTAGCACCTCTAGGAACATAACACTCTATTGAAGAGCTTATCAAAACCATTTTTCATCAGGAAATGTTCCCCAACCACCAACTCTTATGCCACACAATGTGGCACAACAACACCCGCTAGCACCTCCTACATCGGTGGCTCCTACAAATGTACCAACTCCTCCATTTGGGAAATTGTTGTATGTACCATGAAATACCACACATCCCAATGACAAACAAGTGCCTCTTGTAACACCACCTCAAGTAGTGCCACCAAATCCTACATCCATTTCATATGGAGGCCCTAACCCATACCTCCCCGCACAAATTTACAATCCATATTTATCGTTTCCTGGTCCACCTAGTTCTCTCCTCATTCCTCAAGTTGGGGTAAATCTAATGTAACCTTCTCCAACACAAAAAAATCAAAGCTTTGAGCAGTTGAATGCGGTTAATCCCCTTGTTAGCACCTACTTTTCACACATGTAAATAATGGAGTATGGTAGAAAATTGTTTGAAAATTTGCTAATTCGATGAGAAAAAATTCCAAAAATTTCTCTAGTTCTATGTTTTTGTGGTTAAATGGAACGTAAAGTGGCAAATAGTGGTGCTAAAAAGAACCAAAAATAAATCAAAATCAAAAAATCAAAAGAAAAATGCAGAAATTGATCAATAGGAGCAAAAGAATGCCAAAAAACTATAGTCTGAAATCAAATATTGCAAGTGCTAATCGTCGTGCAAGATGCATCATTGATCAGGCACGAGAGAGAGATCAACGGTCCTTGTTTGTTGTCTCATTTCCAACATGGACAAAGATAGAAAGGATGTAAGCTGTTGCGAAAACTGAAACAACCTACCACGTGTCACCTTTGAAATATGTTGCAAGGAAGAAAGGTGGTATTGTAAACCCGCTTGAGTGTTATGTTAAAACACGTGGACGGCTTAGATCAGTGTTGAGAGAATCCAGTAATTAAAGAGAAGGTTTCAAAGAACGCAAGTGCAGTAGAGCAAGCAACGGTCCAAATGATTGTATGGTTGAACAACGATTCTGGGTGATCGGTGCATTTAAAATAAGCGCGGGTGATAAGAACGAAAAGTGGTTGCGAAAGGAAAAACAGCTTGCCAGGTGTCAAAGCCATAGCTTGTCGCAAGGGATGGAAGCGATAATGAAAACTGTTTTAGAAAGCCACAAAACCACTGTGATAGAAGCATGGTGCTAAATAATGAACGACGGAGATCAAAAGATGAGGGAAATTGGACGATTGATGGGGAAATATTTTCAAGGCATTAAAAGAACATCAAATCCAATGGGTAGGATTGCCGCACGAGAGATCGACGGATGAGGAAATTGACCGCTGGTAAAGAAAATCGAAAGATAATGAAGGAATATTATATATAGAAATGAGCACATAAAGTTGACATTTGTTCCTAGAAGCTGTCGGAGTCAGAAACTTTCGGACATGTGTAGGACAAAGAAGGTGACATGGCAGGTTATTCTCAGAGAATTTCAGTGACAGGTTTCAGTCACAATTGATGAAAATGGTCATGTTTAGCAATCTAGAAGAATTACAGTTCTCAGAAATACTTTACACAGATACTTTGGATTATAATATGTTTAATTATATGAATTATATTTTATCTGAAGTATATAGAATGATTTTTGGGGAAAATTTACCTAGGGTTTTTCCAGAAATGAAGTCCCTAATGTAGTTGAAGGAGGAGGGTAGCAGTAGGAGATTGGTTTTTATTGAAATATTCCACAGTGATTAGATTGTATGGTTTTGTACATGAACCATATGTGCTTCCTACCTTCTTAACTTTAAGAATTTTCACTTTGGAATTTGTTAGACAGAAATTGATTTTAGAAGATGAACATTTTTTGAAGTTCAAAAAAGCTTCCGATTTGAAATATACATGGAAAATAGGCCCGTTTATTGTGAAAATTAAAGAAGCTCTTTCAAATGTGAAGAAGTTATTGGAAATTATGGAGTTCATGAAAGATGTAGCAATTGAATACGATCCTCTTCATATCATTTATGAGAGAAGGAAGATCAATAATACTAAGGATTTTGAAAACAAAGAGGTAGAAGGATTCTTAAAAGGGATAAATTTATTTCAATATGAATCTGAGGACGAAGCAATTACAAGTTCACGGGTGGAAGACCTTATTCTAATAGAATCAGCAATAGAGATAGATCATGTACCAAATACTGTAGAAGTTGGGGAAAAAGGAAGTTTGTTCGAAATTATGGATGTAGATGATGAAGACAGAGATGGAGTAAAAAGACTTAAGGTTGAGACACATCAAGAATTGATGGAAACACAGCAAGAATTAGTTATTTCCACAGATAATGAAAGTTGTGAAAAAGAAGAGTTTTCAGTCCCAGAAGTCCAAGTACAGGAATACAACTTTCAGGAAGCTAAGGAAGGTGGAGATATAAGTAGATTTCAGTCCAGAATTGAAATGTATAAACAATATGGGAAAAATAAACAAGCTTCTTCCCAAATGATTTATAATTTACTGCCAAAAGTCAAAGATTTTTCAAGTTCAGATGTTACTTTAGTAGCAAGCAGAGATATCAAAGAAAATACTTTAAACTTGGCAGTATCAACTGAAGAAAAAATGACCGAGATAAAGGTTAATTTGAAGAAAATAATGGTGCATGACAAGATCCAATCGCACAAGCAAATAGGAGAGGTGATATATGAGGATTTTGTACAAGCAACTTTGAGAGTTGCTAAATTGGAAGGTATTATCAGTAAAATGGACAGTCAATTAAAACAAGAAATATTGGAAAATAAAGCTCACCAACAACAAGTCAAAAAATTACAATTTGACTTGATTGCGAGTGATGGTGGAGGAAACGCAAGTAAACAATTGTTGATAGAGAAATATAATATGATTCAAGCATTACAAAAGAAGATGAAGATCCCAAACACTCAGTTAATCCAAGATCCTGAAGAAACAAATCTAGAGCAAGAAAAATAAGCTTTGTCCAAAGAAATCAGTGATAGTAAAGCAGAATTATTAAAATTTGTTGAAAAGGAAGCAGAGTGGGAGAAAGACAAAATGAGTTTGAAAAGTCAAATTGAAGATTTGAAAGGAAAGATGACAATTTCTACGAGGTCAGTTGTATTAGTCTCTTCACTCACTGGATTGGTATTTGGTTTTTGGCTCAAGTAAGTCTTAAAGAGGTAGAAATTAAAGAATTGAAAGAAGAGAAGCGGAAGTTAAAAGAACAGAATCACAAGAAAGATGAAGAAATAAAGGGATTGCAGAACAAAAATAAAGAGTTATTTGATACGAATCAAAGGTTCACTTCCCAGGTAATTGGGAAAGTACCAATGCAGGGATGTAAACATATGATTTGGGATATTATTATTGAGAAAGTTACCAATCTTGGACCTTATTTAAATTATGTAAGAACAAAATAAAAAACGATAGAAGATGCTTTGAAGAATTGTATAGCAGTAAGAGAAACTTTAAGCAGAAAACCAAAAGAAACAGCTCGGAATGCCATGGATTTCTTGAGAGTTATATCAGAAGACGAACTGAAGACATTGGGTATCAAAAATAGGTTTTCGGTGATAGCTTGGACAAGAAGGACATTAGGAAAATATACTCATCTGGAAAGTGTCGAAGCTCGGTGTGTAGGAATGAAAAGACAAGCTGTTGATTTCAAGAGAAAGTTCGGAAAAAAGTCTTCCAAAAATGATTACCTTCTTTTTGGAATGAAAATGATGAATTGATTTCTCAGAATGATTACAAAAATTTGTTATTTGCAATATGAATGAATCATGATAAATTCCAGAAATTGACTCATGTTCTTACAGGTAAAATATTATTAGAAAAAATTCCAGAGGATTTCGAAATCATGGATATGTTGAAGACCCTGAGCGAGGAAATCCCTCCTATGTAAAATGAAGAAAGCGTGGAGCTGAAAATCTTAGGAAAAGAAATGATACTGTATGAAATTATTACTACGGATCAGTGGAATTATGTGGAAAAGTATGGAAAAATGAAGTATACTCTTCGTCCTTGAAGATGCTCATTGAGCAAATTATCAACAAAATGAATACTTTTGAAGAATTTTATTTGTAATAATTTTGTATAAATTTTGACTTAATTGACATTTGGCAAATTAGTTAAGTTATTTAAGTTTTAGTTAAAAGAAGCAGTTAGGTTTTGCTTTGAAGAAATTTTGTATAAACAAAAAAGTGAGTTATTTTTGAAAGGGTTGGAAACCTTTTTGAAGGCAATAGTTTTTGTATCGGGAGGATATATTTTTTATATAAAAGAGCCATACATGAAATAACATATCTTTACAGTATCAGAGATTCATGTGTTGATCAAAATTAAAGTCTGTACTTTCCTTTTCTTATATGTGTATGTTTACTTTCCTTCGTTATACTTTTCATTGTGTCATATCTTCTATGCTCATATGAGAGTTTATAATAAATCGAGATTCGTATGTTTTATGCCTTGATTTATCGGGTCTGAGTATCCATTATTTCTCTAAAATTGATAGTGGATTCATCTAAAATTGGTGCCCATTATTGATGGACTGTCTATGTTTCTTTCTAAATCACCTGCAAAAAAGCTTTGACTGTAATGTGACGATTATCTTGCCTCTATGAAAATATTTATTGTTTTTTATCTGCTGGTCTATAGATTATTATAGTTTCGACTCCATGCCCAATGATTCTTGTATGAATTTCAACCGCATATTTAATTTGAAAAAATACCAGTTATTATCTTTATCCATTTACATATTTCTGAGAGAGCCCTCTCTAGTAGGGAAAAGTCTAATTTCCCTCCTAAATATTGGTTTGGAACAGTTACCTTGGGTTTATCCTTCAAAAACCAAAGGGTAAAATCTGAGTGCTAACATTTTGGTGCCATTGCCAGGGAGCGAAGGTTTCATTTTCCTTGGGAAGAACGACATTGTAGTCAAATTTCGGTGGGCGAAGAAGTTTGATATATTACAATTGGTTGTATATTTCCCTGGCAACTCCAAGAAAAGACATTGTGGCTTCCAGAAGAATCTCTACGAGGGGAAATCCGGATTCACAGTTGTTCTTCGGTGTAGAAAGTCCAGAAAGACTCCTGAAAAGGAATAAAGGAAAAGAAAAAGAAGGTACTTCTCAAATACAAAATATTTTTTCTTTTCAAGAAGAGTTACTAAGTTATGAAAATGGTCATATAAGTGAAAGACCTTTGTTTAGAACTAATTCAGAATCAAATTTAAAAGAAATTGAGGTTGATCAAGATAGTTTTTGGAAGTATTCTTTACAATTAGTTTGGGAAATTTTACAAAAATCTGAAAGAGCAGAGTCTAAAAAACCCAAATCCCAGAGAGTGCCAATAAGAAAATAAAACACCACATCACAAAGTCCACCTTTAATACCACAAAATCCTCCTAGACCAATGGCTGCTAGGTTTGCTCCCCTTGTCTTACCAGCTGCTCTGCATGACCTTCCCCAGAATTATGGATAGAGGATTATACAGTTTGATGGGGCGGGAGATATTACAGCCCAATAGCATATTGATAAATTCAGTGACTTTCTTGATCTTGAAGAGGTAGATTATGATGATGAAAAAATGCGACTGTTAGCCCAAAGTCTTTCAGGAGAAGTCAAAAAATGGTTTAGGACTTTACCTGCAGGATGTATTCCTACATTGTAACCCTTTTTATTGAGAGGTGGGAAGATAAGAAAAATCCTTCACAAATATTAACACAGTACAATAATTTGAAAAAGAGGGGTTTTGAAACGGTCCAAGAATTTTGTGCTAGATTCATGAGGGTTTATAATTCAATTCATATTGATTTTAAACCTTTGGTAGGGGCTCCCAAGTTACACTATGTAGACGCATTTGAAGGTGATTTTTCTTGTACATTAAGGGAAAGAAGGTCAGCTTCTTTATCAGATATGATGAGAGATGCAGTGGAAGTGGAAGCAAATATGATGGATTCTGGAAGGATAAAACAAAAAGTTGACATGGATAGAAGAAAGATTAAAGAAGATAATCAGCCCTCAACCTCTTCTTCTTCTACTGATGCAAAATTTGAGGTCATGATGAGAACTATGGATAAATTACTAGATAGATTGGCATTGGATAATAGAGTTCAAAATAGAGAACAACCAGAACCACCCATTAGAAACCCAAATTTCAGAAGGCCAATTCCCCCACAAATTAGACAAAGAGATCAAAGAGATCAAAGGAATCAAAGAAATGCAGAGGAAAATCCAGTGAGACCTCCATTTCCTGAAAATTATGTGGATGAAGGGAATGCGACAGAGTTAATGGAGAGTGAAATAAATCACTTTGGAGATCTGGATTCAAAGGTATATTTAATGAAGATGGAGCATGATATGTTTTCTACAGATGGGGAATGCAACATTTTGGAGTCAGAAAATGAGCAGTACCAGATTGGATATCAAAATGCCATAAATGATCTTCAAAGGAAAATTAGTCTCATAAATAGAAATGTAGTGGTAGACAAAGGAAAGGTCCAATGGATAAACCCTCAACCAGTCAGAACAGAAAAAATAAAGAAAATGAAGATGTAACGAAAAATATCCTAGAAAAAAAAGAATTGACTAGAGATGGTGATAAAAGTGTGGTTCCTTTTAGTTTGCAGAATGAAATAGCAAAGATTAAAATTTCCATACCTTTTAATGAAATTTTGAAAAACACTGGATATAAAGAACAGATTTCTAAAATGGTTGGAGGTCAAATGCAAATGGAACCAGATACATTAGAATTGAATGATGATACTCCAACTATTCATATGGGTTCAAAGATGGAGGACAATAGTGTGGATGGTATACCACCTTTCTATGTAAACCTAAATATTCATGATAAGGTTTTGCATAATTGTATGCTTGATTCAAGTGCCTCGCATAATTTGATGCCTAAAGTTGTGGTAGAAAGTTTGGGTTTAGAGATAACAAGACCATATAAAGATTTATTTTCTTTTGATTCGAAGAAAGTAAAATGTTTGGGATTAATCAAAGATTTGGTGGTGAATCTTACTAAAATGCCAGTTAAAGGAGTTGTTATGGATGTGGTTGTTGCTGATATTCCACCAAAGTTTGGCATGTTGTTATCTAGATCATGGGCATCAAAACTCAAAGGAACCTTGCAGATGGATATGTCATTTGCTACTATTCCAATTCTCGAGGAGCATAGGAGGTTATATTCTGAAAAAAGGCTTCATTATGTGGTGAGTGATAGAGATGAACCTGGAACTCATTCTATATATGCAGTAGATACAGATTTGGGATCTTCAATTTTTTACAATGATATTCAATCTGAAGAGAAAATAGATTTGATTAAACCAAAAGAAGAAAACTTCCCCAAGTGAAGATGAAAAATTGCTAAAAGAAAAGGTGAGAAAAGAAGGGACCTGGATTATGCATTTTGATGGGTCGATGAGTAAACAATGAGCTGGTGCAGGTGTATGGATCATCACTCCAGATCGTGAATTTTTTATGTATTCTTTTAAGTTGGATTGTGAATGTACAAATAATGTCGCAGAATATGAAGCACTGATTTTGGGGTTGAATCTGTTAAAAGATATGAAGGCAAAGAAGATTGAGGTGTTTGGAGATTCAGAATTGGTGATAAACCAAGTGAAATCTATCTATCAAGCAACGCATCCAAGGTTGAGATCTTATAGAAATGAAGTTTGGGATATGTTAGAAAATTTCTTTGATGAACATGATGTGGTTACAATACCAAGAGTTGATAATTCAATAGCAGATTCTTTGGCTACTACTGCTGAAGCTTTCAAGGTTCCTAGTTTTTCTAAAAAGAAGTATGATATTGAGGTTGTGAATAGACCTTCCATTCCTGATATTATTAGACATTGGCAAGTTTTTGAAGATGATCAGCAGATTAAAAGGTTCTTGGAAATGACAGATGAATTTAATTACAGATCTATTGATACTGAAGATGCTAAATATTTTCCTGATATAAATGAATTTTCTGAAGAACCAGAAAGGTTTAAAGAAAAGATTGGATGTAAGGATAAAATTCAGTTGAAAAATACTATCAGTCCTAGAGGCCTTGTTCCATTAGAGAAGTTATTTGACAGGAATGGTGTAGCTAAGAATCCAAAGGTAGAACCCAAGGAGGGAGATATCAAAGATTGTAATATTGGAACCACGGAGAATCCCAAAATAGTGAAGATCTCAAATAAACTTCTAGAAGAAGAAGAAAAGAAATATGTTAAACTAATGAAAGAATTCACAGATGTCTTTGCATGGAGTTATGAGGATTTAAAAGAATATGATACTTCCATAATTCAGCATACAATTTCAATCAAGCCAAATGAAAATACTTTCAAACATAAATTAAGAAGAATAAAGCCCAAATTACTTCCAGAAATCGAAAAAGAAGTCAAAAAGTTGTTTGATGCCAAAATTATTGTGTCTCTGAGATTTTCCAGATGGGTGGCAAATTTGGTCCCTGTAAGGAAGAAAAATGGGGAAATAAGGTTGTGTGTGGATTTCAAAATTTAAATAAAGTATCTTTAAAGGATAATTATCCACTTCCCAAAATGGATCATATTTTACAAAAGGTTGTTGGAGTAGAGAGAATTTCCATGTTAGATGGATTCTTCGGATACAATCAAATTAAAGTTCATCCAGAAGACCGGGAAAAAACAGCTTTTACCACTCCATGGGGAACATTTATGTATGCTAAAATGTCATTTGGGATAATGAATGCAGGAGCTACATTTCAAAGGGCTATGGACATTGCCTTTGCAGAAGAAAAGGATAAGTTTGTGGTAGTGTACATGTATGACATAACCATATACTCGAAATTTATTGCAGATCATCAAAAACATTTGGAGAAAGTCTTCCTAAAATGCAGAAAGTTTGGTATCTCATTGAATCCTAAAAAATCTCATTTTGCTATGGAGGAAGGAAAATTGTTGGGACATATCATAACAAAGGATGGCATCAAAATCGATCCAGAAAGAGTATCAGCAATACAAAAGATTGGGATACCCAAAAGTAAAAAAGAGGTACAATCCTTCATTGGCAGGGTGAATTTCTTAAGAAGGTTTGTTCCAAGTTTTGCAGAAATTTTGAGGAATATTTTTGAGATGTTAAGAAAAAATAATGAAGTTAAATGGACTCTCGAAGCCAGACAATCCTTTGATGATATTAAGAAATCCTTAACTAAAGCCCCGGTTTTAATCAGTCCTGATTTTTCAAAATATTTTATTATATTTTCTTATGCATCACAACATACTTTGGCTGGGGTTTTATTGCAAAAGAATCAAGAAGGTATGGAACAACCAATTGCCTTTTTTAGTAAGATTTTGAGAGATGGAGAGCTGAAATATAATATCATGGAGAAACAGGCTTATGCATTGGTGAAAGCATTGAAATATTTCAGAGTTTATATATTACATTCACATACTGTTGCTTACGTTCCCTCTGCAACAATAAAAGGTATTCTTACTCAGCCTGACCCGGAAGGAAAAAGAGCAAAGTGGATTGTTGTTTTGTTAGAATATGAATTGGATATTAAGCCTACAAAGTTGATGAAAGGACAAGGCTTAGAAAAAATGATGACTGATTACAATTGTGATTCTTTGGATATAAATTTCATTTCAAAAATGTCAACAGAAACAGTCCTCGAGTGCCGAGTAGTTGAAGATTTTTCTTTGTCTCCCTGGTATGTTGATATTATATATGTTTTGCAAAATCTACATGCACCTCCAGGAATGGAGAAAAATAGATCAAGATTAGTTAAGATGAAAGCAGCAAAGTTTTGTATATTGAATTAGTATTTGTATTGGAAAGATCTAGGTGGGGTTTTGTTGAACTGTTTATTAGAAAACGAAGCACAACATATCATGGGAGAATTTCATAAAGGGATGTGTGGAGGACATCATTCTTGGAAAGCTACAGTTAATAAAATCCTAAGGGCGGGTTTTTATTGGCCAACTATATTTTCAGATGTATATAAAGAGATATCAAAATGTCATGAATGCCAAATATTTGATGGAAAAAGAGAGCTTTTTTCCTTACCCTTAAAACCAATTTCAGTGGAAGCACCATTCCAGCAATAGGGATTGGATTTCATTGGTGAAATCACTCCAAATTCTTCAGGGCAACACAGGTGGATCCTCACTGCGACAAATTATTTTATAAAATGGATCGAAGCCATCCCCACTAGAAATGCTAATGAGACAGTGATTATGAACTTTTTGGAGGAGAATATTTTATCAAGATTTGGTTGTCCTAAAAGAATAGTAACAAATAATGCTCTAGATTTTAATTCGAAGATGATAAATTTTTTCCATAAGTACCACATTCACTTGAATCATTCAACTGCATACTATCCTTAGGGAAATGGACTACAGGTAGAGTGCTCAAATAAAAGTCTGGTAAGGATTATAAAGAAGTTGTTGGAAGATAATAAAAGAGCATGGCATACCAAGCTCAAGTATGCATTGTGGGTAGACAGAATTAGCACAAAGAGAGCTATTGGAACATCTCCTTTTCAGTTGGTTTATGGCACGAAAGTGATATTTCCAATTTCCTTGGGATTACCAATTAGGAAATTATTACAGGAAGTTGCAGAAGAACCTAATAATATGCAAAGGAGGATAAATCAGATGATAGAATTGCATGAAATGAGGGAAAAATCTTACAACAAAACTCAGGTACATCAGGAAAAAATGAAGAAAACTTTTGATAGGAAAATCAAAGAGAGATTTTCAGATGGATGATTTGGTCCTGAAATGGGATGCTAGGAGAGAAGATAAGCATGGTAAATTTGAAAATTTGTGGAAGGGTCCTTATATAATAGCAGGTTATTAGGGAGAAAATGAATTTATTCTTCAAGACCAAAATGGAGAATTTCTTACAGGAGGACCGGTGAATGGGAGACATCTCAAGCATTATCTTACTTCAAGAGACAAAAAGAGAAACTTTTGTACAGTGTATATACATTTTTCCTTTTTAGTACCTTTAAGGTTGTCTACATAAATAAAATTGTTCGATAAAGACATCTTTCGCAGTGTACAACTTCATTTTCAGATGAATTTTTATTTTTAAGTGGTTCAGAAAAATGTTTTCAGTTTTCAGAGGATGAATAATGAACAGGTTTCAGATTGCAAGTTGTTATATGGATTCAAGAAAATTTAGGGACAGCCCAATGGATCAAGCACTTGGTCTACGAGTGTAGCTAGGGTTTTCACCCTAGCTTGTGCAATGAGCACCTACTAAGGAGAAGGGCCTCCTTAGTAGCAGTTCAGTAAAACAATAAATCTAAACAGTAAAACAATATGAGATCTAAACTAACATGTGCATTAACATAAATAAAAGACAATGACAAGATAATAAAGATTTTCTTTTTGTATTAAATTTACCTCAAATGTTGAGGTTGGTGGAGCTCTTGCAGTAGTCCAAGAGGGCTGCTTTCGTGCTCCAATAAGTTCCTTCTCCTTCTCCAAGGTGTTTGGATAATGGGCCAAAAGGGGCACTCAAATGGGAAAATAAGCTCAAATGGTGAGCTAGGGTTTCAAGAGTGATTTTGGCAGAGTGAGGATAGGATAGATTGTGGATGTGAAATGGGGGGCCTCCATCACCTATTTATAGGTTTTTAGTGGTGGAGTGTTGACCCATGGTCTTTGGCACCATATGGTTTAGGTCAATTGTATAGGGTTTTTGCTTCCTTTTTCCCTCTTTTTCCTCTTTTTTTATATTTTTTATTCCATTTTATTTGATTTTTGGGAATTTAGGGCCTTTTAGAGGGTTTTTGCTATTTTTGGAGGAAATTTAAATTATTTTGGGGAAAAGGGGGGGTTTTGGGCCTTTTTGGTGGCTTTTTAATGGTTTTTTAAGGTTTTGGAGGCAAATATGGTAGGAAATATAGACAAATGATTCATGTAATGAGGAGATGAGATGGTGAGCACTTTTTGGGTGTTAACAACGAGGTTTTTTTCTACCTCACAGGGAGGATAGCATCCCCAGTTGGAGCCAGTTGTTAGCACTTAGTTTTCACAAGTGTAAATAATGGAGTATGGTAGAAAATTGTTTAAAAATTTGTTAATTTGATGAGAAAAAATTCCAAAAATATCTCTAGTTCTATGTTTTTGTGGTTAAATGGAACATAAAATGGCAAATGGTGGTGCTAAAAAGAACCCAAAAAAAAAAAATTCAAAAGAAAAATGCAGAAATTGATCAATAGGAGCAAAAGAATGCCAAAAAACTATAGTCCAAAATCAACTATTGCAAGCGCTAATTGTCATGCAAGATGCACCGTTGATCAGGAACAAAAGAGATATCGACGGTCCTTGTTTGTTGTCACATTGCCAACATGCGCAGAGATAGAAAGGATGTAAGCTATTGCAAAAACTGAAACAACCTACCATGTGTCACCTTTGAAATATGTCGCAAGGAAGAAAGGTGGTATTGTAAACCCACTTGAGTGTTATGCGATGAGTGTTATGTTAAAACATGTGGACAGCTTAGATCAGTGTTGAGAGAATCCAGCAGTTAAAGAGAAGGTTTCAAAGAACGCAAGTGCAGTAGAGAAAGCAACGGTCCAAATGATTGTATGGTTGATCAATGGTTCCGAGTGATCGACGCATTTAAAAGAAGCGCAGGTGATAAGAAGGAGAAGTGGTTGTGAAAGGAAAAACAGCTTGCCAGGTGTCAAATCCATAGCTTGTCGCAAGGGATGGAAGCGGTAATGAAAATTGTTTTAGAAAGCCACGAAACCACTATGATAGAAGAATGGTGCTAAATAATGAACGACGGAGATCAAAAGATGAGGGAAATTGGATGGTTGATGGGGAAATATTGTCAAGGTGTTAAAAGAACATCAAATCCAACGGCTAGGATTGCCGCACGAGATATTGACGGATGAGGAAATTGACCGCTGGTAAAGAAAACCGAAAGATAATGAAGGAAGATTGTATATAGCAATGAGCACATAAAGTTGACATTTGTTACTGGAAGCTGTCGGAGTCAGAAACTTCCAAACGTGTGTAGGACGAAGAAGGCGACAGGGCAGGTCATTCTCAAAGAATTTCAATGACAGGTTTCAGTCACAATTGATGAAAATGGTCATGTTTAGCAATCTAGAAGAATTACAGTTCTCAGAAATAATTTACACAGATACTTTGGATGATAATATGTTTAATTATATAAATTACATTTTATCTGAAGTATATAGAATGATTTTTGGGGAAAAATTACCAAGGGCTTTGCCAGAAATGAAGTCCCTAATGCAGTTGAAGGAGGAAGTAGCAGTAGGAGATTGGTTTTTATTGTATGGTTTTGTACATGAACCACATGTGCTTCCTACCTTCTTAACTTTAAGAATTTTCACTTTGGAATTTGTTAGACAGAAATTGACTTTAGAAGATGAACATTTTTTGAAGTTCAAAAAATCTTCCGATTTGAAATATCCATGTTGGAAAATAGGCCCGTTTATTGTGAAAAGTAAAGAAGCTCTTCCAGATGTGAAGAAGTTACTGGAAAGTATGGAGTTCAAGAAAGATGTAGCAGTTGAATACGATCCTCTTCATATCATTTCTGAGAGAAGGAAGATCAATAATACTAAGGCTTTTAAACACAAAGAAGTAGAAGGATTGTTGAAAGGGAGAAATTTATTGCAGTATGAATCTGAGGACAAAAAATTTACAAGTTCACAGGTGGAAGACCTTATTCTAATAGAATCAGCAATAGAGACAGATCATGTACCAAATACTGTAGAAGTTGGGGAAAAAAGAAGTTTGTTGGAAATTATGGATGTAGATGATGAAGACAGAGATGGAGAAAAAAGACTTAAGGTTGAGACACATCAAGAATTGATGGAAACACAACAAGAATTAGTTATTTCAACAGATAATGAAAGTTGTGAAAAAGAAGATTTTTCATTCCCAGAAGTCCAAGTACAAGAATACAACTTTTAGGAAACTAAGGAAGGTGGAGATATAAGTAGATTTCAGTCCAGAATTGAAATGTATAAACAATATGGGCAAAATAAACAAGCTTCTTCCCAAATGATTATAATTTAATGCCAAAAGTCAGAGATTTTTCAAGTTCAGATGTTACTTTAGTAGCAAGCAGAGATATCAAAGAAAATACTTTAAACTTGGTAGTATCAACTGAAGAAAAAATGACCGAGATTGCGAGTGATGGTGGAGGGAAGGCAAGTAAAAAATTGTTGATAGAGAAAGATAATATGATTCAATCATTACAAAAGAAGATGAAGATCCCAAACACTCAGTTAATCCAAGCTCCTGAAGAAACAAAGCTAGAGCAAGAAAAAGAAGCTTTTTCCAAAGAAATCAGTGATAGTAAAGCAGAATTATTAAAATTTGTTGAAAAGGAAGCAGATTGGGAGAAAGAAAAAATGAGTTTGAAAAGTCAAATTGAAGATTTGAAAGGAAAGCTAACAATTTTGGCTCAACAAAAACCAAATACCAATCCAGTGAGTGAAGAGACTAATACAGTTGACCTCGTGCAATCCATGTCCCAAGTAAGTCTTAAAGAGGTAGAAATTAAAGAGTTGAAAGAAGAGAAGCGGAAGTTAGAAGAACTGAATCAGAAGAAAGATGAAGAAATAAAGGGATTGCTGAACAAAAATTAAGAGTTATTTGATATGAATCAAAGGTTCACTTCCTAGGTAATTGGGCAAGTACCAATGCAGGGATGTAAACATATGATTTGGGATATTATTATTGAGAAAGTTACCAATATTAGACCTTATTTAAATTCTATAAGAACAAAAGAAAAAATGATAGAAGATGCTTTGAAGAATTGTATAGCAGTAAGAGAAACTTTAAACAGAAAACCAAAAGAAACAGCTTGGAATGCCATTGATTTCTTGAGAGTTCTATCAGAAGACGAACTGAAGACATTGGGTATCAAAAATAGAATTTCGGTGATAGCTTGGGAAAGAAGGACATTAGGAAAATATACTCATATGGAAAGTGTCGAAGCTTGGTGTGCAGGAATGAAAAGACAAGTTGTTGATTTCAAGAGAAAGTTCGAAAAGTCTTCCAAAAAGGATTACCTTCTTTTTGGAATGAAAATGATGAATTGATTTCTCAGAATGATTACAAAAATTTGTTATTTGCAATAAGAATGAATCATGATAAATTCCATTAATTGACTCATGTTCTTACAGGTAAAATCTTATTAGAAAAACTTGCAGAAGATTTCAAAATCATGGATATGTTGAAGAACATGAGCGAGGAAATCCCTCCTATGTCAAATGAAGAAAATGTGGAGCTGAAAATCTTAGCAAAAGAAATGATATTGTATGAAACTATTACTACGAATCAATGGAATTATGTGGAAAAGTTTGGAAAAATGAAGTATACTCTTTGTCCTTGAAGATGCTCATTGAGCAAATTATCAGCAAAATGAAGACTTTTGAAGAATTTTATTTGTAATAATTTTGTATAAATTTTGACTTAATTGACATTTGGAAAATTAGTTAAAGTTATTTAAGTTTTAGTTAAAAGAAGCAGTTAGGTTTTGCTTTGAAGAAATTTTGTATAAAAGGCAAAGTGAGTTATTTTTTAGAGGGTTGGAAACCTTTTTTAAGACAAGAGTTTTTGTATCGGGAGGATATATTTTTTATATAAAAGAGCCATACAGGAAATAACATATCTTTACAGTATCAGAGATTCATGTGTTGATCAAAATTACAATCTGTACTTTCCTTTTCTTATATGTGTATGTTTACTTTCCTTCGTTATACTTTTCATTGTGTCATATCTTCTATGCTTAGATGAGAGTTTATAATAAATCGAGATTCATATGTTTTATGCCTTGATTTATCGGGTCTGAGTATCCATTATTTCTCTAAAATTGATAGTGGATTCATCTAGAATTGGTGCCCATTTGATGTACTGTCTATGTTTCTTTCTAAATCACTTGCAAAAAAGCTTTGACTGTAATGTGACAATTATCTTTCCTCTATGAAAATATTTATTGTTGTTTATTTGCTGGTCTATAGATTTCATAGTTTCGACTCCATGCCCAATGATTCTTTTATATTTAAACTGCATATTTAATTTGAAAAAATCCCAGTTATTATCTTTAGCCATTTACATATTTCTGAGAGAGCCCTCTCTGGTAGGGAAAAGGCTAATTTCCCTCCTAAAGAGTGGTTTGGAGCAGTTACCTTGGGTTTATCCTTCTACAACCAAAGGGTAAAATCTGAGTGCTAACACCCCTGAATCCTTAGAATCATGGGAAGAAGAAAGGAAAAAATAAGTAGAACCAACAATAAGGGCGGGGGGGGGGGGGGGGGGAATCCCCCTCCCCAACAGAACCAGAACTTGGATAACCCAAATGGGGGAACTAACAATACCCCCAAACAAGGAAATAATTCCAACCTACGGATGAAATTTTCTTGCTCTATGTGCGGAGAATATGGGAATTGCATTCATCATTGCTCCATGATAGTCAATGTCAACAATTGATTGAGGCAAGGAAAAAGACTACAGCTAATCCTCCTCAACCACCTAACACCCCACGACCTCAACAAATTATGTTACAATAACCCTTTTCCAACTAAGGGGTGGTCTCCCAATAGCAGCAACGTTTCCCACTAGGTGATGGAACCTTCCAAAGAATCTACATGAATATGACTGATATCAACATTCATACCCGTAGCAAGGGTTATGGAACTCCTGACCACCCACAGAGGAAGGATGTTCCCATTACTTCTAATGATCTTATGCAAATACCCATCCAATTATTGATCATATGCCTCAAATCCTTAAGACATTGCTTCGACGAACTACCCATGACCCCCATATGAAAGTTGCACACAATTACAGCATTGTGGATGATTTGGCCTAGTCCTCCACCTCCATGTCAACATTAGAAGTCCTCGAGTCTTTCCCTTATCAAAAGAAGGCATTTCTTAGCACATTAGGAACAATCAACCCTTCTTATTTGCACCTAATGACCTTCGACCTTAACAAAGGTGAGCCATGACTACCCTCATCAGTCACTTTCCAAATCCCATCTACCATCAAGAACATAATTATTCATCGATTCATAGTTGATGAAGGAGCATCTACTTGTGTGATGTATACCGATGTATGGAAGAATATGGACTCTCTATACTTATTCCCCTCATCTATTGCCCTCTGCGCTTATGATGGAAGCCATCAAAACCATTGGGTTTATCCTAGAATGTCCCCGTCAAGCTAGGAGAAAAAATGATACCCTTGGATATTGAATTTGTTGATGCTCAACTCAGCTAAATTTTATGTTGAGACGTAGTTACATGTACACCATGAAGGCAGTAGATTTATTATTTTTTCACATCATGATGTTTTCCCACAACGGGAAACTCGTCATCCTTAACCAGCTAAATTACTATGACCCTCATCTGATCTGAAAATATTTCAGGATCTTTTTAACCATAAAATTGCATGTGAAATTTGTATGTAAATTCTCATAAAAATGGCTTTTAAAGATGAATTTTAGATGCTTAAATCAATCACATAATCAAAGAAACAAATATGTAAACCAGAAATTTGTAGACAGCAGATGATAATGGAGTTCACTCTTCTTGGGCTACGTCTCCGGGCCACTTCCAATGAGAAGGTCAATCTTATTAAGTCTTCAAATCTTACATATATGAGTTTTTGGAAACACCATTGAGTTTTGTCAGTCAAACTCAGAAACAGACTACACCACTACGTTCCTCTCGAAATTCTGAGAAAAATGAGTATAAAGTCGACTATGTTTTCCTAAGGCCTCCTCTAGGACGCAAATCGAGACAACCTCTGCCTGCAGTTGTACGGACTGTATGGAATCCCACTTCGGGAAGTGCACCCATTAATGAATGCACCTTGACCTAGGGATATGTGCATTTTGTTTCCTCAGGATCTATGTTAAAAATGCACTTTGTACATACATTTATGTGGCTGCAAGACATGGTTTTTATAGTGGTTTTGGGCGTGGATTAGAGGGACACATGCCCATTTTGGAGCCCCAATATCCGCCTTAACTTCATACGGAAAATCCTCCATATCCTAACCAACGTATGGGTTGTATACCAATGTTTAGGCGGTGGATTATGGGGGCAAAGGTCCCGAGGTCAAACTCGCGGGCCTCTCCCCTTCCAACGTGATTTTGTTTGTTTGTTTGAACTGTGATTCAGTGGTGTTGTTTTTTTTAACTGTGACTTGGTTTGTTTGTTGTTCGTGTTGGAAATGGCTCCGTCGGTTTGGTTGCGACTTTGCATATGACTTGGCTTTCCACATATATCACGGGCTTGGTGTTGGCCAAGGGGTCGAGGGCCTAGCCCTCGATCCCTCCCCTTTTTCGAATGAAATTGTTCTTTAACTTTATATAAAAGGTGTGTCCCATACTTGTTAAGAACTAATGGTTGGAGCACTGGCTAGGCAGGCTTGGTTGAGGTGTTTGTGGCCTTGGAGGTCATGGGTTCGATTCCCATGGTCTCAAATAAGTTTGGTAAACCGTATTATTATATGGCCAACAGGGTTGCCACATGGGAGACCCTAATTGGTCCAAACCACTTTCCATTCCATCAACCTATCCACGTGGCATCCTGTGGGGCTACCACGTGGCTCTTATGTTGAATTTTCCATGCCACGTGGCACCCTGTGGGTGTGCCACATAGCCCTTTTTTTCCCTTTTTTACATAAAATTTACCCTTTTGCTGAATTTTTGAAACTCAATATCTTTTGTGTTTGGAGGTCATTTCACGCGAAAAGAACGTTACCAGAAATATCCTAATGAGATCCATGTGTCTGTAAGCTTATTTACATCTTTTGAATACTTTCATTTTGATCGAACCCTGAGATCCTCTTGGCTCAAACCTTCCCACTGGGAAGCTTTTGGGCCACCAAAAGCAAAGGATCATACAAAAAACAGGTGAGGGTACAGCTCCCTCACTCTTTCGGTTTATACTCACCTTTCTTTGCTTGGATGCATTCATTTAATCCCCACACGAAGAAATTCCATGTCACCTCTTCGTGAAGATCTGACCTTCTTTCCAAGTATAACATATTCCTTAATTTCATTAAGATATTCAGGAGCAAACTCATCTACAGAAGGTACTTGAACCTGTTCATCTTGGTCCATAATCATAGGAGGTTCATGCAGTTTCAAGTTTTCCACATTAACAATGGAATACATTTGCATATGAGGCAAATCTAACCAAAAAGCATTATTACCAACTTGATCCAAAATTGTAAAAGGTCCATACCTGATTGGTTTCAACTTTCTACCTTCACCTTGGAGTCGGTCTTTGTTGATATGAAGCCACACTCAATCACCAATCTGAAAATGATCATCCACCCGATGTTTTTCATGTATTTCTTTATACTTGGCCTAACTTGATTCCAACTGCTCTTGTACTGCTTGATGTATTAATTGGATCTGCTGAATAAACTTCAAAGCTTTATCTGCATCAGCTTGACCATATCCCACTGGATCTATCCCATAAAAAAATTCTAAGGGGGACTTTGGAAAATAACCAAAACATGTCTCGAAAGGAGACTTTTTTGTTGAAGAGTGCATAGCTCTGTTGTAGGCATGTTGAACGTAATGAAACTATTCATCCCACAGTTTGGGATGCTTGGCACAATATCCTCGAAGAAGATGTACTACTATCTGATTGACCACTTCAGTTTGTCCATCAGTTTGTGGATGAAATGTTGTGCTCTTCTTTAGCTTTGTGTCCATAAGTTCCCATAAAGATGACCAAAATTTCCCAAGGAAGCGGGAATATCGATCAGAAATAATAGTAGGTAGTCCAAAATGGACCCATACATGTTGGAAGAACAAATGAGCAGTCATATCAATTGTGATATGCCTTTTACAAGGCATTAGAATGAAAATTTTACTGAATCTATCCACAACAACATATAAGTAATCATGTCCCTTTCTAGACATTGGTAACCCTCCTACAAAATCCATTGAAACACTTTCCCATGGACGGAAAGGAACAGGAAGTGGAGTATACAAGCCTAACTTTATGTTACTTGGATTACTTGTTTCACACATAACACATCTTTTTATATACTTGGACATAGTATCATTCGTTCGAGGCCAATAACAAAAAATTTGTAATTGTGCTACAGTTTTTCTTACACCAAAGTGTCCTGAAATGAGAGAAGTGTGAACTTCTCTTATCACATGTACTCTTTCACTTTGTGGAATACAGAGATTTCCAAGATGATACAACAATTTATCATGAATATGATAATTCAATTCTTCATTTTGGGAGCCTTGTTTTAGTGATTCATATACTTCTTTGTAGTCTTCATCCTTAGTGTATTGTTCAACATAACTTGAATGTACCAAAGGACTTTGTTGAATAACAATAGAAGATTTCGTTGGAGGTCTTGATAACATATCTGCAAATATGTTATGAATACCTTTATTATACTTAATGATCAAATAAAATTGTTGTAGAAAACCCATCCACCTGAAATGTCTTGATTGTTGTAGCTTAGTTTGAGATTGAATATATTGTAGTGGTTGATGATCAGTATGTATAATTGTTTCCTTACCCATTAGGTAATGTTTCCACTTCTTCACACTTTGTACTAATGCATACAATTCTTTATCATAGGTTGGATAGTTAATTATTGCTTTAGAGAAGGTTTCAGAATGATAGCATATTGGTTTTTTAAGTTGCTTTAATACTTCCCCCATGGAATAACCACTAGCATCAGTCTCTATCTCAAATGGCTATTGTAGATCTGGCAGTGCTAGTACTGGAGCTGTACTGATCTTTTCTTTCAGAGTGTCGAAGGCCTTTTGTGATTTTCCTTCCCACTAAAAGACTTTGTTCATACCTGTCAAAGCATGTAATGGAGAAGCTATGAAGGAGAAGTTAGCAATAAACTTCCTCCAGTATTGGGATGCTCCCAAAAAGAATCTTACCTCGGTTAGATTATTTGGCTTGGGCCAATTGACAATGACCTCTAATTTAGAGGGATCTATTCTCAGGTCACCACCCCCTACAATGTAACCTACATACACTAAAGATGTCTTCCCAAATTCACATTTAGACATCTTTAAGTACAATTTTTCCCTTACAAGTACATCCAAAACTTGTTTGACATGCTTGACATGTTCTTCCCAATTACGAATGAAAATCAAAATATCATCTAAGTAGACTATGACAAAGTCATCAATGAAGGGCCTAAACACATCATTCATCACCCTCATAAATGTTGCGGGTGCATTACAAATCCCAAAGGGCATTACCATCCATTCAGACAATCCTTGTTTAGTTTTGAAAGCAATCTTCCAAATATCATTGTCATGAATTCTAATTTTATGATAGCCACTTCTTAAGTCTAACTTAGTGAAATAAGTTGCATTCTTAAGTTGATCCAAAATATCATCAATCCGGGGAAGAGGATACTTGTTCTTAATTGTGATTATGCTTAGTTCCATTTAATCAACACACATACACCATGTGCCATTCTTCTTTGGAACCAAAACAATTGGTGAACCACATGGATAGGAGCTTGGTCGAATGTCCCCTCTTTCAAGAAATTCCCGAACCTGCGTCTTTATCTCTGCATTTTCAATTACTGAAGACCTGTACATGCCAATGTTAGGAAGTGATGCATCCTGTTGTAAGAGAATCTCATGTTGGATTCTATTTTAGGATGTAATCCTTTAGGTTCTTGAAACAAGACATCGTAATCAGTTAAAAATTTAGTTAAGTCTTTCTTAAGTCTTGGATCACATCCTATAAAATATTCACTTTGACCAACATCCTTTGCTTTAACAATCATAAGAACAAAATTATTACTAGAACTTACTAGTCTCTTCATTTGACTTGCAAAAACTAATGAAATATTAGTTTTTATGCGATGTGCACGAACAACATATTCAATACCATATTTAGTGAGTTGATACATGTTGTCTTCCCTGTAAAATATAGCCTTCCTATCATAAAGATATGGGATTCCCAGCACAATACCACAGATATCCTATGGAACCACATCCAGATCTACTTCGTCAACAAATCCAGAAGTAATAGCAAACCTAAGTCTACATTGTTTTGTCACTTGTAGTTGTGCATTAACACATACCCATCCAAGTGGATATGGATTTGGGTGTAACTTAGTTTCCAAATGAATTTTTTTAACTATCTCTTCTGAAATGAGATTGGCTTGTGATCCACTATCAAAAAAAGTATCTATTTTTGTATGCTTAGAGACTACTCTTATATGAAATAACTCACTTCTCTTTCTTTCATCAACAATAGATTCATGCTTTGAATTAGAAGTAGAAGGATTTTTACCTTGTATGCCCGGAGCAACAATCTTATTCTCATCCCTTGAGTCAAATCCCAAATCATGTTGGATGGTTGTAGTAGTGGTCTTCTTGTCCTCCTCAATCCGAAACTTCTCAGGCTTGAGCTCCGGATGAAGCCTCCAACATTTGGATGCATCATGACCCTTTTTCTGGCAATGTGAACATGTAGGTTTATCTCCTTCTTTCTTCAATGTAGCTATATGCTTACTTTTCCCTTTACCTTTGAATTTGTTTCCATCAGGTTTGTAAGGTTTCTTTGAAAAAATTTCATTTGTATTCTTCCCCTTTGACTCCATATGAGTCGCTTGAATGCATACCTCATCAAGGTTAGTTTGATTAAACATAAGTATCATATGACGTAAATAGCTATGTAATCCACCTATATATCTATATATGTAGAGAGTTATACCAAGTATTAAAGATCTCTTTTTAAATTCTTGTGTGTACTCTTGTACACTTTGTCCCTTACCTTGCCTCAAATTCTGCCAATCCATCATGGCTTGCTGCATATAGCCCAATGGATAGAATTGCTTCTTTAATGCTGAAGTGAAATCATGCCAAGAGGATATGATATTTCCTTTTGAGGCAAGATCCTTTTGATTTCTACTCTCCCACCATATGAGAAAGGTCCCTCCAATTCGGAGAGAAGCTAAATGAATTTTTATGCTATCTTCAGTGAGCTTTTGAATCCTACAATAAACCTCTATTTGACAGATCCAATAGTCCAAATTTTCAGCATTAAGCTCTCATTATAAACAGGTAAATCAAACTTAATATCAAGCTTTAATTGAGGCACATTGAAATTAACTTTTTGTTTTTCAGGTGAGGAATTTAAAGATCCATCAAGAAAAGATGGTGAAGATGGAGGAGTTTTAGGAGGTTCCTCACCACCTCCTTCTTCTTTACCTTTTCCATGAGAAGAACCACCTTGTTCGCCCTTCTTATGATCTTGGTAAAGCTCTTCCATCATACATTGCATCCTCATGAAATCTTTAAGGAAATATCCTTCAGATGGGATTGAAGAAGTCTCATCTTCTCCTTTTTTTGAAGCCATTCTTCCTCTTCTTGAACCAATATCTGGATCAAATTCTTCAAGTTCTCCTTCACCCCTCTGAAGCCTTGCTCTTGTTAACATAAACAAACTCACAATGCAATGGTTAAGCTGCTCTGATACCAAACTTGATCTGAAAATATTTCAAGATCTTTTTAACCATAAAATTGCATGTGAAATTTGTATGTAAATTCTCATAAAAATGGATTTTAAAGATGAATTTTAAATGCTTAAATCAATAACATAAGAAAAGAAAAAATATGCAAACCAGAAATTTGTAAATAGCAGATGATAACGGAGTTCACCCTTCTTGGGCTACGTCTTTGGGCCACTTCCAATGAGAAGGATGATCTTATTAAGTCTCCAAAGCTTACATATATGAGTTTCTGGAAACACCTCTGAGTTCTGTCACTCAAACTCAGAAACAGACTACGCCACTGCATTCCTCTCGAAATTCTAAGAAAAATAAATATAAAGTCGACTATGTTTTCCTGAGGCCTCCTCTGGCATGCAAATCGAGACAATCTCTGTTTGCATTTGTACGGAACCCCACCTAGGGAATCACACCCATTAATGATTGTACCTTGACCTTGGGATCTATGCATTGTGCTGCCTCAGGATCTGTGTCAAAAATACGCTCTGTACATACCATTTTGTGGCTTAACAACATGGTTTTTATAGTGGTTTTGAGCGTGGATTAGAGGTCCACGCACCCATTTTGGAACGTCGATATCCACCTTAACTTCATAAGGAGAATCCGTTATATCCTAACTAATGTATGGGTTGTATCCCAGTGGTTAGGTGGTGGATTATGGGGGCAGAGGTCCCAGGGTCAAACCCGCGGGCCTCTCCCCTTCCAATGTGATTTTGTTTGTTTGTTTGAACTGTGATTCAGTGGCATTGTTTGTTTGAATTGTGATTCAGTGGCATTGTTTGTTTGAACTGTGACTTGGTTTGTTTGTTTTTTCATGTTGGAAATGGCTCCGTCGGTTTGGTTGCGAATTGGCATATGACTTGGCTTTCCACGTATAGCATGGCCTTGGTGTTGGCCAAGGGGTCGAGGGCCTAGCCCTCGATCCCGCCCCTTTTTCGAATGAAATTGTTCTTTAACTTTATATAAAAGGTGTGTCCCATAGTTGTTAAGAAATAATGGTTGGATCCCTGAATAGGCGGGCTTGGTGGAGATGTTGGTGGCCTTGGAGGTCATGGGTTCGATTCCCATGGTCTCCAATAATTTTGGTAAACTATACTATTATATAGCCAATAGGGTTGCCACATGGCAGACCCTACTTTGTCCAAACCACTTGCCATGTCATCAACCTGTCCACGTGGCACCCTGCGGGGCCACCACGTGTCTCATATGTTGACTTTTCCATGCCATGTGGCACCTTTTTTGCCCTTTTTTACATCAAATTTACCCTTTTGCCGAATTTTTGAAACTCAATATATTTTGCGTCCAGAGGTCATTTCACATGAAATGAACATTACCGAAAATATCCTGATGATATCCATGCATCTGTAATCTTATTTACATATGTTTAAGACTTTAATTTTGATCAAACTCTGATATCATCCTGGATCATCATCCCAACTCAAACCCTAACTGTTGGAATATTCTCACCATCATTTTTTATATTTGCATGCTTGCATGCATCCAGTCATCAGTATGGTAGTCTCCCAGCACCTAGTCCTTATTTTGCAGCCCCCAGGAGCCTGTTTCTACTCAGTTTTATCCCTCCTAGCCACTGATGCGCCCTTGTTTTCATCACTGGAGTACAAGTGCGCCCTATTCCACCTATTTAGGAGATTATTCAGTTAGTTCCATGATTAGTGGATATGTTCCTTGATCTGAGGACTGATTACTAGTTTAACTGACTGAACCACTTAGATAGACCTCTAAAGAGACTAGATCAGCTATACTAACTACTGACAGTTCCTCATGCGCCCTCATTGGAGTCTCCTTCCCTAGATTAGTGCCCATGCACTCATTTAGAATCAGTTAGACTCATTTGACTGACCATTTGACTATTGTGACTACTGCCACTGATTTGGGTGATGTCACCAATGCTATCCAAGCCACACATTGAGCATAATTCGAATGACCTTAGTGGAATTCGAATCCATTTGATTGTATTCAGTTATTATTCACTATTCAGAGTGCCAGCTCACAGCTGATGTATGATACAGCAGTTTTTGTCATTTCTTGTGTATGAGTTATTATTGAATCCCCATTTCTTCTTCTTCTTTCTGCACTTATTGAGTGAGTTTTAGTGAGGTCTGCTACTGCTGAGTGATCCTACTTCTAAAATATAACATGGTATCAAAGCTGGTAGCATCTATTCGAATTGCAATTGCAGTAATTCCTTGAGCAGTTATCTTTCATTGAGCACCAGAAGCCTCTAGGTTTCCACAGCAAATCCTGGTGCTATTTCCTTGAATTCACTGGAGCAATCCAGTTAGGTCTATCCAGGTGTTAAGGACCCAATCACATGTTCTCATTTTCCTAAGGAAGTGTTCAATTTGAATTGCATCAGATCTCCATTTCATAATTCTCATTTGTTTTGTAGGACTATCCCCTCTTCAACTTCGAATTCTTCAGTATTATGGATCTCAAGTTGAATTCATTCAAGTACTTCGAATGGAAGGAAAATATGGACATCTTCTTGAAATTGAAGAGCCTTTCTAGAGTGGTGAATGGCTCTTCAGTTGAGCCCACTAGTGCAGTAGATAAATCCAAGTACTTAGACAAGCTTGATGAAGCAGTAGGACTGCTGCTACTTAGCATTTATGAAGACCTACACTTTCATGTTATCGATTTGAAGACTCCAAAGGAGGTTTGGGACAAGCTTGAATCTCTTCTTGGTCAGAAGAATGACTTGAAGGGTCATAAACTAGAAAATGAGCTCATCTCCTTGAGCCCAAGCAGCTTCGAAACTATGACTAAGTTTCTCAATAAATTCAAGAACTTGATTTCACAATTGAAGAGGTATGGGATTGAGAAGGAAGAAAAACAACTCATCCTTTCCATTATGTCGAAGCTAGGCACTGATTATTCAGTGTTTGTTTCAAAATTCCAGTCAACAAAGTTGTCCATTCCAAGATGGAAATTCCCTTCGCTTGAATACTTCATCCCATCTCTCACACTTGAGGAGGAGAAGCTAGTGCACATGGGAGTGATAAAAAAACAAATTAGATTCAACTCTTGCATACACTGAGATGAGAAGAGTGAATGGTAAAGGAAAACAAAAAATTTATGATAGGAAGTCGAATGACCAAAAGCAGAAGGATGCTCCAAACCAAGTAGAAGGAGCTTCGAATCCTAGGAAGGACAAGCAAACTCAAAAGGGAAAATCCAAGTGCACATACTGCAATAGAGGATATCACCCTGAGAGTTCATGTATGAAGAAGACCATATATCTCATGGCTTCACTTCTTGAGAAAAATAATCTTCTAGTACCTGCATGTGCTAGAAAGAAAGAGAGTGAACCATCTGGATCTGAGAACAAAGAGAGATGTCATGCCCTCATAGCACGTCCATCAACTCAATCCTCCTTCATTATAGATTCTGGAGCATCAAGACACATGTCTTCATCCAAGGATCTCTTCATTGGTTTTGAAGCTACTGTTGGACCATCCATAATGTTGGGGAATGATTCTGAGGTCTCCTCTGAGGGGATTGGAAGAATCAAACTTGATCATGGGTACTTCTCATATGTGCTCTATGTCCCCACTCTCACTACTAATCTACTTCTATTATATCAGATGACCCATAATGGAGATCCCAAGAGGGTGATCTTCTCTCCAAATGAGGTCGAAATTCAAGACATGGTATCAGGTTCTACCATTGCAAATGGTGTTGCAAATCATAAGTCAAAACTCTATGAGTTCTCCCATTTTCTACCTCTCTCTAAACAGTCTACTCTTCACACTCATGCAAATGAAGAGAGTAGGCTATGGCATGAAATATTTGGGCATCTAAACTATCAATACTTTCAAGACATGCATACTAAAGAGATGGTTGAAGGGCTGCCCAAGATCAAGTTTTCCAAGGGCAACTGTCATGGTTGTTTTATTGGCAAGCATCCTAAAAAGAAATTTGAGAAGGGGAAGCAAAGGAGAGCCTCTCAACCTCTAGATTTGATTCATAGTGATGTTGCAAGGCCATTTCTAGATCTATCTTTGAACAAGGCAAGGTATATTCTTACTTTTATTGATGATTATTCAATATTTACATGGGTGTACTTGCTCAGATTAAAGTCAGAAGTATTTGGATTCTTTAAGTTTTTCAAGTCTTCTGCAGAAACATTTTCAGATAGAAAGATCAAGGCCATTCGCACTGATAATGGAGGTGAGTACATCAAGGGTGACTTTCAAACCTTTTGTGCTGAAGAAGGCATTGAGATGCAACATACTGTTCTCTATGCACCACAGCAGAATGGTGGTTCTAAAAGGAAGAACAGAACATTGAAAGAGATGGCCACCTACATGCTAAAGTCGAAAGGGTTGCACCCTAGTCTTTGGGAAGAAGCCATCAATTGTGCCACCTATCTTCAGAACAGAGTTCCTCACAAAGGACTAAAATATGTGACTCCTTTCGAAGCATGGATGGGATACAAACCTGATGTGTCTCATATTAGAGTGTTTGGATCCAGAGCATGGGAAAGGATTCCAACTGAGAAAAGGAGAGCCCTAGATCCACAAAGCAGAGAGTGTATTATGGTGGACGGTTATGCATTGAATGCAAAGGCCTACAATCTTCTTGATCCTTCTACTATGACAACATTCCTTGATAGGAGTGTACAGTTTGAGGAATGGACTCTACATTATGCTCATCCTGTTGAGCAATATAGCTTGCCTACCACACCTGCATTGCTTGATGAGCTCCAAGAGAGAGAATCTTCTTCACATGACAGTTCAGATTCAGAGTATGAGAGTGAAGATGATGAAGAGTGAATTTTAGATCCAAATCCACAAGAACCTGAAGATCTAGCACCTATTAGTGAAGATGAGCGAATGGAAGACCATGATCCAGATCTTGCACTTGATGATCCTCCTCTTCCTAGATGGGAAACCACTACTCTTAGATCTGTCCGAGATCTTGTTGGATATCCACTTGATCCAAGGAGAACCAAATCTGATTTTTAGAATGGAAGGTTTCATCCTTCTCACATTACAGATCCATTTCTTGCCGATAGATCTTTCTTCGGTGGAGAAGTGGACTTACCATTTGGGGTGAGTAATGTACATGATTGATTATCCTACCACAGTCTCTTTTGGGGGGGGATTTCTTCCCACTGGTTTTTCCCTCTTTCCTCACTTTATTTATTTAGATTGTTGTATGGGGTGACCTTTGGTCTCAGTTACCAAGGCCCTACCATTTCAGTTATTCCTCATAGTATAGCTTGCGGGGGGTGTTGGAATATTCTCACCATCATTTTTTATATTTGCATGCCTGCATGCATTTATTCATGCATGCAGTCATCATGCGTGCAATTGCATGCATCCAATCATCAGTATGGTAGTCTCCCAGCACCTAGTCCTTATTTTGCAACTCCCAGGAGCCTGTTTCTGCTCAATTTTAGCCCTCCTAGCCACTGATTCACCCTTTTTTTTTCATCACTGGAGTACAAGTGCGTCGTCTTCCACCTATTTAGGAGATTCTTCAGTTAGTTCCATGATTAGTGGATATGTTCCTTGATATGAGGACTGATTACTAGTTTAACTAACTTAACCACTTAGATAGACCTCCAGAGAGACTATATTAGCTATACTGACTACTGACAGCTCCTTATGTGCCCTCATTGGAGTCTCCTTCCCTAGATTAGTGCCCATGCACTCAGTTATACTCATTTTACTGACCATTTGACTATTGTGACTACTGCCACTTATTTGGGTGATGTATCCAATGTTATCCAAGCCACACATTGAGGAGAATTCGAATTACCTTAGTGGAATTCGAATCCATTTGATTGTATTCAGTTATTATTCACTATTCAAAGTGCCAACTCACAGCTGATGTATGATACAACAGTTTTTTTCATTTCTTGTGTATGAGTGATTATTGAATCTCCATTTCTTCTTCTTCTTTCTGCACTTCTTGAGTGATTTTTAGTGAGGTCTGCTACTGCTGAGTGATCCTACTTCTAAAATATCACACTAACAACATCCTACCCACCATAGGATCATCCACTCCCTCACCATATGTTGATATAGGAATGGGTATTTACAAAGAGTATGCATTATTGGGGCATACTTTGGCCCACCACCAATGATCCTAACATCCACAGACGGTCGTATGTGCACTATCTTCACCTCTGAAGATAAGTCACAAGCCCATTCCACAACAACATCAGGTCTTGAAACTAGTGGTGGCATGGAGAAAACCATAACTCCATCAGTACCACCGGTGTTTCAAAACCCTTTCTTGTTTCCCCCCACATGAGTACAAGGAACCCCATTGATGGCCCAGCTCACATTAGGCTTACTTTGTGATTACCAGTGTGGTACTTAACACCATCTTATCTGAAGATGTACCAAATCTGTCATGTCCCAAATTTGGTATTGGGTCACAATGGCCTAATCACATTGGCTCTATTCATTAGAGTTTGTCAAATTGATGCTAAAGGTCAAATAATTGCCAAGGAGGAAAATTACTAGTTTCCTAGGTTTGGGGTGGAAGCTTTGGGATTTGGAATAATGGGGATAATAAATGATGTTTGAACATTAGAATGGCATAAATATTTAATAAAGGAGCTAAATAAATATATACAAGTGAAAATCAAAGTGGCATTTGATCATGAAGACACATGGAGGAAGTGAGACCCACATATGGCTAGATTTCCCCACTACACTTGGCATCATTCTCTCACCAATTCGAATTCAAGGTGAATGGTAACATACTTGGGGGAGTCCAAAAGGTATTATTCATTGCATGACTCATCCAAGGTCGAAATATAGAGGAAGAGTAACTCCCATGGAAGAGGAAGAGACAATTTGGAGCTAGTGAGACACTTGGGCTAGATTCCCTAGCTCTATGACAATAATGATGAAGATGCTATGACACCTATGACACAAATCAGACCTGAAGGCTGAAATATGACATATATGACATGTCAGGGCTAAAAATAGACTCCAAGAGGGCGCTCAAGGGTGTTAGGGCAGCTAAGATGCTTCCACATGTGATTTGGTGGAAGGGGGAGACTAGGAATTGTTGTACAAGTGGTGTTCTTTGGAATCTCTTCCCAACTTGAGTTGGCATGAGTCTCTTGGAAGGAATTCGACCCATGGAGGACATTAGAATTTTATAAATGTCAATAACAAAGAATGAAACCAGCTTTTGATCATTTGTAGAATTTGCAATTGTATTTGTGAAGAGGGAGAGCTAGTGGATGACTAGTTTCTTGCCTTAGCCAATTTCGAGGGTGAAAGATTCCCATCCAAGTTGGTAATTGGAAAGGCCATTTAGACCTTTCATTTGGAGCTTTAATGGAGTCTTTATTTGCAGGTGTAAGCTACAGGGCAGCTCATGGTTTCTTCTGTTGCAGCTCACTCCTTCAACCATTTCCAGTTTTGATGGCATATTCTTGATCCTTGAGGGAGGGCGTTTTTGGTGAGCTATTGTACTCTTTGGGGAATATTTTAATGCCCCATTTATTTTTTAATATGAATTAAATACTCTTTTATTCATGTCCAAAAAGTTTCAGGTCTAAATTCCAAGTAGAAATGTATAAATCTCATTTTTAATGGAAGAACAATGTCATTTCCCCACTACCTTGTTGTGAGCCAATGTATTGATGATGATTTCGAATGAATGGATGATTCTCTGATATATTTGTGATCAACATACTGCCATGGATGTCTTCTACAAGTTTCATGTACTGTACTTGAGCATTTGAAGCATTTTTACTCAGTTTAGTTGTATTGGGAGGTGAAATAGTATCATTTCCCCAAGGGTCGAATTGGGGATTTTTGCAGTTGAATGGGAGAGGGTGAGAATAGTTGTAATAATCCATTAATGGTGCATATGAGACTTTAATAAAATACTTAACACATTACATACCTCTGTTCATAAATTTGAGTGGGTTTGGAGGCATTTGGGAAGCCATTTTCAGTACTTACCCCAGGGGGATTTGAACCCCAAATTACTAGTAAAATTGCATAATTGGTTCAGTATCTTAAGAGAGTTTGCAGAGGTCTTTTGGTGGACATATGTCATCCATAAACATCATATTCAAGTTCTAATATCATTCATACACCTTCCTTGAAGATTTGAAGGCATTTGGAGTCAATTTGAGACCTAGAGACCAATACTAGTCAAAGGAAAATCACTAGTAAAGTAACCTACATTGATCAGAATTGAAAGAGGATTTGCAGAAGTATTTTAAAGGTCCAAAGGCATCCCTAAAACACATATTTATGTTCTAATATCATTCATATACCTTCTCAGAAGATTTGGGATCATTTGGGGCAAATTTGGGACCTAGAGATCAAAACTAGTCAAAGGTCTAACTAGGGAAAAAAGTGAAAAATTGTCATTTTAATAAAATTCCTAACAAAGGACATTACAGTGGTATCAGAGCATGGTCCTTGCACCTGTGTATTAGGTACATACATTCAAGAATAATTGGCAGCCATGTCTTACTATTATGATGAATCCTATGAGTACAATTCTTATGATGAATATGCAGATGCTTATGAGCAATATGAAACAGAATGTGAATGGTATGAGGAAAAGGTGCCATCATGCAACACTTCTTACAATTTCAAGAGAAATGAAGATTATTCTTATGACTTTAAATCTGATGAATATGAATGTGTCACACCAACCAAGGATAATTTATGAGTGAGTTCCAAAGATGGAGAGCAAATTATAAAACCTTGCCCCAGCAATATCAAAAATATCAAGAATATCTTGCTTCGAGCAAAAATACACAAAATGCCATGTCTTTTGAGTACTATGCTGAACATGTTTTTGAAAATAGGCCCAAAAATGAAGATGTGGAGTTAGTGAAGAAAGGTTTATGCCCTTATTGTAAGAACCCTTGGAGCGAGTATCATATATGTGTGCATGAAATGATGTCCTCTTTGATGAGAGCTTTTGAGATTTATTCAAGAAGGGATTCCAAATATACCGATCCTAAGGAAAACAAGGGGAAAAATGAATCAGCTTGCTTGAAGGAGAAAAATGAAGAGACATCACAAGAGCATGAAGAAGATTCTATTGAAAATATGGAAGATCATTTCGAGACACCTTCTAGCTTATACATGAACCAAAGAGCATCTACTGATGGATGCTTAAACTATGAAGGAGTACCTACTGATGGGTGCTCACACCTCTATGTTGGTGACATAGAGATCACTTTTGAAAGTGTTGCTGCAAGCCCAAGTTCCATTAAGCATGATAATGAAGACCTTGTAGCAGTTGAAGAAGAACCAAGATCAACTTCCCCATCACCACTTGAGCTTCATGAAGTTGGTCCAAGAAAAAATGAAGAAGATGAGGAGGTTCATTTGCAAGAGCCTCATTTTCTTGAAGGGTCCTTAAAGATGAATGAAAAGAAGATCCAAGAGTCCCTCAGCATTCTCCATGAGACTCAAGCATTGGTGTCAAATTCTTGTTGGAGAGCTACTTCATTGGAGGAAACATCCTTCCTTGAAGATATGGAGAAGATTCAAAGAGCAATGTGCCACATCAAAGGTAATTTCATGTCTTTGCTTTTTGATAGAAACCATTTGTTTGAGATTAATGAATTGTTACATGATGCATACTTGAAGAATAATGAGGATATTCATAAGCTCACAATTCAAAATGAGCAACTTCTTGAAAAGTTGCAAGATACTTGTTTTTCCTCCTATGTTTCAGATTGTCAAATGGTAGATTGTTTGGAGGATTCTCATGACATGGTGGATCATGAGAAATGTGAAAATTTGAATGTTCTTGATGTGTTTGGAGATGAACTTGAAGAGATCCAAACACTTGATGTGGTGGAAGAAGAATTTGAATTGCCTATTGATAAAGGTTGTGCAATTTTTAAAGAAGAGCATGATTCATCTACATTGGAACCAAACTATGACAAAGAGTTCACACTTTTGAAGGAGTTGCATGATACTACCCATATGGATCCTCCCCATGATGAAACTTCTGTACTTTTTGATCATTTGGGTGATTTGGTTCATTCTCCTACATCCTACAATTCCATGTTTTGCAACATTAGTCTCAATGAAGTATGGGTGAAAGGGTTCTTTTTGATGGTGCCACATGAGGATTATGATATGGTTGGAGCACATTCTTATTCACATTTGCAGCAACATACTTTATTACTTTATGATGATGCACATCTACATGGATGCACCTATGATATGCATTGGAGTCACTTGAAGACTCATGGTTTTTCTTGCTCAACACTTGATTCATTTGATGTTGGAGGAACTTCATCCAACACTTGGGTGAATAGATTTATGATTGGAGAACATTTTTGTTGGAAGCCACATACTTTGTTATATCTTTATGATGATCACATTCAGGGATGTATGGGTGAGACTTCTTTGAGTCATTTGAAGTCTCCTTGTTTTTTCTACTCATTATTTGGTTCAAATTTTAGTGGAGATTCTTCATTCACTTCTTGGATGAAAGAATACATGGCTGAATATTTTGATGCATATCACATCCTTTTGGAGCAGCTTTATAGGACATGGGATCCTCACCTATGTCATTGGAGCAGATTTGATTGGTCACTTGAAGATTGTATGCACTTGGAAAATCGTGGTCTACTTGCTTGGAGGTACAAGCACTTTCATGATTCTTTGATGAAGCATCTCCTTCATGTACATTTTCATTATGTAGTTATGTACTTTGATGATATATATTTTGTACTCATGATGTTTGGAAGAATGCATACAAGAAAATGGGATCTAGGAATCATCTTATTTGATGGTATGGGTTGGAGAGCACTCTTCATTGTTGGGGTGCAATACAAGCAATGGGACCCTGGAATAATTTTTATCTCATTGGTTTCATATTTTTTGGGGGAAGCAAGCAGTATGGGAGATGGATTCCCCACTTAATAAAGTGATTTTAATCAGAGTAGTGCAGCAGCAAGCATGGTGGTTCCTCTCTAAAATCTTCATGGAAACTCAAAGACTCAAGGTTGGGCAATTCAATGGCAACTTCTAAGAATTATACAAAAAGCAGGTTCTTCAACACCCACATTTAAAATTGCTTGAGGACAAGCAATATTGGGAAGGGAGGATTTGTCATGTCCCAAATTTGGTATTGCGTCACAATGGCCTAATCACATTGGCTCTATTCGTTAGAGTTTGTCAAATTGATGCTAAAGGTCAAATAATTGCCAAGGAGGAAAATTACTAGTTTCCTAGGTTTGGGGTGGAAGCTTTGGGATTTGGAATAATGGGGATAATAAATGATGTTTGAACATTAGAATGGCATAAATATTTAATAAAGGAGCTAAATAAATATATACAAGTGAAAATCAAAGTGGCATTTGATCATGAAGACACATGGAGGAAGTGAGACCCACATATGGCTAGATTTCCCCACTACACTTGGCATCATTCTCTCACCAATTCGAATTCAAGGTGAATGGTAACATACTTGGGGGAGTCCAAAAGGTATTATTCATTGCATGACTCATCCAAGGTCGAAATATAGAGGAAGAGTAACTCCCATGGAAGAGGAAGAGACAATTTGGAGCTAGTGAGACACTTGGGCTAGATTCCCTAGCTCTATGACAATAATGATGAAGATGCTATGACACCTATGACACAAATCAGACCTGAAGGCTGACATATGACATATATGACATGTCAAGGCTAAAAATAGACTCCAAGATGGCGCTAAAGGGTGTTAGGGCAGCTAAGATGCTTCCACATGTGATTTGGTGGAAGGGGGAGACTAGGAATTGTTGTACAAGTGGTGTTCTTTGGAATCTCTTCCCAACTTGAGTTGGCATGAGTCTCTTGGAAGGAATTCGACCCATGGAGGACATTAGAAGTTTATAAATGTCAATAACAAAGAATGAAACCAGCTTTTGATCATTTGTAGAATTTGCAATTGTATTTGTGAAGAGGGAGAGCTAGTGGATGACTAGTTTCTTGCCTTAGCCAATTTCGAGGGTGAAAGATTCCCATCCAAGTTGGTAATTGGAAAGGCCATTTAGACCTTTCATTTGGAGCTTTAATGGAGTCTTTATTTACAGGTGTAAGCTACAGGGCATCTCATGGTTTCTTCTGTTGCAGCTCACTCCTTCAACCATTTCCAGTTTTGATGGCATATTCTTGATCCTTGAGGGAGGGCGTTTTTGGTGAGATATTATACTCTTTGGGGAAGATTTTAATGCCTCATTTATTTTGTAATATGAATTAAATACTCTGTTCTTCATATCCAAAAATTTTCAGGTCGAAATTCCAAGTAGAAATGTATAAATCTCTTTTTTAATGGAAGAACAATGTCATTTCCCCACTACCTTGTTGTGAGCCAATGTATTGATGATGATTTCGAATGAATGGATGATTCTCTGATATATTTGTGATCAACATACTGCCATGGATTTATTCTACAAGTTTCATGTACTGTACTTGAGAATTTGAAGCATTTTTACTCAGTTTAGTTGTATTCGGAGGTGAAATAGTGCCATTTCCCCAAGGGTCGAATTGGGGATTTTTGCAGTTTAATGGGAGAGGGTGAGAATAGTTGTAATAATCCATTAATGGTGCATATGAGACTTTAATAAAATACTTAACACATTACATACCTCTGTTCATAAATTTGAGTGGGTTTGGAGGCATTTGGGAAGCCATTTTCAGTACTTACCCCAGGGGGATTTGAACCCCAAATTACTAGTAAAATTGCATAATTGGTTCAGTATCTTAAGAGAGTTTGCAGAGGTCTTTTGGTGGACATATGTCATCCATAAACATAATATTCAAGTTCTAATATCATTCATACACCTTCCTTGAATATTTGAAGGCATTTGGAGTCAATTTGAGACCTAGAGACCAATACTAGTCAAAGGAAAATCACTAGTAAAGTAACCTACATTGATCAGAATTGAAAGAGGATTTGCAGAAGTATTTTAAAGGTCCAAAGGCATCCCTAAAACACATATTTATGTTCTAATATCATTCATATACCTTCTCAGAATATTTGGGATCATTTGGGGCAAATTTGGGACCTAGAGATCAAAACTAGTCAAAGGTCTAACTAGGGAAAAAAGTGAAAAATTGTCATTTTAATAAAATTCCTAACAAAGGACATTACAAAATCAATAGCCCAATATAACTTCATTCTGGTATTAGTCGCAAGCATACCATCTGTACCACCCGAAGTTCTAGTGATACTAATGACAAAGCCACCACCATTCATAACCAAACCCAATGTTGAGGCCATCAAGCAACCAAAGTTGAAATCCCCCATTGTACCAAATCCTACTCCTGCCTCCAAATTCAACCAACCTTGTGCTTTTTACAGACAAGTGGTACATACTGCAAACCTATGCCTCACACTACGAAGCCCAATAATTTTCTCAACACACATGTTAGTGCAACGCATGCTACCAGCACTTCAATAGGGAGCATGCTAGCCACTACAGCTAAAACCAAGACCAAGACATTGTGCACTAATCATGTGTGCACAATTTGTTCTTATTTTGGTTATTGTACACATCATTGTCATGAACACCCTTGATTTCGGGATGCATTGGCAACCGTTCACCTCACACACCCTATGGTGGAAAGACCTCAACTGATCTCCCAATAAATCTCTTCCACAACATTGTAACTACATCAAAACCAACAAAGGAAGATCAAGGTGGGTGTTCATCATGTGGACGCCACACCCATATGATTCCATTCACTATAGGCACAGTCCCACCTAACCATGCCCCAAGGCCACTAAGCCTGACCCATACACTCAATTGTGTGTACACCACTTACCCATGTCAATCATGTGGGTTGTTAACCCATTACTCGTTTCAGTTCCACATCCTGCACTTGGAACGAACAATCCACTTAAAACAAATGTAGTTACAGGACAATCCTTCTCCCTCATGGAAAACCCACCATTGTTTCCTCAAGAGGAGATATTTTTTCCACTAGACGATACCAGCAGTCATGTTGATATACTCTATCTATCATCATCACCAGTACCATCCCCTACCAACAACAGTCCATTTCCATTAGTATTAAAGAAACCCAATCCATTACTTGTTATTGCACTTGATAACACAAAATCATCTAATGCTAACAACAGCTCTCCCATTCATAATGAGAACCCCTTGGATGACTTGACTCTAATCATTGTCAAGATATCCCATCGGTTTCTGCAGCCTCTCCTTCTCTTCTGATGAAGAGATTCTAGGGAACCTAAGCATTCATGAACTACCATGGGAAGACCTCCATCATAGATCGTCCTTTTCACCTCGTGACATGGGAAGGAACCCAACGAAGGCCCAACAGTATACCATCGAATCCAAATATTTCATTCCCCGAAATAATGGTGATTGGTTCAAGAACCCCATTCCATCTCCAAACGCTTTCAAAAAAGGAAACATGGCTAATATCTCACCCACTATCCAAGTAGATATATTTGCCACCCCTAGAGTAGTCGATAACTTCTCTATTGGAACATCTTATTCACCACAAGAAGTCATTGCTTACAAAGCACTATTCAAATAATTTAGGGATCTTTTTGCTTAATCATACGTAGAAATGCCTAGCCTTGATATTGCCATTATCAAACACCACGTTGACACATGGCCCGATGCATCACCGGTACGGCATAAGAAATGGCATATCCACCCATCTAAGGTATCGGTCATCAAGGCCGAAATAAAAAAACTCCACCGAGCTAGATTCATATTTCCCATTGCGTACACATCTTGTCAAACCCTATACCTGTCAACAAAAAGCAAGGAACCATACGATTCTGCACAGACTTTAGGGATCTCAACCATTCTTGTCCCATGGAAAACTTTCCCACACCCTTCATCAACCAAATAGTCGACTCCTTCAATGGCCACGAAATTCTATGCTTCATGGATGGATTCTCTAGCTACAATCAAATACAAATATGTGAGAAAGATCGCTACAAAATAGCATTTGCGACACCTTGGGGCACATTTTCCTATCGCATAATTCTCTTTGGTTTAAAGAAAGATGGCGCTACCTTCCAACAAGTCATGCACTATGTTTTAAACAATTTGACGTGCATTATCTTGGCCTTTCTTAATGATCTCACAACCAAATCCAAGAAGAGGATTTATCTCCTCATCGATTTACAAACCATCTTCTTAAGATGTCGCAAGTACAACATACAGTTAAATCCCCTTAAGTGCATATTCTATGTCACCACGGGATGCCTTTTAGGATTCATCATCTCTCAAAATGGGATCACTATTGATTCGTTGAAGTTTTAAGTTATCCTTGAACTCTCCCCTCTAGCGTACAATAGAAATTACCAAGCATCCAAGGTAAATCCAACTTCCTTCGACACTTTGTTGCAGATTATGCCACTTAAGCATATGGATTCCTACGTCTTCTCGGGAAGGATATCCCCTTTCGATGGGACGAACAAGTTTAGATGTCTTTCAAGGCAATAAAAAAAACATTGACCTTTGCTCCCCTAATATCCCCACCTAACTTTGACAAGGATTTCATCCTTTACATCTCAACGTCATCTCACTCCATCGTTAGCATCGTAGTCCAAAACAGTGAAGGACAGAATGAACGCATCATTTACTACATTAGAAAAGCACTGGCATGACCACCTCTCAATTAGATCCACGATGAAAAGTTAGCATTAGTTGTAATCCTCTCGGTGTAGAAATTGTGCCACTATATCTTGTTGCGTAAAACAATGGTGTCCACGGACTCGAACCCTTTGTGATACATACTTATCTGATGGCTCATCAATGTTAAGTTTTCCAGGTGAATTGTTATTCTCTAAGAATTCAATATTGAGTTTGATACACCTAAAAGCAAGAAAGGCTTGGCCATAACCGAGCTCATCATAGACCTTCCTGTTGTTACAATCAGGTCGCTTGTGAATGATCAACTCTGTGGCAAACATATCTTCTATTGGCATTTGTGTCCAGCGCTCCCCATGAGTTTCAAAACATGGGTTAACCCCCTCGCATGGATCTTAAATTTGGCGATTGTAGCGGAGACTAACGCCTGCGGGTTTTGGTCTAACGACAATCATGCTCCAAAAAATGGTATCAGAGCAACATGTCTCGTGTTCAAAAATCACTCGGGTAATTCTAGGGGGGAGATTGTTGGCATTTGCATCCAGCACTCCGAGTGAGTTTCACAACATGGGTTAACCCCCTCTCGTGGATCTTACCTTTGGTAGTTGTAGCAAATATTAACGCCTGTGGGGTTTGTTCTAACAACAATCGTGATCCAACATATCTGTCTAACTAGCCATAATTCATGGTATGGTGATATCCTAACTTATCTTCAAACACAAAAATTCACCTCTCACTTGTCCCACGATGATCATCGCCGCATTCGCCACCAAGCCCCACGGTACCTCCTCCTTGAAGACGTTTTATATCAACGTGGAACTAACTCCATCTTATGGCTATTCCTAACTCGTGAAGAAGCCAAACATGTCCTTAACGACTGCCATAGCGGAGCATGTGATGGCCACATGTCCGAATTGACCACCGCCCAAAAAATCCTTCCCAATGGTTACTTTTGGACATCACTCTTCCAAGACTACATACATGTCGTCAAAATGTGTGAAAATTGTCAAATATTTTCCTGTAAAACAAGGGCTCCACCCACCCCACTCCATCCAATTATCACATATGTTCTATTTTACAAATGGGAAATTAACTTCATGAAATGTCGTCCTACCTCATCGTAAGGCCAAAAGTACATTGTTGTCGCCATCGATTACTTCACCAAATGTGTCGAATCAATGCCTACCTTTGACTCCATCAGTACTACTGCATCCTGCTCCTTATTTAACCATGCCATCTCATGATTTTTCATACCCAAACAATTGGTCTCTAATAACTCACTTATGCAATGATACTTTCGAGGGGTTGTCAGCTTTGTTAGGATTCAAACATGAATTTTCTACCTCTTACTATCCTCAATCCAACGGGCAAGTTGAAGCAGTGAACAAAATCATCAAAACCATGCTTCAATGAACTTTCAACAAGAACAAAACTAATTGTAGTCACATCTTGTTTCCTATCCTATGGGAATATCGAACATCAGTTAAAACCGCCACCGGATTTACCCATTTTCATCTTGTTCATGGGGTGGAAGCAGTCCTACCTATTGAATGACAAATCCCTACACTCCAATCAGTCGTTGAACTATTACCGGACACCCCATCATTATATCAATGGTTATTCACCTTGAAGCATTTATATGAAGAACATCATGACTTGTTACAACAAAATGGAACCATGAAACTTCTCTCCAAAGCACACTATGAACATTATGTCCCCCTCACACTTTCAATAAAGATGATTTTGTCCTTGTTTTTAATGCCAAAAAAGACATTAAACCCATCCCTGGGAATTTTATGTCCATGTGGACCAAACCCTACATAGTTAAACAATGCTTAAGCAAGGGCGCATATGTCCCGAGTGATCCAAAAGTGTTTCTTCTCAATAGCCCTATCAATGGGGTATATCTGAAGCGATTATTTCCATAACACCCAATTTGTTCTCTAGGTATGTTATGTTTCTTATCAATATTTTTCTACATTGTCAATCCTCTCGTCATGATCATTATTATGCTTGGGTATTGGCATCATGTATGCAATATTATCATCAAGAATCAGTTCCTACATCATACAACAACATTGCACAGACCCCAATCACAGGTATATCATCTCGACCTTGCATATAGGTAAAGTATTCTCTATGTTTACATTGCATCTAACTAGTGAACCTAGTAATAACCATAAGGTCCTACTTCTTGATAATAAAACACCACCAATGTATGATACCAAGGAAACATGTTCCCCCATGGGTGTGTGCACCATTACAACCTATTCATACTTTGGAATCCATGATGTCAAACCCTCCCAATTCGGAGGAATATGATAACTTGCCAAGTCTGTCAAGTTGATACCATATATCATCACCTTGCATTATGTTCTTTTCATCCCTTAGATTCATCGACATATGTTACGATTATGATTCACAAATAAACTATATTCCCCTTCATGAGAAACATACCATATGTGTTCCTCTTCATTTCATCAACCCTTGAGAAGACCATAATGGAGACCCACCCCCTAAAGACACAAATTGCATTCAGTCATTCCCAAAGGAACGTTCTGCATGGAATTAATTCATAGGGGACTCGTCTTCTCTTATGTACAAACCGCTACATCATCATCATAAAAATGATTCCCCAACTCACTCAAAACCATGGGAATCCGATCCATATCATTCTTTGGTTCCCCAACCCACTCAAAACTGTGGGAACCTCATCCATATTATTTTTGTACAATCGGTTCCCTAATTCACTCAAAATCGTGGGAACCTCATTACATTATTCTTTTGGTAGCACCCCCTGGTCGCCCTTGATCAATGTGTTATCGGACAATCCACTCGAGCGGACGCGAGTAGGATCTCCCTAGCTCAATGTGAGTCTAGAACAAATAGAACAGACTACAAGTGCATTTCCTAGATCTACTTAAGGACCAAGTACTAGATGTCTTACCTTTTTACTATGCAATCCTTTCTCCCGAATGTTGATCCACGTCCCACGGTCGTCAGATCCAAGCTGCAAGACCTGTCAAGACAAGAAACAAGAGAAACCAGTAAAAGACATCTATACAATAAGCGATCTAAGTAAACAGTTAGGCAGGTAAACTACTCAATATCATTGCATACAAGAACAATATTGGTGGAAAGCATTTGTATTACTGCAAATAGGGGAGTACATGATAGAGATATAGAACTACAACCAAGACTTAACGTAGTAGCCCTTCTCCGACCAAGCCAATTGCCACGTCCTTCCAAGGAAGTATGAGTTCTCCAATGGGTGAATGGAGGTGTCTTAAGAGAGATTTCACCAGCATGTAGATACCATAGTCTTCCTCCCTTTGGGATGGGAGTGAACCTCACATATATAGGACTAAGTGGATAGGGTATGGATAGGATAGGTTGAGAGATGGTAGGAGAGAGATAGGGGATCTTCCCAAAGAGTTAGGGGTCGAGTACCAGCTCCCCTAGAGGTCAAGGATAAGCCCCTAAATGAGAAAGTTTCGAGAAGGGTCTAGAATAAGCTATTTTTTCCCATTAACTGACCTCGTCACACCCTACAGTGGAGAAAGCTGCGACGTCGCATGTTGCTAGTGTGCAACATGCGACAACCTCTCAAAAGATTGCAGAACTTAGTGCAAATCCTCCCAGGATGATTACTTAGTCCAAGCATCTTCAGGGGTGTATACACTGAATCTGATGATGAGTAGATTTTGGGTGTAACAGAATGCCCCCCAAAGCATGAAGCTGTTGAAGATAGACAAGTGAAGTGCTTTGATAGAATTAATAACAATAGACTCGTCGGGCGAAGGAATCTGCTGCAGTACAACTGACTCTGAACTGACAATCTATATGAAGTACAACATGGCTACTAACCAATACATTGCAAATCCATGGTAGTAATGACCGACTGAACACAATCATGGCTACTAGACACAAGTGTAGATCATGATAACACAGCCACGACCAATACAAGAGTGGATCCATGTAATATGACTCAATACAAACTCCATCGCAACCTAGGTGAACATGACACCCTAGGGTCTTCAAGATGAACCCGCAATGATACGAATCTATCCATGTGATTACAAATGTCTTGACGTCGAACATGGTAGAAACCACTTGATTATCGGCCATTGATGTAAACCATTAACAAGTGCGAGGGAAATCACCATTGATGTCAATGATTCCCAAGGTATCACAGTACATATCATCAAGCGTGAATAAATGATTTGAAGTCGAACGCAAGATGAAATATTTCAATCAAGAGCCAATGATGTAAACTCATGATGAAAGCAAGGTAACCTGCCATTGAGGCATGCAGGGCCAAGGTACTTGGTTGGTTTCTAGATTCAATCCTTGGATGATGAGTTGAAGTTGACAGGGATGAATCTGTCAAAGGAGGGCCATGATGAATCCCCCATTAATCGACACGAAACACAACAAAAGATGTGTAGAGTGGATCGGATGGTACAGTAAAATGCAAGACTGGCTCAAAGTAACAACGGCATGACGACATGTGTACTGACTGTAGATGATATATAGTGAATGTGTTCTTGAACATGGGCATGGCATGACTTGGCAGTATTGACACAATGAGAATGACGCAAAATTCTAATGCAACTGATGATGGAAGCTTTCTCCGAATGACTCAGAGGAGTAACGGGACTCAGAAAGTAAGCGGGGACTCATAGACAAACAGATGACCCAAGTACTGTATGCGAATGCAGATGAGTGTCATGTTCAAGAATGACTATATACTGCCACTAAGGTATGTAACACAAACACTTTCCTTTTTCACCATCATGAATGATGAGTGCCTCATGTGTTTTTTACGAGCTTGATGAGGGTAACCAGATGCTCGGTATAGCCCATCTCATAGATGAGTCCAATCCCAAATATTTTTTCAACCTGGGATAGGAGGGGTTCGTCCCATGACAAGCCCTTCAATGTGAAAGTTTTAACGAGTCCATAGAAGGTAAACTCGGTCGTCATTTCATGTTTAGAGAGTCTGAAAAGAACTAAAGAAGACTCCAACGGTCCTTTTTCGTAAAGTTAGCCTCATCGCCCAAAAAAAGGGTAAAACAACGTGGGAGAGGACTCTTCCAGTCATGATTGGCTGGAGTATTCCTTTTTCGTATTTAGTGCCTCCTGGTCCGAAAAAGGGGTAAACTATCACCAAGAAGACGACCATTCAAATACTTTAACAAGCGTGAACGTGACTAGTTTGCTTGGCAATCTTTTCATTTTTCGAGAGCCTGAAAAGAGCTTAACTGTAGACTCTGAGGGGTGTCCTTTTCTGTGGAAGTTTAACGAGCCCGAAAAAGTGATAAATCATAACTCAGTATTTGCTCTCATGGTTTTGTGAGTACGAGAACAAACGAAGAGTAAACTCGTCCTCATGAAATAATTACGACTATCCAAAAATAATAATGACAAAACATTCAAATGGGTGTTCATACCTATAGTTACCGTTGTTGATGCGAGAAACGGCACAAAAGACCACTTTACGACTCCTGTACACTAGAGAAAGTGTCAAATAGTCCCAAATATAATGACAAACGGTCGAAACTATAGTAAATGGCCCAAAAGCATCAAAATATTTGAAAAGGAATATTCCATTCTATTTATAAATAGAAAAATGGACCAAAAATAGATTTCATTGTTCAAATTGCCAATTTGGGTGGAGAAGTACCAATTTGGAGCAAAAACTTCCTTTGCCGATTTCGGGAGCTACGATCCGCCATTTCACCAAACGTCCGGATCAAGTAGGCCTAAAATTCATCCAGCAACTGTCTAGTCGTTTAGTTTTTTCTTTTAGGTCCATTTTTTGGGTTTTTGATGGTGTTATGGGGGGCTTCATGCGCCCTCAGCTCGTCGCAGGTTGCCCTTTCGGGACCTGCGACGAGACCGAGTCGTCGCAATCCTCGAATGTGAGAGGTGCGATGACAGAGAACTATAATCCAAACATCAAAAAGAATTCAAAAAATGGACTTCTGAGGTTTGAAGCAGGGCCTAACAGTGTTTAAATGTCCTTCTTGGCAGGTTACCAGCTAGCCAATATGGTATTGGAGTGGCGAGAGAGATAACATGAACTCGAATATGAACAAGCTGCGAACAATCCACAATGCGTTGACGCTTTGAGAAACTGTGGGTTATTGAAGTTCTTCAAGATCCAAGGGATGAGATCCCAGATCCCACTACTGACACACATGTTCCAGAGTTGGGATGCAGCCCAACAGTACTTTGTGATTGGTGAGCATATCCTCACGATAGACATTGAGGATATCTACTTTCTAACAAGTTTGTCCCAAAGGGGGGACACTGTACATCTTACTGGAACACGGGCTAGTGACTGTACAGTTGAGGACATGGTGTCGCAGCATTTTGTTGCTACTTCTCGGCCTTCCAGCGGGAATATTCTCATCAGGGATGTGGTGAGTCGTCCACTGCGGACCATATTCCATTACTAGGGTGGCAGGTAGCCAAGCCCCACACACGGCTACTCGGACCCAGATGTTGTATGCAGAGGATTGTATGTCCCCCATGGTTTTCAACTAGTGCGAGGGTCTCCTTGCAAACATCCCAGCTCAGCTGACCAAGTGTCGACGAGGGGAGCTCAAGCAGTTTGGGTATGGATCGATCATAGTATCGTTCCTCTTCGAGCGAATTCCTCTTCTACGTCCGCAGTTGCTACTTGATGACAGGGAGCCCAGGGATCCCCATATGCTCAGATGGGCTGAGGTCATGACCCGTCATGGTGGAGGGCCCATCATTAGCTTTGGTCCCGCGTTTTTCAGCTTGCTAGAGGGCTAGTTACTCATGGTCGAGGACAGTCCATATAGCGGCACGGACTTCCGAGAGGATCCCGACTTGGTGCTGCCTGAGGGTGCAGCATGGGGTAACATAGGTGAGAACAAAACCCTTGTATTTTTAGTTTTGTATATTATACCATTTTTTTTATGTAGTGCTAACAAGTACGTAATATGTGTGTGCAGATGTGGGCCCCGTACGGCCGGTGGGTCTCTCCCTTCTGGCTAGGAGAGACAGAAGTGGGGAGGCAGTCGTTCCTGCAAGTGCTCATGTTGCCATCGAGGAGATGGAGAAGGTGTACAGGAACCTATCTCAGCTAACTGTGGAGGTACCGGAGCTAGCTATTGATGACTTACCGAGGCCCATGCAGAGATTTGGGGTTGGAGTGTCTGTGCGCTTCAATTCCTTACTCCACAAGGTGGCTCGGACCATAGACTACTTCCTCACCCAGCGACAGCGTGCCGTCCATGCTAGGCGTGGTGTATGGGTCAGGTGTCAAGCCTGATGACACTACTATACTTGTACTGAGAGCTTAGAGGCCTCAGATTTTGTACTACTGAAATCAAAGATGCTTCAAATTTTGTAGAGACTCACTGAAAGCCATCGTGCTTCAGATTTTGTACTGCCACTACTTTTTGAGCGATATATATATATATATATATATATATATACAAACATTATCGGCGATTTATACATTATGTGTTTTTAAAATGACTAGTGATGTGATCTTGTTTACATGTTTGCTTCTACAACATTTACATGTCGTGAATGCTTTTACATATTATGAATGTTATGTGTGTGTGATGTACCAATCCAAAATGAAGTTGGCCATCGAGTCAGCAACTGTCTTTAACTCTCGTGGAATGTGTAGGTATTGAATAGATTCAAATGACCTTTCCAGGAGACGTGCTCGTCTAAAGAGACGGAGTAAGGTGGGATCATGGATGGCGTAGACCCAGTTCAGATGGGAAACCACTGATTAAGAATCCATGTGGATGACAATGTGGTTCATATCCAAGGAAATGGCATTAGCTAGGGTTCCAATTACTGCCTGATACTCTGCGGCATTGTTGGTCGCAAACCCTAGGCAACTTCCTCCTGAGCTAATGAGCTCACCTATTGGGGAATATAGTACCGAGGTTTCCGAAGTAAGGTTATGGGTATGCCGGCTGGCGCCGTCCGCGAATCCATAGAACGTTGCCATCTGCACACGCAGACAGAACATGGTATAAGAAGCAGAAACAAGATCAAAAGACACTCGAAAAATAAATGCGTCACACCACACAAAAACACACCATATACAGTATATACAAGCAATTCTATGCATGAGAGATCAAGCATAGTATCTCTTCAGGTAAAGCCCATTGCGGGGTTCACCCAAAGAGGTTCCATCATAGTCTTCAAGCTCGTAAGCACCTTTTTCCAACACACGTTTTATAACGTAAGGTCCATGCCACATGGACTCGAACTTCCCTGCTCCTAGTTTGTCATGCTTCTAGTCATAAGTGAGGACCAGGTCACCCTCGTTAAAGATACGAGGTTCAACTGACTTATCGTATTGGGATTTGATGCATTTCTTGTGCGCTTCATTAGCAAGAACGGCATCTTGGTGAGACTCATCAAGTTTTTCTAAGTGCAAGAGTCGTTCTTCCTCGGTAGTAGTGTTAGGAAGAAGTTCGGCAGCGATTTGTAGAGACGGAATTTCGCACTCTATTGGTAGGATAGCCTCCAATCCATATATCAATTGGAAGGGAGTGAAGCCTGTGGCGGTTTTGACGGAAGTTTGGTAGGCCCATAACGCTGAAAAGAGCATGTTGTGCCAATTGAACTTATGTGTCCCTGCCATCCTTTGGATCATAGTTTTCAAGACCTTGTTGATGGCCTTGACCTGTCCATTGGATTGTGGGTAGTAGGGTGTTGAATTTTCATGGAGAAAACCCAACCTATCACTCAATTCATCAACCATATGGTTCTGAAAATGAGAACCATGATCGGTAACAATTGCCTGAGGAACTCCGAACCGCGCTATTACATGATTGAACATGAAGAGTGTGGCGGTTTTTCCGTCGTTCTGGTATGTAGGCATAGCTTCGGCCCACTTTGTAAAGTAATCCATAGCTACAATTATGTAACTATGCCCCCTGGACGAGGTAGGCTTACAATGCATAAAATCAATGCCCCATTTTGTGAATGGGCCAATGGCAATAACCGAATGTAATGGGAAAGATGAGTGCACTTCTTTGTATGGAAGTGTTGGCAAGGAGGACATTTTTTTACGGCCTCAATACAATCTTTGAAGATAGTAGGCCAAAAATATCCTGTGTGCAAAATCTTCTGGGTTGTAGCCATCCCAGAGAGGTGACTGCCACATGCCCCAGCATGACAGTCATTCAGAACACGTTCAGCCTCATCGTGAGTGAGACGACGTCGAAGAATTGAATCAATTCCACGACGATACAAAGTATCATTGATGATTAAATAATACTTTGCATAGTGATGTATCTTACGACGGTCGTCACGAGAAATTTGAGGGTTGAAGCGTTGGGTTTGAAGATACAATAAGATATCTCCATACCACGGATCAGTCGTACTGATGAGAAACAATGATTCATCTGGAAAGGAGTCATTGTGCTCAACTTCTGCATCAAGACGGGGAAGGTCGCAAATGAGCTCGACAAACACCAAAGACTTCTCAGACTTATCTTTCTCGAAAAGAAGATCAAATTCTTGCAGTATCACAATCCAGCGTGAATATTTGCCCCCAAGCGCTTGACGTGTCAGTACGTGGTACATGGGGTTCGAGTCAGTGATGATAGTGGTGGTGCGGAGCAAGATGTAGTGCCGGAACTTCTGGACGGCGATAACTGCCACGAATGCGAGTTTTTCGACACGTGAATATCTAGTTTCAGCGTCGGCTAGACCCTTACTTGCATAGTATATTACATGTTCCTGGGCGTTTTGATCCTCTTATGCCAAAACCATGGCGATAGTGGTAGCAGAAGTGGCGAGATATAAGATGTAATTTCGATAATAATTAGGCGATTGGAGGATGGGGGCATGCGTGATGGCATGTTTGATACTGTTGAAGGATTTTTGTGCTGCGCAGTACGTCTCTTTTTCTCTTAATGCTTGGACTTCCTTCTTCAAGCTTGATATCTCCTTATACCTCAACAGCCTCTCCCTAGGTGGCAGAGCCTTGACCTCTGCGTCCAACTTTTCTAGCGCGGTCTACTTTTCTTTTACCGTGGTCTTCACCTGCAATAGCCCTTGATCCTCTTCAAGGGCAGTGAATGCCTTTGAAACCTATTCCAAGAGATCTTGGCACTTAGCCATCTCACTCATTATGCTCTGCGCGGCAGCACTCACTACTTTCTCTCTTAACTGCTGCTCAGTTAATGGCGCCTACGTGTTCAGTTTTTCCTTCAAGCTCGACCTCATGGAGGATGTCCCTATCCTTCATCTCCATCTTCAAGGATCTCACCATTTTCTCCGATCCTCAGAACTGTGTCCGCAGGATCATACTGGATTTCTATACCTTCAATATCTTGGGAAATAGTAGATATGGTAGTCTCCAATTGTTTCTGGTGGTCCTATTCATCACGTAGCTGCATGTATGCACGCAACTCGAGTTGCCTATTTGCTGCGTGGAGCTCCGCTTGTGACTTCATCGACTCTACTTTTTGTTCATGCATCTCCTCGACAATCTGCGTGTGGATAAAGTGTAAACCTGGCAAGGGGATTTTGTCCAAGTCGAGCTCTACCCGCTTGACACCCTTTGTGTCCAGGACGATATGTTCTGTCATTGGTAATGCAATAGCCAATGGGTCCAAATGGACAATCCTGGTCTTAGAAGGCAACATTATTTCTAGATACGGCAGTTCTTGCTACGAGGTTCCTACCGACCTCCCTTCAGCTACTGTGTCGCGCGACAAGGTTAGGCTCTTCTGGACGTCGTCCATTTTCTTCATGAGACCTTGCAGTGCGAGCCTAGTCTTTTGCAGGTCATCCTGGATGACCATATCCTTTTTGTCTTTGTCAGTCAGAGCTCCTTCATTTGGTCTGAGACCTTTTCTTCTATCATCTCAAAGTCATCTTCGTTTAGCACTGTATCGGATTGAGTCTTTGTCGCCTTCATCTTCTTCCACACCTTCGGCTTCTGTGAGGTCTCAGGCTCTTTCCTCTTTCATGTTTCTTCAACAATTGGGCATGACAACGGGATTGGCTCGTCTTCTTCAGAGTATGTTTCAACATCCATGACTTCAACACAGAAGTCGACGGGCCAGTCCTTCATGAGGATTTCAATTTCGACCTCATACATATGGTAGTTACCTGCGTACCATTCTGGCTTCTTCATCTTTGCCTTGGGTGAAATAAAAATACATCACATGTCAGCTTGAAAATCAAGAATGCGAATGTATTTCGACGTTACCTGCTTTGTGATCTGGGCTGTCTAGGTGATCACATCGCGCAGCTGAATGTAATACTGCTAGAAAACTTTCTCGCGGTCTTTCTGAACTTGCTGGTGGAAGCCGGCAATGAAGCGATCTTCATCCAACCCAACGAGGTGTAGCAACCTTTATTCTAATGCTGCGCGGTCTGCCATCCCTTTGAACGCAGCGATCCTTAAACTAGGGACAATATATTCCATTGGAATTATAATTTCCTGCCCATAAGCCAACTGAAAAGGTGTATGTCCTGTCAATTTCTTGCATGTAGTCCTGTATGCCCATAACACAGAAGAGACGGGTAGATCCCAATCATCTCTATTTATGTTGCAGACCTTAGTGAGTGTGTTCTCCAGTATTTTATTGAAAGCCTCAATAGTGCCATTCGCATGTGGATGATATGGAGTACTGCGCTGATGACGAATGTGGAATTCCTTTGTAAGTGCCTCAATGGTCCTGTTCAAAAAGTGAGTACCTTGGTCACTCATCAAAATCTTCGGATAGCCAAATCTTGATAATATGTCTTCGAAAATGAACTGCGCAGCAGTCCTTTACTGGCTTTGCTTCCGCCCATCTAGTGAGGTAATCAGTAGCAGTAATAATATACCTCGCACCAGTTCTTTTCCCTGGTGGGTTTATAGGACCCACAAAATCAATTTCCCATTTCTCAAACGCCTGCAAGGTCAACTATGGGTTTAATGGCATCTCATCTCTTCATGAAGGTTTCCCTGTCCTTTGACAGACATCACAGTTCCTGCAATGTTCTTTGGAATCCTTGTGGATCGTGGGTCACCATAGCCCTGCGTGCAATATCTTCTGCGCAGTGGCCCTTCCTGCATAGTGACCTCCCGTGACCCCTGAATGCGCGTCTGCTAGAATAAATGGTTTCTCATGATCTAGTACGCATCTGCGCAGGACTTCATCCGGTCCGAGTTTGTATAGCTGACCTGCAATTATAGTGAAGTTTGTAGCACGCACCACTAGCTGATTCTTTTTTTGGATAGATAATTCATGTGGTGCCATCCCTGTTGTTAAAAAATTAATGATATCCCTATAATACTCATCAGCAACCTGTATAGAAAATAGTTGTGCATCAGGCAGACTGTCTTCAATGTTCGTCGGCTCTTCTTCTGACTCAATCCTTGACAGATGATCAGGTCCCAAGTTTAGTCTACCTAGCTTAACAACAATCTCAAAATCATACTCCTAGAATAGCAACAGCCATCTGCACATGCATCCCCGTAACACCGGCTTATTGACCAAGTATTTCAATGCAGAATGGTCAGTGAACATAAGGAAGTGCGCACCAAGCAAGTAATGTCTGAATTTCTGTAGGGCATATACCATCGCAAGGCCTTCCCTCTCGGTAGTAGTATAGTTCTTCTCTGCTGTTGAGAGCTTCCTACTCGAGAATGCAATAGGGTGGTCAATACCTCCTTCTCTTGGCTGAGCTAATATGATTCCCAAGGCAATGCATGATGCGTCAACATAGACGTGAAATGGCTTCGTCCAATCTGGAAAGACTAGAATCGGCGCAGTCACCATCTTTTCTTTTAGTGTATCAAAACCCTGTTTGCATTCCGCATTCCAAATGAACGGTGCGTCTTTCTTTAGCAGCTTTTCCATTGCTGCGGTTATCTACGCGTAACCCTTTATAAATTTCCTGTAGTATCCAGTATGGCCTAAGGTAGAGCGCAACATCTTAACTGAATTTGGTGTTGGCAAGTTCACAATAATGGCAATCTTTGCAGGGTCCACCATCACTCCTTGCTTACAAACAATGTGCCCAAGTAGAATCCCATAAGGAACACAAAAAATACACTTCTTTAGATTCAGAGAGATCTGATGCTGTCGACACTTCTCAAGCATCATTCTGAGGTTTGCACAATGGTTTTTCAATAGACCAAACACAGTCCAATCATCAAAATAGGCTTCGAGAAATTTATGCATAAACTCTTTGAATTCTGCGACGACCACTCTGGAAAATATGCAGGTGCGTTCTTCAGGCCAAAATGCATTACTGTGTACTGGAAGGACCCCCATTCTGTAGCAAAATTCATCTTATGCCTGTCTGCGGGATCAATTCTTATCTAATGATACCCCAAAAAACCATCATTAAAATAATAGGCCTCATTCCCTCCAACATTATCAAGCACTTCGTCCGTGAATGGAGTAGGGAATGGGTCGTGCATGGAAGCATCATTCAGTTTTCTGAGATCAACACAAATCCTGATCTCACCCTTCACTTTCTTGTCTTGAACGACCATGGGACTAATCCACTATGATTCCTCGACAGGTTCAATGATTCCTGCTTCAAGCATCTTATCCAGCTCTGCGGGTACTCTTTCTTTGTAGCATGGATTTAGTCTGTACAGTCTCTGCTTTACAGGATTTGCGCCTGGCTTCAAAGGTATTTTCATGACTCCTAGGTCTCCCAGAATTCCTTTCATTTCTGTAAATTTTGTCGGAAATAGCTCCTGATACTCATGCAAGGTTTTTGCGATCTCTGCAACAATCTGATCGTCCCAATAGTCTCTGATTGCTGCGAACTTCGGTTCTTTGCTTGTGCCAATATTTACCTTCTATGTTTTTACTGGTCCGCTCATTTCTGGGATTTCTAACAGAGGTCCTTCTACGTCACAAGCACCCTCCGATTCGGGTATGTTTATGTTGCACGGATCATCGTCATCGTCTTCATTTCTATCATCGATGTCCTCAGCTAGGTTGTAACACTCGATAAGGTGTTCTTCATGTTCCTTCCATTCCAACTGTAGGTGCACAGGAACGTGATCTGCCCCGAAGAATTCCTCCAATGTCATATTTCTGTGAGGGAAGTCTTCCCTGAATATGCGTTCCTTAATTATCTACAATGCCTCATGGATCAGCAGGTTCTCATCCTCGAAGCTGAAGTCCCTCTGGAATTTCATAGTCAACATTTCCATATCAGTGGTTTCTCTGCGCAACTCCAGGTCTAGGTACCATTTCTTTGGAATGTCATCATCCAACATATGTACAAATAGATGCACCCATTCTGTGTGTGGCCTTTCCGCCCATGCCTGTGAATAGACTTCAATGTGTTGACTAGGATCTGTCTGTCCATTAAACTTTTCAAAGGGTAAAGTAACCCTTTCAGCAAATCAGATCTACATCTTAATTCCGCATTGATCCCAAGTGGTCAGTGTCTTCTTGTGCGCATTCCACCATCTAGTGAGTGTGTCACACGGTGCCATATCCAATGCTGGTAATCTGTGCTCATCTGCAATAGCTGCAGTGTATTCTTGGATGAAAGTATAAACATTAGCAGAACCATCATATGTGGGAATAGGACTTACCTCCTTCCCGATCCAGCGAAGTGATTTCGTAACCTGCACGCACCTTCTTGCGGATACTTCATGCATCCGGCTTTGCCAATTTTCCATCCCTGCCTCCGAATCAGAGACGCGGGAGCTATCACATCTCCAGCTGAGTGTACCATCTGCAGTAGGATTAATGTAATCTTCCTAGTTCGCTATGAGCTAGTATAGTCTGTCTAGGTCTTGAGCCTTGGTTTCCTCCTGAATCAGCTCGTTGTATCTGTCACCATCTGCAGGATCCAACGGTGCGATGACCCTAATATGCCTGCCTTAAAATATCATCTTCTTTGTTTTTAAGTTGATGATATCCAAGTTATCAATAGCCCAGTCAATTCCTAGCAGTGCAGGAAAAGTTTGACTATCATCCACAATCTCGATAACTTCAAAGTCTGCATGACTTTGGACTCCATCGATGTCGACTATCATGTCAGCTAACCAGCCAAAAGGTATGACTTTCTCTTGGTTAGCCATTCTCAACTGGATAGGTGACTATGACAACTTTGGTCGACCCATCTGCTGCCATGTCTGCTTAGTTAAGACATTTACTTCAGATCCTAGATCAAGGATGACTTCATCCATTTCAAAATCTCCTATCTGCGCGGTAAGTCTCATTTCTCGACCCGTTCTTTTATGCTTCCTTATGTGATGTACTGCGCTATCAGAAGCCTCTGTTCCATTCTATGGCTCATACTGGTTTATGAGCTTCTACAGCTTTACTATGGCATTTTCACTTTTGAGTAGCTTCATGCAACTTTGCAAGAACTGTGCAACGGAGGTGCTGACATCCATTGTGGTGCTTGTTTTATCATAAGCCGTTGGCATGTCTTCAACATGCGGTGCTTCATTGCGCAATGGTATCCTCTATGACTCTGTTACCGGTTCTCTGAAGGTATCCCGTGCGTCGATAAAGACTTCCTTGTTCTTTTGTAGGTCAAGAGCAGGTATTTTTCCCAGAGCTTTCCTTATCCATACTGTCTCAAGAGGGATCTGCTTTGTGTGAGCCTCCCCTGACATGGACGCTTCTGCTCCCCTATCGTGACCTGTCTGAGCGCCACTGCGCATGACCACATTGATGCTCGGGTCTACTGGTCTGTTCTCTACTGCGATCCACTGGACGTTCATGTTTGGTTCGTCCGTCCATCTTCTTTTCTACATTTCCATCTCTAGAACTGGGAAATCTTCAATAACATGCTCAAATGATTTACAATAATTGCACGTAGTACATGGGTTAACACAATCTCTATATACGTGACCTGGCTGGCCACAATTATAAAAAATGACCTGGTTGTGGCCTCTTCCCTGCGTCGGGCCAGCATTTCTTCCTCTGCTGCGGTATCCAACACCACGACCTCTATATCCTCCTTGGTCATATTGTGCATTCTCTTGTTTCGGTTGGTTATCTTCTTGTACGCGGTACAAGCCAGCGCCTCTCATTGAGTCCATATCCCATTTTCTCTCATTCATTAGCTCATATGCGCGACAGTTGGATTCATCATGTCCAACTGATTTACAGAAATTGCAGTATAAAGTTTTAGGTGTTTTCACATATTTCTGTATAAGATAGCGGTCTTCAGGTCGGTGTCCCGTAGTTCTACAAATTTCACACCATGGGGCCTGATTCTGATTTAGTGGGTTGGGCGCACCACTATTAAGATAGTCGTGGAAGAAAGGGAAATGCTCCCGGTCATGGCCTTCTCCTTTACAACTTGTACACCAGACCTCATGTCTAGGTTCATACCTTTGTTCTCTGCCATTCTTCATGCTTTACATATCTAGTGTCGGGGTGGTCAGTTGGTTCTGGATCTGAGACATTCCAGAACTAGTCTCACCAATCGGCAAAGCCTCTAGCTTCATTGCGATCTCCAAGGTCTCTGCCTGCGACGTAAGCTTCTGTTGCATCAATGGTAATCTAACATGGGGCAACAGCGCAGTAATGAACCATTCCTTGTGTTGTTCCGGGGCTATAGCAAAGCTTACTTGGTCTAATAGGGTCTTGAACTTCTGATCAAACTCCCAAACCGTTTCAGTTGGTTTCTGCTTTATTTCTTTCAACTCGGTTATACACTGAGATTCAGATTTAGGTTTCTTAAACTCTGCTACAAGCACAGCTTTAATTTCTGTGAGGTTTCTCAGCTGTGTGTTAGAGTACTTCATGAACCAATGTAAAGCTTTGTCCCTGAAAGTGGTGATGAGTTGTGCTCTCTTCATGGCATCATCCTAGATTTTTCTTACACTCCATACGGCTTCACAAAGAAACCAATGCTAGTCAGGGTCTTCTAGGCCAGTTCCTTTGAATATTGGGAGCTTCATATCAGTGTTTTCCATTGTTATATTAGGTGGTGGGGCACCCGGATTAGTGCGCGGCTGCTGTAAGGGGCTCTGTGCAGTGAAAACAAATTGGCTTATCGGGATAGATGTACTGGGCTGAGTATTCTGTGGGGTGGGCTGCGTAGCGGGTGGGTTTTGAGATAAAGTTGGTGCGGTCTCTGCAGTCAATGGGTTCTCAGGGGTAAATGGTGGTGCAGCTTCGTTGTCAAGGTTACATAGAATCTCAGTATCAATATGGAGTCCAGGGCCTCCAAGATTCTTATTAAATTTATACCTCTTACCACTTCTAAGATTATGGGTATCTTCGTCAGAATCACTATATATATTGTTTACCATGACAAACTTAAAAATATTACTGCATTCTTAAAACACCTTTCTCAGCTAACAGCATCTTAATGTATAGACTAAGATTGTTCAGCAACTTACCTTGGAATCCTCCGAAAAAGTATGCTTCTACTTGGCTGTAGGATTTGAGTGTGTCTACAGCAAATTCTGTTACGAAGCCTTCTAGCATCTGATCGACCCAAAAATCAACTGCGCGTGTCAACGGGTTGTCTATTTCTTTGAGCTGCGCTATGAGCTCAGGAGTCCACTTTGTAGGAACTCCTCCTTGAAAACAAGTTTTCTTTTCTGTGAGCCGCGAGATCCACGCGTGCAACTCGTTTGGAAAAGATGCCCAGAAAATCTCATGAATATCTTCCCACTAATATCTATCTGACCACTGTGTGTCAGATAAATGCGGATGTCTATTCTCATGCCTTGCAAAGTATCTTCTGGTCTTGTCCCACCAAGCTTGGATTTCTGTCTTTTCAGGATACCAGTTGTCAGAGCCTTCCAGAAACTAGTATTCTTCGTCACTCATTACGGCTGTAACTCATCACGGATTCTAGCGCGGAAACGGAACCATTTGTTGGCTATAACTGACCCATAGGTTTTCTATAAGACCCAGGCTCTTCGCGGTTTCCCTTTGACCAACAAAACCCCTTCGCATCGGCCCTTTCGGCAACAACCTGCGAGCAGGTTGAGGTCTCACCCGAGGTGTATCTATGGGGTACTGTGGAATTAGGTTTCCATGGTAAGTGATAAGTTACTTGGACGGACATACTGCGCATCACAACAAGGGGTATGTGCTACGAGGTGAGACTGTGCAGCGATGGGAAACGCTGCGGTCCGCACCACTATGTTCTTCTACCGTGGGACTTCTACTGAAACTGCGAACAATCCGACACAACTTTACACGTTGGAGCACACTGAAACATTTAAGGTGTTGAACTGAGTATCACTCATCCACTCGTTCAACTACTGAACCGATTATCCATCTACTATTCGTTCATCCACTTAGTATGGTTATGATTTGAACATATTCCACTGATACAATCTAATTGTTATGCATTTTTTCTATTGCGCATACAAAAGTACTTAAGTAATCTCTTAGCACTTAACCAGCTAACTGATTCACTATTCTCAAACATAAGCTAAATGTTCACCATTCATCTATTCATGTAGAACTTAACATATCATTTCCATACCTCCTCTGATGGCAAATGCATACAACAGTTCTCTCATAATAGCATGCAAGGAAACATCTAGACATTCATTTACAGAAAATACAGATAAGCATTCATTCATAAAACACAATCGCACAACGCAATATTTAACGTGGTTCACTCCCCTGGGTGGGAAGCTATGTCCACAAGAACGGTTGGTAATATATATCTTTAAAAAGGGATGGGGACAACTGTTCTTAGTCTATGCACTCAGCTGCAGACTCTCCTTCCTCTCAAATAGGTCTCTGCGCACATAGCTGCAGAGCCTTTACAATCTTCTTAACTCAAAGAGATTTTACAACACAATATTCAGAACCCAAAAATGTAACAACAAAGAGTAACAGCTCTGAGCTTAGAACCTCCAACCCCATCCCATACAAAATTGTCTTCTTAAATAGACCATGCCCAAAGGTCATGTCTTTACAATGCCGAAGACCTAAACCCAAAAACCCTTAGGGTTTACAAAACTGTGTCGGTTTCCCTAAACCAGCTTGCTGGCATCTGGTAGCGTCTGCTTCATCATGGTGGTTCTCCACGTCTTCACTCTGTAGCTATCGGCCTTCCTGTCGCACACGTGCCAACAAGTCTCTTTCACTGAACCGTTCATCTCTAATGGTCTCTCCCACTAGGCATGCCAAGCCATCGCTTTCCCTGGCCTGTCCTTTCCTTAACAAACTCGTGCATTGGTCGCCTTCCTAATTTGCTCGTGCCCGCCGCTCGGCACTCTTGGAGAATCTTTCCAAAATTAGACCACTACTGGTCCATCCGATACCTGCACATGATCCTTGTCCAGCACTCCTCTTTGCTGGCTCCACGTGGCTTGACTGCTTCGCAGCACTGCTTCCTCGCAACGCTGGTCTTTGCGGTGCTTCCAAAATTCGGATGCTACGCACAACTTCGCAGCACCCTCAACACTTAGACAAAATTACATCTTTTTCTAAGCTGCGCCCAGCTCAGCTTTTCCTGCTTATCAAAAATGTTACCAAAACTTTGTCCCAACTTGGGCCCAACAAGGATTTTTTAGCTTGGTCGTCCCAAATGAACGGAACGTCCTTCTTGAGCAATCTCATATACCCCTGAGTCTTCTCCACGAAATTGAAAACAAAACGTCTTAAATAAGTCGCCTTCCCTTGGAGACTTTGGATTTTCCTCACATCAGTCGAGGGTAGTAGGTTGATGATGGCCTCCACCTTTAAGGGATCAATGCGGATCCCATCCTTTGAAACGATAAATCCTAAGAGGCGTCCGGATTCAACGCAAAAGATACACTTATGAGGATTCAGACGGATATTGTGCCGTCTGCATTTGAGGAAAATGGCCGTCAGATGATCAATGCAAAACTCACGCTGCTTTGAGTGAGCAGGGAGATCGTCCAAGTAAGTTTCCACAAAGTCCTTAATGTCATGGAAGGCATACGACATAGCCCGCTGAAACGTGGCACCAGCATTTTTAAGGCCAAACGGGAGTTTGCGGTATGCAAACGTTCCCCACGAGCAGATGAAAGTTGCCTTATGTTGGTCGGCTGGGTTGATCACAATTTGGTTGTAACCAGAAAAGCCATCCATGAATGAGAAGATGACTCTTCCGGCACAGTTGTCGATGATCGAGTTGATGAAGGGGTTTGGGTAGTTGTCTTTTCGACAAGCCCGATTAGGGTCCCGATAATCAACACAGATGCGGATGGTGTCCTGCTTTTTGTTCACAAGAACGACGTTTGAGACCCAATCCGTCAATGGGACAGGATAGATAAAACCAACCTTTAAGAGCTTTTCAATTTCTGCCTTTATTGCCGCAGTCTTCCGGGGTGTACCGGTCGCAACTTTTTGCATACAGGTTTGATGTCGGGATAGGTTTTTATTTCATGAGAAACAATTGCGGGGTCTATCCCAGGTATCTCCTCATAGGACCAAGCAAATACGTCTCAAAATTGCTTGAACAAGGCCGTGATAACAACGATTTCTTCAAGGGAACACTTCTGGCCTATGCAAATGTGTTCCACTATACCAGGTTTCACCAAGATGTCTACCGGGGTGGTTGGCTCAATATTGGCCAAGTTTCCCTCCGTGTCCATAAGACATGTAGGAATGGGGGAATGAGGGGATGGGTAGATATCTGGTGAAAAGAGGGTATGTATGTTGTTCTCTATGTACTCCAAAGGAGGAATAAAAGATGACCTATGGTGGAGATCATCCCACGGAATGTCGTCAACATTCATAACTTCCATGATGGACTCGTCTGAATGAAAAGTCCGAAGTAAGAGATCAGGTAGAGATGACGTTCGTTGTAGAGAAAAGGATGGAGAGGCCATGGTTAAATGGTCCTCCGATGTTGATTGGATAGCCTCATAAATACGTTCAGCGGGTGAAAGAGCCATCATATCTCCAAGCAGGTGTGTTGTGGCTTCATCCGGTACAAGCCAAGCATCAGTAGAGTGAAATAAAATCTCTGTGGAGATCATGTTCACCGTAGCAACATGATTAGGGGGGTCCGCGGCTGGAAAAACGCCCATGAGAGATGAATCTTTCAAAAGGCCAACCCCTACACTCTCATACTGTTTTGACATCTGTCTAATGGAAGGAACATGGTCACCAGGCTGAGTAGTGGCGTCTGGTGTACAAAAATCTAATTGGTCGATAGTAACAATTCATCCTTGGTGGGGGAATTGTACTATGCAGAAGACTGAAGAGGCTACCACCTGCATGGTGTAAAACCAATTGCGACGAAGCAAGAGATTATAATCTAACAGGGCGGAGACCACTTCCACGTTAATGGTTATGGTCTTTCTGCCCAACTCAACTGCAAGAGCTTGTAAAATCCCATGAGGTTGAAAGCCACGCCCGTCGAATTCTTTCAACGTGGTAGGAGAAGGATTCAATTCGAGGGAGCCAATGGCTCTCCAACAGGCGATGGACATGACAGAAGTGGAGGCTCCTTCGTCCAAAAGGGTACGATGGACAATCTTCCCGGCAATGTTCATAGAAACTTGGAATGCGAGCTGGTGTGAGAGCCTCGTCTTAAAGTTTTCAACTCGGAACATGATGATGTTCGAGGAATCCGGGTCGACTGCACCAATGGCTGCAAGGAGATTTTTGCGTTGATTAGGACAATTCTGCAAAACTTCCAGGGTAGACATGGCGCAAGGAGCTTGTGCCAAGTCCTCTACGATATTGTAATTTTGTGTCGCTCGAGCATTAGGATTGAAAACAGCTTTTCGAATCGTACTCTTGGGCAGTCGCAATATCGAGTCTAAGGAGGGATTCTCAATGGTGAGAGAATTCGATGGTACAGTGACATCAGTTAAGGAGTCGGAAGCTTTTTCAGCATTACTTCTAGTGAATTCTTTCAAAGGGACCGGTTCGTAAGATCGCGAGCGAGTGTTCAAATTGATCGCCTCGTTACGCAACATGAGAACATGCGCGGTATTGGATGGTTCCCCCTAGGCCAGGGGGTTTGAGCAATCATCTGTTGGTTCTGAGTAGGAAACGGATCGTTGAGGACTGCGGAAGTTGGTTTACCCCTAAGAAACTTTTGCACTTCGTCTCTATGGGGACACTCTTTGGAGAAATGGTCATCTCCACACAGTAAACAAGGATACTTTAGTTTCTGTTTCTTCTTGGTATCGTCAGGAGTGCTCTTTTGTTCCTGCTGGGAAGAAGAATTTTTGGGTTTCCCCTTGTTCTTCTTCTTACCGCCAAACTTCTGAGATGAAGCTGATTGAACAGAATTCACCTCTTCAGTTACAGCAAGAGCGGTGGACTTGGTGGTGCTGTGGCCAGGCGGAGTCAGGTTGGATGATCCAACAGTGCTAGCAGTAGGTTGGGTGTTAAGGGAACCAATGATTCCATCAGTTTGGAGTCCCTTATGTGGTTTTGCAGGGTCATTAACGTCACGGGGTGCATCAGGCAGAATATCAAACAAGGTGTCGGATTGAGTGTAGACTAGGTCTAGCACATGGGCACTCGCGATGGCGTGTTCTTCGATGACAACACCTCGCATAGCAACGTCTCTTGCTATGGTAGGGATGAGGGATTTTGTGAACCAATCTGCTAGGAGCTGATTTGGAATGGGATCTTTAATGAGACGTCGTCTCCTTCGCCACTTGTGGATATGATCCGAAATGTGAGTGGCAGTATTCTGACGGAGCGAGGTTAAAAGCTCAGTACCAGTCTCATACCGTATGGGTAGCTGGAAATGTGTCAAAAATTTCATGGCAAGAGAACCAAAATCAGGAAAAGAGTGTGGTGGCAACTCAATGTACCACTTGGAAACCGAACCGGTGAGAGTCCGTTGAAACAATCTAAGACGAATTGAATCGTCCATTAAGGAATTAGATGAACACCATATGTGGTATGTCATCACGTGGTTTTTAGGGTCTTCACCCGGCTTGTCGTCAAACTTGGGGATATCAGACGGAAGTTTCACCGGAATCGGTGGCCAGTTAGATCTGTGGTAAATAGGATCGTTGGTTAAACGGGATAGGCCCGGCAGGTCCAAAGTAGCTGAGAAGGGCAGTTGTGGGTTAGGCTGTGCGTATGGATAATACGAATAAGGCGTGTAAGGACCAAACTGACCGTAAGGTGTACCAGGATGAAATTGAATGTAGGGAGGTGTGCCACCCGGACCGTAAGGAGGTCTGCCACCATAAGGTGGTCCATTCCAATAAGGTGGGGGTCTGCATCCACCTCCGGGAGGGGGTGGAGGTCCGCCACCACCACCGGGAAGAGGTGGGGGTCCATAACCGTAATAAGGTGGCCCACCACCACCTCCACCTAGAGGGGGTGGTGGACCACTTCCACCGCCAGAAGGATGGGGGCCCCCACCACCTCCACCGCCGGAAGGATGAGGGTCTCCACCACCACCTCCGCCGCCGGAAGGATGAGGGTCTCCACCACCACCGCCACCACCATAGTAATTAGGTCCTCCACCGACTCCGCTTGGAGGGGGTGGTGGACCACTGCCACCACTTGAAGGGAAATGTCCACCTCCACCATGATAGGGTGGTCCCCCGCCGCCTCCGTCGGGAGGGGGTGGTGGACCATTCCCACCATCGCCGGAGGGGTGAGGGATATTGTAGGAAAAATGAGGTGGGCCTCCACCAATGTTAGGTGGGGGCCTACCGCCTCCAGCAGGAGGTGGGGGAGGACCGATCGGGGGTGGTGGTACCTGAGGGATAATCGGTTAGGGTCCATGTTGCAACACGGGTTGTTTCCCCCATAGAGTGTATGGATTCCCGGGATAAGGTATCCCGTATGGCGCATTTCCGGGATTAGGTTGGCCCGGCACAGGGTTAACAGAACCTGGATATGCTTGACTCCATGAGGGTTGAGTTACATTTGACGACCCCCCAACATGATATAATCCCGTGGTGGACAGTCTAGCGGGTTGGGAAGGTCCGTTGGGGATTCCACCGCCTATATTCTGGTTAGGAAACAGGGGTTGCCCCCCAGCCACAACAGGTTGACCACTCGTCAAAGGTTGAACCAACGTAGGTTGTTGACTAGCTACTGTGGTAATATCATTACCAATAAGATAATCTGTGGGAATGGAACACCCTCCCCTCGAATTCTGAGGTGGGGAAGGAACTGGTAAAGTAACTGTGGTAGTGACAGGTGTGTTGGATTGTTGTCCTTCCACTGGTTGGTTCACTTGAGGTGCAGGACTGGACTCTTGCGAGGGTTGACCGTCTCACTAGTCGTCACATGGTGGGGTACTTCAAGTGACCCGAAAGATATCGGATGAACTGGGATGGGTCGGTCTTCAAATCTTATTTGGAAATGGCGATTTCGAAACTCTTCAGAGTGTTGCTCGAGACTTTGTCTTCGAAGCTCATCACCTTTAATACGTAACTATTCCAAACGTTCATGGATGGGGCTGAAAATCTCGGCGGGGTCAGGCCTATAGTAAGACCTAGAGAACTCTGGAGTAGTCTAGTTAGGTGGGGATGAGATGGCAAAATGAGCCACTGGGTGGTCTGTAGAAGATGTCCAATAAGCTGCTGAAGGACCAACAGCTACTGTAGGGTCATCCTGGGGTCGATTTATCCATTCCAACGATCCAGGTTCTCCCGGGATGACGGGAGAAAGGACTTGTGAAGCGAGGGTTTGTGCTTCTCCATCCGGCGAGGGATGAGAGGCAGGTGAATCTGGAGGAGTTCGTGGAAACGAAAGTCCTCCAACATTCAAAGTGGGGTTTTCCACTTCAGTAACTACGACCGCGTTACGCTAATCCATTCTTCCCCTTGAAATAACCTCCGGATTAAGGGGATATTTGGGTGATAAGTTCAAGATCCTACGGACCTTCTCCAGGTAAAATCCACCAAAGTGTCAGGATGATCAGCCAGGATGGCTGAAAAAGCGTTTCTCCTAAGGGTATGCTAAAAGAAAAGCAATCCAAAAAATCTACTCAAACTAAGGCAACAAGCAAACTTATGTGACAGAGTGGATTCAAAAGTCTGGAACCTCACGGGATTATCAAGGCATTGCAAACCGCGATATACTGCAGGGTTCAACATTATGACGTGACAAGGAGGATTGGGACCGTACCCTTTCCTGCATACCCGATTACCTGGATAGTACATGCGTGCTAATCTCCCCGAGTGCTGTTCTCGGTGTATTGCTTTGCCAAGATGGAAAAATGGTTAACTCGGTTGGTTTCAGGAATCCTAATGGTGTCTCCCGATATACACAAGGTACGTGGAAGCTCAAATCCGTAGTGGTGTTGTCTAATGCACAACCGTTCGGCAAGAGACCTTTCGATATACGTGTCGAGTACGTGATACACCCTTCGATATACGCCAAGTACAGATTATGGTACTTGGTGGGTACGTGAAGGAGCTCGATATACTGATGTACGTGGAAGACTACAATACCCCCAGAATATAGTGCTGGCAAATAACGACAGCTGCCACGCTTAACGACGCTGGAACACGTCTCTAACTTACACACAAGTTGCTAAAACATTTTACCTAGTTCTACCGTTAATTTTATCTTGGACGGTTAGGTGAATGCATGAGGTGAGTACATAATCGGAAGCATAATGCAATTCCTAGCTACATGCACGAAATATTCTTTTCTTTCAATGAATTCTAGCTATGGGAAGGAGAAAGCTTTTTCCAATGGTATTGCCAAAACAAACTCAATGCAACACAATTCCCAACTCAAACAAATTCGACAATGAAAGTATTATTTTCCTTTTATGCGAAACGCAAAATCACAACACTACTAAACCAAATCAAAACAACTTTTTCTTTTCTTTTCCTTTTCAAAGTAAAATGACCCTAAGTGATGAAAAGAGAGGATTCTGAAATGGAATATGCAAGCTTTTCAATTTCACTTTCAATGATCTAAAAGCAACAAGAATTAAAAATGCATCTACCTTTCCTTGGCATCGAATCAATTTTGCAAAAAATCGAAGCGTTCTTTGAGTCTTTCAAGAAAATGAGCAATTCATAATTCGAGAAAAACACAATAGATCATACATTCATTCAACTTTTCCAAAACACAGACGAGAATTTTCCAATGCACAACAATCTTTCTTCAATAATTTTCAAGAAACAATGGGAAAGAAGCACTTTTAATCTTTCGATGGATGCATCAAAGCAATAATTTGACAACAACTCTGCTTTCAGATCTAAATGACTAAAAAGAAAACACTACCCGCAGCACTCATACATTCAGAAAACTCAAGAAAAGACAAGCGCTCAACCAAGAAAATCAAGCAGCAGCAAGCAAACTAAGCAAGCAAAGCTCAAAACAAATGTAAATGAGGTCTGGAGGTTGATCTAATGCAATGATCATATCAAGGATGGAAGGAAGGGAATGCAAGAGTGAACGAATGAAGGTGGAGGAGACTAAAGTATCCACCACTACTTGTCTCAAACTTGTCCAAGACAGAACCCAAAGTCAATCCAAATGAAACCAAACTCTTAACACACAAATCATAAATGGGGTCTCTAGCTGGATCTTGTAGCACAGAGAGAGTTCATACATCAGACCAAGTTTCAAACTGTCAAATGAGGGAAGGGATGCCTATATGCCAACTTTTGACAGATCGGCGCACTCTGCCCTTACACACAGTGTGACGTCGCAGTTTTCCTTCACGGGAGGTGCGACGATGTCGCAAAATGCCAATGCAAAGGATGCGACAGGAGACTAACAAGTGAAGAACAGAGACTTAGAATGACACAGTGTCACTCTGTTTCCACTTCCCAGGTGCGATAGGCGAGGTCTAGATTCAAAAATGATACAAATATCTCAATAATGAACCATAAACAGGCTTGAAAATGAGTTGTATAAACTCAGAGGAAGCAAATCAGAGTCTTCAACGTGAAGATCTGATAGTGAAATCAATCCTAAGAAGTAAATGGCAAAAATGATAAAAGAGGCTTGTGTCAAGTAATCAACTGAAAATGACTCTCAGATTAATAACCACTAAACAAGACAAACACCACTATCCCCAGTATGGTCGCCAGATTTGTTATCGGACAATCCACTCGAGCGGACGCGAGTAGGATCTCCCTAGCTCAATGTGAGTCTAGAATAAATAGAACAGACTACAAGTGCATTTCCTAGATCTACTTAAGGACCAAGTACTAGATGTCTTACCTTTTTACTATGCAATCCTTTCTCCCGAATGTTGATCCACGTCCCACGGTCGTCAAATCCAAGCTGCAAGACCTGTCAAGACAAGAAACAAGAGAAACCAGTAAAAGACATCTATACAATAAGCGATCTAAGTAAATACTTAAACAAGTAAACTACTCAATATCATTGCATACAAGAACAATATTGGTGGAAAGCATTTGTATTACTGCAAATAGGGGAGTACATGATAGAGATATAGAACTACAACCAAGACTTAACGCAGTAGCCCTTCTCCGACCAAGCCAATTGCCACGTCCTTCCAAGGAAGTATGAGTTCTCCAATGGGTGAATGGAGGTGTCTTAAGAGAGATTCCACCAGCATGTAGATACCATAGTCTTCCTCCCTTTGGGATGGGAGTGAACCTCACTTATATAGGACTAAGTGGATAGGGTATGGATAGGATAGGTTGAGAGATGATAGGAGAGAGATAGGGGATCTTCCCAAAGAGTTAGGGTTCGAGTACCAACTCCCCTAGAGGTCAAGGATAAGCCCCTAAATGAGCAAGTTTCGAGAAGGGTCTCGAATAAGATATTTTTTCCCAATAACTGACCTCGTCGCACCCTGTCGTGGAACAAGCTACAACGTCGCATGTTGCTAGTGTGCAACATGCGACGACCTCTCAAAAGATTGCAGAACTGAGTGCAAATACTCCCAGGATGATTACTTAGTCCAGGAATATTCAGGGGTGTATACACTGAATCTGATGATGAGTATATTTTGGGTGTAACACAATGTACTTGAGTCTATATAACCCCAACATTGTTAGTTTTATCATTCAAATACCTTACCCCATCAATATTGTGCCTATGATAAAAATGTTCATCTTCAGTTGGTTTCCCTCTATTACACCCTGTATCGCCATTTGAAAAATATCGTCGTCAGCCACTCACTTAGTTTACATCAATCAAGGGAAGTCATGAACCCCACGCTTATCAACCAATATTGTATTAGGTATGTCAGTGTCCCAATTGGTTACAAAATTATCTTGGTTCCGATGATAAGACCCTCATCTTATCAGTTGTTTCATCTCTCATCGACACTAGACAACCTCATTTTGAGAGCCACAGTAAGTACAGTTGTACCTTGGGGTCCCTTCTCTTGATTAAAAGGGATCTCCTTGAACTAAGTAGAGAGAGTCATCAATGCTCCCTAACTTAATGGTCTCCCCTATTATCAACTCCAACAAGTCTATTGCATCAAAGAGAGTCATACGTTCTGATGGGGGTAGTGTTCACATTTATAATTCATGGCAATAACACATGTGACATAATGAAGTTCCCCATCCAACAACCTCATTAGTATTTAGGTCCCCAACCACAATGGGATTTTTGTCATCATCAACAGTTATGCCTCTTCATCATCAGTAACTTCACCAATAGTCCAGGACTCATTCACTCATATAAGGATCGAATTTGTCTTCAACCTTGTAGCAGCAGTATCAAGAGATGACCAAGAGCTAACCCCTCGATATCCTCTTATTGTAATCTATTTTGACAAATTTTCATGAGCATAGGGATGCATGTCTCATTTGTATAAAACACCATTCATTCATTATAGCTTCAACAGTCATCACCAACAACCTTCCCCCATGGGTAGGACCTTTTACCTACAAATACTTGATAACTTACCATAACAAGAGAGAGAAAAACATATGCATTCCAACCATGCATTTCCTTCCAAACCTCATACATCAGGGGGCATCTATTAATGCCTAAATTTCACATGCATATGACATTTTGGCTAATATTGCAGGAAGACATCATTAACATCAACATGCAGCTCACTGTAGACATCCTCATTAGATCCACAAGAGAAATTGAGCCCTACGATGAAAAAATCGATCATTTTAGACAATAGCACAACTATTTGCATTGGGCACCCACACTATCCCACGTGAACCAATGCGACTTTTCCTTTGAAAGTCGTATGAGTGTAAAAATAGTGAGACCACTAACTTTTCACGATGCATTCAAGGCTCATAACAACTCCCTTGGATCCAAAATTTGAATTGGAATCCTCGCATGCTTGGGAGCATTCAATAGCCTCCTTCATGTACTTGGAGAGCCAATTCACTAGCAAGGGTGTTCACATTGGGATATAGTTGTTTCTTGGTATCCATTTGGCCTATAAAAGGAAGCCATGGGTATGCATTCCAGAAGAGAAAATCAAGAGCAAAGCTATGCTGCAAGAATTGCGTTGAGAGCTCAACTTTCAATCCACTTCTTACCTCTACTTCCCAGGAAAAGCTTATTTGCTTTCTTCCTCTAAGATACAAGTGTTTTTCCATTGTTCTGATTTTGTTATCTTGTATTTGTGTGGACAAAAAGGAACTCCCTAAGGGATATTGCTAGCTTCCCTTTGAAGCTGATGCAGGCAGGGATGACCAAAATCCAAACCAACCTGATTCCCAGGAATATTGTGATTCTCTGAAATCGAACCACTAGACTTAGCTGAAAACCAGCTAGGTCCTTCTCAATGGCGTCCCTTCTCTCCAAAACGAGCTTTTCGCAACCTCCTGACAGTTGGAACTGACCTTCCGCAACAATATTACGAAAACACCTTCTTCCGCAATGTGGGTGGTTTTCTGCAATGATCTCTCCGCAATCACCTTCCCGCAACGGCCCTTCCACAACACTCTTTCCACAACTTGCGGATTGTGGATTGCGGGTGTGCCTCTCGTGCTTTCCCGAAAGAGCTTCCACAAAGACTCTTCCACAATCGCCTTCCCACAATGACCTTTCCGCGCGCTCATTTCCGCAGCTTTTGGATTGCGGGTGCACCTTCCATGCTTTCTTGAAAGAACTTTTAGCAAAACTATTCCGCAATGTGTTTTCTGCAACTCTCGTCTTTAACGCCCGAGCTCTTTCCTTCTACGGAATGCTATGCAACTGTCGATCTCTTGCGGATGGAATCTCGTTCGTTGATCTGAGATCAATGCGGAACACTTCGCCTCGGCTTGCATAGACGCTAACTCTGGTGCACGTTCACTTGATCGATTATTTCCCCACCGTCAATCTTCCTTTCGGCTTTGATCTGAGCCATCCAACTTCTATCAATATGAATCGACTGCAACTCTACAATCTTCTTCGTTGATTGATCAGAGAATCGATCAATCTAGCCCGATCTTCATCTGGATCTAATGAGAAACTAAAGATGACAAGAGATTACCTCTGCTATGTATTAATGGCCGGTTTACGAAGGGTTTGGGTGCTCTTAACTGCACATACAAACACGAAGACAAAGATTCATTCACACAGATACCAAGTTAACATTCACACACAGCTCCACCTGATAGAATCTAGGCTAGTTATCTCTCATTCAAATGCACAGTAACACCATTAACACAGAGAACTTGCTCATATTATTAAGTGAAAGAAAAAACATCCATACAATCGTATTTCCCTCTGGTATGCAGCAAAATATCCCAAGGACTCTTCCTCACGCAAAGCTCTCTCTTGTGCCCGCCGACTTGACCGACCCCTCCTGAGTTCCAAACTCCTCCTATTTTACCCATTTGAAAATCCCCCAAAACTGAATGGTTGAATCATCAAACAAACTCATTAACAGCCTCTCCCCATCACTGAAGGGATTACTATCACCCTACAACATACTGGTTATCTGGCTTGATCTCCACGCAGGGAGTATCACTCGCCACTATGTCCTATTTCTCAAAAATTGACAACTCACTATTCGGATACACACTTGCAAATATTTCAAATTACTTAACAAAATGAATTCCCTTCATGACAGCTCTCCCTCCTGCTAGCCACAACATGTGAGCACGTAATCACATTGTTGACTTAGAATTGATGCCCCTTCATCAGACTCCCAAGGTTAAAATTCTGAACCCCTATTCAGTAGATCAGTTAGGTCGAAACCCTTTGTCTCCAAGTCTTTGAAATTCATCCATGTAGAATCTTCTGTTGGATGTCCTTTCCATTTGATCAAGTATTCCAAGTAGTCTCTCTGTCTGGTGCTCTTTGCCACTCTAGTATCTAAGACTTAGCTTCTGATAGCTAGGATATAGGCATCTGCTTCAGCCACAGAAGATCTTCCATATGATCTATGTCTCCTGTCATTTGTCCTGTATCATCAGCCACATAAATATATAGGTCTTCAGCATTAAAAATAGGTGATATACCAATCCATGTTGACATTTCTAGTTCATAGGCATTTGCCGAAAATTTTCTGAGTATTCTACAAGGTCCAATCTTTTTCATTTTCAGCTTGTTGTACTTTCCTTTTGAAAATGTCTCTTCCCTCAGGTATGTTAAAACCAAATCTCCTACCTCATATTTTTTCTCTCTTCTCTTGGAATTTGCTCTGGTTTTGTAACTATGGTTACTTTGTTGCAACCTTGCCTTAACGTGTTCTTGCAGTTCACTGATCCTTGCTGCAAACCCTTCTCCATATGTACTTCTCTTCTCCATTTGACCCAAATCACCAAGTTCACACACTCCTCTTGGGTGCATACCATACAAAATTTTGAATGGACTCATTCCTGTACTATCTTTCAACAAAATGAAATAAAATTTTATTCTATTGAGGCAATCCAGTTTTAACACTCATCATCCATTTGTATATGGTCTGAAATATACTCTGCTCATTGGTTACTTGCAGTTGAACTCCTCCATGTGTAAGAGTTACCAAACTCTCACTTTCCTTCATTTCACCATACATCTTCCAAAATATATTTAAAACATTAAATTGTTTTCTCCACTACTCTACAACAGACTTATTGTGGTCATTCTCAACACCTTCAGATCCGATTTATTTTATCTCGGCCTTGTCAAATTGCTTTAGATATTTTCTATGTTTCACGTCTGTACATTCACCTTCAAGCTGCTGGCTGCTCTCTTTTTATTTTTTTGTCACCTTTACCTCTTGAATGTCCATAAAGATATCTCCCTTTTCACTGTTCATTTGTTGCCTCTGCACTTCAATTTTACTTCCCAGAAGTAATTCATGCTCGAACTCCTTGACTGCAGTAACATACTTATCCTCTCTTTTATCTATATTAGAAAACACATCATAAGTTTGTAAACTAGTATCTACCTCTGTCTCGGCTAAAGCTTGAGACACTTCTTTAGTATCATTGATTGCAATCACATCTTCATACTCCTGTTCCTTCAGCAAATATTCCAACAACTCACCTTCTTCTTCTTGACATTCCCCAAGTACATCATCACAATGCTGCTCATCATCTTCAGCATGTCTCTCTTTTTCCTTGACAACCTTCAGTAGTTGTCCTTCATTTCCTCTGTAACTAAATCCAGAAGTCAATTCAGCTCTATTTGTTTTTATGACAGGCTTCTCTTTGTCATGAGATAAATCCGTCTCACTTCCTTCCTCATCACACTCTGCATTATTGTTTTTCTATAAACCATTATCATAAGCTATCTTTACCATAATTGTTGTATTAACATTCCCCTGCAACTATTCTTCATCATTAACCAAATTCATCAGCTTACCTCTCTGAGACAATATTTCTTCATTTTTCATCAGAATAAAATTATGTTCTTCCCTCTTCATGACAGCTTCAGATAACTGTCCTAAAAACTCCTTTTGGCCATCTATGGAAGCCAACTTCGCCCTATTCTCATCAGCAACAGGTTCCTTCTCATAAGACACAAATGTCTTATCTTCTCTAAGAACACATTCTCCATTCTGAACTTTTCTTCAATTAAGTAAGTTGTCTATGAGCTCCTTCTGCTGCAATAGTTCCAATCCTTCCTCATCTGAGAGGCATTCTTCATCATGCTTTGCTTCACAGCTCTCATCCATCTTTAAGGAAGTTCCAAAAGACTGTCTATCTCCCACAAAGTCTGCAATCACATATAAGTTGTCAGATTTAAAAACACAAGACCTGATGGTCCCACTTGATGGTTCAGTCATCAAGTCCTCTTGCTGGTTTGAATCCTCCAATCTCTTCTCTAAGATACTTAACTCATGGCACAAGTCTTCCATCTCACTTGGAATTTCTCCCAAGAATTATGCACAGTCTTCACTATCTTCACTTTATGTAACAACTATCAGCAATTGTCCCTTGTCCTGAGTGTCTTCAAGATTAAAAGTCCACAGTGACTGTCCGGTACTTGCAAAATCCTCCACAGCAGTGTTCAGCAACTGCTCTTTTTCCTCCTTCACAAGATTCTGTGAACCTCCTTTCATCTCTTGAAAAAACAGAATTTTGCTTTTCTCTCTTCTGTGATAACAAGAGATAGTTGTCCTTCTTCAATATATCCTGCATTCACACACAAAATATCATTTTTAAAACCATGAGATCCTAAGGTCTCTTTTGATGACTTCATCACCACTTCTTCTTGATGACTCTCATCGCCATAACACATCATCAAATGCTCCTTGAGTTTTACATCAACTTCATCAATATTCTTAAGAAAACTCCTTGTTCCTCGTTCACATGAGTGAATTCCTTCCTTCTTTGTCAATCTTTGCTCAAGCTCAACTTTCTTGAGTTCTTCATTCTTCCACCAAGCCATTGATTGTTGTCTTTTCTTCTGCTGCAAAGCATGCCATTGTATTTTCTTCTTTCTCATTATCTAGCCAAAATATTGATCTTCATTACTCTCTTGAATCATCCTTTCTATCTTACTGAATCTTTCCTTGATCTCAATAAATTCTTTGTCAAACTCATTTTGACTTGTCCTATGGATGCCATTCGACTGAACATATTCCTTCACTTGACTGTAATTCTTCTCTGGATTCCCGATATGACTATGGATAGTCACCTTCTTTTCTGATTCCATGACAATGCCAGATGGTTGTCTTTCACCTCTCATTTCTGAGCAACCTGCATGACCACAATTAGACATTTCATCCTTTGCTTGTATGACATTTTCAAATGACTTTATGCCATCCTCTAAGTTTGTACAACCTGTAAACACACACCAATCATCAGTTTCAAAATCATAAGGCCTTATAGCCTCTTTTGTTGTCCCAAACATCAGCTCTCTCAACTGATTTTCATCCCCCCAAGGATTCATGAAATCATTAACTAGTCCCATGTCTTCATCCTCATCACTACTTTCTCCAAGAACAGATCCTTGTTCAAGTTCACATATATAAACCTCTTCCTCGGCACACCTATTATGCTGCAATTCAACTTTTCTAAGTTCTTCCTTTAATTGAACAATTACCTTGTGTGTTAGTCTATTCTGCAACAAACTCCACTTGACTCTTTTCTTCTGAAGAATCCAACCATAGTATTGCTCTTCCTCGCCTCTTTGAACAGCTCTATCAACACATTGAGTCTCTCCTTGATCTCAACAAACTCTTTGTCAAATGCCTCTTGACTCATTCTCTTTATGCCAATGACTTTGGCATCTTCTCCTTCTTCATTATGACTTTCTCCTTAACCCTCTTCATGACCATTAATATTCATCTTCACTTCCCTGAGTTTCCTCAAACTCATTGTGAGCTGCACTCTTAGCCTCTGCAGTGAACAAGTCTTTTTCACCTTTCCACAAATACCTCACCAAAACTTCCCTCTAAGCTTGGCCTCTTGGTATTTCACTGGTTCTCTCTTCTCAAATCCTCTTGAGCATTCAATGCTCCTTCTTAGGCTTTCACTTTTGCAGTCCCCTTCTTCTTGCGAACCTTATTGTTCCCCTTCTTTCCAATCTTCAATTGGAATTTCAACAGCACCTCTTTTGATGTGGGTTCCTTCTGTCACACTTCTCCAACAGAGATCTATCTTATCTCCTCATCACCATTTCAAAATTTAATCTTCTTCCAGCTATTATTGGCCAAGAACACATACATATCAACTTATAAATTCAAATGATAAGATCATATTCACTTACCAAACTTCCTCAACCTTGCCTTGCTGAAATCCTTTTGTTGTCTGCAATTCCCTCTATTGTGAACTCTTCACAAACCACTATCTGCAAATATCTCTTGCAGAATTATACACGCTATATGCGAGAGTTCTCTTCTTTGCTCTGCAAAACTATTGCTACAGGATTTATGTCTGTCTTCTCTCTTCTATTGTTCCCAAGGGAATTCTTGTGCTCTATTCTTTATCTCGGTTTTGATATTCCTCACCAACGGGACTAACCCTGATCTAATACCACAAATGATGCAAGCGGGGATGACCAAAATCCAAACCAACCTGCTTCCCAGGAATATTGTGATTCTCTGAAATCAAACCACTAGACTTAGCTGAAAACCAGCTAGGTCCTTCTCAATGGCGGCCCTTCTCTCCAAAATGGGCTTTCCGCAACCTCTTGACAATTAGAACTGACCTTCCGCAACAATCTTGCGGAAACACCTTCTTCTGCAATGTGGGTGGTTTTCCGAAATGATCTCTCTACAATCTCCTTCCCGCAACGGCCCTTCCACAACACTTCTTTCTGCAACTTGTGGATTGCAGATTGTGGATGCGCCTCTCGTGCTTTCTCGAAGAGCTTCCGCAAAGACTCTTCCGCAATCGCCTTCCCGTAACGACCTTTCCGCAGCTTGCAGATTGCAGATTGCGGGTGCACCTTCCGTGCTTTCTTGAAAGAACTTTCTGCAATGTGTTTTTCGCAAATCTCGCACGTTAACTGATGCAGGAGCATTAGTCTCCAAACTAAACCATGAATGTTTAAGATAGACCTTTAGGTCTTGACATCAGCCCAAGAAGGGGTCTTTGTAAAAACTCATGTGAAGAGTGTCTTATATTTTTCCTAAGTAAAGTTAGTGAGCATTTATGAAGCATCAAAGCTATGTAACAAATCCCTACGATGGAGGGATGACTCGAAGAGTTTGTGAGTAAGCCACAGGGGACTTAAATGTATCTTTTCTAAGAATATATTTAGTTGCTAAAGGTTAGGAGTAGTCGTAGTAGTTGGATAAGCTCAGTTAGTCAGTTTGTAATCAAGAAAAAGGAGTTTCGAGAATAGGTGAGTTAGGAGAATCCGAGAGGGTGATCTTGAAAAGAATCTAAGGAAGTAACTCTCGGGAGGGGGAAGAGAGAACGCCGTGAGAACTCAGGAGGGGTTCAGAGTATGAAGTTGACCATTAAAAGCATATCAGGATATAACCAGAGGGAATCGGGTTTTGTAATAGATGTACAGTTTTCATTGTATTAATGAAGATGATAGATTTTCGGGGCTTGATTATTCTTTGCATTCTGTGTATGGTGTGTGAGCAATCAAGATGAATGTTTATAGTTTTATGTATAACTGTAATGTAGATGAAAAAAAACCTGAAGAAACCATTTAAGGCTTAAGTAGGCTCTGGATTCCAGAATCGCTCTGTATGATTTGAGGAATGTAAGTGTTGGAGGCTCACAGGTTGTGTATTGAGCCTGTGACAGATTTGAAGGCCAAAGCCATGGGTATATTGGCTTAAGAAATACCCGGTGAACAGAATATTATTCTGTGTATACTGTCTGTAGGACAGAAGTCAAAATTTATAACCAAATGATATATGTGCATTGTGAAGGTAAAACCCACGGCGTAGTAGAGGTTGGAGACCTCATGAAGGGTCGATATGCTTGTGTTAATGACTTTGAAGATCGAATGAGGTAGGGCGCAGAGGTATGTTGGTGTATGTGTAGAGGAGACTGGAAGTATTGCGCAGAGATGCGTTCTTAAGTTGGTCAACGGTCCCTGTACCTTTGGGGGTTGATCAACGGAGGTGAGTAGACGAGACTGGTAAGAGAATCCGGAACCCTTGTTGTTTTATTTTCTCTGCAGAGGTTGAATTTGGGAAACCAGAGAAGAATGCGTTGCCATAAAAGAGTCGATTCCTAAATCGTGGCTCCTTGGAGGGACATTGCAACGTATCTGGTGAGGCATATGTGTATTAAGTAATTATGCAGCTCCGTTGTATTTCTGCATAAGGAAAAGTGATGAATTCTGGTTCTGGTGATCGATTAATGGTTAAGGTAATTAGCCCTCTGAGAACAGAGTATCTGCTTCTGGGCAAATAATTCATGCTTTTGTGTAATCTGGAAAGTAGTGGTTTAAAAACATGAAACCTGGAATAAATATACGATCTAGCAGGTTGTTTGTGCATGGAGACAGAGTTACACCTTGGTATTATTGTCTGCAACATGTGGATGTGCCTAGCACTTGGAGAAATCAATAAATGATGTTGTCAATTCATTTTGAGAACAAAAGACAATTGTAAATTCAAATGGAAAGGTTGCATAGTTGAAGGAAACTATTGGACCATAACCCACAGGGTATTGGAAGAACTATTTTTGATAAAATTGCAGGTGGTGCCTGCATATTTAACGCCCGACCTCTTTCCTTCTACGGAATGCTATGCAATCATCGATCTCTTGTGGATGGAATATTGTCCATTGATCTGAGATCAATGCGGAACACTTCACCTCGGATTGCGGAAACGCTAACTCCGGTGCATGTTCACTTGATCGATTATTTCCCTGTCGTCAATCTTCCTTTCGGCTTTGATCTGAGCCGTCCAACTTCTGTCAATCTAAATCAACTGCAACTCTACAATCTTCTTCGTTGATTGATCAGAGAATCGATCAATCCAGCCCGATCTTCGTCTGGATCTGATGAGAAACTAAAGATGACAATAGATTACCTCTGCTACATATTAATGGTCGGTCGGTTTGGGTGTTCTTAACTGTACATACAAACACGAAGACAAAGATTCATTCACACAGATACCAAGTTAACATTCACACACAACTCCACATGATAGAATCTAGGCTTATCTCTCATTCAAATGCACAGTAACACCATTAACACACAGAACTTGCTCATATTATTAAGTGAAAGAAAAAACATCCATACAGTCGTATTTCCCTCTAGTATGCAGGAAAATATCCCACCGACTCTTCCTCACGCAGAGCTCTCTCTTGTGCCCACCTACTTGACCGACCCCTCCTGAGTTCCAAACTCCTCCTATTTTACCCATTCGAAAATCCCCCAAAACCGAATGGCTGAACCGTCAAGCAAACTCATTAACAGCCTCTCCCCATCACTGAAGGGGTTACTATCATCCTACAACAGACTGGCTATCTGGCTTGATCTCCACGCAGGGAGTATCACTCGCCACTATGTCCTATTTCTCAAAAATTGACAATGCACTATTCGGATACACACTTGTAAATATTTCAAATTACTTAACAAAATGAATTCCCTTCATGACAGCTCACCCTCCTTCTAGCCACAACATGTGAGCACGTAATCACATTGTTGACTTAGCATTGATGCCCCTGCATTAGAAGCCATCACCTATGGCCAACAAAAAAATGATAGCAACTATGGCCAATTGTGTACGGCAATGGTTGCACATGTTTGTTGAACAATGGTACAGGAATGTATTCACGCTGTACAGAAGGACGAACTCTATTGCAATTGTATGATATAGAGTACATTGTGTTGATGCCACTGTACGAAACAAAATGCATTAGGTGACAGATGTGTTTGGAATACATAAATTGTATAGACTATAGAGGTGGAATTGTACAAACTTATGTTTGATTGATAAGAATGATAAGATTGATAAATACAATGAGCCTCATGATGATATACTTATACATTGCTTAGCAACAAGGTGAAGAGGTGTGTGTCCTTTGAGCTTAAGCTAATTATATTATTATTATTTTATCTATCTTACTTTTATGACAAAGAATGTTGGTATTTTTTAATGTACAATAGTTACTCCAATCGAACAAAGCAAAGAAATGGGCTTTACTAATCCTACTTGTGGTTGTGTTAATTCTACTAAAAGTTGTGTTGCTTCTATGACCCACATAAACCTAGCACCATTTTTCTTTGTAGATGAAATGGTGTTAGTGTGGATAAAATCTCTTATGTTGCACATATTCCTAAAACCATTTTTCTTTGCAAATGAAATGATTTGACATTGGGTAGAAACAATTTTCTTTGTGATAATTTTACTAGCACAATAAAAGTGGTTGTGTTAATTATATTACAATTTGTATTGCTCTTATGACCTATATAAAGCCAACAATGTGTTTTTCTTATGGTCCAGAAACATTTGAATTATCTACATAATTTATAGTATTTTTTTTCTTGATCGTTATATTGATATATTTACATAGTGCTTATAAAACTCATCATTATAATCTCCTTTATAATTTTCAAACTCTGACATTAATTATTAATATTATTGAAGTTTTGTTTTCTAAGTAATTGAACATCTTGACATATTTATATACTCATTTCATTTTCAACTCAGTTTATTCATTGTTGCATTTTGATTACGCTTATCCTTTATAGACTTTTCAAAATCCGCAAAACACTTTTAATTTCAATTTATACTACTTTTCATTCTTATGAATATTTTCATTTTCATTGTTTTGTTTGGATTATTGCTCAATATTTGGTGAGTGTGTCTATCAAAATATGTTATATTTCTTTCCAAGTATTTATTAAGTCATTGGTTAATAGTTATTCAAAATATGTACAATGTTCATAATCATATGCCATATCCTATGGCATTTTCATTTTCATCATTATGATCAACTGAAATGTTAGTAAATTTATTTATTTTTTTTAATCACAGATTTGTTTTTTTTTACTTTTTCAAGATTGTCACTCCATTTATTCATGTAGCGCCTAGAGATCATAATGCAGATTCAAAATTAAAGTTACAGTAGCATGCCAATTCAATACAAGGACATGGGTTTCTCTAAGTCTAGAAGTGGTTGTGCAATTTAAGCTTGTATGATTTTGCAAGTGTGGGTAGCTCTTATTGTCCACCTAAACCTAGCACCGTTTTTTTAATAAAATGGTGTAAATGTGGTTAAAAGAGTTTGCTATTATGCTAATTCTACTAGCGCAATAAAGTGGCTGAGCTAACTATATTACAATGTATTCCTCTAGTGGCCTACATAAACCTTGCACAATTTGTGTTACTCTCATGGTTGTAAGTGTGATTATAAACATTGGAATTTATCCCATTAATAGAAAAGGCATTAACATTATAATGTATTTTTGGTTTCAATACCATTTGAAGATTTGAATATATTTATATAGTCCACTTTATTGTGTTTGAAACTCGTCACTATAATTTGTTTTTGAAACTCCATTTGACTCATCCTTATAATTTCTTTTTGAAAATCCATTTATTTATATTATATTTTGTGTAGTTTGTTTTATTGTTGAAGGTTTTAATTTAGTACACTAGTTTATTCCTTTTGGAGTTCATTGCACCATTTTCATCATATTTATCTTTGATTCATTCTTCAAAATCTAGTAAAAATATTTTTTATTTATTGTTTTACATTTATTTTTAATGATATTTTCATTTTTATTGTGTTAATTAGTTTCATTGTTCAAATTTTTGTGAAAATGTGTTTGTAAAAGTATGTTTAATTTCTTTCTTTTATCCATTAATAATGGATAAAAATCTATACAATGCTCATAATTTTGTGCAATAATAATAATAATAATGTGTTCGTAAAAGTATGTTTAATTTCTTTCTTTTATCTGTTAATAATGGATAAAAATCTATACAATGCTCATAATTTTGTGTAATAATAATAATGATGATGATGATGATGATGATAATAATGATAATGATAATAATAATAATAATAATAATAATGATAATGATAATGATGATAATGATAATAATGATAATAATAATAATGATGATGATAATGATAATGATAATGATAATGATAATAATGATAATAATAATGATAATAATAATGATGATGATAATAATAATGATGATGATAATAATGATGATAATCATAATAATGATAATCATAATAATGATAATAATGGTCATAATGATAATGATGATAATGATGATGATCATAATGATCATAATGACAATCATAATGATAATGATAATAATAATGATAATGATAATGATAATGATAATGATAATGATAATAATAATAATAATAAATGTCACATGTCTATTCAAGTATGTGATTATCCAATGTATACTTATACACAACATCGCATGCTATTGTAGTTACTCTCTTATCGGCAATATGCCCTCTACTCAAGGCATATTACCGATGAGGAGGATATAAGTCATAGGTTTGGATTCAGTCAAGTGGATTGAGGTTACCAATTTCTATTGTGATTAGCAATGGAGCCACCCTCCTTCCAAACATTGCATGGAAGAGGGGGGACTCCCACAAGATTTTCTTTGAATATAGAGAGAGAGAGAGAGAGAGAGATTTAAATTGTCATGTTTATTTTAGATATTGAGTTGATGAACTTGTTTGGCTCAATACAGTGGCATTTTCATTTTCATTTTCATCAATATGATGCAATGAAACTTGAGTAAAATAAATTATTATGCATTATTTTTTATTGTTGATTGGTTTATTTAAAGTGACAAGCATAGTTTTATATGTAAATATTGGCATTTTTATAAGGTAATTAGACTAAAGGTAAACTACATGAGAATCATAACTTCTCAATATTTCCACCCAATTATTCATGGAGCAACCCAAGATGATAAAGTAATATGTCCATTCATACCCAACACAATGAGATTGATTTTGCTAATTCTAAAATCCATTGTATTAATTCCATTAGTCTATGTTGCTCTTATGGCCCATTTAAACCTAGCACCATTTGCTTTGTAAATGAAACAATGTGAGAGTGATTAAAAGTGCTTGGTATTTTGTTAATTCTACTAACACAACAAAAGTGGTTGTGCTAGTTTACAGTGTTGCTCCTATTGCCCACATAAACTAAGTACCATTTATGTTGATCCTTTAGTGTAATTAAGATTATAGACATTTGAAGTATTCACTAATGGAAAGTTCATTAATATTTCTAGTATTCATGTCTTTCTAACGATTTGAAAATCTCTATATCTCAAAGTAATCAACGTTATTACTTTTTAAAATCATCTTTATAGTATGCTTTATTGCTTTGACTCTTCATTAAAAATTTCCTAAGAGAACAATTATTTGTATTGATTTTACAAGGTTCTTGACGTAACCCAAAGGGCAAAGAACTTGGTGGAGTAGGTTACAACACACTAGAAGAATCTCATTGACCTATATCTCAAAGTAATCAACTTTATTGCTTTTTAAAATCATCTTTATAGTATATTGCTTTGACTCTTCATTAAAAATTTCCTAAGAGAAAACAATTATTTGTATTGATTTTACAAGGTTCTCAACGTAACCCAAAGGGTGAAGAACTTGGTAGAGTAGGTTACAACACACTAGAAGAATCGCATTGACCTATATCTCAAAGTAATCAACTTTATTGCTTTTTAAAATCATCTTTATAGTATGTTTTATTGCTTTGACTCTTCATTTAAATTTTCCTAAGAAAACACAATTATTTGTATTGATTTTACAAGGTTCTCAACTAACCCAAAGGGCGAAGAACTTGGTAGACTAGGTTACAACACACTAGAAGAATCTCATTGACCTATGTGTACTGATAAAGCGACACTTGGCTCGATTGGGTCATTATAATGTTGTTCCTATGCATCACTTTCAAGGTTATATGTTGTGTTGGTAGGTTAGTTCGCTACACCCAATAAGGAGTTTATTCCTTACAGGAGTCTCAAGTAGTGAGCTTACATTTCCTTCCTAGAGTTCCCTAAGGTGCTCGGATAAATCCTTGTAAGCATGTTTTTTTATCAAAGGGTATTTCATTTTTCAATCAAACTTTGCCTCATAAAATCCATCATTATTCAAAATTCTAGCGTCATGCTACACAAGGATGGCTAAAATAGCTAGTTCTGTAGCATCGATGTAAATCTGAAAATCTCTTGCAAAATCAGGTTTGGCCAATTTGAGGTAATTGCATGCTTGATGGACTGAAAGGCCTTTTCAACACTTTGATCGCAGTTGAAAGTTGTATATTTACTTAGCAACAGATGTATAGGCCTAATTACTGAGCAATATTATGCACAAATCTGGATTAAAAAAAAAACTAAATGGAATTCTTAGAGGTAGGAGTTGGCAGTATTTGGCTAGCGAAAACTGTCTAGATCAAGGCTTACACCTTTGACACAATAGACTCCAACAATTTATCTTCAGTTACGTCGAAAATATACTAGTAGAGTATTCAATGAGAGTGTCAAGTCATGTAAGCCAAAACATGGGAAGGGTGTTTTAGTTTCTTCATTATTACCTAGGTCATTCTTTCAACATGTCATAGTAGGGTATGACCAGTTCCTCAAGGTTCATGATGTCTTCAACTTCCCCCTCCTATGAAGTTCCTTTGTTGTTGATTCTTGTTGTAGATGGGTGAAATGTGTTGATATCAAAAAGAGAGAAGGATCCAAAGGAACCCCACCGAACCTAAACCTGCGATAAATGGAAAACATTATTGTGCTACCTTGGAGAAACATGCCAATAACAGCCAAGATATACCAAATATCATGTGAGGAACCTGAAACAATTAATTGATAAAATGAACGATATATTAGATCACAAAATATTTTTATTGATCGCGGGCCACTTCAAGGGGGCAACCTCTTTTGAGCAAGCTCAATACAAATAACTTCACAGTGCCTTCATTGGCCTCAACACAAACTTATATAGTAAGTCTAGGCGCCAATACTATGGATAAATACCATGGAACATATAATACTACGAGATGACTTACAAAGCATATGCATCCAATACTATGGATCAATACTATGGGCTAACACAAACTATGGATCAACATATAATACTACGGGATGACTTACAAGGCATATGTGTCCAACAACAATATACTAACAAAGTAAAGAGAAGGGTTGACATGGGTTCCTAACATAGCAGCACTAGAGATGATCCATAGGAGTGTTAGGGAGAGCATAAAGGTCGTACCAATAGTAAAAGAAAAAAAATGTGGCCATTGTAGACTTAAAACGTTTTGTGAGAGAGATGATGTCCTAGGGTAAAGAATGATCAAAAAGATCACAAGATGGTGAATTGCAAATCACTCTTGAATGTATATTTACACTCAACTCAAGAGGTAAGGCTCCCTTCCTAAGAGAGGATATGGGCATGTTAACCCCCAGATTTTCCCATATGAAAATTGCAAGGTTAAGAGTCAGCTTATTTCATCAAGCAGGTATTCATACTTGTGTTCCACAGAGAAGGCTTTCATAGGCTAGAAGTTGGTTCCCACAAGGTTCATGTGCAAGTTGGTTCCCATAGGGTTTAGATGTCGGTTGGTTCACTAATATTATCTAAGTTCAAAGGTAGACAGGTTTTTCATCAATCTTGGAGGAGATTTCTATTTTTAGCAGTTTTCCTACGTTTTAGGAGATAGGGTTTGGAGGTCAACATAGCAGAGATGACCACATTTTCGATATCCTTGCGAGCTCAAGATTTCGGTGAGCCTATTTTAGAGGGCATGCACAATAATTCTATTTTCGGCAGTTAGCGTTTGACTTGCCTGACTTTGCATGACTTTGCACTTTACTTGTGCATTATGGGTAGATAAATTGCAACAATGAGGGCACAGTAGTTCATGCATGATGAGTACAATAGTTTCAGTAGGGGTGCACTCTCTCATACACAACTAAATCAAGAGTGCTCTCATATGCATGCTTGGTCAACCAATGAGGGGGCGCATTAGGGATTCTTTCCCACCTATTTATTTAGGCTTGGGAAAAGAAAGAGGTGGAGTTTCTTCTTAGCAGCAGCGACATATTTCTCTTCCATTCTCCTTCAATTTTGTCTCAACTTCTTTATTTTTGTGCAGATATCATCATTGGATAAGCTTTGTAACTGTCTCTATAGTGTGATCGACCTTTTGGATAATGCAAAGCAGAGTTTGACTATGATATTTCTCTAGCTCTTTGATTCATTGATGCATTGATATACCTATGTGTAGATTTCAAAAATTGTTAGGCTTGTATTTTGACGTTTTTAGTCACTTAGAGCACCTCTCTTCCATCCATTTATCGTTTTAAAATTGTTGCATGCTGGAAATTTCCACCATTAAAAATCAAAATTGTTTTACTACCTCTTTGGCAACTTAATTGCAGGTCAAATATCACTTTTAACTACTGTTATAGGAGATTTATTTGCATATTTACATGCCATACAACAACAAACAAAGGTTAGGGACACCGCCCTAAGGTTGGCATGCACCAAAACAAATGGAGAAGAGGTTCATTGGTGACAAATTGGATGAATTTTCCTATAAGTTACACTAATTTTTATTGCAAATTTTAAAAGTTTAATTCATCATTACAGTGTAGAAATCAGTGTTAACGAATTCACGCCATTGCCGAGAATCATCGTTCGTTCTCGGCTTTCAAAACGACATTGGTGGGATTTGTTTTACATTTTAATTTCTTTCATTTATCAGTTAATAATGGATAAAAATCTATACAATGCCCATAATTTTGTGTTATATTATGTGGTTATAACATGCATAAGTATATTTATAATAATAATAATAATAATCAAATGTCACATGTCTATTCAAGTATGTGATTATCCAATGTATACATATGCACAACATCGCATGCTATTGTAGTTACTCTCTTATCGGTAATATGCCCTCTACCCAAGGCATATTACCGATGAGGAGGATATAGGTCATAGGTTTGGATTCAATCAAGTGGATTGAGGTTACCAATTTCTATTGTGATTAGCAATGGAGCCACCCTCCTTCCAAACATTGCATGGAAGAGGGGGGACTCCCACAAGATTTTCTTTGAATATATATATATATATGGATTTAAATTTTCATGTTTATTTTATTTTAGATATTGAGTTGATGAACTTGTTTGGCTCATTACAATGGCATTTTCATTTTCATTTTCATCAATATGATGCAATGAAACTTGAGTAAAATAAATTATTATGCATTATTTTTTATTGTTGATTGGTTTATTTAAAGTGACCAGCATAATTGTATATGTAAATATTGCCATTTTTATAGGGTGATTAGACTAAAGGTAAACTACATGAGAATCATAACTTCTCAATATTTCCACCCAATTATTCATGGAGAAACCCAAGATGATAAAGTAATATGTCCATTCATACCCAACACAACGAGATTGATTTTGCTAATTCTAAAATCAATTATATTAATTCCATTAGTCTATGTTGCTCTTATGGCCCATGTAAACCTAGCACCATTTGCTTTGTAAATGAAACAATGTGAGAGTGATTAAAAGTGTTTGGTATTTTGTTAATTCTACTAACACAACAAAAGTGGTTGTGCTAGTTTACAGTGTTGCTCCTATTGCCCACTTGTTGTGCTAGTTTACAGTGTCGCTCCTATTGCCCACATAAACTAAGTACCATTTATGTTGATCCTTTAGTGTAAGTAAGATTATAGACATTTGAAGTATTCACTAATGGAAAGTTCATTAATATTTCTGGTATTCATGTTTTTCTAACGATTTGAAAATCTCTATATCTCAAAGTAATCAACGTTATTACTTTTATCATCTTTATAGTATGCTTTATTGCTTTGACTCTTCATTAAAAATTTCCTAAGAGAACAATTATTTGTAATGATTTTACAAGGTTCTCGACGTAACCCAAAGGGAAAAGAACTTGGTAGAGTAGGTTACAACACACTAGAAGAATCGCATTGACCTATATCTCAAAGTAATCAACTTTATTGCTTTATGAACAATTATTTGTAATGATTTTACAAGGTTCTCGACGTAACCCAAAGGGAAAAGAACTTGGTAGAGTAGGTTACAACACACTAGAAGAATCGCATTGACCTATATCTCAAAGTAATCAACTTTATTGCTTTTTAAAATCATATTTATAGTATATTGCTTTGACTCTTCATTAAAAGTTTCCTAAGAGAAAACAATTATTTGTATTGATTTTACAAGTTTCTCAACGTAACCCAAAGGGAGAAGAACTTGGTAGAGTAGGTTACAACACACTAGAAGAATCACATTGACCTATATCTTAAAGTAATCAACTTTATTGATTTTTATAATCATCCTTATAGTATGATTTGTTGCTTTTTATAATCATCTTTATAGTATGATTTATTGCTTTGACTCTTCATTTAAATTTTCCTAAGAGAAAACAATTATTTGTATTGATTTTACAATGTTCTCAACTAACCCAAAGGGCGAAGAACTTGGTAGACTAGGTTACAACACACTAGAAGAATCCCATTGACCTATATGTACTAATAAAGCGACACTTGGCCCGATTGGGTCATTATAATGTTGTGCGTATGCATCACTTTCAAGGTGATATGTTGTGTTGGTAGGTTAGTTCGCTACACCCAATAAGGAGTTTATTCCTTACAGGAGTCTCAAGTAGTGAGCTTACATTTCCTTCATAGAGTTCCCTAAGGTGCTCGGATAAATCCTTGTAAGCATGTTTTTTTATCAAAGGGTACTTCATTTTTCAATCAAACTTTGCCTCATAAAATCCATCATTATTCAAAATTCTAGCATCATGCTACACAAGGATGGCTATTATAGCTAGTTCTATAGCATCGATGTAAATCTGAAAATCTCTTGCAAAATCAGGTTTGGCCAATTTGAGGTAATTGCATTCTTGATGGACTGAAAGGCCTTTTCGGGATTTTGATCGCAGTTGAAAGTTGTATATTTACTTAGCAACGGATGTATAGGCCTAATTATTGACCAATATTATGCACAAATCTGGATTAAAAAAAAACTAAATGGAATTCTTAGAGGTAGGAGTTGGCAGTATTTGGCTAGCGAAAATTGTCTAGATCAATGCTTACACCTTTGACACAATAGACTTCAACAATTTATCTTCAGTTACATCGAATATATGCTAGTAGAGTATTCAATGAGAGTGTCAACTCATGTAAGCCAAAACACGGGAAGGGTGTTTTAGTTTCTTCATTATTACCTAGGTCATTCTTTCAACATGTCATAGTAGGGTATGACCAGTTCCTCAAGGTTCATGATGTCTTCAACTTCCCCCTCCTATGAAGTTCCTTTGTTGTTGATTCTTGTTGTAGAGGGGTGAAATGTGTTGAGATCAAAAAGAGAGAAGGATCCAAAGGAACCCCACCGAACCTAAACCTACAATAAATGGAAAACATTATTGTGCTACCTTGGAGAAGCATACCAATAACAGCCAAGATATACCAAATAGCATGTGAGGAACCTACAACAATTAATTGATAAAATGAATGGTATATTAGATCACAAAATATTTTTATTGATCGCGGGCCACTTCGAGGGGTAAACCTACTTTGAGCAAGCTCAATACAAATAACTTCACGGTGCCTTCATTGGCCTCAACACAAACTTATATAGTAAGTCTAGGCACCAATACTATGGATCAATACCATGGAACATATAATACTACGGGATGACTTACAAAGCATATGCGTCCAATACTATGGATCAATGCTATGGGCTAATACGAACTATGGATCAACATATAATACTACGGGACAAATTACAAGGCATATGCATCCAACAACAATATACTAACAAAGTAAAGAGAAGGGTTGACATGAGTTCCTAACATAGCAGCACTAGAGATGATCCATAGGAGTGTTAGGGAGAGCATAAAGGTCGTACCAATAGTAAAAGAAAAAAAATGTGGCCATTGTAGACTTAAAACGTTTTGTGAGAGAGATGATGTCCTAGGGTAAAGAATGATCAAAAAGATCACAAGATGGTGAATTGCAAATCTCTTGAAGGTATATTTACACTCAACTCAAGAGGTAAGGCGCCCTTCCTAAGAGAGGATATGGGCATTTTAACCCCCATATTTTCCCATATGAAAATTGGAAGGTTAAGAGTCAGCTTATTTCATCAGGCAGGTATTCATACTTGTGTTCCACAGAGATGGCTTTCATAGGCTAGAAGTTGGTTCCCAAAAGGTTCATATGCAAGTTGGTTCCCATAGGGTTTAGATGTCGGTTGGTTCAATGATATTATCTAAGTTCAAAGGCAGAGACACTGCACAGGTTTTTCATCAATCTTGGAGGAGATTTCTATTTTTAGCAGATTTCCTACTTTTTAGGATATAGGGTTTGGAGGTCAGCATAGCAGAGATGGCCACATTTTCGACATCCTTGCGAGCTCAAGATTTCGGTGAGCCTATTTTAGAGGGCATGCACAATAATTCTATTTTTGGCAGTTAGGGTTTGACTTGCCTGACTTTGCATGACTTTGCACTTTACTTGTGCATTATGGGTAGATAAATTGCGATAATGAGGGCACAGTAGTTCATGCATGATGAGTACAATAGTTTCAGTAGGGGTGCATTCTCTCATACACAACTACATCAAGAGTGCTCTCATATGCATGCTTGGTTAACCAATGAGAGGGCGCATTAGGGATTCTTTCCCACCTATTTAGTTAGGCTTGGGAAAAGGAAAGAGGTGGAGTTTCTTCTTAGCAGCAGCGACGTATTGCTCTTCCATTCTCCTTCAATTTTGTCTCAACTTATTTATTTTTGTGCAGATATCATCATTGGATAAGCTTTGTAACTGTCTCTATGGTGTGATCGACCTTTTGGATAATGCAAAGCAAAGTTTGACTATGATATTTCTCTAGCTCTTTGATTCATTGATGCATTGATATACCTATGTGTAGATTTCAAAAACTGTTAGGCTTGTATTTTGATGTTTTTAGTCACTTAGAGCACCTCTCTTCCATCCATTTATCGTTTTAAAATTGTTGCATGCTGGAAATTTCCACCATTAAAAATCAAAATTGTTTTACTATCTCTTTGGAAACTTAATTGCAAGTCAAATGTCACTTTTAACTACTGTTATAGGAGATTTATTTGCATATTTACATGCTAGACAACAACAAACAAAGGTTAGGGACACCCCCCTTAGGTTGGCATGCACCAAACCAAACGGAGGAGGTTCATTGGTGATAAATTGGATGAATTTTCCTATAAGTTACACTAATTTTTATTGCAAATTTTAAAAGTTTAATTCATCATTACAGTGCAGAAATTAGTGCTAACGAATTCACGCCATTGCCGAGAATCATCGTTCGTTCTCGGCTTTCAAAACGACATTGGTGGGATTTGTTTTACATTTTTTTGTTTCACCTGGTGACTCCATTATTGCACAGGGCACTGTTCTGAGCCTTAACAACCCAAAATTATATTCTGAAACAAGGTTAGAGCACTTGATTCTCCCCTGGAAACTCCACTAGTGGAGGAATCATATTTGATCGTGGATGTTGAGTACACAAAATGGATGTAGGATAATGAATCCATTGCAACGGAGTTATCGTGCATTAAGAAGAGAAAAGATTAAACTGTACTCGTTTTCCATGGTTGTCTTATCCATACATTGAATAAGATTCATCCATCATTCCAAAGGGGAGTTGTATTGGATTATGTCTTCACTTTTGATCCAGAATTATGTTCTCTCTTATGGAATGAGAAATCAACAAGTATAGGGAAAGCGTTTTGTATTTCCCTAAGACTATAGTAATTCCTTGCTCTTGAGAAAAAACATAATAATGGAAGTTGTTCATGTGATGAACTACCTAACAATGACTCTTACACAAATTATTGTAATCAAATTGTTGGAACCATATGCAAAATTCTGTAAAGATGAAAAGGAAGAAAAAGAAAATAAAGTTCAAAAGGAAAAAGAACATATCAGCCTTGCAGATTTTATTATTCAGGAATATCCTCTAGTTCATCATTTTTGAGATATCAAGGTCAGTCATGATCTAGCTGAGTCAAGGATGATGTAAGTTTTTCAAGAAACCGACTTTAAAAGTTTTGGTTTTTTTTTGTTTTCTGCTTTATCACTAATGAGAAAACATGTCCCCAATTTCAATTGAAAGATGCAGTGGGTGCATCTTTTCGTATTAGAAGACTGCATGATTGGTTGCACTAGAGGGTTGGCTATGTTGATTTTTCCCACATCATTGATCACCTAAATGCATGGTTACATTGGTTATTTGAATATGTTGATTGATCATGTTAGTTGTAACAAACACCCAAAATAAGGGCCACCACGCCCACAAATTAAAGGGGAAAATAAAGAAATATTTGGGTTCTATGGGTAGTCTTTCCTCTTCACGGTTTTTAGTTTCCTCTTTATACGTGGTTTTTTCCTTTTTAGATATTGTCATTTCCAGTATTATATTTTCTAGCTTGCAATTTCTTGGCATAATAATGCCTTATTGTTGTGCAGGACAGTCATTTCCTTTATTAGCATTACCTTTATCGATTTCAGGTTGTAGTAGCATGAGACAAACTTGTGAGTATGTGTCAAAATTTGACACTCTCGAGAATTTCTTGTGCTTATGTATAGATCAAGTCTAGATGAAGATGGTTTCCTTTCCTTTATGAAAATACTAAGTCTAGTAGGATGGGTAGAGTTGAAGAGACAATAGGATTCTTTAGTCATCTTGTTGTTTTGTCTCTTCAATCTTTTCATTTGAGCCATGTTTTCTAAGTCAGTTCCTCATCTAGCATTAGGGATATAGCACCACATCATTGTACTTCATGTGTTTTCTACTTTGTGTTTGGGGAGAATTTTTCATCATTGAATTTCTCCCACCAAGTCATTCCCCATCAACTCCAGTACATCATCTAGGGAATGATCCAACAGCCAAAGCACGTTGATGGTTGTTAGCCTCATTGGCGACCATCACGCACCCAACAAGGTTGATCGTCATTGGGTCCTGATGGGGTGAGCTTCTTCGATGCTAGACTTAAAAACGTCTTTCACACTGATAGGTTGTGCTCGTACCTTGAATCCCATTAGCCTTATTGGTGGGTGCCCTCGTGCTTGGAAAATGTTCACATGTGGCATCTAACCAGGTGGTTTTCCCTTGCGAGTCGACTTCAACTCATTTTCCAACTAGGGGAATCGTACGCCTTGATGGTTCTACATTGCAGTTGTAGATGGGCATGTATGTGGCTTTGTCACTTTCTTTTTTAATCAACGGAGGACCACACATTGGACTCCATAGCCCCTAGGACAAGCATCATTAATCTATAGACTAGAGATACATAGACCATATTTTCAAAGTTGCAAAGTACAGATATCCTAAGGTTCTCAATATCCCTTTAAGGGATCCCATCGCCTTAAGTCACTATTGTTCAACCCCTAGATTTTCCCTTAGGAAAATTGGAGGGTCAAAGATAGCTTATTTCATCATGTTGATATTCAGACTTGTGTTCCAAAGAGACAGTTTTCATAGGTCAAAGGTTGGTTCCCACAAGGTTCAGATGTAGGTTGGTTTAGTGATATGGTCCAGGTTAAGATTCAAAGACATTGCACAGGTTTTTCATCAGTCTTGGACGAGATTTCTATTTTTAGCAGTTTCCCTACTTTTTAGGAGACAGGGTTCAAAGGTCCACATAGCAAAGATGACCACATTTTTAGAATCCTTGCGAGCTCAGGATTTCAATGAACCTATTTTGGATGGCATGCATGATACTTCCATTTTTTACAATTAGAGTTTTACTTGCATGGCATTTTCAAGGGCATGCTAGGACATGCATGTCCACATGCATGGCATTGCATGACATTCTCCAAACATGCAAGCACTCTATTTTTAGCAGTGACATGTGGAATATATGCATATATGGCATGTGGCATCTGCGCATGTATGACACATGGCATCATGCATGGGGGCACGCATGAGGAAGACGGTGCATGCTTGGGAATGGAGTGAACTAGACTTGAATAGAGCACATGCATGAGACCTCCTCCACTCGTGCATGCAAGCCCAGTTAAGACTCATGTTAAGGGTGAATTGCATGAAGAGAAGTTCAGTTAAATTGGACACTTTACTCATGCATTATGGGCAAATAAACTACAACAACTGGAGCACACTAAACCACTTATACTATGAAACGAGAACTATATACTATGAACGAGAACTCTACCCATAAAAACGATGATTTTTGCAAAAACACCAAAAACACCCCCCAAATAGAAAAGTGTTGATACCAGTATACACGTTTTTTTTTTTAGGGTAAAAAATAGAGCCATGGACTAAACATCCCATATTGTTGTTTAACAAAACTTTAAAATCAACCTTAAATTGGAAAAAAAGAAAAATTCTTGAAGAGATAAATTACAACTTTCTGGAAAATTGCATATTAAGGAAAAAACAAATTTCTCTAACAATTTCACCATTATAACCATATAGAAACAAAGAAATTATGATGCGATTCATAATGAGACAATATATTAGACCATACAAGAACAAATGGTTCATATAAATATTCAAAAACTCCTCTAGAGTTTCAATTACAAAAATCATACTAGTAAAAAGCATCTCACTGCCTCTTCAAATTCATTCATGGATTCTGACACCCCATCATCAAAAACTCCTGTAGAGTTTCAATTACAAAAACCATACTAATAAAAAACATCTACACTGCTTCTTCAAATTCATCCATGGATTCTGACACCCCGTCAGAATCTACATTTTCTGCAGATGAAGGACTTGATGAAGATGTAGATGACCCATACTCTTCTCTATTATCAATGGGCGCACCATCTGAGTCTACATCTATGCCCATCATTTCAGATGTCATATTCCTTCGGGATCTACGGCTTGGTTTAACAGACTCCCATCTTGCAACTTCTGGCTGTGGCAGCAACCTCTTGATAATCTCTATAGTCTTGGAGCGGAGAGTGTCTTTCTTTGTCAACTTGAAATCATAAACAAGTATATCAACTTCCTCTAATTTCAAGATGTCAATGCGGCGGCGATTTATTTTTTGACCCTTTCTGTTTCTCTTTCTGCAAACCTTTTTCTCAACCACCATCTCTGCCTTATACACACCATCAAATGGGTGTGTATCTGTTGCATACCAATGTACTTCTACTGATACTACTTCTTCATTTTCTTTATTGACCTTCATAGCTTTTTCAATCCAGAATGAATATTGACGTGGATCATATGTAGCCAAAACTGCAATCATGCAACCCTCCTTGATATCTTGTACCGAGCCCCTGTAAAGGTCTTCCATCTCTCGACACTTTTCGGATGATCTTCTAGAGCCAATATACATTTCTCTTTCCTCTACTTGAGAAAACTCAACAGCTCGAGGTTCAACATTTGTTACCTCGTTTTCATTTGATAAACTTTGTGGCCAAGCAAATGGAGTCTTCAAAAATATATCTCCATTTGTAGAGTTTGAAATTATGTCACTCTGCTCCATGAAAAAAGACTCCCACCAAACGGAATCAGCAACATCAAAGTACTCATATGTATCTTCAATAGACTTTTTGATTTCTTCCAAGCATTGAGAAGAATCAACATCTCTACTATGTCGCCTTGCATTATGAATCTCTGTAGATGATTGCAATAACAATAAATTTGAAGCATACGTTTGACGACTTGGGATGAATTTCAAAAATGCCAAACCTGATGAAGGCCCCCATTCTGTGCTAGTTGAGTACTTCTTGCCCCACAATAGTGTTTTTCCATCAATCTTTTTTATACGAAATTGATGTTGAAAGCTAATGTCATTAAGTTTTTCAATGCACCTTTCCTCACCATGCGATCCAAACAGAAATCTTCGCATGTCAACAGTTTCTTCCAATTTCTGTACAGTAGGCTCTGGATGGTATGCTTTCCCTATAATTTCAATCAACGATGGCAAGCTCCCTACTTTCTTCCTCCTCAATGTCCTTGCAAAATGGCTGAACATTTGATCAATATGATCATGTGTATGCCCAACAAGAAGGAACCCAACTTTTACCTTCTTAAAAATTCCCAATTCCACAAGCATGCTTAGATAACCAAACACGACCTGGTTTTTGTTTTCCCGGCTTGTGTTGTCCAATTGTAGATATAGAACTTCTGGAAGATCACCAGGCCAATGAGTAATGACATGGTGAATTATGCTGATGGTCAAATTTGCATCATTGTGAATATTTGGAGCTGTAAAGTAAACCCTTGGAATCATTTCACCATTAAAAACCATACACCCAACCAAGTGAAACTGAATAAAATTCTCCTCCTTTAAATTCTTTGGCACACGGACAAAATGTGGCAAGAGTGTTTTTTTTTTATCCATGCCATCAATTATCAAACCCATATACTTATGTGGAGCATCGTAACACTTCTTGCGATGTTTGTACAATTTTTGTCGTTCATTTGATTGTTGATTGCGATGTTCTTGCAGTGCATTGATTATGGAATCTACAAACAACATAACAAAAAAATATTGATAACTAGATTCAATAATTGACATTTATCTATTTTTTGTTTGTTTGTTTTGTAAACATACCTCTTTCTATCCCTTCTGATCTATCCCTTCTTTCTTTAAGAGAAGCACATGTACTGCAGACCCCCATCCTTGACCTCTTTGGAATGCGGACGTTGTTGAACTTCTTTTTCCATACTCTTGTGAAATATGCATATCTGATGAAATTGACATTTCCTTGACCACCTTGAACATAATCCTTGTATAAGTTGTAGATTTCCTGCCTTGTGAAATTATCTGGAATGTGTATTGTTTCTCTATTTGGCATACTCTCTCCATGCTTGGAAAAAAAATCATGCATCCATGATATTGCAATGTGTGTTGATGGCCCAGTGATTCGTCCCTGATAATCGTCAGTGTAAAATGTAGGATCCTTTTCTAGTCTTGTTTGGATTCTTGAGAATCGAAGATTACCAATTGAGTGAATCCGTTTGAATGCCTTTCTACAAAGCATAATTCTTCCAACGCGATAATCATAGCCTGTCCTGGTAGAAATCATGCACCCCACTAAATATGAATTTTGCATGCTTTTGTTCATTGAAAGATACATCTTCCTTCTCTCCAAGACATAATTGTAGCCTAAACTTTTCAAACAACTTTTGTGGCAACACTCACTCGAAATCAAATGAGTAATGGAACTTGGACTTGTGAGCAATTCTTTCCTAGACCTTGTATAACTGGAATGCTTTGGATTGACATAAAAAGGTCTAGTCCTACACTTAATCCTGCTCTGCATTGGATTCTGTCGCTGGATCTCCTGGACCATTATGTCTACAACAACATCCTCAGCAGGATGATTGTTTTCATTGTGATGCATATGACCCCCCTCATTGAAAATTTCATCACCAAATTCATTATGAAAATTATTCTCATGAACACTTGATGCCAGATCAATGTGACCATCAACATTATTTTTGCCACTAAATTCTTCACTGAAAGGAGAATCACTGTCTTCATCATTGGTGGCTTCATCATCAACAGAATGATCATCGGTGCCATTGAAATCCTCGCTCGGAGAGAAATCATCATCGATTCCATTGAAATCTTCACTCGGAGGAAAATCATCATCAGTGCCATTGAAATCCTCGCTTGGATGATAGTCACCATCGTTGCCATTGAAATCCTCGCTTGGAGGTAAGTCATCATCGGTGCCATTGAAATCCTCGCTTGGAGGTAACTCATCATCGGTGCCATTGAAATCCTCGCTTGGAGGAAACTCATCATCTGTTCCACTGAAATCCTCGCTTGGAGGAAACTCATCATCGGTGCCATTGAAATCCTCGCTTGGAGGAAACTCATCATCCGTTCCATTGAAATCCTCGCTTGGAGGAAACTCGTCATCTGTGACATTCAAATCCTCGCTTGGAGGAAAGTCATCATTTCTTCCATTGAAATCCTCGCTTTGAGGAAAATCATTTTCACCATTATTGATGTCTTCTTCCTCATCGGAATCATCATTCGTCCCATTAAAATCCTCACTGGGACTAATATCATCATCAATCCCACAAAAATCCTCGCTGGGAGGAAAATCTTTGCTTGAAGGAAAATCATCGTTGGTGCCTTGAAAATCCTCGCTTTCAGGTAAATCATCATTGGTGCCTTGAAAATCCTCGCTGGGAGAAAAATTGTCATCATATTGTTTGTTGTCTTTAAGATCCCCACTTGGAGGAACCTCTTCATCATCATCACATTCTTTCTCTTCATTACTAGTGTCTTCAAAATCTTCATAACTAGGAAGTTCTCGAATAACATGCTTGATTACATTGCTTGCACTGCCAGTATCTTGGCTAGATGAACTGAACATTTCTTCATTGACATTGGAATTTTCTTCAGATGAGTCCATGACTTCTCACTAAAAGATAGAATTATAGAAAACTCTATATCGCACAACTGCAAAGAAATTTTACCACAATCGTCACCAAAAAGTAGAATGGTGCAACTGTCGACCGACAATCTTATAGCTATGAGAACGAAAATATCCCTCCAAAATATTCCCTCCAAAAATTCCCTCCAAAATTTTCGTTCAAAATTTTCCCTCCAAAATTTCCCTACAAAATTAAAGCGCACATTCATATGATATTAAAAGAATTGAAATAATATAATAACTAATTACATATTTCTATCCAGACATTTAAGACTAATAAAATTCCTCACAGTATTTTTTATTCACAATTTGTAACAAAACAATGATTATTTTCATTTTTTTAACCCAACATTCATAACATTAGTAATTATTTAATTTTAACTTATCTTATATAAATTTAATAATAATGCTATAACTACTTTCCTTTTTTTATCCCACATTGGTAAAAAAGTAATGTTAAACTTACTCTATGCTAAATAAACATTTTAGATTTCCTACTATTCATCATCTATTTATCCCACATTGGTAAAAAAAGTAATGTTAAACTTACTCTACGCTAAATAAACATCTTAGATTTCCTACTATTCATCATCTATTTGGGAGCAATTTAGTAACAATTGCAAGGTTAGTAATTATTTTATTTTTTTATTAATTTAGTAATGATTGTTTTATGGCTTTATTAATTTAGTAATGTGTTTTATTGCTTTATTCTTTTACATTTTTGTTTTTTTAACATTCTTAAGAATGGTAAAATTAAACCTAATTTATCTTATTAATACAGGATTGTTTAGTCTTTGGAGCAATTCACAAAGGTTTTCAGGAAGAACGGGAAGATTGCATCGAGGAACTTCTAGCACATTCAACAGAGAAGGCTAATCCACTTTTCGGGTTAGTTTTATATTTTTTTTAAACGTTTTTTTTTTTTTAAATTCGTGTATTATTAAACATTAATTAAATTTATTTATTTTTAAAACCCCGCCTCCCCACACCCTAAAGAATATTAGAAATTAATTAATTTTTTTTTTACATTCGCCCTCCTCCCGGGCACCCCGCTTGGGCGCCAAAAGGCCACCCTTGATGCCCGGCATTGAGGGCCCGCTTGGGCGCCAAAGGGTGGCCATCACGGCAACCCTCGATGCTGGGCATCGAGGGCGGCCATGAGGGCCGCCCTTTGGCGCCCAAGCGGGCGGAGGTCCACCGCTTGGGCGCCAAAGGGCGGCCCTCACGGCGGCCCTCGATGTTGGGCATCGAGGGCGGCCGTGAGGGCCGACCTTTGGCGCCCAAGCGGGCGGAGGTCTGCCGCTTGGGCGCCAAAGGGCGGCCCTCACGGCGGCCCTTTGGCGCCCAAGTGGGCGGACCTCCGCTCGCTTGGGCGCCAAAGGGCGGCCGTGAGGGCTGCCCTTTGGCGCCCAAGCGGCGGAGGTCCGCCGCTTGGGCGCCAAAGGGCAGCCCTCACGGTCGCCCTCGATGCCCGGCATCGAGGGCCGCCCTTTGGCGCCCAAGCGAGCAGAGGTCCGCTCGCTTGGGCGCCAAAGGGCGGCCCTCACGGGCCGCCCTTGATGCCGAGCATCGAGGGCGGCCGTGAGGGCCGCCCTTTGGCGCCCAAGTGGGCGGAGGTCCGTCGCTTGGGCGCCAAAGGGCGGCATCGAGGGCGGCCGTGAGGGCCGCCCTTTGGTGCCCAAGTGGCGGACCTCCGCCCGCTTGGGCGCCAAAGGGCCGCCCTCGATGCCGGGCATCGAGGGCCGTCGTGAGGGCCGCCCTTTGGTGCCCAAGCGGGCGGAGGTCCGCCGCTTGGGCGCCAAAGGGCGGCCCTCACGGCGGCCCTTTGGTGCCCAAGCGGGCGGAGGTCCGCCGCTTGGGCGCCAAAGGGCGGCCCTCACGGCGGCCCTCGATTCCCAGCATCGAGGGCCGCCGTGAGGGCTGCCCTTTGGCGCCCAAGCGGGCGGAGGTCCGCCCGCTTGGGCGCCAAAGGGCGGCCCTTGGGCATCGAGGGCGGCCGTGAGGGCCGCCCTAAAGTGCCCAAGCAGGGTGCCCGGGAGGAGGGGGGAGGTCAAAAAAAAATTTAATTAAATTTTAATTTTCTTAAGGGTGTGTGGTGGCGGGGTTTTTTTTTAAAAAAATTTAATTAATTCAAAAAAAATTTGGTAGTGTAAATATTTGGTTTTTAGTTTTTATTGTATTGTCTTTTTAATTTTTTTTTTTATATTGTTTTTTTTAATTTTTATTAGTGGGGTTAGTTTTAATCTTTTTAAATCTTATGTATTATATTGCTAGGTGGGAGGGTTATTTTTAATTTGTTTTTAAATATTTTATTATGTTGTTAAGGGGTTAGGGGGTAGGAGGTTAGTTTTAAATTTTTTTTTTTAATTTTTATTATATATTTATGTGGTAGGGGTGGGTGTAATTTTTATTTTAAAATTAATTATTATGCTCGTTATAAGGGTAGGGTGTAGGTTTACATTTTTTTTTTTTAATTTCAAAACGTAAAAAACCACGATTATGAAGATAAGAATATTTTTAAATTTCTTAAAACGTTTTTCAAATTCAGTTTATAGTGAATATTGATGTTGATTTTGTTTAGATTATAAATTTTTGTTGATTTATTTTAAAATTCTACATTTTGGATATAGGTACAATGGCATCAAGGCGGATATCTGTAAATGTTTATGGATCAAGAGCGGCAATCATTGCATCGAAAAAAACAGTTGAGGCATCTGAGAATGTTGAGACTCAAGAGAGAGTTCTTAGCTTTGAAGAATTAAGAATGAAGAATGCTAGGGAATGGAAACATGCAACAGAAGAAGACAGAACAGAGTATTATTGGCATCTGAAGGAAAAAAATCAAGGAAAACCAGAAAGCATTCTCTTATTTTGTTCTGCAGATCCATATATTCAAGCAGATTACAATCTATTGGGATTGCTGAGAGATATATGTGTAGTGCCGGGTACAGATATTGTTTATGCACAGGTGAAACAAGCCAAGACCTTTGCAAAAATCCGATATGCTTTGAAGATTGCAAAATATAATGTTCAAGAAAATTTCACAGATTTTTGTCAAGGGGTCGTGGATGAAATTGAAAGCGGGAGAGTAAGTTTGAATATTGATATTATTCTTAAACTGGTTTTGTTATATCTTGGATATCACAATGTAATAGATTTAATACGATAATGTTTTTATTTTGCAGGATTTTTCCATTTCGATTTCAAAAAAGTTGAATGGAATTTATTATACTGAGGCCAATCCTATGGATGTCATTACTGTCGCTATTCAAAAGGGACTAGAAGCAAGGAAGAAAAAACAAGTGTTAAATGTTCAATCTGAAGAAGTACAAGCAGAAAGAGGAAAGAGCATCCGACAATCAAATCAGGTACCTAGAAGGGTTATATTTAAATCTTCATCTCGCCGAACTGAACATGATGAAATTGTTGCAAATGAGCTTGTTACTCCTGCTAGTAAGAGTAGCAAACAATCTTGTAAAAGAAATATGGTTGATAGTGCCTCGATTCCTGTTGAAGGCATTGTAGATTTAGGAGGAACCCCTTCAAATCAAAAAAGGAGGAGATCTGTTGTTGCTGAAACCAACGTTATTACTAAATCTGAGAGTGACAATTCTGGTGGCAGTAGGGAAATCATTACTCCAGGTGCTGATTTAGAGGATGGCATTGTCAAGACAACACAAAATGCCATTCGAGATCGATTGCGGAGGGATAAGTTGGTTAATAATGGACATACATTTGAGTTGAATGTGAATCAACTTTATAAACCCACAAAAGGGAAAGATCACTTTAGAATTAGAAAACCACATCACTTGCATATTCACAACTTGAAAGCATTGATGAGGCACAATCCCTATGCACATGTTGTTGACTACCTAGTCCTTGTTGACCCGGAAGTTGTTCCTACTAGAGATGAATTTGATGAAACAAAATGTTTTCATTACAAATATTATGTTCTTGGAGGGAATCATTCTGCAGAGGCAAGAAGAGAGTTGATGCAAGAATATCCCAACAACCCTATTTTTGAAACAATTAAATGCATCATCTATGCTGGTTTAACAGATGTTGAAGCAAAGTTGTTGGCATGGGATCATAACACAGATAGTGAATATAGGTTGACAATGACATTTGTTCAAAGGGTGAGATTTATACACAGTGACTTTGTGCAAATATGTGGTGGGGAAAAATCTAGAGTTGATGCAAGTTTTCGGAGACAATGTTGTATGGAAATAGGTCTCCCTATTAAAGATGATATTATGCTACCAAAAAGTTCCAGAGGAAGTGATGCATTCAGGGTTGTAGATGCCTATTTCCAGTTGGCATTCAGAGTTGGGAAAACATGGGATATTATTGATGACATATTTAGCTTGTGGGAGAATATTGGCATAAAAAACCAAAAAGTGAAAAAAGGTAGAGTTGTTCCATGGAGCGGTGGTAAGGCAGGTCCTGACGTCAAGAATCTGCCAGAAGACATGACTATTACACCTTGGAGAACAATGCAAGGTGTGAAGGATGAAACATTAATAGCTAGAATACTATCACGGGTAAAGTCAGGTGAATTATCCATGGAGGAAATGTGCAGCGAACTTGAGAAGTAAGTTGAGCATTTTTTTGAGTTTAACATTTTTGTTATGTTCTAGGTATTCTGTTATATTATTATATATGATTGTACACATCATTTATTGTTTCATTGTCTAGTCACAAGGTCTACATGAAAATACAAGAGGAGATGGTTAAAATGTTGAATGAGAAGAGTTGGGTTGATGTCAAATGCAACTATCCAGACTCAAGTTCGATAGAAAGTTTACAACAATTTTTTGTTGCATTCAAGAAGGTATGTTGATCTATGATACATCCTATTTTATTTATTTTTTAATTCAATTCATTTCTATTTTATTACTTATAGAGATCTTTTTCATTTGAAGATGCCAAAGAGGGGTGGAGCTGGAGTACCGGAGTCCTTCAAAATCCATATCCAAAGAGCCAAAATAGAACGACAGAGGAGACAATGTCTTGCAAATGTTGAACTTGATGATACACTTGATCATTATATTTGGAATGGGCTTGACACTGTACAATATAGAGTCATTTTAGGTGACTCTGCAGACATTGCAAATCTTGTTCCTAAAAAGGAGTACGCACTAGTGATTGCAGATATCCCTCATGGATACAATATCCGAAACACTACTTATGATTGTGAGCCTTATACTTACCAATCATTCAGTAAAGTGGTTTCAGGATTTGTAGATGTCACAACATCACCACTATGGAGATTTGTTGTTTTCCATTCAGACACACAATTAGGGGGCTTGTTGACAGCCTTCAGGGGTAAAGGAAAAAAAAAGGAAGCAACTTCATTGGTAATATATTTGCACTATATTATCAAAATTTTGAATTTATAAATCAATTATATTTATTGATAAGTTAATTAATTGTTTTATATTTTTGTTACAGGAAAAAGCCTAATGTTCGTAGCTCAGGCAGCGATCCATTTCTGAGTGATGCTGAAAGCATACATGTTGCAACTTGGACACAGGAGGATGCTTATGAACCTCTTTTAATCAATGAAAAGAGAGGAGGAAAACATAGTCAGAGATTGAGTTATAATGTCGTGGTAAAAAAATTAACATATGAAGAAAGGGATTTGAAAGGAGTGACTGTAAACATCTATCAAAAGCCACAAGCATTGATTAATTATCTCATAGATACATTTTCAAGAGAAGGAGATTGGGTCTTAGATTTGTTCTCGGGTTCAGGTAAACTTTCTCATATTACATATGAAATAATACATCAAGTTTTATTGTATGTTTTATCCTTCATTATTTTATTGTTTTAAAGTATGCTTCTTTATGCTATTTCACTTAACTTTAATTTTGTTTTTGGTGATTAGGTACAACAATAGCATGCTCCTTACAGAAAGGAAGAAATTGCATATCGATTGATAATGATCCACTCCAATGCAATTACATAAAACAAAGAATTAAGGCTATTCAAGTTCTTCCAGATGAACTGCAAGAAGTTGGTTTGAAGAAAGGAGAGTTTAGTGAAACACTTGTGGCAAAGATGTCAAAAGAGCCCCAACCCCCGTTAGGAGGGGTGTTTGGAAAGGAGCACTTTGGGGATCTTGCAGACATAGAAGACCCAATGGAAGAGGACATTGATGTTCCTGAGGAAATTCAAGCTCCAGAAAATTCCAATGTCGATGAAGAATTTGGCATGCATGATATTATTGAATAGTTTTATGTTTTGAAGAAAATGTTAATTTTGACAATTTTTGACAATTTTTTGATCAGATATATTAGTAATGTTTTGACTTTCGGACTTTATTTTAGAAATAAAATTTCTAAATATAATGTTTTTAATATGTTTTTTACAAATAATTTGTATATTTTTTCTCGACTTTATGTGAGTCGTCACTTTTCGATAACTAATATGAAATATGATCATTTTTAGAGAAAAATTCTCTGAAAATTCATTGAAAATGGTTTTAAATGTCTTTATTTTCTGGAATTATTTACCATTTTGTCAATAAAAATGATTTTTTTTTTTACATAAAAATGTCTTATTTTATAGAAAAAATCGTAAAATGTATATTTTTTCATTATAAATTGCTTAAAAATGTATGTTATTTTGTTAAATTTCAAAAAACACACTTGAAAATAGAAATTAAAAATATTTTACAACAAAGAAAATTCAAAGGCCCCAAAAAATGTCTCAAAATGAAAATGTGTGATACTGGCATCAACCATTTTTGAAACGGGGGTAAAAATAGCTACTAAAATTAGGAGAGAGAAAAACGAGAACTGTGTCAAGTTCTCGTTTCATAGTATAAGTGGTTACTAGTTCATGCATGATGACGACAATCGTTTTAGTAGGGGTGCACTCTCTCATACACAGTTACATCAAGAGAAACACTCTCTCTTATGCGTGCTTAGTCAATCAATGAGAGGGTGCCTTAGAGTTTCTTGTTGTTATGAACATAAAAATCAACATTAAATAAATAAGTAAACCTAAATAATAAATAATCATAAATAATAAATGATAAATACTAATATATAGAACTAATTAATTATAAGCCAATGGTGTGTCTTTTATGTTGAAAAGGCACGAAGGAATTTATAAAAGCCAACATATTTTGTAAATGTAATATCATCTTACTTATCAATTCATATTCAATATTATTTATCTTTGCACTAGGAGTTATTCTCTATTGGATTTTAGTGTATTTGGACTCAGACACTACATTGGTATCAGAGTAGGGTTCCTGAACCGGGCATTTGGCCATATCTTGGCTTTTAGCCGTCATCTTAGATTTTCTAAATCATTGGGTCTTGACCTAAAAAAGATAAAAAGAAAAAAGAAAAGAAAAGAAAGAGAGGAGAAAAGGAAATAAAAAGAAGAAAGAAAGAAAAAAAGTTTTTAAAATAAGGGGGAAAGTTGAAAAAGAAAAGAGAAAAAAAAACAACACATGGTTTTCTTAAAACCACACATGGTTTAACCCAACATATTACACCGAAGTAACATAAATAAGGCGAAGTAAATAAACAAAGGATTTACAAAAAAAATATAAAAGTGAGTTTGTAATAAAAGAAAAAGGGATTATTCGTACATTATAAGAAAAGAGTAATTTTAATAAGTAGTTTACTACTTTATTAGTGAAAATGTTATTTAGTTAAAAGAGAAAAACTAATTACTCTTTTATATTGGAAATTTTTATATTAGAACTTTTTACATTAAGTGGGATAAAAATGGGTTCTTTATATAAAAGTGAAAGTTATAAAGCGAGATTTAAACCCAGGTAGGAAGGGTAATAATCATTCCTCCCAACCACCCAATCTACACAAAATCTACAAAGAAGTTAATTTAAAGCAAAAGGCTAACCAACGTGGAGATCCAAGTGCCTTTTGAGCACAATTTTCTCTATGTGAGCCTACATTGTGTGCAGAGAGAGGAAAACACTGTTGTGGTTGGTTGTGAGATGAAGGTGGCAGTGTGTATAGTCATTCTTCGTCGTTTTCACAAGATGGAGTCACTGGTGCAGTCAGAATTTGGATCCAAGCAACGGATTTTCTCCATCATCAACATTGATTCATCAAATAAAAGATCCCAAATTTAGAAATTTTTAAGTTTTAAAGAGGTTTTAATAAGAAGAGAAGTCGATGACCCTTTATCGCCGAAGAAGTCTTCAGGAAAAAAAAGAGAAAAATCAAAATGGAAAAGACAAATATTACTCTACTCTCGAGAAGAAAACATTCGTTGAGGTTTCGTCGAAAGTGCCTGTAGCAATGCTAAAAGTTTATGGGATATTTGATGAAAGTCCAATTGCCATCACTATTTGTCCAGGCAATAAAGAAAATTTTATTAATGTCGATGTTGCTAATCAACTACAAATTCCAGAATCAAGTATAGTGAAGAACGAGTCGAACGAAGATCAAATAAATTAATTATATTTACATATTGATGATTATAATCTTGTGTCCCAATTCACCGTTGCAGCTATAGACGACAAACTTATCGATATAATGCTAGGTTATAACTCACTGGAAACATTGGGAACATTCACCTTCAATGCAAAAAAGATGTTCATGGCCTTCCTTGAGAAGAAGAAAATAGCGATACAAGACCTATCAATAAGAATTCCCCCATCACAAAATACAGTCAAAGAATCAACATATGGAAGCTATGAATATTTAGAAGAAGAAATAAAGCGTTTAAACAAGCTTATCATGGACAAAGTAGAAAGTCAAGAATCGGAAGTCTGCCAATGTCAACATCAAATAAAAGAACTCCAACAGCTAAAAGACGACATTAACAACATGCATCAATCAGAGATCACAAAAATCAATAGAACGTTACAAAAATCAGAAAGTTAAAAAATAGTCGGAAGCAATCTAATGAAGATATTGAAAGAAAAATACTAGAAAAGCAAGAAGAAAATTGTCTCCTTAGAAATCTTAATCAAGAACTAGAGGAACAAATTAAGAAGTTGAAAGATAATGAAAAGTTGCAAGAAGAGACAATCAAGAAGATTCAGAATGATAACAGATTATTAGAAAATAAATTTGAAGACATCGAGAATGAGGTATCGAAATAAATAAGAATAAAAGAACAAGATGCAAAAAAAACACAATTATAGATCCAGTTCAAATCACTGCTCAAGATGTTAACCCAATTGAGGAAAAGCAGATGGGAAGTTTAAAACCAGAAAACACTACAAATGTTATCAAGAGAAATAATGTTACAAGACTTCTATGTCGACATCCCAAAAATCGTGAACCACTATTGATCAATGTTAATGCCGATTGTGGAAGCTCAACGTTCATCATCAAATCCATTTAGGATGGATTGATCCTTCTACATATCAAAGGTTATGTTCAACACTCAATAGGTCATATCGTCATGTGTCATCAAGTACGACCAAAAATTCAACGATGCAATGACATTACAGAGCAAAGACATAAAGAGTTTTTCAAATTACTTTGAGGACAAAGCCTTTCTAAATAGGAAGGCAATGTTATGAACATAAAAATAAACATTAAATAAATAAATAAACATTACATAAATAATCTAATAATATCAATTAAAATTAACCAACAAAACTTGCAACACTTCTCACGACATAGCAGCACTTCAACAATTTCATGTGACTCCATTCGACACTGGTCTAATCTGCAACAATCAAATAAATTAAGTAAATCAATGTATCAGATGGATGTATCATTTTTCATGCTTTTGTTTTAAATCACAAATTGCAGTCTTTGGTTTAGTATTAATTCACCTTCAAATTCCGAGATTCATTTCTTTCTCTAACTTAGCTTAAAAGTCTTAGTTTGTTTTTCATAGGGACCACCCCCCTTGGCTTCGCTAGAAGTTGGCCTAGACGGAGGAGTTGAGTGTTAAGTGACAGTATCTTGACTCTTTGCTTGCCCCCAAGGACGCACCCAATGGCTTGAAGATTTCTACCACGCTAACCCCTTTTTCCCCGAGGTGTGTATCCAGCAGCAACAAAGCCTTTATAAAAGCCAACATATTTTGTAAATGTAATATCATCTTATTTATCACTTCATATTCAATATTATTTATCTTTGCACATGGAGTTAATCTCTATTGGATTTTAGTGTATTCGGATTCAGAGACTACACTTGCCCGCCTATTTAGTCAAGCTTGGGCTAAGGAAAGAGATGGAGTTTCTTTTAACAACAGCAACATATTGATCTTCCATTCTCCTTCCATTTTGTCTCAATTTTGTTTCTAGGAAGGGGGCATCATTGGATCAACTTTGTAACTGTCTCTATGGTGTAATCGACCATTTGACTAATGCAAAGCATAGTTTGATTAAGTTAATTCTCTAGCTCTTGCATTAGTTGATGCATTAATATATTTATGTGTAGATTTCAAAAGTTGTTAGGCCTGTATTCTGATGTTTTCAATCATTTAGAGCACATTTCTTCCATCCATTTACCATTTCAACATTGTTGAATGCAGGAAATTCCCACCGTTAAAAATCAAAATTGTTTTACTATCTCTTTGGCAGCTTAATTGCAAGTCAAAGATCACTTTTTACATGTTATAAAAGTTTTATTTGCAAATGTATAGGCAAGACAGCGGCGTAAATAGGTTAGGGACACCCCCATGAGGTTGGCATGCACCAACCCAAACGAAGAGGTTCATCGATGACAAATTGGGCGAATTTTCCTATAAGTTACACCAATTTTTATTGCAAATTCAAAGGTTCAGTTCATCAATATAATGCAAAAATTAGTGCTAACAAGTCCCACATATAAGTTGACTAAGCCAACCTTGACCATAACCTAATATTACAATAAATGAACATAAATTGCCGCAAGCCACATACATTAATAATAAAATATGTGTCGATCACATGAGAGGATTACACCATTTTCAATGCCCCACTTCAATCCGAGATGGAAGCCTAAAGAGAAGGCATTGCATCAAATATTCCCCCCTGTAATGCTAAATACAAAGCATGTAGTAAAGATATTATCTCACCTTAATGCCATATCTCCCACCAACTCGGCTCCACACACTGGTGAAGTTAACCTTTGGAGGAGGAATAAAAAAAGGATCCACTGAAACAAGCTAGTCGGTGAAAGGTAAAGAAGTGCACTCAACATCCCTAAGACAAAAGCAGCCAAATGTAGTATATCCAAAGAGGGCCAACATCATAATGCAGAAGGAAGAGATCCGTTGTAAAATGTTAAAACTCAATTGTGGAAGAATTATCTATAAAAAATAGTGTGACTAATCTTGTAGACCTATGAATTGAAACTCCATCTAAGATCATGTTTGTATTGGAAGGATCTTATAGACAATACACTGAAATATAGGCCCATGTACTTGATCCAAAAACTTGAAATGCGACCATGATGAAGTTATGTCTTGAATATCAAGTGGAAAGAATTTCTTCATATGTATCCACAAACCCTTTCTTCGAAAAAATGCAATGTCAACTAAAAGGTCCCCATCACAAATTGTTAATTTTGCAAGTTCTTGAATTTATGATGTCAAACCATGAAGACTTTAAAGCATGTTTCTCCTTATGACACAACTTTCTATGAACAACCCAAATATCATCATAGCCCCATGTAATTGGACAAGCATCCATTCTGTTCAAAGAAAGAGAAAATAAGTCTACAAAAGTCACTTGGATTAGACCTAAAGAAGGAAGAAATAGTACCAACATATTCCAAAAGATCACTAAAATAAATCAATGACTAAGTATCAATGTTGCGTGATCAAATCTTGTGCAAGAGATGTAAAAAAAAACAAAAGACCTAAGCTAAACAATGCTAAATAAGGTACCCAACTTCAACTAACACAATCAACATGAAACAGTTCCAATACTCTGTAAGTTAGGCAAAATATTTTGTTGTGAATTACAATCACTGCAAAAATTAGCCAAGAAGAAACCTTAACTAGCTTTAAAAATGGTAAGGTAGCTTCACAGCTCTGATGCCATTTCAAGAAGGATCAAATGGAACCACTAGAAAACTCTTAAAGCCAACAATAAATGGAAAAGTAACAATGCCTCCCTAGAAAACCCCGTAAATAACAACAAAGATAGCATCAAATAACTAAGCTAGTATTGATCCATAGAAGTGCCAAAGAGAGTACAAACCAAGCACAAAGATCACACCAACAACGAGAGTGAAAATGTATGCGGTGTGCATAGGCTTAAAAGACTTTATAAGAGAGATGATCCCTATAGGCTAAAGAATGACCCAGAGATCACAAAAATGATGAATCATCAATGAGCATAATCCACTACCACGTGTCCATGGATATGGGATCACGACGTAGCAACCGCCTGCCCCTTCAGAACAACATTTATGGGTTTGTTTCCCCCACATAAGGTACTTCGGATCTTCTTTTCCTATGTGATCTTGTAAGTGGGTCCATAAAATCACACAATCAAAGACAACATTCAAACCTAGGGGGTTCTTGATGAAGTTCGATTGGTCATTATTCTCGAGTGTCTTTATACATGGGCTCAAGAGATAGCGCAACCCCTACATTTACGTTGACTAGGTCAACCTTAACCGTAACTCAATGTTACAATAAATAAACATAAGTTGGCCTTAGCCACATAGATTAATGATACAATAAGGTTTTGTCATAACCACATGGAAAGATTACACCATTCTCAATAGAATGATCTTCTAAATAGTTTGTCCAGCTCTCCCGGTACTTAGGGTTCTGCTTTGGGGAAGGGTGAGTTTGTGATGTTGTCACCATAGACGAAGTCATTGATAGGAAGGGTCCTTCCCCTCAGACTGGGCACACTGACTTGTGTCCAAGGACACTGTGGAGTTCCACATACTTTCCCAACTATGCCCAGTTGTGAGTTCAAATGCTTCTCCCCTCTACTTCCTTCTGCGGAGTGTCTTGGGGATCTTTTTGCAAAAGTCAATGGGGCTGTGGAAGGGACCATGCTTTCCCCAGGGGTTCGGCCCTGGTATCATGTTTACTGATTAGATAATGCTGCTCAAATGCTCCCATTCAGCAAGTGTGTCTCTTTTGCAGTTAATAAATTAAGGAAAGAAGCAGTCAACAATATTTTCAATGGCAAGTTCAAGTGTGTAGTGTAAGATGTAATCAAGCAGTAGAAGCCTGCCTACAATGCAACCCATAGGCATATTGTGGAACCTGAAGGGCTGCAATTGGTCATGCAACCCAGCATGGAGCTTGCAAGTCAACAACAGGACCTATATATACTGACATGCAAGTTTGCGGTAAATCTGGTACCCTGCAATAGTAACCACAATGACCCACAATAGAATCTATGGGCATGCATGCAGAACCTATTATTTTCGACGGTAATTACAGATCCCCAGCTGAACTTGACTTGCAATGATACTTTTTGGGTCGTTGTGGGCTCTAAGCACCTAGAAGTAAAACCACTAGTTGAAGATCTGAACCCAGAGCTACAAGCCCATTGTGGAGTTGTGGTCTCATAGTGGGAATGGAGCACTGGCAAATAAAAAATACAGATAACTAATGAAGGCAAACATAAGGCAAAATTGAGAGAGGGAGATGCAAGGCAAAGGAGGATATCTGGCAAGTGAGTACAACACATTGGAGGTGGCTTCATTCAGATATTATATCGAGTGAAGCCCATTTACTCAGCATGCCTTTCAATTATGGATAGTTCCATGGTTATTTGTGATGATTAATGTAGGAGACACTGGGAATTCCCTTTTTTTATAAATAAGTATGAACGTTCCAAACGTCCTCTGAAATGAACAGCAAATTGTTGATAAGGTTTGAGGTTGAGATCATATCCCTATAACCCTTTGGGGATTCTAGGCACAAGCTTCCTAGTATAAACTTTAATTATTATACAATTGGCACTCCACTAATAATCATAGTGGAAAAAATTGGCATCGGCAAAAAATCGGCAAGGGTCCTGAATACAACTTCTCGGCAACATCGACGAAAAAATCCGCATCGACAAAAAATCGACAAGGGTCTTGAATACAACTTCTCGGCAACATAAACGAAAAAATCGGCAAAAAATGGCAAACCGCGGAAAGCATTGAAAAATACAAAATATATTCATTTTTTCAGAATTTTAAACATATAAAGCAACAACAACATTAGATAAACACATTGGCACATAAATATGGAGAAAGTACCGATATATATGATGTAGTGGATGCCAAATAAAAATTGATACATCAAAGTTTCAAAGATTGGAAATTTGGCAGTTTCAACACTGGTTGGAACATTGGTCATTCCCCCCTCGTCTAGGCTCTAGCCCTTACCTCTACCTCAAATATTGAAGTTAATCCTTCGAGGACATTAGTCAAAACCCCACAATTTTGATGAAACTTCCTAATCCAAGCGTTAAGAGAAGGTAGAAAAAGCTTCCCATGCTTAATAAGTGATTTTGCTTAATTGAAGGGTATATTTTAATTAAGGTCATAACAGAGGAGTTCAATCAATTTCAAAACAATCAGGCATCATCACCACCAACATCAAGGTACATACCTAGTTTGATGTGCTTGATTAAATTCCAATCCCTTACCCTCATACATGATAGAATCCAGTGGAAACGTTGCAATCCTGAAATCCTGAAAACTATTAAGTCGGTTGAATTCTGAATGGGATCTAAAATTTTACTTTTTGCATATGAAGTCTAATGAGGTTGGAACCACTCTCAAACATCATGAAACAATTAATGGTAATGTTAAAAATTTAAGTAAAAGGATGGAAAATAAAAAAATAAGGAGAATGTCAATTTTACTTTAAGAATTTAACACATTACCATTTACTGTTACTAGCTTCACTGTCTTATGAAAACAATTGGTCTAATTTTTAAAACTCCATGGTGATTTTTTGAGTCTTCTTGCGATTTTTTAGGAGAAATCGCCGATTTATTCAAAAATTCGCGCGGTCCGATATTTCCAAAAAATCGCGATTTTTTTCGGCAGGAAAAATCGGGAGGCTAAAAATTATGCCCCAAAAATAGACTTACCTGTCTTGGTAACATTTCAGAAACTTATACGTCGACAAAATTAGCAGGTAAATTTTCCAACAAAAAGCTTTCCAGATACCATTTCTGGTGGATGAGAGAATATGAATCTACATGGGGAAATGCAACAATCTTCCCATCACGTAGACATTGTTTACTTTTTCACAACACATATACGGTAATAAGCATTCATCAAACCTCGACAAATCTCCCAACATTACAGCAAATGCAAAAAACATATTTTAAGCTCCTGTCTAGTGCAAATCAACCAAGAATAACGGTGCAAAATCTTATAATAGTAGACTTATGATGTTGCATGCAAAAATTGAAGTTCCCAATCACAAATGGTTCCTAAAGAACACCAGAATCATGACATTCATATCATGTTCCCATCTTGATTCACTGGTAGAAGTTACTTGAACCACTCTAGTTCACTCAAGAAGTAACTATCCCCAGCTTTATTCACCTCCAGAAGTTACTTGAACCACTCGAGTTCACTCAAGAAGTAACTATCCCCAAAATAGATCTTTTTCATGCTTGCTCTGCAAAAATGTCAGAAATACTACAGCTGACGTGAAACAAAACTCAAAGATGGCACCAAAATTACTAGACATGCAATAAAATCTGAGCTATTGTACAGTTCCTGCAGGCAGCCATATGATCAGAACAAACTCCTAATCATAACTAGTACCTGCAACCTCGAAAGGATAATTTATTTTGTGCTGAACTTACTAGAATAAGTTACAAATCATTAAATGTGAATTCAAAGCTAAAGAGAATAAATATTGGGGTTTGCATACAGCCAAGTCAGCATCCGTGAAAACTTACTAGAATATGTTACAAATCATTAAATGTGAATTTAATGCTAAAGAGAATAAATATTGGGGTTTGCATACAGCCAAGTCAGCATCCATGAAAACCCTTGAACTATTCAGAGGTAGAGAAAACGGCTACTAGCCTTCCTCCCCTAGTCCACAAATATGGTTATAAAAAATGTGAAACCCACCAACTATGCTCTCTGAGGTAATGTGTAACACAAGAGTGTCAGGCACTGGCTAAAGAGATTCACTATTTGACAAGATAATCATTAGATTGCAAAGGTTGGCAGGGAACTCCAGTTGATAAGGACAATTGTTTCTTTGAAAAGCACTTGACAATATGCCACTCCAAATCTGACAAAGGTTATTTTCTTCCTAGGTTAAGATAAAAAGTCATCCGCTTCAGAGTCACAGCATCCTTACCTAATTGTGTGAACAAACCTGCGACTTCAGCTTCCAAGTATAAATTGCACTTGCCTGAAATAAGCATTGTGCATACCCGAAAGCTAGACACATGGCTAGATATGAAGACAGTTAGATATAGCATTCCAAGATCCTCCATATATCAAGATCCAGGAAAACATTATATACAACATTTATATGGCCAATTGCAGGGCCTCTGGAACCTCATGCAAGACATGAATGATGCCTTTAGTTGGATTCCAGACACTCATAATTACACCAGGCCACAATCAAAAAGTGAGGAATCTGATGGCTTGCTACTGAAGTTTAGGAAACACTGAAGTCAACTTAGCATGCAGGATGACATCTTTAGCCTTTCCACAATATTTCAATAATACCTAAAGAAATGCAAGGTGTGAATACGGAATACTTAAATGATACCAGAGTTTCGTACAATAATTATATAATTTGCAAGTTCAATTAGACTTGATTGAGTTTCCTATCTGAATCCAATTTAGTTGTGTTTTGCTACAATTTGTTGCATGACTGTTATTTGCATGCCAAGTGGAAAAGATATTAAAAAATAATTACACCACTTGTATTCTATCAACTGAATCAGTAGCATGGACACTGGACTTAAATTCAGTATCTTGGAAATACTCACAAATTTAAGGTAACATTCAATTGCCACACAAACTAAATTCTTAGTACAGTACAGCCAACTATAGTGCCTCGACAACGTGTCATAGGTGTAGCTTGACGCCATATTGGTCGTTCATTTTTAACGCTTAAAATATCCACATCAGAAAGCTGCTGTATATCAAGATTCTGTCGACCTGGTCCAATGACCCCACCAATCACATAAAGTTCATTTCCCAATCCTATTACTGCAAATCCTATTTTATAGGAGCATGCAGGTGCAGATGAGATGACTTTGCTCAAATTTGGTAGTTTATGTTGCCGAATAATGAAATTGTTATTGACTACAAAGAATTCTTCCTTCACCATAGCCATTGGCCCTGGCGGCCAACCATAATCTTCCACTCTCCACCTCTGCTCAGACGACTCAAATATCTGAACTGTCGAAAGGCCCTTATGCAGTACATGCAATTTCCCTTCAAATACTAAACCACAGCATGCAGAATTATGAGAATGTTGAAGATCAGCTATAGGCTCCCATGTATCTCGCTCTGGATCATATATTTCTGCATTGGAAATAGACTTTCTAGAATTGGTGAACCCACCTGCAACAATAATATTCTTATCCAGTACACAACAAGCAAACATTGTACGGGCAACCAACATTGCTGCTCGTCGAGCCCACTTTCTGCATATAGGATCATATGCCCATACCTCATCAGTTGCAAAAATCCCTCCGTGATCACCTGTTACTCTATCAACATCATCACTACCTCCACCAAGAACACATAGCTTCCCAGCTAAAGACACAGCCCCAAAGTTTGTCAAGTGCTTGATTTCAGATGGCAATGGAGGAAGAGTCGTCCAAATATCATGGAGGGGATCATACACTTGCCATACATTTTCTGGTTCAAACGCACTCACACAAAGCAATTCTTCTGTGGCTCCTACCTCATCACGTACCTTGAAAAGCTCAGGGCTACGTAATGCAGAACGCCAAGCACGGGAAACCAACTGGAGTCGAGGATGAAATGTGAAGGGCACACGTGCTAGGCACTGAAGTGAAACTGCATCTGGCAGCCCCTCAATCAAAGCAGACATGCCTACAATTCCTAAAGAGCAATAATCATATGATTTTTGCAACAGCTTGAATCTAGATATCAATTATTCGCTTCTTCCCATGACTGCAAAGCCTTTAGAAACATGCATATCTATATTTGCTTATTAAAGTTGAAGGAAAATACAGCAAATCCTAATGCTTCAGCAACAAATCACTTAAGACCATCAACAAGAGTGGCCAAGCTCTAAGGTCAGTGTGGAAGGAGAGTAACCAATGCGACCATTCAGTAAATCATACAACCCAACACAAGGAAAAGGTTTTCAACAGATCTTTTGCTCAACGTACAGTGATGTGAATATCATCTGAATACAACCTGCTCCAAAGAAACATGTCGAGAATTTAATTTCAAAACCAATCGATTGATATGAAATCATATATTTGCTGCTTCCTTTATTCTATATTAACAGAAATAACTGTACATAAGGTTCCTAAGCTAACATGCCAACTTTCTTATCAAGCATGCTGCTCATTTCATTATAAATTATAATGAAACATAATATAAGAAATCCAAACACATGGAAAAAAATAAACTAATATGTTTCTCTATATACGCTAAATTCCTGATGCAAATTAGACCTTGGTGAGTTCACCGCCATATAAATGTCATCTATGAAACATCTAAATATAAGCACAAGAAGAAGAAAAAAAACGACTAAAAGAAATAAAGAAAATAACATTTGTGAAGATTAGACAACCATGCTATAAAATATTTGTGGGATCTCAACAAATTAATTATTAGAATGATAAAAAGAAAGGATGGGTGCTGAGCCACAGATGAACAGATGTTCAGATTGAGAAAGATAAACCATCAAATCACTTTATGTCTAGAACATATCATGACCGTCGGATTACATAAGTACAGATGCATACTAAGGAAACACAATTTAGCTAAAGACATTAAACAGTTCATCTTAACTAACTCCTATGTGTCTAAATATCCTAACAATGTAGTTAATTAATGTAAAATGGTCATCCTTATGGAACAAGGCCTGCTAGGAAATATCCTAACAATGTAGTTAATTAATGTAAAATGGTTGTCCTTTTATGGAACAAGGCCCACTAGGTAGTTGGTACTCATAAAAGTAGTGAGGGCACTGCCATTTGTAGTATTTTCAGGTTATTTCTCTTTAGAACAGCAGTCTGGACTCTGGAGAGTGCATTATTGGTGGTGTATTTTTCAGAGTTTATCGTTCTTGGAAACCCACAATAGAAAGGCACTATAATACCAGATTTTTACTTCAGTGTTGACATATAGATGCTGCTCCAGTTTGCATCAGCATGCCTGTCGTCCACTTCCAATCCGAAGTTTGAACCATACTTGGAAAGGACAACACTAGCTGAAGATAATTCAGTTATTTTTAATTATATTTGTGAGAGCCAGAAGGGGAAATAATCTATTTAATAGAGATTTATTGGCCAAAGGAGGCTTCAATCATTCTACTTTCTATCCTACTCTTCGCTTCTCTTTCTCTCTCTCTCACTCATTCTCCAACCTTTTCAAGGGCTCATTCAGTTTTTCGGCAGCAGGTGGTGTCTTGGGTTCATTGTGATCTATCACTATTGTATTGACAAACTTTCCAGCATTGATTATATCTAGTGATTGGAAATGTGCTAGAATCCCTTTCCAAACTCATTGAAAATAAGTAGATAATTTGATCTTCTGTTGTACTCGGACAAACATTGACAACTGTTGATTGCTCAAATATAATAAAAAATCAAATCCATTGACAGCAAATTCAAGTTTCCACATGTGAGAACTCGATCATTTAATTGCTCACTTGTTCAAGATATGAATTGAGATTGTCTTCCTAAATCAATAAGATTTGAACTTTTTACCTTGCCGGTTTTTTCTTCCTTGTTCACGCTCCATAGCTCAATGGATAGAACACCAATTGGCCAAAACCCATATAAAAATCAGTGTGTTTCCTTAATGTTATAATGATAAATCAGCCATTATTAGGGCAGAGATCTTGCAGATTTGTGAGGTCATTACGTTGGTATAGAAGAACTGCAAGCTAAATCCTACCTGGCATTAAACCAACAATATTTTAATCCAGATCTGACTTAATTGAGCTGTAGACTTCTCAAAAATCAGATTGGAATTTCCAATGGAAAACCTCAATGAAGTTCGTTACCACTAGCTCTAAAGAGAGAGGTTGATTTACATGTCATTCAGCAATCATCTACGTTGTCCATTTGGGGCTATCTTTCTGTTGTTTCTTCAGTGCAACCCCAAGTGATAATAAGACATCCATGTCATCATTAATCATTGTTAAGGATTCCATGCAAAGACCTATAATGTCCTCTAGTGAGTGCCCAAACTTGAGAGACCCCAACTAGGAGAAACTAGAAGGTGCACAAGAACAATCTATCAAAACTCGCCTAACAACCAAGTTCAAAGAAAAGAATCCAGTGATGGTTGTTTGGCCATTCAATCTAGGCTTGGGGGCAATAATAGATAAGGAGAGTCCACAACCCAATAATCTCACAAAGGTGAGGTGAACCAACCAAGCAAGAGAACGTACATTGCCTCACATATTTAAAGTTGAGAGAGTATACATCACCTTGACATCCATGTCAGGAAAGTCTGCATGGTGCTTAGCAGCCCCAATCATTGAATCTTCCTAAAGGAGGTAATGAGCCTACTAGTGCAGGGTCTAAAACAACCCCACAAGATCTGTCCATGAATGATTACCCCTTGTTTCTATAAGGATTGGCATCCTCAATCAAGATAGTGACAGGTGGGAAGTGATCTCCGTAATCATAGAGCATGCAAATGAATCTCTCTCGGAGCTCATAATAAATGGGTCATTTGAAGATAAAATGATCCTCGGATTCAATCTCTTGGAAATTGTATAACTAACAAATCCTTCCCATCCACAAGATGTGGTGATCTAACCCAAGTTCTACGCATTGAGAACCTACCCACAATTGGCCAAGTGGAACCATGAGGCCATGTGAAAAAAGGTGTCAAATGCATTTGAGGAAGACAATGGGACCATCCCCCAAGTATAAAATGTTCTTGTAAGAGAACTCCATTTGGGAACCAGGACCCTAGGGGGAGGAAACCCATGCAACCCACAAATACTCTTGGTATATGCCATCCCCAACGGCCCTCTCAATCTTTGGTTCTAGTAGGAGGAGGTGACCAAAAAACATCCATAAAGTATATGAAGGGAAGGAGGCACTAAATAGAGATGCCAATGCACTAAAGGAGCGAAGAAACCTCCAAGAACCAACACCATCTATGTCCATAGAGGCCTAGTAACTAAGTCTACCATGATTTGGATCCCGTTAAAAGACAAGACATCAAATACATTCAATGCATAAAGGATGGGTATTTAACTCAAGTTGAATAATGCCCTAATAGATAGTCCATTTACAACGAATCGTACACTACATCGTAATGGATTGAACCCTCTCCAAAGATGCCCAATACTCTAAGATCATACTAGGCACCCAAACTTCATAACCATAGAGAACACAAAGTTTAATGATGGTGTCCAAAAGATGCATGTTTGTTGGAACGTCTTGAAAATGCAGCTAAAGCTCGAGCATGGAAACAAAGACATTACAACAAATGTTGAGTTGGGGCTAGGAAGTGACACCCACACTAAAACTAGGGCTCATGAAATGAACCCCGATGATGTATATGATGTAGGGATCTCCACCTGACTCCCTCAAAAAATGGAATGGAAACATGACAACATGTTCTTCTTTGTAATGAAGATGGTAAGCTTAGTCTTGTTTAGGTTCACCGCCATCTATCTATGATCACATAAACTACCGAGGGCATACAATCGCCTTTTAAAGACCATCAGGAAGGCCAAAAGAACCACATCATCCACAAACAAGAGTAGTGAAATCAAACATGGTGTACAAGGAAACCATGATCATGTTAGGATATTTAGACACTTAGGAGTTAGTTAAGATCAATTTGGTCTAATGTGTCTTTAGGTAAAGTGTGTTTCTTTAGCATGCATTTGTACTTGTGTAATATGACGGTCACAATATGTTATGGACATAAAGTGATCTGACGATTCATCTTCACCTAGATCTTAATGGATATTGATTCATGGATTAACACCTGATTGGTCCACAATATCTATTTAAAGAGCATGGAGACTCATCTGCTTAATGATTGATTGTGACATACTCATGTAAAAATTCCTTTTACATTAACATATTGTCTCAACTAGCTATTTGGCTAAGGTCATGCATTGTTTCCTTCTAAGGGTTTCAACCACGTAAAAACATGTGTGTTGATCTGTGATCTGTTAGATTATGGTAACTTCGGGATGTCCTCCATGGTTCAGATGCCTTACATGGAGGTACATTAGCTGCATCGGCATCAAGATGGAGTAGAGGGTCAGACGCACTCTACTCAGTGGCATGAGTCCAGTGGGGGCTGCATACGGAACTTCCGGGGAGATTGACCTTTGCATGCATGAGTTTTGCATGACCTGTCAGCATTCAGTGAATGCATGCAAAAGTGACTTTTGCATGCACCGAGAATTAGGGTTTTGGCAAACCTAATTCATCGGTGAGATTATTTATAGAGGCAGGGGGTCCCCAGATGAGGTTACTTAGTTGCATTGTCAGAGAGAGATACTGCTAGAGTGAGGAGGGCGTAGCTGTGCATGTGGGGCGACTTTCTAAGAGAGGGAGGAGCTGCTGCAGGAACTAGGAAGGTCAGATCTGAGCTAGATCAGTGACCTTCAGTTCCAGAGTTGCTAGACACCCATTACTATGAGCTGAGATAGCTCATCAGTGTGATTTCTGATCAGTTTGGAGGAGGCCGAGTTCTCTTGGAGGAGGGTGCATTTCCCAAGGAGGGAGAAGCTCGTTGTGAGCTGGATTGACTGATTCGAAGTCTGAGACTTCCAGGATAGCCTTGCCTCAGCATTGGAGGAAGGTTAGGGACGATCAGAGCTCAGATTTGCTGAGATTCAGACCAGTACGAGCATTTGACATCCAGAGGAGAGGGCGCACTTGTGCATGCAGAGGAGGCCGAATTCATCAGAGGGCAATCTTCAGAGTGAGCAGATCAAAGCAGTGAGATACAAAGAGGGAAGATTAGTCAGAGGCACCTTCAGAGCAATCAGATCCAGTTTGGCAGTTAGGGCTTATTCCTTCAGTGCATGCATCAGTTGGATGCATGCAAATTTAGAGTATGTCTTGTTTCAGAGGGATTGAATTACCAGTTGAGGTAATCCTATATTGTACTGTCATTTATATATCTATATGCTCTGGGCTCGAGAGAGAAGATAGCCCCACAGTTAGCTGGTTTTTCCCGAAAGGGTTCCAGGGTACATCTGTTGTTTATGTGTTTGATTGCATTTATATTTCAGTTGGTAAATGCAGATCTAGTTGTTTGAGTCCATATTTTTATGAGTATATACTGATATTAAGACTCATACTGCTTGAGATCTCAAGGCGATTCAGAGGGAGTAGTGATCTCTGAATCAAATATTTACATGATCCATTTGTGTGAGTAGTTGCTTAAGGTGTTTGCCCTATCTGGAAATACATTTTTTTAAATGAACTTGGTATCAGAGAGCTTATGAAGATCTGCTTTCGTTGTTGATCAAGATCTTGAAACGATGTAGCTACATGCATCAAAGGATTTTTGGATTCTATTTTTTTTGCATTTTTGGGCTGAGAGAGGTCTTACAGTGCATCCAGAGCATTACTTTCAATCGGACACATTCGTTTCACTTGAAAAGGTTTCCATTTGCCCATGATGCGACCACTTTACTAGATCCAAAAACTGTTACCTTTTGTATCTATGTATGCTCTTTGTCGTGCACTCGATGCAAACTCGACAAATCATAAACAAAGCAGAAATGGTTTTTTCTTTGTTGCATATGCTCTATCATGCACCTTGTGAAAACTCATTAAACCAGAAACAATGAGAAAACTTGCATTCTCCAAATAAGCTAACCAAGGTCTAACCTCACATCTAAGAAGTTCTAGTTTTGAAATTTCATTTTTTATTTGTGTGTGGTTGTGTAAAAGGTTCTTGCAAGCCAAAAGCAAGGTTTTCTGGTAGGCGCACACTCCCACAACAACAACAACAACACCCCCATTCTCATTCATAATATTACTATATCTTTTGTTTAACTCATTTGGTAGATCTGAAGACTATTACCTTCTCGATCTATGTATGCTCTTTGTTGTGCACTCAATGCAAACTCGGCAAATCATAAACAAAGCGGAAAGGGTTTTTTCTTTGTTGCATATGCTCTTTGTCATGCACCTTGTGAAAACTCATTAAACCAGAAACAATGAGAAAACTTGCATTTTCCAGATAAGCTAACCAAAGTCTAAACCTCACATCTAAGAAGTTTTAGATTTGAAATTTCATTTTTTATTTGTGTGGTTGTGTAAAAGTGTCTTGCATGCCAAAAGCAAGGTTTTTTGGTAAGCGCACTCTCCCACAACAACAACGACAACACCTCTGTTCTCGTTCATAATATTACTATATCTTTGCCTTTGATGTGGATACACGGCTCCATCTTATGCACTTTTTAAAAATGTATAAATTTGACATCCAAAGTCCATTTTTAGTGTCATTTTTTAAATTGCCTATTTTTTTCGAGATCTTTGCATATAGACCATCAGTTTCTATTTTTGAAACCATATTACCTACGCATTATAATATGGCTAGTTCAAGTGATCTTTTGCTTCCCAGTGCCAACTACTTATCATGGAGAGCTCATATGGAGGATTGTCCTAAGAAGTAAGGGACTTTACTAAATTACTTTGGGAAAAGAAACTGCCCAAACTAATGTCTCAATGAAAGTATAATGGCATAATAAAAATGGCGGCACACGGATTAATCGAGACGCCCATCTCTAATGACTTGTGATTCCACCACCTTCAAGGAATTGACCAACCAAATGCGGCTTGGCAAAAAATTGGAACCCAAATCCAATCACCATAATGACATTCAAGGTCACCATCTTGAAAATCAGTTGGTTTCTTTAAATCCAAACGATTTCTCTTGCATTGAAGACTATCTATCTCAATTCAAAACCCCTAAACTCTTAATTGAAGAATGTTATAAATCTAAGCCAGAAAAGCAAAGTATTTATACTATTCATGCTAGGTTTCGTCCTCCTTATCTTGTTTGTGTATCTACATTTCACTCCACCAGAGAAACTCTAGGGTCTGCTTATACAGAACCCAGGCTTAAAGCTTTTTGTGATTCTTTGATTAGAGAACAAGATAAGCTCTTGTATCTTGGATGTATCAGCATTGCAAGTATATCTAACCAAGCCTTAGTAGCACAACAAAAGGATAAATCCAAGCATCCAAAGAAGCAACACCCTTGCAGCAATAAGCAAAACAAGGGTCCCAAACCCTCTTAGCATGTTCCTACACCTAATGGTGATAAAGGCACTAAATCAAAAGGTAAGAAGACTGGATGACATTGAATTTTTTATGGGCGAGATGGTCATGTGGAATCTAAGTGTTTTAAGAAAATGGAAGCCCTGGAAGCAATAATGAAGAAGCACAACATCAATATCGATTCTTCTTCTAACTCTTCTTCTCATGGACATGCACTTTCTGCTTCTGGTTTTTCCCTTAATGTATCATCTACTTCTAATAAATCACTCATTGATTATGGAGCATTTTATCATATGGCTAAGGATAAAGCCATTTTTTCTACTCTAAATGAATGTAACACCAAACAAATATTTGTTGGTGATGTTAGATGATGGTCATTTCAAAGATGTATTATGTGTTCCAAGTCTTTCCTGCAATCTTTTGTCAATCTATCAAATCACTCAATCTGTGAACATATGACTATAGAGTTTTCACCTCACCAAGTTGTAATTAAGGATTTGAAAGATTCTAAGCATTTCCTAGCAACTTAAATTATTGATATTACCAAGTTGTACAAATTTGACAACTTTGTGTCATCATCTTTTCCATCAATTTTTAGTACTTATAGCAATGACTTGAGCAAACTTAGGCATGAGCAATTTCATCATCTAAACTATCACCCAATGAAGCAACTATGTAATTGGAAAATGGTGACTCGTCTTCCTCTTGTTTCTTGCATAGATGGTGTTTGTCTCGGGTGTGTTCTTGGAAAACATCATCAAGATAGTTTAGACAAACGTGCCAGTTTTGTGTGTTTGGTAGTGAAGCATGGGCTCATGTTGTTGATGAAAAATGGAAAACATTACAACCTAAGAGTGATAAGTGCATTTATGTTGGATATTTTGAAGATGTAGAAGGTTGTGCACTTCCTCAACCTAGTTCCAATGACATTAGCCTATAAGCCTAGTTCTGCATTTGTGCCATCTTCAGCCTACAAGCCATCTTCAACAATTGTGCCACCTTCTATTCCCAATTTCTTTGCTACTGATCCTACTTTAGTTTCTTCTTCAGATGATGACGGTGAGAATGAAAATCCACCTCCACCTGCTCACCCACCTCTAACTAGGTCTTGCATCAACACCATTGCTTCTTAGATGGGTCCATACAACATGAGAAGCAGTTGTTGATCTTTCTAATAACCGTAAAGATCAACGTCGAACATGTTTACAATTCTAGCAAGCCTCTTCTCTTTCGGTTCAAGTTTCAAAGACTCATTATCCAAAAACATTTGCAAAAGCTTATGGCAATCCAGATTGGGACACAACAATGAATGAAAAATATCATTCCTCAATGACAAACAATACTTGAAATCTTGTACCTCTTTTGAAAGGAAGAGAAATTGTCAAATCTAAATGGTTGTATAGAACTAAATATGCATCAAATGGCAGTGTTGAAAGACTTAAGGCAAGTCTAGTAGCCAAATGATTTCCCAAGTTTAAGGAATGGACTGCAATGAAACTTTTGCCTATGTCACCAAAATGAACTCCATCCACCTTGTTCTCGTCCTTGCTGCTTCACATAAATGGTAGGTGCATTAACTAGGATGTCAAATCCACCTCGCATAGGAATCTGCAAGAAGAAATTTACATGGAACCTCCTTCCTATGTTCAAAATGACTCCAACCTTGTTTGTCACCTTAAGAAATCTCTCTATGGCCTTAAGCAAGGTCCTCAAGCTTAGGTCCTCCGGCTTGGTATGCCAAAATGGACAGCTTTCTTCTTGACAATAGTTTTTCTAGATGTCAGTATGACAAGAAAGTTGGAAACCATCTCATATTACTTGTTCTTTATGTTGATGACCTTATTCTCACTATTAGTGACCCTAAACTTTTAACCCATGTGAAATCTAACCTTAAGAAATTTAAAATGACTGACTTTGGACATTTGCATTAGTTTCTTGGCCTCCAAGTTTTGCAAACCAAAGAAGGAACTTTTCTGTATCAATCTAAGTATTCTTGTGACCTTCGTTGCTTTCACATGGAATATTGTAAACTAGCCTTCTAACCTAAAGATTGTAAACTAGCCTAATAATAGATTGTGACCTAAGTTGTGCTTCTAACCCATCAACGTAAAGCCAAATAATATCGATAATAGTGGCAATCCCTACTTAACCCTAATAGTGCTCTTGATGAAGTCAAAAAACACCTAAGAACTACGAAGTCATCCTAAAACTCTCTAATAAAGCCTCATAATAGTCATAATGAGAGACTCAAAGGTCCCAATGTCTTGCAATCTCTTAAACAAGGACTCTCTCGAGACTGAATCAAAATCCCTCTAAAAGTTTCATAACGTTACACTAGGTGGGACAACTAACCATTACATCTTTAAAAATTTTGCCAACTCAATTATTCTAGTGTTAATCATGGAAATACTAATGTCATACCATTCATACCATTTTTTCTTTTTATCTTTTTTATGACCAAAGAAGAAGAATTACTAAAAACTTAGGTGGCGTAACTTATGGAGCCTCTTGCACATCTATCCTTCGTATGTCGTTAAATTTATGTTGAAAATTAGCCTCTATTAGAAAATAATTTAATGTTCATTTTGCAACCTGACATTCCAAAGAACAAATAATTTGTTGGATAATGTCGTCGACTTTTCGCAAGAGGCCACCTTTGTCATACCTAATTCGGTAATAACAAATCTTACTAATAAAACTTTCACCCTTATCAACACATTGTTTAATGTATATGAAATTGTAAGTCTTAATTTTTGTAATTGCCAACTAAATATCCACTCATACCATGCATTCTTAACCAAAATATCATTGGATTCCATTGCATCAGATATTTTACTCCTCGCAACACATTGATGTCAAAGGTCATGGATATTGTAACATTCTACAATTTCCTAAAAAAATTATTTGTATTTGTTATACTTTTGGAATTACAAGTAGCCTTTGTAGTTTTTCAAATATATATAGTACATTATGAATTTGTTGGATAGGTGTCTAGGTAATGCCTCCAAATAAAAATTCTCGTTGGTCATAGTGTGTGTATGCCCATATGCTCAAGAAACAAAAATATGTCTAGTTGTTTGCATGTAAACAAGTACCTATGCTAACACGGGTTCACCCACGAGAAATATTCAAACAACCATTTGTGATTGTCCTATCATCCGCATGAAGTATAGCGACGCCCAGCACATGTCGTCATTTATGCTAGCATCTGCCAACCTACTAGCATTGCTAGTAATTTAATTCGTTGCTTGACTTTTTTTTAATCATATGCTACATGGTCGGAGAGGCCACCTATCATGGATTATATGTACATCGCATCCACTTACAAAAATATTATTGTATGCTTTGCCTTGGTCGAATATCCTTGTTGTTTATGTAGTCAAATCCCCAAAGTAATTTTCATGACAAAAGCATTTTTCTTTTTTCAGTTTAAACAAAATTGTTCTAATCTAAAGATTGTAGGATCAATATCACGAATTATTGCAACAGTTAGAATTGGAAGGGCCTTATGTTTAACTCAACTCATTTTTTGTTGTTAATGTTTTGATATTCTCTAATGGCAATGTCAGGCAAGCAAGGAAGCTATAAGAAACATTGGAGACATATGGACAAGTATGGAGTTACATGTACAAAACTATTCAATTTGCTTTAATAGTCTACACCAAGAAAATGAACATATATTGCTAGGTTTTTCCTTTTAAGCTCCTAAATTTTCAAGATGGAATGAAGTATTTGGGTTTTCTTTTAAAACCAAATGGATATCGCAAGAAAGATTGGGGTTCATTGATGGAAAAGATTCATGGCAAAATTAACAATTTGGTGTAATAGATGGAGAGGGGAGGTTGACCTTAGTAAAATTGTGTTGAAGGCCATTCCATTGCTTTGGAAATCGTTGGCCTATAATCCTAAAGGGGTTCTTGAAAAAATCAAAAAGACGTGACTTAAATTCCTTTGGTCGCAAAAGAAAGAAGATGATGGAATGCCATTACTAGGGTGGCAAATAATAGCAAGGCCAAAGGAAGAGGTCAGGGGAGGATTAAAGCATATACATCATTCTCGAAGCTCTGTGGCTCGATAAAGATTGTGGAATATCCTGACCAAAGATTGATTGTGGAGAAACATTATAGAGCCAAAAAATATAAGCTCAAGGTCTTTTACTGATCGGATTAGAGGTACAAGAAAAAATATAAAAAAATGTCTCAAACCAATGGAAGGCACTAGTACAAGCCTTTCTAGTGATTGTAAATCAATTGGCTTGGAAAGTTTGAAATGGGCATTCAAGAATAGTTAATGATTTGGTTGTGTTGTGGAGGAAGAGTTAATTTGGTAGAAGATTTAATTGGTCATCTTCAAGAACGAGGCTTTTGTACTATCAAGGTCACAGGTCCGATGTTATGAGGGGTAAGCTAGCGCCCAACGTCACCACAACCCAACTTCCCAACACTGTAGGTCAACTCCTATTGACCAAGGGGCAGTCCGTAATTCCGGTGAAGGATATCTGCAAACACTCAAACACCATACAAATATCTTTCACAAGCAACCTCTCAAACTAACACCAGTGCCTTATGGGATCAAAACAATGAAGCATAAAGTGACGCTAGGATAGGATAGGAGTTGCAATACTTTATAACCACTTCTCATATAGATAACTATAATATATTACTGCTGTTATAACAAAGCAGCAGCTAATAACAGCTCAAAAATAGATGAAAGACCAGCTTAAACTTCACCAGCATACCATATAAGATGGGCCCCAAGGGTAGGTGTAAGAGACATACCACAGTAAGAGAAGCACTCTAAATCAGATCCGGAAATGATTAACCAAATCTGGTTTATGTCCTAACCAACTCTCAAATTGATGGTGGACCCCAACAACTGCCCAAACCCCAAGGTTGCAACTAGGCCTTTTCTTAGCCTTTAATGGCCTTCAAACTTGTTGATTAGATGGTTGTACCTGTTGTAGCAGATCTGAAATTTACCAAAAATATTGTACAAATACAAGATATCTCACAAACTGGCCCCGACAAGGTGACTGTGTTAAGAATTGGCCTGGAAAGCAAAGAGGGCACACTTTTTGGGTGGATTAGTCCTTTCCAAAAATAAATATTTTTTTGGCTTTCCAATATTCTGATTTTAGGGTTTTCAAAATATTATATTTTTTTGGTATTTTTCAGATATATACATAACAGAAATTTGATAAAAAAAAGAAGAAAAGGGGTTGGACCTCAGTCTTTACTCTAGGGCAACAAGAGATCAAGATTAGTGTCCCTTCTCAATTTGGCAATTCAATATTTCTGAACTAGGTCAAGGACTAGGTCTAGTTAGGGCAAATAGTGAATTCCAAGGCACACCTAGGAGAGCTCCTTCAAGAGGAATGTTTCTTCTAACAAGATGTACAAGATGTAGATAAAACCCTAGATTACCTTGCTTAGGTGCATAAGAGCCAAATGCCAAACAAAGAAAGTATAAGATCTTACCAAAATCCACAGAGAAAGGATCAAGAAAAACCCTAGATCCTTTCTTAGCCACGAGTTATTGCAACTATTCTTTGAATCAACCTTGTAAGAAATAGAGAAACCCTAAAAATCCACCATTCATATCGTTCAAAGTAGGAGGAACATGCCAAAAAGAGAGGTGCGCTAGCCTTGAGAGCTCATGTAAACCAACAAAAAAAGTAATAAGATCGTGTTTGAACCGTTGTTCTTGTTACAAATGAGAGGGAGGTGCTCTTTATTTATATGGAGCGAACTATCCTCTTTAATTTTAGACACTGCCTTACTAAAAGATAAAATATTTCAAATTTAGGGTTTGTCACCCATAAGTCGGGGACTAAACCTCAAAAAAACATAAAATAGTGATAAATTGATGCAAATGGCTTCAACCAAGTGAGATGTTGGGCCTAAAGGAGGACGACATGTCCCAACTAACCCCAACGATGTGCCTTTCCCTCAACGTCCTCCTTTTTAACAAGGTAAGGCCTTCTTCAAAGGATGATGCATCATCATTTTTGCACATGGAGACCAGAGGAGGGGTAAAACATCCAAAGGAAGGCCCAAGTGGGCATAGATGAGGTTTGCTAAGGCAGGTATGACAATCCTTACACATGCAATTACCTCTACAAAGCATAATCATGACAATGGCTAGGCACCCCTGAACCATGCGTCCCAATGGGTTCATCCCAAGGTGCACCAAACACCCACCCAAGGCATAAATTCCCAACATGATGAGGGACTTCTGCTTATCAAGGAGTAGTCAATAGAGCCACTTGGCTAGCGCTCATTGGAATGAGAACCAAGAGGACCTGCCATGACCAAACCAAGGGTCTTGAGGCAGCCATAGACAAACACCTTCACATCAGAAAGCCCAGACTTGGCCTTTTACAATGGCAAAAGGCCCTTTGATTCCAGTACATCTTGAAGGACACACGCTTCAGAAAATTGAGGCGTAACAGAGGTCATGATGAATATGATGATGATGGTTATTAATGTCCACTAAGACCAACTTTAGTCTATCGGACCTTAAGAAAGGTAAGGAATCGCTTAGTTTGCTTTAGAATTGTATTTATGTGCTCGAACAGCTTTAGGAGAAGCATTACCTTTAGAAAATTGAGGCGTAACAGAGGTCATGATGATTATGATGATGATGGTTATTAACGTCCACTAAGACCAACTTTAGTCTATCGGACCTTAAGAAAGGTAAGGAATCACTTAAGTTTGCTTTAGAATTGTATTTATGTGCTCGAACAGCTTTAGGAGAAGCATTACTAAATCACCATAGTTTTGATGGGTTAAAAGGTTAGGTAAGTCCATATTGTAACAAATATATTGAAATTAGGTAAGTCTAAGAGAAAGTGCTTTCCATCTTCAACATTCTTAGTTTCGCAAAGATGACAAATTCATTCAGCCAAAGACATTTTAGCAATTATCCAATGCCCTGTTTCACTATGGAGCTCATGAGAGTTTATTCCTATTTTATGTTGATTTTCTTCTTTGAGCTAGTTAGAACCAATGTTCCCACTAGTTATTGGAATGCCAAAGCGGATTAACACACATTGGAGATGTGTGGAGACAACCCCCAAATTTTGGGGAAAACATGGGGGATGGGGGGACCTCTCTACAATTATAAAAATCATAAAAATAATATTTCATGTCATGTATATTCATCATTGTGCAATCTAAATACTAAATACATTGATTTATTTTCTAAACAGTACCAAGTAGAGATTGTAACAAGTAAAAATAATGGAAAACAATTAAAAAAAATCTCGAAGGGAGAAGGAATCTCGGAGGGAGAAGGGTGGCGGGAAACATTTCACCAATAGCCTCCTCGTCCCAAAGGACATGCAAAGCATGGGGATGTGCTCTTGACCCTGTAGGACGTTTATGTGGATCATTGGTTAAAGCAAATAGATATTATTGAACTTCCAAATTAGGGTTGATCAACTCCTTATAATATCTTATTTTTCTCTTAACCTCTCATTCTTTATCACACCACAAATTCTCCTTAAATTAAGATGTACTATTATTTTTAATGTTATTGTTATTCTGCAAAGTGACTTATTCCTTGATACCCCAATGATTTAACCAAGACATCGCATCTTTATGCCAATTTTGCTTGAACCTTAGGTGGTTTTGACTGGAGTTTGAAGCAATCTTAGGAAACCTCTTGTCTTGTATGTTGTTTATCTTGTTCTTGCACATTACATACCTTGTCATAGCCATGCTCTTAGTGGGAGAAAGGCTCCCCTCTTTGAGAAGGATAGAATAGGGTGTATTGTCTTTAATTTTGAGATTATAAGTGACAAAATGTTTTTGGATTTGCTCTATCTTTCACTAGATTCTCTAGAGATGTTGTAGCCCCTAAATTCACAACCATATAAGATAATAGGAGTGACAAGTGTCTCAAAGAGGAGTTTCTTCTTATCCCAAAGCCAAGGGTCCTTTAATTTATAACTATTTTCTAGTCCATAATAAATTTTCCAATTTCCACCCTCCATTCATCTTTTTCTCCATGCTATAGTTTCTAATTAAGCTTGTGCTAAGATCGACTATGATCCAGATGGATATCGGTGGCCACCCACCTATTCCACTAGGTCAAAACAGCTTTTTCCAGTTTGGCAGTTTTTTTACTGTTTTTCGGGTCCTGAACTTTCGAGGCCATTTTGAGGCCCTAAACGATGTTTTTTTGCGAACCATTTTCCAAATGTTAGCCTTCTACTAACATATGGCTAGACATTCCATCTTGTACTCCTTGGTTACACCTTTCCAATGAGCTACCGAGCGCCCTAAATGGAGATCGTATGCAAAAGTTATGCCCTCGAGAAGTTGTACCAACTAACCACCTCGATTCCCGCAAACCTTTTCACAGTTCATCTCCTAGGGCTAGGTTTTTGGATGTTTAGCGTTTTTCTGCCCTCATGTCTATGATAAAAAAGGCCCTTTCAACCTCCATTTGTAATCAGCTTGTGACGAATGAGCGGCTGTGCCACATCTCTTCTCAAAGAAATAGCTACCACTATTCTAGTTGCATTTATTTTACAGTCTATTCTATTTCATTCATTTAATAGAAACTGAGCTTATTGTATCATTGTGTTCCTTGCAATATATATGTGTTGTGTTGATATATATTATATATGCTTTTTCATTTCATTCTCGCATAAATCCGGATCGGATTACGAGATATTTGTATGGAATCACTTCCTCCAAGTTGTCGTTATCATACATGAAATTAGCATAAGAAATCTTTTTGGATTTGATTATCATAACCTTTGTTTTGTCAATGTTAACAATCATGCATGTATTAGAGCAAAAATCCTTGAGGATTTTTAGTTGCTTGTCCAAATCATAGGGACTTCCTTGCCATAAAAACAATATCATCAATGTAAAGGAGAAGGATGATGACTACACGAGCAAAATTTGTGTCAACACAACCTGCATAATAACAATAGGTTAAAATGCATTGATTTCCTACGAAAAAGAAACCCAACCAAGGAACATGAGAGAGTTATAGATCAAAATTCTCTTGCCAATGGCCAAGGCCATAGGAATCAAAATCCTCTAAAGTTTGATAAATCTCTCTACGCCTAATGGAAGGAAGCTTTGCTCTAATAATGTTGGAGTCACACCAATTAATTCTCAACAACAAGAATCTTTAAACGAAATCAAAGATGCTCCCCGACATAGGTAGTTTGATATAGGAAATCACATCAATGATGTGCGAAATCCCACTCATGAGCAAAGTTCAACAACTGTGTGCCAAAACAAATCTCTGACTATCTTTCATTGAACCAACCACAAGCCTATATAGCATTTCCTCAAGTTAACTACCTCAACAAAATTGAAGAGAAATGCTCAAAAGACTCCTAAGAACCCAAATCCAAATTGGATTGGACAAATGCTCAAAGCCAACTAAAGCAATTCCATCAAAAAAGCTGCTAAAAAGCTACAACACCATATAAAGCAATGTGATCCAAATGGCGATGTTGTTGAAGTAGAATTATTTCAAGTCTCCAAAAGGTAATCCAACAAAAACCTATCTTGGGGACATTAAATCCCTAAGCAAATGCTAAACAAAGAATATAAACTCCCAGAGTCATGGATACCATAGCATGCTTGTGAAAATCCATAAAGAAATGGGAAAAATCACCTTGCAAGGCAATGTTACAAAGATGGCACTCTACGCAACTTGGTGTTTGAACATAAAGTTATGAAAGAGAATATTTTAGAAAATTTCTTTTGAACATAAGTAAATGGGAATGGACACATTCTTTTAAACTCCTAGCCCTCAAGCATTTGGCAAAGCACCTTTACTACAATGAATAGAGGATATCTTAGGTTGTCCTTTCATCTATGGTTGACTCTTAGTCCCATCACAAAAGAGTGTTACTCCATCTAGGTTCACAAATAGTGGGCATCTTAGAAGCTAAGCTTAGAGCTATTCTAGTAATCATACCAATCATCTTGCTATTCAATTCGGTTACACAAGCATGTCGAAGGCCAAGTGTCCAAAAGATTACATACACTCTTTGCTCAGCATTCGCCACATACAATCATCAAACCAAATCAAAGCGACTCCCAAACATCGGTAGTCACTAAGAATTTTTTGGGAATTAGATAAACCCTCACCAAAGCCTAGAAGGAGGAAGCTTTAATCCAAAAATATTACAATCACATCAATCAACTTTTGGCAATTTGGCTCTTTAAATGAAATCAAAGTGCTCCCCGATATGGAAGGCCATTAAGAATGTTCTTCTTGATAAGAAATTACACCCCTTAGAACACAAAGCATAAATCTTACATCTCTTTATGGCAAGGCAAGATCCTTACTAGTCACCCTCATTCAAAAAATTTAGATATTGCAGGAATCCAATCTTAGCAAAAAGAGAAGCACTAGTTTAAACTCTCAAATTTAGAGTGTTTGATGACCTATTTAAGAACAACTAGGACGAAAGAAGCAAAATAATCGGCGAAACTCCCAAGGAACACAAATGTCTAGTTAACTTGTCTCTACAAGGTAGCTAATGCTTGGAAACCTGTAATCAAAAGGCACAAAACGATCCCTAATATGGGAATTGTCAAACAAATCATGCAACTAATAACTGGCACAACTCCCAAGGAACACAAATGCCTTGTCAATTTGTCTATACAAGGTAGAAAATGCTTGGAAACTTCTAATCAAAGACATTGAACGATCCCTAATAGGGGGATTGTCAAACAAATCATGCAACTTTATAGTCAAGGAAGCATATTCAAAACTACTAACTTACCAAGTAGAAGACCAATAACTAAAATGCTTGAAATTACAAAAATAAAATCTTAACTTTCTTACTCATGCCAATGACAACAACTTTTCTAATTCGTGGCCCATCAAATACTATTAACGAAAAACAATTAAAAAAAAAAGGATTCAATGACCATCAAACTGCATATACTCCTTAGAAGCAAAGAGTTTATTTTGCATCTTAACCATTTTAAGTCCTTGTTAATGCTTCTTGATGAAATTAAGCCTAAAGTAATCTATTATCCCTAATGAAAGTGTAATTAAGCTTAAGTACATGCCATTTAAGCATTATTAACCTTTGATTTAAAAATTATTAACGAAATTAAGACTTAGTATCCCAATATTAACACGTAAAAATTGCTTAATATCTACTTATTTCATTGAAACAAACTTAACCATGGTTTGGTATACAACATAGCCTCCCTCTTTCAAATGTTTTCTCAAAGAATTATTTCAACTGAGAATTGCCTTGCATATGTAATAGATTTCCTTGTGTTGCATTAAATCTCTTATATTCAACAAATCCTTCCACATGTTGGCTCCAAATAAAATGTTATAAAGGGTTGCCTCATGTAGATAAACACTTTTCTTCAATACCTTTTAGGAGGGAAAATATATTGGGAATTCTCTATAATCTTCAAATGCATCAAATACATTTTACATTTTGAGCATAATTTTGGGGAACTTCAAGGAATAGTCCAATCTTTTGTTGTTGTGTTGGTTATAGCATTGACCCTGCAATCTATGTTGAGGATAACATGTTTCGTGACCCAATGATGTGAGCAATATTAGCAGTTGAAATTTGACATCTTTAAAGTTTGAATGCTCTAACGATTGATTGTAAGAATGGGTAGAGGTTCAAGAAAGAAAGGACTTATCTTAATTTTCTTAATGTTTTACAAACAAGATGTGAGGTTGCATTTATAGACTAGTCGTTTGCAACTGAACAATAAATTATTAATAGAGTGTTGTTACATTGAGATACTTATATTGAATAATGACTAATGTTAAGACATCTAACACTTAATGCTAATCATGAAATGCAATTACACTTAGTTTCACTTTTGGATGAGTAAAATAGTGTTCGAACATTGCATGAGATAGCTATTTAGCTTGTGAATGTAATTTTCCTTTTCAACTAACCAAATACCTAGCTATACCTCCATGGTCACGTTAGGGTAATCTAAAAATGTAGCTACAAGAAGAGGAGGCTAAAAATTGAGGTATGAGGTATGTCTCTATTCAATGGATGAGTGGCCCTTAATCGTCAATATGTGATGGTTTAAACAACTTGAGATTGCGCAAATTTACTACAACATGGATGACTTGTTGTGTTGGAAAATCAAGACAAAAATCGATAGCTCCAACAACTCACTTAATGGTATAAGGATCATAGTTGAAAACCTTAAGTTTATCACAACAGTGTTGCTTGAATCTTTGTATGTCCAAATATATTCACTCTCTCACCCTATCACCAACTTGAAAGTGATTTGGATCCTAATGCTTATACTAAAGTGCTTTGTACTACCCTATGTCTATAGATGTATGTCTTTGACTCTGGAATATCATTGTGCTAAGAGATCAACAAAAGCAAGGACTACCTTGTTCCTTTTGCAAATGAACAATCAAAGGAATTGGAAGTGATGTTGGTAACTTGAAAAGTGCAAGTGCTTCACAACCAAGACAAACCTTAAAAATGAGTGTTCCAATTACATGAGAAGTCCTATCGTAGTTTTGTTGGTTCACATGATGATACGTGAGAAGTGCTATTAAAAGCGATTAGACCATCCACCTGCAAATGAAAAGTAGAAAATTTTAGTTGCCAAACCAACATTTGCACAAAATCTATCAAAAGTTGCTAAGAAAATGAAAATCCCAACATGAAATTAGAGTCAAAGGCAACCAAAATTGCGCATACAAACATGCTAAGAAAATAATTGTGTTGCTTTGAATGCGCCAAGAGCCTTATCATAATGAATAAAAATCATTAATTCATAAAATTTACAAACCACAACAAAAATATAACCATAATCTCTCAAACAACTAACCACTAATAAAATCAACTCAAATCAAATATTGCGATCAAAGAATTGTGCCACTTTAGATGCATTTAAAGCATTCTTACAATAAATAAGCATTGCCATTTTAGAAACTTTGCAAACCACTATAGAGGTAAAATCATACTCTCTCCAGAACAAAGGCTCACCATAGTTGAAAGTGTTGTACACCTAATCCTATGGCATTATTATCCATTTGCGAATATTGTAAATATATTTAAAAAACTTCAGTCATAATGTACCTTTGGAAGTTGAAGGCCAAAGGTCATTCCTCTACATATAAAGAAATGATCCTCATTAATGAAAGATAATCCAACTTGGAGTTTCCCAAGCCTAATAGTGGTGTCAGAGCCCTAGTCTTTTTAAAATAATTTCCTTTGGTCTTTGTTTTGTCTTCTGTCCAATCTATCTTCTCTACCTCTATGTAAACCTAGGCATTTAGAAATTACCCTAATTCATAATGTCTCCTCTCCACACCTATACGAAGTGCAAACCCTATTTTTTCTCTTCTCACGCAATCTCGTGAAGTCTTCAATCTCCTATTCACCCAATTTCCCACAATCTCAAGTGTTCTACACCTCTGCATAGAGTTTTCACATATGTTATCTATAATTCACGTCGACCTCATGTAGTCTCCTCCTCTCACACAGGTAGCTTTCTACTACCGCAGCACTGACAAGTTCAATCTCTACTTCCGCAAGTACCTCATCGACTAGCCGATCAACCTTGCCTCCAACATCCTCGAAATAATCTCCATGTACATGTTATCACACAACTTGTAGTTGCCCCTAGAGGTATCCCATCCAGGACGGTAGAGGAGACAGGCAACTAAAGAGGTGACCCAAGAGATGCCACGGTTCCCAATGCAATGTGGGAGTCACGTCAACCGAGGCACTCTTCACTTTAGGTCAAAGTGTACTTAGACCAAGGGGGAGACCCTATACCCCAATCACAGTTGATTGGACCCAAACAAAGGTTTCTAAGGGTAGGTAAATGATGAGTTACGGAAACCAATGCAAGGCTAAGTGGACCTAAGAGTTAAGGAATGGTTGAAGGTGGTGTAATGGATAGTTAGTGTTTCAACCTATGTATGGTTTAGGCCACATGATGGGGTATGATTACTAGGTATAGTACCATGTGTTTGCACAAGTGGGTCTTGTTTTCTTGGGAAGTGTGAAATGGTTCTAGGTGGACCCACCAGGTGAGGTTAGGTGTGAGGTTAGGTGTGAGGTTAGGTGTGAGGTTGGTACTATAGGTTAGATATAGGCTAGATCTATGAGTTTGAGTTGGTTCTAGGAGTACCCATGTACTAGATCTAGGGTTTGACACAAATCCCAAGGAGTGCGACTTGCTTGGAGAAGGACTAGTGCCTTGTTGGATGGGCTAATGGGGTCACAAAGTATGTCAAAATGTAGATCGGGACACCTAGAAGCCAAGTCAAGTAGGTTGAATGAGATCCAATGGTTGGATCTTACTAGATCTAGGTTTTTAAGTGATTACCTTAAGTGGACCACAATCCCTTGAAACAAGGAATGCAATCCCCAAGGCGGATCTTGACAAAAGGACGGTGTAGACCTAGGTTTCAAGGCATGGGCATTCCAAATCCACGAAAATCTCAAACACCCACCTCCTAGAAGTGGACCAACTCAAATCTTTAAGGGGGTGCGACTTGCTCAAGGAAGGCCAAAAAAGTGGGTTTGGTGGACCAAATCAAGTCCAATGGCCACCAAACTGTAGATCCGGGATGCTAGTACCCCGATCTATGTATGTTCAAAATATCTAGGCAATCCAAGGGCTAGATCTCTGTAGATCTGAGTTTAAGGTACCAAGAAGAACAAAAAGGGGGTTTCAACCCTCAAAACATGGAGAGATGTCCACAAGGTAGTTTTCACCAAAGTAAGGATCTGGGGTTAGGTTATCAAGTGTCTAGAATGCAAATCAAGTATGATCTCACCTACCCATGTGCTAGATCTAACCAAACAAGCCTCTTTCTAGGAAGTGCGATTTGGGTCAAGGAGGGCTTTTTGCCTTGAAAAGTGGGCCAATTCTTAGCCAATCACCACCAAACTATAGATCCAACTAGGGGTGGATGCTATAGAGGTAGGTTTTCAATATCTCTTCAAGAACAAGGCTAGATCTAAGTAGATCTGAAAAATACCAAAAACAAGGGTTTTAATTTGATTAGGGTTTTTATGATCTAGAAATTATGGAAGATTCAAGGAAGAGAAAATCATACCTCTTGGAACATACCTGGATGAAGAGATGAATGCTAGTTGAGACGAGGATTACTTTGCCAAAGATCAAATGGAGAATTGTTGAAGCCCTCTTGCCAAATCGATTTTTCCAAGCCACATGTGATTCCTTCTAACCTGTCAAGCCAAGGAGCAAAGCATCAATCAGTTTAACAAATTGAAGGTAGATACAAGCAAGAGAGAGAGAAACATAGAATAGTTGACACAAAGGCAAAACTACACCCTGTCAAACCCAAAACGACTTCTTCCAAGCTTGAAGGGCAAGCCTCCCCACCAATTCGCACTTGTCAAAATCGCCCTCTTAACCTGCAAATAAAATATGGCAAATATGCAAGATAGCTACAATAGATCCTCCAGTGCAATGGACAATAGCATTTACAATCGAAACAACCAACATTCACTCCAATCCAAGCATGTACTCCAAAAGATAGAAATTTTATTCCAAGAGCCAAGAGCCAAAAATCTCTAGATGAATTTTACAATGAGAGGCTCCCTCCTTAAATAGGATGGGGAGAGAGTACAATCCTAACCACTTTTTACATGAGTGGCTAAGATTAAAAGATCTCAAGATCTAATCAATGGCTAATAATAAATCATAACAATATATCACATGGATCACCCATATAATGATAGCGCCCCCACTAAAAGGTACATAAAGGGGGTGACGTCATCCACTAGAGGAAATATAAGCACCAAAATCCACCTCATGGTGACTAGGACATGACAATATAAGCTCATGGTGGGGCTAGGAGGTATTAATCCTTACTAGCTCATCCCCAAGGCACAATAAAATAATAAAATATGTCCAATATAATATAAATGATCAAAACTGTCCTCAGAATCCATGACAGTCAAGCAGTAAATGTCCTCCTGTGATCAATCTGGGCATACCCACATGGTGAAAACTGACTGGAAGGTAGTGATGCCACCCTGGAAGACCTCTGTGAAGACCAAATGCCAAAACCTTGCCTCAATTGCCCAAATCGATTTCCTCAGTGACCACTTTTTCCATTTTTTTAACTGCCTCGGGAACTGTGAAAGTGCCAAAACTGCCTCCTAGGGTGCTAGCGTTGTCCATCTGAGCCCACCAGGCTCTCCGGAAGGGGGGATAAATGGTAATAACAAGTGGCTGGACCACCCCCTCCATCATCAGCGCCCTAGGTGAACTGGCCTCTCGGGGCCCCTGCTGCTCAGGCTAGGAAATCAGCCCCCAATCTGGTCAACAAGTGTAAAACTGCATCAATCACTGTCAGAAGTGCCCGGAACTGAAAGATAAGTGTCTCAATGGATCCAAAAGACCCAAATCCACTAGGAATGAGTACTCATACACCTTGGGTTGCCCTAATGGGCCTGCTGTAGGGTCCACCATATATGGACAATGTATAATCTGCTGATCTGAAGTAATAATAAACCTGCTGAACTGGATCAAACATCATCTGCATCATATGTCCATCATATGATATCATCATCAAACATGTGGGCCCATAAATCATCATCAATAATCATCCATACATGGTCCACATCATCACGGATCCCAAGAATATATAATCAAGGATAAATCACATCAGTAGACTAAGACAATGCTTCTCTAATCATTCCCACAGTTAAGCTCAAAGTATAAAATCCATTCAGTGGCATTAATCGAGTTAACATATTCTGTTGTTATATAAAATTACTTGCACAATAGTTCAAATGACAAACTCACCCATTGGACATGGTCAAACTGCTAGTGAAGGATGAAGGCTAGGAGCAAGGTTGGGCCAAGGGTTTGACTTGTCTAACTTAACTCAAAAATACTTTGGACTGGGAGAAGGGGGAAGCTACAAACTCTGTGCTGGACAAAAAAAACACAGGGGATGGCTGTGTCTCACAAATGGATAAGTTGTTTAGAGAGTGCTTATTCAACTTAGGCATCATGTCTACATCAAGTTGATCCAGGTTCATTAGGATCATTCAATTTTATTTCCATGGCCTTTTTGGCCTACATAACCCTTCGGATTTCAGATGTGCTGAAAAGCACAACTAGTTGCAGCTTGCATCCAGGGCATGTTTTTCACATATTTATAAGGTCAGCAATTGTTTAGATATAGCTTTTAAGAACCATTGCTTTTTTTGAACCTTTCTTATACTCTTCGAGGAGTATTTTTAGCTTTTCATTGCTCTTGCCCTTTTTTTGTTTCCATGGGCGAATTTTTCAAGTTTCCATAGGTAGAACATGAGCTTTCAGTTTTAGCCAACAACATCTCAAGTGACTAGGGGGAGTTCGAGCCAATGCCAAACATCGGGACAACCGACCAGAATGATTTAGGCCTACAATCCAACTTACCAATGGGCAAGTTCTGTCACCAACTCAGAGCCGAGACACTGAATAAACAGGGATGCGGTCCAAACACAGAGGTAGAAAAATGGGGAAGTCCTCGGTATCAGAAAGTCAAATGAGACAAGTCAGGGCTTAAAGTCAAACAGGAAGGTCATGTATGAATGGAGACAAGTGAATATGGAGCCTACACTAGCAGACAACTGGTGTCGGGAAAGACCATATCTATGTACTGTGAAAAACCAGTAAGTTTTGTTAAATGACCTAAATGTGCAAGCAATTGTCCATTTTATGATTAACAGTCCATTTTAAATAGTTTGCCACATCAGGAATAATATACCAAGCACATGCCATGATCATGACTAAATCAACAAGATAATAATCCACAGTCAGTGAGAACATATCCATAGATCATACAACATCATCATAATAATAATCATCATGCATCATCTGAAACACTGTTGTAATACATCTCTAGGCACTGAACTGAAACTGTAATGGGACAAGTGGTCACATCAGTCATCAAATCTGAACTCTCAAGGCTCAGCCTTGACACAAGGTCATATACAAAATCTGAATAATGTACTGCTCTGATCATGAGTGATCCAAAATATATAGCCATGCTCTGGAATAAAGGAAGCTCTGGAATGTGCAGATATCTGCTGTACAAGAATAGTAGCCCTGCTACTATGGTGTGATAACAGTACCTCCATAAACTTTCTAGGAAATGCCTCAATCAATAAATGTCACACTTGAAGAACGAGAGACAATAGAACACCTTGAAGTTATGGGTTTTGATCAAGCTCTTGTTATAGAGCTTTTTCTTGGTGTGTGACAAGAATGAAGAATTGGCCCCAAATTATCTTTTGGTGCATGTTGTTGAATATGAAGACTAGCAATTTTCTGTAAAGAATCTCTTCTAAAGCTTTATATCAATATCGGTTGGCTTTCCTGAATTGTTCAGTCATATAAGTTACGGTCCCAAGAGATATCAACATTCTGCTTTCACTTCATTAGTTTGAAATTTTTATGCCATTGTGTATTTCACGGATCTTTCTCCTATTAACATTGACAGTTAGTTTTCCTCCATTGTTTTCTTCTGGGACTTGTCCCAAGTCTTAACGTATTGAGAAAGTTGTAGAGATACTAGTATTTGTGTTATTCATTGCTTTTATTTCTCATAGTTGAAAGGTCTGATGTATGGAAGAACATTTGCAATACCATAAATCCTCACTTTGTATTGTGCCCATGAAGCGTTCTTTTTCATCTTTATTTACCCTATAGCTTGAGTATTTGCAGTCCTGACTAAAAGAAAGGTATGGGTATACCTCCTTTCATCTACTTACAAGCAGTTGAGGTTTTGAACTAAATGTCACACAAATATCTTCCAAGAAACTACATGTTCATTGAAAACAAAAAATACAAAAAACATGAATGGCACTATCCATTATAAGGTTGAATACTAGTTTGCAGTTTGACTTATTTACAGAGATTGTAGACTTGTACATTGAATTGCTTATTTATAGAGATTATTGTAGTATATTATATTGCAGACATTATATTGGATAGAGACTGTATTGCAAAATATACTATTGCCATCTTTATAACATCCACTTAAAAACGGTTGTTTACAGTAATTTACTGTTGAAGATGCATTCTCTAATTTCCATTATTAGAGTGGTGCTCACTAACAAGGACGACTACCTAGAATGGTCAAGGAAGATCAAGCACATCCTCATATTCAACGATTTGTGGATGACATCTATGACAAAGAGGGTCATGTTGCACCTAAAGAGCCTAAAGCAAACAAAGAGCTTGCCATATGGAAGAATAGAGATAAAAAGGCATATGCATTGATCCAATATGTGAAGAGGTGAGTTGGTATATTTAATCTGTTAAAATGCTTTGAAGTTGAAATATTTGTATGATTCACACTCAGAATTGAAGCTAATTAAGTTACTGTTGAAGCTCTTCAACCTAAAGTTGAAGGATAATGATCCCTTGGTTGTGGCATCTGAGATCAAAACCATTATGCATGACATTGATGCTACTAGTGTGAAGGTAGACCTTGCTCTCATTGCCTTCATCAAGGTCCTTTACCACACATATCCACACTATCTCGAGTCACTTCAAGCTAGTGTCCAGTTGAAAGACCCCAAATTTGGCACTCTGGTGAAGAAAATTGTAGAATGAGAGAAATCTTTTGGAACGAAGACAATTCAACCCACTGGAGAGATCGTGTGAAAGATCTAGTCTTCAATGTGTCTAATGTAGCAAGAAAAGAAATGAGGCAAAGACATGCATAATTCCATGGGAGAATATGATAGAGAAGAAAGAGCAAAAAGAAGACAGTTGAACCTCACGAGTCTAGTAAAGCAACTGAATCTGCACATTTCATGGTTGCACATTGTAATGTGGGCATAAATGAAGCTCTCTTTAATACTTCATCTGCATCATGGACAAATACTTGGTTGCTTGACACTGGTACAACCTACCACGTGACATTTAGAAAAGACTTCTTTGAAGAATTGAATGACAAAGTGAATGGTGTAGCATATTATGCAAATAAATCCAACCTCAAACCTAAGGGAATTGACACCATCATGCTCAAATTGCCTGGATTCCCTGACTTAATGCCACATAAAGTTCTCTATCTTCCAGAGTTGTAGAGAAAATTGTTGTACCTTGTGCACATTCGACAACAAGGTCATTCCATCGACATATTTGACGGGCAAGTTGCAATAAGGAGATCCTATGACACCCAAGTTATCATGACTAGATCAAAAGATGAGAGTGTTGAAGTTGAAAGGGACAACTGCAAGAGCTCCGAGTGTTGCATACCAACCTCAACATGAAGAAGGTACTTTGTCATCCATTCTTTTGTGGCATCCTAAATATGGGCATATCAATTATGATAGTCTTCACTTGTTGAAGAAGAATGGTGTCTCTAGTCATTCCAATGAAGTTGAAATAATGTGATACTTGTATTCTTGGCAAACATAGTAAGCAGCCTTTCCATAATTCACATTCCAAAGCATGTAGAAAATTAGAGTTGATACACTCTGACTTGTGTAGCCCCACGGTTGTTGCTTCTGCAGATAGTAATAAATATCTCACGACTTTTATTGATGATTACACCAAGACATGTTGGGCTTATTTACTAAAGCAAAAATCTAAGGTAATTGAAACATTTAAGAATTTTCATGCATGCATTGAAAATAAAGCACAATCTCATATTGGCACTCTTCGTAGTGATAATGGAAAAGAATATACCTCTAATGAATTTGAGAAACATCTTTGTCAACATGGGATTATGCATCAAACCAATGTTCCATATAATCCTCAGCAAAATGATGAAGTTGAATGATGTAGTAGGACCCTCTTGAATATGGTACACTCCATGCAATTTTTCAAGAATGTGAAATTGACGTTTTGCGGTGATGCACTTTGTGTGCCGTATATTTGAGAAACAGAAGTCTACGTCATGCTCTTCCCAAAAAGACTCCATATGAAATGTGATATGAGCAGATTCCTTCGACGAGGCATCTTAAGGTCTTTGGCTCCACCTATTATGCCTTAATTCCAAAAGAACAAAGAAACAAACTTAGTGCACAGAGCCGAAAATGCATCTTCTTGAGGTACTCAAACACCACCAAGGCATATCGTCTTTACGATGAGGTAAATGAAAAGTTCATTCTTCCTAGAGATGTGATTTTTCTTGAAATGAATAAACTGATTTGATTTTTATGTCTTCTATGGATTACAGTTTGCTATCGTTCCTGTGTTGGATATTCATTGGGAAATTAACTTTGTTCGTTCCATTCGATATCAGAGTCTCATTGTTTGATCCCACTCTTGCCCATCATTTTTTAGACTTTGTCTAACTTGGCTTTTGGCCATCATTTCCAGAGCTTCTTTGAAGTCAAGGTCTTTGACCACATCTAGGATTCTGGCCATTTTCAAAATCAAATCTTTATTGAAAAAACAACTACCACATTGCAAGGAAAACCAAAAGAATTAGAATAGTATTGTCTCAATAGATATAAAAAGAAAATTATCTCGTACTGTTCGCATACAATTACTCAATCATGAAGCTGTAGTCACTGCAGAAAGACTGTAGAACTTCCAAACCGTGGATTAAAAACCTACAGCCGTCATTTTTTGGATTAAAGGAAAACAAGCCGCTATCATCCACTCAGGCCAACTTACCATAAATTCATCGATGGAACCATGTAGAAGACATTGCAGCAAAAGAGTGCGCCACGAAGAAGGATATTAGGTTTAGGCAGAGCAAGATACCAAGACATCACTCCACAGTTTTTATCTATATCGAATAAGTCGCCATAACTAGATTTTGTGGGAAACCATTCACAACTCGTGGAGATATTGAATGTCTATTGTATCTTTGAGTCACCATTTCACTACAATCCCGATCGCCCACATCAAATCGATCCACATTGAAACTCATTCATGCCACCACCGCTACATGGTCTTTTTATGCTTTGGAATCGGTGGTTCGAGTCATCACGAGTAGCAAGATATTGAAGTGTAAAAATAGGCAGATCCAACCAACATTGTAAACAATCCCATCGCTATCTAGAAGACGTGACCTTTGACTTTGGTAAACCCACTTTTTAAGGTCGACTTCATTAATAATCAAGGTATTTTAAGTAAAAAATACTTTACTCCTCGATACAATCGATATCAAGTCGATGAGCAAATACAGGTGGAACGTGTGTGTGTGTGTGTGTGTGTGTGTGTGTGTGTATATATTAGTTATGTTCCTTAAAGTACATAAGTACATTTTAGTGGAAAAAGATGAAATCAAAAGGACAAAAAAGGTAAGTTCTTAAGTGTACTTAAAATGGGGTACTTTAAAAATAATACCTAAATTACTATAAAGGGGTTATTAAGTAAACCATAAGTTCCATTTTAAAGTTAAAAAAGGGACAAGAAAAAAATGGATTGTAATAAGGAGGGCAGATTTTATTATAAAGGCCTTTCAATACTATCACTTACAATAATAAAAGTCCAAGGTACTATTCAGGGAAAACACATTAGCATTCATCTTTGTCTAAACGAGAAGGAAAATTACATTAATATCAATTTGGTGAATCAATTATTAATTCCAGAACCTAGTATAATCAAAAAGAAAAACATTTTTTGGCGATGGATATGAAATTAAGGACTTAAAAGTAAACATGGGAGATTATAAATTAATATCCCAATTCAATGTTACCACTGTCTAAAAAAGGCGTTAAGATACTTCTGGGTTCTTCGTGGACGGAATCTTTAGGAACCTCCATGTTAAACTGTCATGTCCCAAAAATTTGCATTAGGTCACAATGGCCTAAGCCCCTTGGCCATACTCATGATAGTTTGTCAAATTGATGCTAAGGGTCAAATAATTGCCAAGAATGAAGTCCAAGTTAGTAATAATGTGAAATTAAATCCAAATGGACAAGGTGGGTCACATTAAGAGAAATTCCCAATTCAAAGTTTGTAATATATCCATCCAAATGAACTGTCATGGAGGAAAATTACTAGTTCCCTAGGTGGGGGGTGGAAGCTTTGGGATTTGCAATAAGGGGGCTAATAAATGATGTTTGGACATTAGAATGGCATAAATATTTAATAAAGGAGCTAAATAAATAAATACAAGGGAAAATCAAAGTGGCAATTGATCATGAAGACACATGGAGGATGTGGGACCCACACAAGCTAGATTTTCTATGCCACATGGCATCCTCCTCTTGTCATTTCAAATCCATAAGAAGCCCAACGTTCTTGGGATGAGTTGGAAGGTCAATATACTTGGCATGACTCAATTAAGGTCGAATTGGAGTGGAAGAGTAACTCCCATGGAAGAGAAAGAGGCATTTTGGAGCTAGTGGGACACTTGGACTAGATTCCCTAGCTCTATGACAACAATGATGAAGATGCTATGGCACCTATGACACAAATCAGACCTGAATGCTGACATCTGACATATATGACATGTCGGGGCTAAAAATAGCCTCCAAGAGGGCGCTCAAGGGAGTTAGGGAAGCCAGAGAGACACCTATTCGAATTTGGTGGAGGAGGCTAGAATTGGAGGGACAAGTGGCACACATTGGAATCTCTTCCCAACTTGAGTTGGCATGAATCTCTTGGAAGGAATTCGACCCATGGAGGACCTTAGAAGTTTATAAAAGACAATAACAAAGAAGGATAGTAGCTTTTGATCATTTTACATTTTGCATTTGGAGAGGAGAGCTAGTGGAGTGTTACTCTACTTGCCTTAGCACCAATTTCGAGGGTGAAAGATTCCCATCCTAATTGGCAACTAGAGAGGCCATTCAGACCTTTCATTTGGAGCTACAATGCAGTCTTTTGCTACAGGTTGAAGCTACAAGGCAGTTCATGGTCACATCTCTTTCAGCTTGCTTCTACAACCATTCTTCTATTCCTTGGTATATTCTTGCTCCTTAAGGAGAGGCGCACTTGTTGAGGTGATGAACTCTTTGGGATAGCTCTTGAGGCCCCATATCTTTGTAATCTGATATATATACTCTGTTTCTACTGCTCATAAGACTTTCAGGTCGAAACTCAAAGTGATTTGATGTAAAAATGCTAAACTATGAACAAATGGTGTCATTTCCCCAATACCTTGTTATTTTCGCTTGAAGTGGTATCAAATTCGAATGGTTCAGTCAATGTCTGATGTATTAATGTTGTATGGAGTGCCATTAATATGCTGAAGAAGTTTCATATTTATTATACAAGCATTTGGAGCAATATTCTTAAGTTTCATAACGATTTGTGAAGATTTACTATCATTTCCCCCCTATGTTGAAACTAGTCTTTTTGTATCTAATTTAAGAGGGTTGTAGTAGACTTAATAAACTGAATGGTGATACATATGAGACTATATTGATGTCCCCTAGATATCCCCTACCTCTGTTCAGAAATTCGAGAGGGTCCAATAGCATTTGGAGAGCCATTTCCAACATCTACCCCATAGGGAATTGAACCACTAATTGCTAGTCAAATTCCCTACATTGGCCAAAATTCAAAGGAGAGTTGCAGAAACCTTTTGAAGACTCTAAAGCATCCATGAACCTCATAATCATGTCCTAATACCATCCATATACCTTCTGTAACAATTTGGAAGCATTTGGAGCTATTTGGAGATCAAAAAACCAATACTAGTTAAGAGAAATTGCTACTCAAATCCCCTACCTTGGCCAGAATCCTATGGAGAGTTGCAGAAGCCTTTTGAAGACTCTAAAGCATCCATGAACCTCATAATAATGTCCTAATACTATCCATATACCTTATGTGACAAGTTGGGAGCATTTGGAGATCAAGAAACCGATACTAGTCAAGGGTCGAACTAGTGGAAAAATTGAAAATTTCATCATTTTAATAAATTTCTAAAAAGGGACATTACATAAACATGAAGAAGATTGTTTCGTCCTTCTACTATAAAAAGAAAATGATAACATTGCAAGATGTTAGCATGAAGTCAGATTTGGAATCTCCTTCATCGGAATACCTTAAAGATATCTCAAAAATGATCTTACAAGACAATCAAAAGTCAATACAAAAGAGGGGGAAAGAAGAGGAAAAGGTCATCATTGATAAAGACAAAGAAATTGCTTGCCTTCAGAATCATTGTCAAAACTTGATCGCACAGATTAAGAAGTTAAAAAATGACAAAAAGTCACTACAGAACAAGTTAGAGCAACTCACTAAGAAAGAAGCATTGATAAATAACGAAACAATGACCAAACCAATGGAACTAGAGGAGTCTTCTAACAAAAAAAAACGTCGTGGACAAAAGAACGAATACAGATCCAAACAACATCACAACTCTTAAAGATGCAAATCCAACTGAAGTAAGGACATCTTCAAATGTCAAAGTACAAATGATAGGAAATCCAAGTGCACTCACCAATAAAGATTCATTGATCTGCAAAGCAGTTCGGGCACATTAAGAGGACTTAAGACCAAAGGTGAATCGGGAAAACTCTACAAGTATGAGGAATAATCATGCTACAAAGACACCCTATTGGCATCCCAATCACAAAAGTTGATGCTTTAACCAATCAATATATCAACATCATTCCGAATAGAAAAAAATGACAAAGAATTAAAATACCAATACAATTGGGTCTCAAGGTACAAGTAATCTTCAAAATCATAATACATCAAGTTCTTTCCAAGAAGCTTATAATTGCATATTGCACAGAAGATCAGATTGGGGTGGTCTAATTCATTTATAGTAAATCAATTATGTTTTACACTTCACAAATCATATCATCTAGTACCATCAACTGTCACAACTGCGAGAGCAAAAGATCATGAGAACACAGTATGAGCCAAACAAGCAAGAAGGTCTTTCCATGAATATGCTTTGAGGACAAACCATTTATAACGGGGCAGGCAATGTAATGAACATAATATATATGTAAACAGTAAAATAATAATATTTATCTAAGGGTCATAACCCTTCATGAATAGTAACCAAGGTGCCCCTTTGGGGTTTAGGGAATATATATACAAGCCCTCTCATTGTAATCTCTTATCATCTCATCTCTATTCAATATATGTTTTATTTGTCTTCTATGTATTATTGTGTGCTATCATTCCTATGTTGGATATTAGTTGGCAAATGAACTTTGTACATTCCACATGGAAGTTGGTGGACCCTCCATTTCAAACCAAACCAATCGACTGGAAGTGGGTTTACAAAAACAAGTACAAATCAAATGGCTCATGCGGTGAACGAATCCGTTCACTAAGTTAATAGTCGAATCCGACTCTCATATTGAATAATAGATAAGAATAATACATTTGATTGATATAAAGATGATGTCTTTTACAAGATAGACTTTCCTGTATTTATAATTGTTTAAAGGGTGTCTAATGCAACTCTTCATAAAGAGTTACACCATTTCACTAATTAATTACATTATTATATTATTCTTGTTTGTTGTTATTATTATTATTATTATTATTATTATTATTATTATTATTATATATGTTGATGTTTATTCTATTATTATTTTATTCATAGCATTGCCTCTCTCTTAGAAAGGCTTTGTCCTCAAAGCCTTATAACATTGTCGCACCGTTCCTTATGAGGTCGTAGCTGACGAAACATGTCGGTACGAACTTCTAAGTGTAGAGCATAACTTCCGATATGTGGATGGGTCAATCCATCCCAAATTGATTTGTTGCTGACTATTGGGACCCCATTGATCTATCGTTAAGAGCTTTGATCACATTAGTACCATCGTCTTTCGACATTTCCCACTTTTCAGAATATCGATTTTTATGGTTGGGGTGTCGATAGGGAATTTTTACAATGTCATTTTCTTTTACGAGTGTCGTCTTTTGAGCATTGATCTGAGTTGGGACTTTTATTTTCGTCTCTTGAGGTTTTAAGGTTTCATTCTGCATCTTTTCCAACTTGTTTCCTAACTACCTGTTATCATTTTGAAACTTCTTAATCAATTCGACTTGCAATTTTCTGTCATCTTCAGATGTCTTAAGTTGTTCCTTAAGATCTTCATTATGACTTCTGATACAACTATTTTCTTCCTGCTTGTCTAGAAGTTTCCCTTCAATGTCGTCCATAGATTGTTCTATCTTCCGGCTATTTTTCAACTTCTTAATTTTTGTGACTAGTATCTTGTTATGACTTCTTAGTCTAAAAATTTCTTCAACATTGTTGGATAATGCTTTATTATTCTCCGCGATCTCTGACTTATGTGTCTTTTTAGAGTCGTCATTTTGTTGTTGAAGAACTTTTATCTGTTGTCGACACTGGCTGACCTCTGATTCTTGACTTTCTAATTTATGTCGTAACTGCATTAGTTCTTCATCTTTGTCGCTAACGATTTTGTTCAAGCGTATTATTTCTGCTTCGTAATTATTTATTTCCTTCTTTATATCTTGATTTCCTAACCTCTGATTGAATTTATTTTCGGCTTTTAATTTATCAATTTGCGCATTCAATTTTTCTATACGCCTTTCCTGGTCAGAGATTTTTATTTCATTGTCCCTTTCTTGTAATTCAATTCTTATTTTTGAACTGTTATTTAAGTCGCGCAATTCTTCATTGTCTTTTAGATAACGTTTTAACGCGGCTTCTAATTTTTCTCGCAAATCGGCTTCCATGGTTTCTAAATTCTTCGACGGTGGGATGATTTCCTTTGATTTCTTTGGTGATAACCGATCTTCAAATTTTATTTTATTTTTTTAACAATAATTGCTTTGCCCTTATAATAATTATTATTATTATTTAAATGTAATAATAATATTATTTTAATATTATATATTTCCCAAACAATTGTAATATTTTACAATTATGGACCAATATTAATTAATCTCCACGTTGGTTAACCTTTTGCTTTAGATTAATTTCTTTGTGGATTGTGTGTAGATTAGGTGGTTGGGAAGAATGATTGTTACCTTCCCCACCCAAGTTCAAATCTCACTTTTGGTTTGTTCTTAGGGAATAAAACCAAACCCACTTCTCACAAACCCACGTGCACCTTAAAACCATGTGCGGTTTCACTTCTTACTTTTACTTTTTACTTTTACTCACTTCTAAACTTTACTTTTACTTTTTTTTTCCTTTTCACTTCTTCTCACTTGTTTTTTTATTTATTTCTATATTCTATTTTCTTCTTGTTTACTTGTCTTTCTTTTCTTCTTTTTATTTTCTTTTACTTTTTCCTTTTTATTTTCTTTTACTTTTTCTTTTTTATTTCTTTCTCTTTTTTTTCTTTTTTACTTCTTTGGGCCACGGGCCTGGTTTTGGACAAGATCCTAGATTGGTGGCTACAAGCCTCGTTCTGATACCAAATGCGGTGAACGAATCCGTTCACTAAGTTAATAGTCGAATCCGACTCTCATATTGAATAATAGATAAGAATAATACATTTGATTGATATAAAGATGATGTCTTTTACAAGATAGACTTTCATGTATTTATAATTGTTTAAAGGGTGTCTAATGCAACTCTTCATAAAGAGTTACACCATTTCACTAATTAATTATATTATTATATTATTCTTGTTTGTTGTTATTATTATTATTATTATTATTATATATATATATATATATATATATATATGTTGATGTTTATTCTATTATTATTTTATTCATAGCAGCTCACTTGAAAAGCATAAGGCAAGACTTGTAGCAAAGGTTTTCCACAAAAATGGGCTACCATTCGTACTCTATTGGTTTTGGCTACACAAAACGGGTGGAGAGTTCATCAAATGGATGTGAAGACTACATTTTTGAATGGAAACTGAAAGAGAATGTCGTCATGTCTCAGACGGAAGGTTTTGTTGTGAAAGGACAAAAACATAAGGTATACAAGCTCATCAAATCTTTGTATGGTCAGAGTTTGGGTGATGAAAAGATTTCTGAATTAAGATCAGCATATAAACGGACAGAATGATTTATAGTATGACACGTGAGTCCGTGACAGCCATTCAGTATTTCAGATTTGGTATAGGGCCGTTTATGGGTTAAACAGTCTCTTGGTAACAGGTAGCGAGGTTTATGGAGAGCCTTCTGCCTCTGCTAGGCAATCCTCACAAGGAAGAATTGGAAAGGTTAAAATAGACATTGAGGGCGAGAAAAGTGTCTGCAGAGAGCTACAGCTCAGGTCAATACAAGACAGCAAACTGAGAGGAAATTCAAAAATGCTTTAAAACAGGATGTGGAGTGCATTACCCCTCAGAATGCCAATGTATTTTGAGATAAAAGCAGACAGATATTTTATTGTGTTATGTTTTGATCTAAAGAGGAACCTATCTGCTGAAGCTTATCAATACTTTGTTGATTATGATCAAGAGGATAGACAGTACTGTGTGAAGATTAAAATGGGGATCGGTTTGGAGCTAAGTTGCACGAAACGTGGAAACGTGTACAAGTTTCAGAAACGGGAACGCTTGGAAGCGTGACCCCCCCAAAATGGGTACGTTGGGGGAAACACGATATATATATATATATATATATATATATATATATATATATATATATAGTTTTTTTGAATAACACATTATCTCAAAATAAAATAAGAATGAGAAGTTATTTTGTAGGCAAGTTTAGAAACAATTTCGAGGTAAATTTGTTTTCATTTTCCATAAACTAGGGTTTTTTTAGATTTCCTATGGGTCCCAAGTTGTTCATGGACCCTTGGAGGCTTCCCAGAAGTTTCCAAGAAGTTTCCCAGAAGTTTCCGAGTTTCCGTGAGTTTCCGGTACCGGTACGTGGGCATTTTAGGAGTTTTGTGCAACATAGGTTTGGAGTAATTCTATGCTACTATGTAGAAGTGCTCTGGATGACACATTGGATCTGCCTAGCAAGAGAGTGAATGCAATTTGAAAAACAATGACAGAAACATTGATTAGGGGCATATGTAAAATTGCTGGTGTCCTACATCAGCAACAAGTAATAGGTTGAGTTTGCAGGGGCATAATTTGGGTGGTTGACAGACTTCTTTCCACCTTTCTGAGGTTTAAAGTTGACATATACATGCGAAACTCCATGGATTGATGTGTTCAACTATGAATATGGCCACACTTAAAGAGCTTACCATTACCAGCTTCCTGTATCATCATAATGCAAGGAATTAATCGCCAGGTAGAAGATAAATGCTGAAGGGAATTGACTCGGATCTACTTCTCGATGGCAGACTGAATTAAGTTTGTAACGGCAATGGAAGAAGCCCAAGGAAATGCTATTTTCATTCTGTCGTTGGCTTGGACCACAATGCCTGGATTATATCTCCTATGTCAATTTGTATAGATCTATATTGCAGTTATGAACATGCTTTCAAAACTGACATAGAAAATGGTGAATCTGATCCAGTGCTATAAGAAGCCAATCTGTTTGATGGGACTGATCACATGGGTTTCAACATGTCAAAAGTAAAATAATTCAGGATTATTTTGGTACTTGTCAAATTTCAATTTTTGAGGGACCCCTAAAACATTCACAACAACAACAGCAAGGATCTTAAATGGGAGATTCAGCCTTTGGACCATTGTCCTGGCTCAGCCTGCCTTTTTAAAAATGCACATCAGAGTAAGAATACAGCTCAAGATAATGGACTTGGGGTAGTATTCTTTGCTAAAAACAGAATCTCAGTTTATATGCCAGGTTTGCTTATGTGGAGCTAATTTTTGAACAAAGGGTAAAGGATAGTAAATCTAAACAAACTTACATTTTCAAGTGGCCAACCACCTGCACAAGATCTCCTACTAGATTGGAGTTAGATTTGGCCTAAGGATCCAGCAAACAGGTTTTACATATGGTAACTGCATGATTTGCCACAAGGAAAAATCAATCATGCATCTATTGTGGAGCTGAACAGTAGTCCAGACACTGAACTTTCTAGGATTAGAAGCTTGGAATGAGCTTTTTCAGAGCAGAAGTCAAGTTCTGTCAAAATATGGTTTCAACACAAGTTTTTGAGGATGTCGATGAACTGTACAAAACCTGTAACCAATACATCTCAGCAATAACCAATGCAGAACACTCTTATCAGCCATGAGGATAAACCAGTCATAAAAGCATATCTTTGCAACCTCACTCTCAATCTATTGGCAAAGAAGTCTCTAAACAGGCAGGATCTGTACTCTCTGGTCATTGCTTGTACATTGACATGGATGTGTCAAGAGAATTGCATAAAAAGGTAGTTGAGGTAGCAAAGGGAAACGGCACAACCTTTGTGGATCATTGGTTTTCTTACTTGCAATAAAACACATATTGTATGTGAAGGAAAATCAGTTCAAAATACATAGACTATGCCACAAATTTAGTAATACCCTTGTGGGTATTAAAAACGGCAAGGAAAATATGTCAAAACAAAGGTCTGTCAATAGGGTCTATCCAGCCAGAGTGCATTCGGTTTTGAAGAGAATAAAGCACAAACTGAGATGTAAACTGATCTCTTGGTTGAGTTGGGCATGCATTTGATGACCCAGAACAACTGCAAATCAACAGCACGTACACCCTGGGAGTCATATGCTGTTTTATAGAGGCACACATGGTCATTTCTATCTTGAGTGTTTACATCAGAAAGGCAAAAAGAATTGGCAGGGGCGCATTTAAAAAAGAAAAAGAAGGGTTCATTTGGGAAAAGTTAGGTGAACACATGCACAGATCAGCTAATGGGGGTGCACTTGAGTCTTAACCGTGCATAGAGTTTAGTTAAGAACGTTGCATGCAACCCTGTTCCCGAAGCATAGGGAGTTAACCACCAGTTAAGATGGCGAACCGGCATGAGAAATAGTCTCGATTGAGTGACCTCCTGCATGCAAGACATAAATTCAGTTTGCGGACGCAATGGTTTCAGTTGAATGGGGGTGCACCTAACTCATGCATGCAAGACAAGTAAACCTCAGTTTGAGGGGGCGCTGCATGAAGGAAAGTTTCAGTTAAGTGGGGCGTTTTACTCATGCATGATAGAGAAGTGAACTGCAGATAGGAAGCACACTGCTCATGCATATCAGGCAGAGCTGTTCAATAGAGGCGCACCTTGCCAAATGTGTTAGTTAGGAGGCGCACTAAGCATTCACGCAATGGTAACTCAATCAAGGGCGGGCAGATTAGGGTTGGAGATTTATATATTCATGACGGGGCAAAGAGAAGAGGTTAGACATTCTTTTGGGGAGCACTATAGACCACAGCAGAGTCCTCTTCTTCCACCATTCTTTGACCACCACCTGCATTTACTGGGGAGGAGATTGTTGGCAGCCTGTTGCACATCAACCATTATGGTGCAAACAATCTCTTGGTAACAGACAATAAGATTCAATTATGCTTTGTCTTAGCCCTTTGTTTCATGGATGCTAATAACTAAATCTATGGTAAAAGCTAGTGGTTCCTTGCTTATGTTTTGATTTTATTTCAATCACTCATATATGCATTTTTTCATTCTTCCATTTTGTTTTTCTGATTACAGATCCTCTATAAAATTGTCTTTACCTTTCTAAACTCGATATTCATGATTTACCCTCTTCTAAGCTGTTTAGGACAGCCAGAAGGGAGACATTAGTATGCTGTTTTTCTTTAATATTTCTATCAGATTTAGCAGATCAGTTTTGCAGTATGCGGCATCAAGGACACCGCCCTTGGATTGGAAAAGCACCAGTCCGAAACGGAGAGCCACCGAGCTGTGACAAGGCTAGGGGGCCTATACTTATTGGGCAGATCTGTGGGTGCAGATCCACGTGATAACACTCCCGGAAGAAGTACAATGGGCAGTTGTTGAACAGGTTTTGGCATGGCAGCGTGTAACCCTCTCTCTAATTCAATGGAGCATAGTTTGAAGCTCACATCAAAAAAAGGAAATCAATTTGAGGATGCAACCAAATACAGACAGCTTATGGGCAGTCTTACCCACCTTACCATCACCAGACCAGATATTTCATTTGCTGTTGGGATCCTTTCCAGGTTCATGCAGAAACCCTGTGAAGGAAATTGGTCTGCTGCAAATAGAGTTCTAAGATACTTGAAGGGGACTGAAGACATTGGACTCAAATATTTTAAGTTGGATGACTTCAAACTGATTGGATATTCTCACTCAAACTTTGATGGTAATAAATAGAATGGAGTGTCTACTTCAGGCTTCCTCGTGAGTCTAGGATCAGCAGCTGTCTCCTGGAAATCACGCAAACAGTCCATTCTTGTTCATACCCTTAACTCTCAATGAAAAAACCTTCATAGTTCTAGGAAATCCTTTCAGTGCATTTGTACAAGTTCCACATTTAATAATTCAAAATAAGAAGTCTACCTCCAATAAATTCTACCTAGAAATGAACTCAGATAAAACAATTCCAAAAAAATGCATCACTCTTAAGGTCTATGATTTCTTATGGGTTTAAATATTAATAGTTCAAAACAAGACTCTACTTTTGATATTCTACCTAGAAATGAACTTGGATAAAACAATTCCATAATGGATCATTCTAGGGATCTATAATTCATAGTTTTAAAAATCGGCCAAACCGGTTTCGGAATCGGCTGATCTACCGATTTGATAAGGAACCGAATCAACTCGGTCTGCAAATCGGTTCGGTACCGAACCGGCCGATCTGGACACTGAATTGGCCGGTTCGGTACCGAACCGGTCTAATCGGCCAAGTTATGTAAAAAATCGGCCGATTTGTCTGGAATTTTGTGTGGGTGCCCACGGACTCAAAAAAACAATGCAATATCCCCATGGTGCAATAGTACTTGGTGATATTAATGGTAATGTTAAATTCTCCTTATCTTTTATTTTCCATCCTTTTCCTTATCTTTTATTTTCCATCCTTTTACTTAAATTTTTACTCCTTATCTTTTATTTTCCATCCTTTTACTTAAATTTTTAACATTAGCATTAATTGTTTCAGGATGTTTGAGAGTGGTTCCAATCTCATCGGACTTCATATGCAGAAAGTAGATTTTTAGATCCCATTCAAAATTCAGCAGACTTAATAGTTTTCAGGATTTTAGGATTGCAAGGTTTCCACCACATTCTTTCATGTATGAGGGTATGGAATTGACATTTAACCAAGCACATCAACCCCTATATGTCACTTGATGTTGGTGGTGTTGATTGTTGAATTCCTCTGCCATGACCTTCATAAAAATGTACTCTTCACTCATGCAAAATCACTTATTAAGCATGTGAAGCATTTTCTACGTTATTTTAGCGATTGGATTAGGAAGTTTCATCAAAATTGGAGCGTGTTGAGCCGTTGACTAATGTCCTTGGAGGATCAACTTTGAAATTCGAGTTAGAGGCAAGGGCTAGAGCCTAGAGGAGGGAGGCATAGGGTGCTATTGATGAATACGATCCCAAAATAGGCAATGATGAATAGGATCCCAATATAGGGACTTCCTCATTTCCAAAAATTTTGGGGGTCACGTTTCTCCTGTTTCGAAGTTTCCTCGTTTCGTCCTCATTTCCCTGTTTCATGCAACTTAGGTTGAAGCTGTTCATACCCTAGTACAACAATTTTGAAGCAAACATGTGCCTGTTATGACCTTTGCAGCAGTAAAAAGTCATGAAAATCACCTTAAAGGATTAAAATAAATTGTGGGCAGTACTGTGGATGAAAGCAGCCCTAAACAACAAGTATAAGGTGCTCTTTGGCCTTCAAACAACAGGTCTGGATCATAACAACAGTCCTAAAATCTTGAAAATGTTGTTTTTCTTTAAATTTAAATATTTTATGTATTTTTGAGTAAACAGATTCATTAAATTCAAATCGGCCGATTTATGACCGATTCATTACAGATTCCGATTCCGATTTCAAGTTGACCCTTAACCGATTTCAAGTCCGATTTCGATTTTTCAAACATTGCTATAATTGCTTATGGGTTCAAATAGTAGATGGTAGATATAATTACATATGTTACGAGTATAGACTTCTCAACAAAACTTTCCCTTAAAAGAAATTTCGAGAAGAACAATCTCAACGAAAATGATTTTTCCAAGACCAGCAAATTAGAAGAGAAGAAAAATGATCCATAGAAAAAATAGCAAGAACTAATCAAGTTGATGAATAACCCTTTTCAAGTGTTAGGTATTAACCTATAAGATATGCTTAATCTAGATGAAAAGGGTGTAGGGTATTGTTAAAGAAAATTTGGTCTGGAAGGTAGGGAGGGGAAACCAAGTGACGCAAGCAATGGATTTTATACCGAGGTGTGGGAATGGAGTTTAACTTTCGAATGATGTTCTAGAACACTTGAATAAGATAAGATAAGATAGATAATTGTATTAATGTCCATTGAATGATCAGAAAAGTAGGTCAATGGAACTAGAGGATACATCTAGTAAGAGTACAATGTGGAAGCACAAAAGAAACTCCTAGAAAATGTTAAAAGCAAGATAAAGAAAGATACATGAAGTAAAAGTACCGCCTAGATAAGTATCTGACTAAACTAATCACTAGGTCTAGCAAAATCCAAAAGAAAAAATGTATAATAATATCATAGATTCATAGGTGCTATAGCACAAAGTCCCAAACTAAAGTGGACAACTCGATACCAATCAATAAGAAGAGAGAGAGAAAAAGATCCGAAAACTAAGATGAGGCTAGTGATGTCGAAGTCTCCTAGGTCTGATGATCGAGGGTGATGGGAGCGACTAAAGCACTAACTCATTGTCGGAGTCCTCAAATACCATAGTGGGAACCATCTGTACAACCATTGGGGGATGTAGAAGCAAGGAGGCGAACTCCTACCATCTGAGGTAAAAGGAAGAAGCTCTAAACAGATCTATGGTTGCTCGTTTGGGGCTGGGAGGCATTCTGACGAGCGAGGGGTGCCCTGTTCTAAATCCATCCGAAGTTTATCCCTCTGCCATTATGAGGATGTGTGATCGAATGTATGGTCTGACACCTCCGAACCAATCTCAACGATATATGTCGATCTCCCAAGGGGGAAGACTAAGGGGAAACCCAAGGTTACACCACTATACTATCTGAAGTACTTTGGAACTATGCTTGACGCTTGTTGTTCCGGCCTGACAAATCAATATGAAAGTATGAGGCGATCCTCCTAGTCGTCCCAAGGTGGGGCGAGGTGTATAACAGCTGAGATCTGTAACTAAATATCTCCCTAATGAAGAGGGCTAGGCATCTCTGGTCTTGATACCATAAAAAAGTAGAGAGGGAGCTCCCTGAGCCCCTATATAGGCAACAGTAACGACCTCTAATCTCATAGTATAAGGAGCACCTAAATATGAGATGCATCTTTGTCTCTGGCTCCAGTCTGTGGCACACCTCACAAATCCTATCAAATCAGTAGATATGGTGATCCGTCTCTACACGAAGTTGATGAGAGTCGACTCGAGTCTGTACGTGTATGGGAGGAGGATAATGATACCATCCTGCAACTCCAAAAAGTGCTCTATGTAGAAAGACATCTTCGGGCCTAGGCTCGTTGAAGGTGAGGTCTAAGTGTCATGAATGTACAATCTATATATGTCCTCTCTAATGCCCTAGTTTAGTATTTGTTTAGTCGGCATGAGATGGTTTGGCACATCTAAGGAGTACCTAAAGGGGGGAAGATGCTCTGAGGAGATGGTCATCGACTGGAGAAGCTAAGACGCCTCCGCAAACCAACCTTGTGCCCAACTTGTGGGGCTATCCAAGGCAAGGGCCTTGTTATCACACCATAGTAGCAGGGCTACTATTCTTGTACAGCAGATATCTGCACATTCCAGAGCCTACATTATTCCAGAGCATGGCTATATATTTTGGATCACTCATGATCAGAGCAGTGCATTATTCAGATTTATGTATGACCTTGTGTCAAGGCTGAGCCTTGATAGTTCAGATTTGATGACTGATGTGACCACTTATCCCATTACAGTTTCAGTTCAGTGCCTAGAGATGTATTACAGCAGTGTTTCAGATGATGCATGATGATTATTATTATGATGATGTTGTATGATCTATGGATATGTTCTCACTGACTGTGGATTATTATCTTGTTGATTTAGTCATGATCATAGCATGTGCTTGGTATATTATTCCTGATGTGGCAAACTATTTAAAAGGAACTGTAAATCATAAAATAGACAATTGCTTGCACTATTAGGTCATTTAACAAAACTTACTGGTTTTGCACCTTACATAGACATGGTCTTTCCCCGACACCAGTTGTCTGCTAGTGTAGGCTCCATATTCACTTGACTCCATCCATACATGACCTTCCTGTTTGACTTTAAACCCTGACTTGTCTCATTTGACTTTTTGATACCGAGGACTTCCCCATTTTTCTACCTCTGTGTTTGGACCGCATCCCTGTTTATTCAGTGTCTCGGCTCTGAGTTGGTGACAGAACTTGCCTTTGGTGAGTTGGATTGTAGGCCTAAATCTTTCTGGTCGGTTGTCCCGATGTTTGGCATTGGCTCGAACTCCCCCTAGTCGCTTGAGATGTTGTTGGCTAAAACTGAAAGCTCATGTTCTACCTGTGGAAACTTAATAAATTCGCCCATGGAAACAAAAAAAAAGGGGGCAAGAGCAATGAAAAGCTAAAAAAAAAATACTCCTCGAAGAGTATAAGAAAGGTCCAAAAAGCAATGGTTCTTAAAAGCTATATCTAAACAATTGCTGACCTTATAAAAATGTGAAAAACATGCCCTGGATGCAAGCTGCAACTAGTTGTGCTTCTCAGCACATCTGAAATCCGAAGGGTTATGTAGGCCAAAAAGGCCATGGAAATAAAATTGAATGATCCTAATGAACCTGGATCAACTTGATGTAGACATGATGCCTAAGTTGAATAAGCACTCTCTAAACAACTTATCCATTTGTGAGACACAGCCATCCCGCGCGTTCTTTTTGTCCAGCACAGAGTTTGTAGCTTCCCCCTTCTCCCAGTCCAAAGTATTTTTGAGTTAAGTTAGACAAGTCAAACCCTTGGCCCAACCTTGCTCCTAGCCTTCATCCTTCACTAGCAGTTTGACCATGTCCAATGGGTGAGTTTGTCATTTGAACTATTGTGCAAGTAATTTTATATAACAACGGAATATGTTAACTCGATTAATGCCACTGAATGGATTTTATACTTTGAGCTTAGCTGTGGGAATGATTAGAGAAGCATTGTCTTAGTCTACTGATGTGATTTATCCTTGATTATATATTCTTGGGATCCGTGATGATGTGGACCATGTATGGATGATTATTGATGATGATTTATGGGCCCACATGTTTGATGATGATATCATATGATGGACATATGATGCAGATGATGTTTGATCCACTTCAGCAGGTTTATTATTACTTCAGATCAGCAGATTATACATTGTCCATATATGGTGGACCCTACAGCAGGCCCATTAGGGCAACCCAGGGTGTATGAGTACTCATTCCTAGTGGATTTGGGTCTTCTGGATCCATTGAGACACTTATCTTTCAGTTCCGGGCACTTCTGACAGTGATTGTTGCAGTTTTACACTTGTTGACCAGATTGGGGGCTGATTTCCCAGCCTGAGCAGCAGGGGCCCCGAGAGCCCAGTTCACCTAGGGCGCTGATGATGGAGGGGGTGGTCCAGCCACTTGTTATTACCATTTATCCCCCCTTCCGGAGAGCCTGGTGGGCTCAGATGGACAGCGCTAGCACCCTAGGAGGCAGTTTTGGCACTTTCACAGTTCCCGAGGCAGTTAAAAAAATGGAAAAAGTGGTCACTGAGGAAATCGATTTGGGCAATTGAGGCAAGGTTTTGGCATTTGGTCTTCACAGAGGTCTTCCAGGGTGGCATCACTACCTTCCAGTCAGTTTTCACCATGTGGGTATGCCCAGATTGATCACAGGAGGACATTTACTGCTTGACTGTCATGGATTCTGAGGACAGTTTTGATCATTTATATTATATTGGACATATTTTATTATTTTATTGTGCCTTGGGGATGAGCTAGTAAGGATTAATACCTCCTAGCCCCACCATGAGCTTATATTGTCATGTCCTAGTCACCGTGAGGTGGATTTTGGTGCTTATATTTCCTCTAGTGGATGACGTCACCCCCTTTATGTACCTTTTAGTGGGGGCGCTATCATTATATGGGTGATCCATGTGATATATTGTTATGATTTATTATTAGCCATTGATTAGATCTTGAGATCTTTTAAGCTTAGCCACTCATGTAAAAAGTGGTTAGGATTGTACTCTCTCCCCATCCTATTTAAGGAGGGAGCCTCTCATTGTAAAAATCATCTAGAGATTTTTGGCTCTTGGCTCTTGGAATAAAATTTCTATCTTTTGGAGTACATGCTTGGATTGGAGTGAATGTTGGTTGTTTCGATTGTAAATGCTATTGTCCATTGCACTGGAGGATCTATTGTAGCTATCTTGCATATTTGCCATATTTTATTTGCAGGTTAAGAGGGCGATTTTGACAAGTGCGAATTGGTGGGGAGGCTTGCCCTTCAAGCTTGGAAGAAGTCGTTTTGGGTTTGACAGGGAGTAGTTTTGCCTTTGTGTCAACTATTCTATGTTTCTCTCTCTCTTGCTTGTATCTACCTTCAATTTGTTAAACTGATTGATGCTTTGCTCCTTGGCTTGACAGGTTAGAAGGAATCACATGTGGCTTGGAAAAATCGATTTGGCAAGAGGGCTTCAACAATTCTCCATTTGATCTTTGGCAAAGTAATCCTCGTCTCAACTAGCATTCATCTCTTCATCCAGGTATGTTCCAAGAGGTATGATTTTCTCTTCCTTGAATCTTCCATAATTTCTAGATCATAAAAACCCTAATCAAATTAAAACCCTTGTTTTTGGTATTTTTCATATCTACTTAGATCTAGCCTTGTTCTTGAAGAGATATTGAAAACCCACCTCTATAGCATCCACCCCTAGTTGGATCTATAGTTTGGTGGTGATTGGCTAAGAATTGACCCACTTTTCAAGGCAAAAAGCCCTCCTTGACCCAAATCGCACTTCCTAGAGAGAGGCTTGTTTGGTTAGATCTAGCACATGGGTAGGTGAGATCATACTTGATTTGCATTCTAGACACTCGATAACCTAACCCCAGATCCTTACTTTGGTGAAAACTACCTTGTGGACATCTCTCCATGTTTTGAGGGGTTGAAACCCCCTTTTGATCTTCTTGGTACCTTAAAACTCAGATCTACAGAGATCTAGCCCTTGGATTGACTTGATCTTTTGGCCATACATAGATCGGGGTACTAGCATCCCGGATCTACAGTTTGGTGGCCATTGGACTTGATTTGGTCCACCAAACCCACTTTTTGGCCTTCCTTGAGCAAGTCGCACCCCCTTTAAGATTTGAGTTGGTCCACTTCTAGGAGGTGGGTGTTTGAGATTTTCGTGGATTTGGAATGCCCATGCCTTGAAACCTAGGTCTACACCGTCCTTTTGTCATGATCCGCCTTGGGGATTGCATTCCTTGTTTCAAGGGATTGTGGTCCACTTAGGGTAATCACTTAAAAACCTAGATCTAGTAAGATCCAACCATTGGATCTCATTCAACCTACTTGACTTGGCTTCTAGGTGTCCCGATCTACATTTTGACATACTTTGTGACCCCATTAGCCCATCCAACAAGGCACTAGTCCTTCTCCAAGCAAGTCGCACTCCTTGGGATTTGTGTCAAACCCTAGATCTAGTACATGGGTACTCCTAGAACCAACTCAAACTCATAGATCTAGCCTATATCTAACCTATAGTACCAACCTCACACCTAACTTCACCTGGTGGGTCCACCTAGAACCATTTCACACTTCCCAAGAAAACAAGACCCACTTGTGCAAACACATGGTACTATACCTAGTAATCATACCCCATCATGTGGCCTAAACCATACATAGGTTGAAACACTAACTATCCATTACACCACCTTCAACCATTCCTTAACTCTTAGGTCCACTTAGCCTTGCATTGGTTTCCGTAACTCATCATTTACCTACCCTTAGAAACCTTTGTTTGGGTCCAATCAACTGTGATTGGGGTATAGGGTCTCCCCCTTGGTCTAAGCACACTTTGACCTAAAGCGAAGAGTGCCTCGGTTGACGTGACTCCCACATTGCCCTGGGAACCGTGGCATCTCTTGGGTCACCTCTTTAGTTGCCTGTCTCCTCTACCGTCCCGGATGGGATACCTCTAGGGGCAACTACAAGTTGTGTGATAACAGGCCTCTAAGGAGTAAAGTGCAAGGTAAGTGTACCACTCTCTTCCGATGCCAGAGACTCTGAAAGAATTTTTACTTAAATCAAGCAAAAGATGTGGATTCAACCACTATCTAGTCACAAGGGCAAAAAAAACAAAATTCCTTGGATCTAGTAGGGGACAAGGAAACAAGATGGAATCTTCTAGTGACAAAGCTTTGGAAGGGTCATATAAGACTAAATGAGGATTTAGACACATTACCTTAGATCCAAGATAAGTCTTGTGGAAGCTATTCTACTAGACAAAGAAACAAGGCTATGATAGATCATGGAAACCAAGCAAAGGTCTCATGGTGATCTAGGATTTGAAAAATAAAGGCTCCAAAGAAAAAGAGGATATTTTTAGGGTTGGCCCTTCAGAACAAAGTTCTAACTTGGTAAATGTTACAAAAAAGAGGCAAACATGGACCAAATATATGTTATATGTGCAAGGGTGTTAGATATTTTAATGTTTATTTTATCGAAGGAATGTGTATTAAAATAACAATGTCATAAAGTGCAAATAAGTCAAGTTAGCCTCTGCCATTGCTTGGGGGTCCACATATGATATTTATCACAAATTTCATGGGGTTGAAATGTCGATGATGCCTTCGATACTAGACCATGGATGTTCCTAAGATTTCATGCCTTGTATTCTTGTTGGTTGACGAGGTTTTAGATCATACATTTATGATCAAAATGGTGGTGTAGCGGTCTTGGCCTTTGATTACATTTTGTAGTTGGTTCCCATGCTTATAGTAGAGCGAATCGAGCAAAACTAGGCCCTATTTCAAACCCATGGTTCTCCAATGCCCTAGCTTTGTTGGGGGCTTATGATATATGCATGGAAAGCTCTATCCAAGGCCTTTCCAATGGTATTGGTCGCTAATCGTAATTCCTAACGGCATTGGAGAATGGGGTCATCTTTCAAGACATTTTTCACCTTTTTGGAGTTGTTTTCCTCATGTGATGAGTTAGACCCACCCTTTCTCTTTGAGCATTCATGCCCTTCATGGTTTAGATGGCATAATGTCAAAAACGGTATCCAAAACAATTGAACACTCGCCTCTTTTCTCATAGCACGTTTCGAATATTTGTGGATGAAACCATTCGCCTCAACACTTCGTCTTGGGATTGAAGCTTTTCTCATGGATGGGTGATATTCTTAGATCTAGCACATGGATTGATGAGTACGCATAGATATTAGGAGTTGGTTGGTTTCATTTGTTATGAAGTTAACATTGATGGGATCAAAATGGAGGATAGCACCCTATTTGTTTAGCCAACTTGCACAGTTATTCATGTTTTCCTTGAGGAGCATTCATTTAGGAGGGAGTCTATCCTTCATTTATGATGCTAGCTTCTAATTTGGAGAGGTTAGATGCTCATTTATTAGAGTCTGTTGAATATTTGAGAGGATCCATGAGGTTCCACGCCCCGAATCCAAGGTTTTTCATTGTTGTTTTGACCATATCTATTGGTGTGATACACTTGGAGCTTTTGGAGGCCACTTCATTATGTTTTGACTTTTCTATTCCCTCGTCTATGGAGGCACACCTCTCATGCTTTGTTGGGGACTTGTATATGAGGCATTAACAACCTCATATTATGCATATTTTTAGAGTTTGTTAGGGCTTAGTGGAGATTATTCATTGTTTACTCCACCCTATTGCCAACTAAGTTGTACTTGGTTGGATTATCAAGCGAGCGGGCAGAGTTGAACATGATACATGTTCGTTTTTGATGATTTGATATCCAGCTGGCCTTTTTAAGCGGCCCCGGTTTTAACTTTTTTCCACATGTCCATGGCCCTGCGGGGTTTGTAATAAAATGTACTAGCATGGTGTTTTGTAAAAGACTTGGTTCCCTAGGACTTTTTGGCTAAGTCAGGTATTCCAAAGAGTTTTTTCACCTAGTTATTATGTCTTGCATTAGTGCATAACATAATTTTTGGGTTTTTCTCCTGCTCCTCCAAAGCTGGAATGCCTGGGGAGGCTGACGGGCCTTAGGGGGTTGTTAAAATCTATGGGTCAATGTATATGAACATGCTAGGCGTTATTTTTGAGTCATATGGACATGTGCTAAGTCCCCCTACGTTTTTTTTTTTTATTTTCGGCAAGTTTTATTTTTTCCGTAAATTGGGCCATTTTTTAATGGTTCAATTAAGAAATTTGTAGTCGGCCTAGAAGTGGCGTATGGAGGTCTTTTTTCCCTTAGGGGTGCTCGTTTTCTAACTCAAAGCACCCCCCTAAACCCCTAAACCCACTCTTTCTAATGTTTGGGTGATTATTTTTCCACAAAAATCCAAAAAACCCAAAAAAGTCATAAAAAATTGAAAAATTGGCAAAATGACTTTAAGAAAATAAAAAAGTTTTTTAGTAATTAGTGGTCTGATTTCGACCAGCACTATTAGGGGAGAGCTTTGGGCTATTTTGCAAGAGAATTGGCAGCCCAAAATTAGGGGAGTGTGTCCCCACCTTCACATGGGCGCATTCACCTTCACATGGGCGCATTGGGTGTAGTGGGCATGCCCACGTTTCAAGGAAATGGCAGCCTATAATCATGGCTGTCACGTGGGCTAACTAGTAGCTACTACAGCAGCTTATTACAAGGAGTATGCAGCCCCATCCTCTCCTTCATCTATGCCACCACTCCCACTCTTTTTTGGCAAGTGCGCCCTTCCTCACTTGGCCATTTTTTTCTATAAATTAAGGTGCTCTCTCATTTCTTCACTAGTTGGAGGTGGAGCAGAAATTGTACAAGCATTATGCTATTTGCTTAATGAATAAAAGACTTTGGAGGTCCATTGGTGTTGTGCTTTGTGAGTGGTTCCATGATCTCTGTGTATGAGGTGATTTGTGGCAAGAGCAAATATTTGTTCAAGTAATTTTTCAGCCATCAACTAAGCTCACTTGAAGGACTGGTAACAGTTTTGTGAGGATAGCTAATTATTCTTGTTTGATTTAATTAGTTTTCTATTTGTCATTGTGTTAGAGATTTAAAAATGAATATGTATCATTTGCTTATGTGCATGTTATTTTGATTTCTGACCCAATGCATTTCTAGTTGATGGGTGCTTTGTAAGTTTTTTGCTACCTACAGGTTGACAGGTGGATGAAAAGATAGCTTGTTTGCTCTCGTATTTCTCATCTGTGCATGCTTTGGTGGATCTTACCCTCGGTGTCCCACTTCTAAGTTTCAAAGTCTTCAATTTCGGAGAACCATTCTGTTTCCTTCATCCTTCTCAAGCAAAGTTTGAAAAATCAACAAAACTCTCTTGGTCACTTTGGTTTGCATTTCTCAGATCTTGTCTCTCTTTAAATACCTTATGTAGATCTGATTTGTATTTGGATCTTATGTGTTCCCAAAGTCATATCTAAATCTAGATCTAACTTTAGCTTACTACTTCCGAAAGTTAGAATTTTCATGCATACTTTAAATAACTTGAACAAGTAGTGCTTTCTGGTTATAAAAGTTTTATCTAGCTGTTTGAAGAGCTTATAATTTGCAGCCATTAAAAGCTAGGAAAGATCCCAAGTAGACAAGCCCCATAGCTTGTTTTGCTTGGTTACTTTTGGTCATTTTAACTTAGAAGTTTAACTTAGATTTTTCTAGGTTTTTAGCAGGTGTCCCAAATACACTCTTAAAGTGTTTTTGGGCATCCTTTACTGATGTTTGCTTGCTGATTTGCAGCGTGTGACGAACAGGTAGAGAGGAATGCTGGCCAATTTTCGAGGATCCAAGCCATCCGGAGCACCTAGATTTTAAATTTTATGAACCGGTTACTTTTTCTCTCCTATATTGTAAGTCACTAAGTCAATTTAAGACTGGGGCACTTCTTTCGCATTGTAACTAAGGTATCAAACGAGAGCAAGTGGGCTAATCAAGCGCCCACACCCCATCCCCCCAGGGGGGAAAACTGTGTGGACTCAATTTTCGTGGTTTGCAATTTTTTTAGTTTAGATTTCATTTCCGCACTTAATAAAATCAAACTAGGCTTAAAATCAACCTTGTGGGTCCGTTCCACTGGCGGGCCACAAGTTCACTCAAAACATAGTTTTATCATTTTTTTACAAACTCAAAACACCCCCCTTGCTTTCCCGAAGTAGGGTTTCTGTACCAGGGCTTGCTCGAGTACGTGCCTGAAAAGAGACTCCTGGGGTTTAAAAAAGATAAAATTTCGGTTCAATAAAATTTTCTAAAAAATACCAAGGTCTTCTCCCGTATGCTCTGTGGCCGACTTGCAGCACAGTCTGATCCAGTTGGTACACATCAGAAAGGGGGAGATGACTAGTAATAGGATCTAACACTGCCCCGAATAAAAAAACCTTTATGTGAAAATCCGGCACATCGCGAACATTTTGTTGTTGTGGGGAAATTTCTCAGAAGGCTTGGGACAGAACTGAGTAGTGACCTCTTGGAAACTGTTAGGCTTGCCCTCATTGGTATAGCATCTGAACACCTCCTTGAGACTCCGATTCAGCCCAAGCCTGAGAGGGAAGCCACACATCAAAATTCAGGACATGTTCCCCTGTACCTTGCGTATATTGGGAACCCACCTGCCATAATAAAAACACTTTCACGTTAATCTTAAAATACACCAAGAACACTGGCACAACATTTACTTTTCTGCTCATGCATCTATTTCGACTCCATTATAAGGCACTGGTCTATATTGATATTATTTCATATTATTGACAAATGTTGCGAATGAATGATGATAATAGTGAATGGGAGCAAATGATGTATTGATGAATGATTGTTTTGCTTTATATAAGTATATGTTGCTTTTATCTTGGTTATCAAAAAATATTTTTTCTAACTCCTAGATTAGACACCTTAGTTTTGTTTTCATTCTTAGGGTCCACCCCCCTTGGCTTCGCTAGGAAAGCCTAGACGGAGGAGTCGAGTCCCAAGTGACAGCACTTGACTCTGACTTGCCCCCAAGGCCACACCAGCAGCTTGAAGACTTCTGCTGCGTTTTCCCCAAGTGTGGAACCAGGCGGCAACACACCCTAGGCTAAATGTCAGATTTTATTATTATTTTATTCCAAAGTTGACCTCCTCTCCTATATAAGAGAGCCTCTTCCTCATTTGTACTTGCTATCACATCCATAGTAGTCGGGCTACCATGATTGCAGATTAGTTTCCTGTACATTTTTTAGCCAGTCCTTTCCACATTTTTTATGAGATCAGCCTATGATGAGCAGCATTTTGATGATCACTCAAAGATATCAATGGATCCAAAGTTTGCACAGTTATAGTCTCATGCCAAGACTGAGCCCCATGACACCAAGTCGGTGACTCAGATAGCCATTCCTCTATTATCCAAAGCAGATTGATGACAGTGCCCATGTTATATTCAAATGCAGTGCTTTAGTGTGGATCAGGTAGTTCAGATCAGGGACTCAGATCCATGATCCAGCAGGTATATTTTGGTACATGTGAGATGTTGATGTGCTCTTCCTCTTATCTAGGTAGTTTATGGCTGAGTATATTGTGATGGTTGTTGGCTCTATCCTATTTGATGCTTACTTGACATTTAGATTAAAAATGGTTGGTTACTATTAACAGGAGGTTTTGGAATATACTCATTGGTCTTACCCTTACTCCATGAAGTATTGACTTGTTCATTCCCTCATTTTAGGGCCTTTGCTATCCAAGACATCATCAGTCATTCTCTCCGTCCATCCATTATCTTCCAGTTTTGTTTGTCTCGACTCACACCTTAGCTAGCAATCTTGAGGACTTCCCCACCTAGACCTCTATGTTGGATAGATTCCCAATTTGCATCATGTCTCGGCTCTGGATTGTGTGACTTTAGTCACAGTGGTTGTTCTCCTCTAGTCCTCGAAACCAAGTATTCCTACAAACAAGTGTTGCTAAACACTAGAGCATCGGATCTTAAATGTTATATCTAAGGGATGCTTAGTCAGCAGAAAAAGTGTTACTAAACACTAACCATGTATATCTATAATAGCTAGTCAATGGCCAAGGGAAGCGTACTCACCCTTTGTATGGTGTAAGGTCGTTTGCCCCTACAGGGCAATAGGGTGGTCACTCCATCGCACCTATGGATGGTGGCGGGCAATGGAGGTCATACCGAGTCATTATCTGAGGCCCGCCAGGCTATTCAGGGCATCTACTCTTAGAGGTTGGCTAATGAAAATCTATAAAGTGAAATAAAAGTGAAATCTTAAATGAAAAAGTTAACAAATGATAAATTGCTAAAAGGTTGCTTGTCTAGAGTCTATTGGAAGCATTCTCATCATTCTACCCATTTGTGAGACACCTCCTTTGCTTGTGTTATTGTCTATCCAGTATCTGTCTAGGTGGTCTCCCTGGTTCCTACATTCGAAAGATTGCAATGTTGAGGTTGTTGAGTCCTTCCCCCTAGCCTAGCCTTTGTTTTTCCACCTCCACCCATGGTTAGCAAATCGTTCAAGTCAGTAAACGAGTATACACTTGAAAATCCTGTTTTTAGTAGCTGCTTACTTTGATCTAGACTTATCTTATTTAATATTATTTGCATGCTTACGCCAGTTAAACATCACTCTATGCTTTGGACTAGCTAATGATATAATTGAAGGAGCATGTCATAACCATTTGTACTTGTAGCAGCAATTATTCATGTTGTCTGGATCACTATTTTGATCATTCTTGACCTGGTCAACCGCAGACTCCAGGATGAGTTTGGGTAGACAATGTTCAAGATGCATTATTCATGGCCCACATGTGTCCATTAGATGGTTCCATGCCTCAGACAGCAGTTTTAGATGATGGTTTGATGGATTTTTTTATGATTATTATTATTACTTACAGACCATTATTTTTATTATTTCGGGCATAGATGAGCTTACAGAGATATCCTTTAATGGTCACATAGTGTATGAGTACTCATCCCTAGTAGATTTGAGCATTCTGAGCTCATTAGTGCACCCAGTTGTCGGATTCGGGCACTTACAGGTGATGATAATGTTAGATTGCCACTTTTCTACATTTTGCCATGCAGAAATGGCCTGTCCAGCACTTGCATTGAGCTAGCACGTTCTCCTAGGGCGCTACTGAGGGGATGGAGGGTCCAGCCAGTCGTTTTTACCATATTACCCAATCTCCAGACATTTCGATGCAGCCAGATTTGTGTCTGGGACACTTGGCAGTGAGTTATATGCATTTTTGTACTTTCAAAGGTGGTTTTCCGACAGAGAAATGGCTCATTGAGGAAATCGGTTTGGCTTAGTGGGGCAAGGAAATGGCATGAGATTGGTCCGGGATACTTTGATGATGATGTCCACACCTTCTAGCACTTGTTCAGGCATCAGTGGGGTCCACACGTACCAGTGTTCGTCATTTTGGATATTTTATTGTGTTTTTGAGGGGACCACGATTTGGTCTTATGGTCACTTTATGATGTTATATGGTCAAATTACTTGTTATTGTGCCATGGGGTCATGCTAGTGAAGGATATGATTACCGCCTAGCCCCACCATGTGCTTTTATCATGTATCTTAGTCACTTGTCATGTGGTACGTCCCCCTTGGAAAATTTAGTGAGTGTGCCCCCCTCTATTTGTGAGTTGATCCATGTATTGTATTTCCGGCTCATCTTAGCCATTGATTATTATTGTTATATCTTTTAATCTCCACCACTCATTTAAAAAGTGGTTAGGGTTTTGGTCTCTCTCACTCCTATTTAAAGGAGAGACCCCCCTCATTGTAAAGGGACTTTTGGCTCTTGGCTTTTGGAATACAAAGAAATATCTTGGAGAATTCTTGTGATCTTGGGTTGAATGCTTGGCTATCGTGATTGAAACTACTTTTCCATTGCACTGAAGGATCTTGGTAGCTATCTTGCATATTTTGTTCAACTATTTTGATTTGCAGATGAAGGAGGCGATTTGGAGAGGAGCGCATTGGTTGGGGAGGCTCACCCTGCTACCTTCTGTCAGATCTTGGTTTACATAGGGAGTAATTTTGTCTTTGTACCAATTATTCTCTATCTTTTACTTCTAGCTTGCATCTACCTCCATCTTTGTTTGCTAATTGAGTTTTGTTCCTTGGTTTTGCAGAGAGAGGAGGACGCACTTGTGGATCTAGGCAGTTCGTTGGAGCAAGAGAAGTGACCAAGACTTCATTTGATCTTTGCGGGAGTAATCCTCGTCATACCGACATTCATCTTCATCATCCAATTACGCTCACAAGGTACGTATTTCGCTCATTAGCTTACCCATCTGTCAATTTTCTTCAAACCCTTACCTGCAAAATCTTATAAAAATTCCCTAGCTCTTATAACTTGGAATTTGGGCGAATGATTTCTGGGTTTTCCACTTAAGGCCTAGCCCCAAATGGATCCTCAAGGGCGTCATCCTTGGAAGTCTCCATCTACCCTAACCCTCTAGGCACTGATCTCTAACTATTGCGCCCTCTTTGATTTTGCCCTCTTTCTCGGTTGTTTGAGTCTCATGTTTGGCTTGTGAGATTGAACTCTATCAGATCTATCATCAAGCCTTGCTAGGAAGCCCCTATCCTTTCAGATCTACTCCGTGGGACCATTTTCCATCTTTTAAGTACACGTTTCCCAAGGCAACGAGTTTTGATCATTTACCCTAGCATCTTTTACCTAGATTCATCCTTAATCTCAAGTTACTGTAATTGATCTAATTAACCCTTATATCTCATATCCGCTAAGCCTCTACAGTAACTCATTTCCTTAAATCTAGGGTTCATCACTTTTCATCACTGAATATCTTGATCTAGTGTTTGATTTGGATCTCTCTCTCTCAGAGTAGATCAGGGTCTCCCCCTTTGTTATCTGGGGCTTGGATAGTAAAAAGTGAAGAGTGCCTCGATTGGCGTGACAACCAATCCATCTTGGGAATCGAGGCCCTCTTGGGTCACCTCTTTAGTTGCCTAGCACCTCTACCGTCCTGGATAGGATTACCTTAAGAGGCAACTACAAGTTGTGTGATAGCAGTACTCATGGTTGGATTGTGAGGAGTTCTTCCCCCTTGGAGCTTCATGGACATATCTTCCTTGGTGTAAATTGAAGTTAAAGGTATCCTTCTCCGATTATGTGTCGTTATATTGTTCATTGTCCTTCAATTATTGTTAACAAGTTGTAGAATTACTAGACAAGTTAATTAGGGCCATAGACAAAATTGTCTTTTTTGTAAGGGTTGTGAGAGAAAATCTCCTCCAATCCTTTGTTGGCTTATGCAGTGCTTGTATTATTCTTGATTCTATCATCTTTAAGAGTTTTTGCTTTCTAATACTCCATTGAATGAATCACATCCTAGTTACAATGTTTTGAGTTATCACCACATGTTATAGTTACTGATATCGCTGGCCTGAGATTAAAAGCAATTGCAAATATTGTTAATGTTGTTAATGTTGTTGTCTCCACCACTCATTCAAAAAGTGGTTAGGGTTTTGGTCTCTCTCACTCCTATTTAAAGGAGAGACCCCCCTCATTGTAAAGGGAATTTTGGCTCTTGGCTTTTGGAATACAAAGAAATATCTTGGAGAATTCTTGTGATCTTGGGTTGAATGCTTGGCTATGGTGATTGAAACTACCTTTCCATTGCACTGAATGATCTCCGTAGCTATCTTGCATATTTTGTTCCACCATTTCGATTTGCAGGTGAAGGAGGCGAATTGGAGAGGAAAACCCTATCTGTCAGATCTATCATCAAGCCTTGCTAGGAAGCCCCTATCCTTTCAGATCTACTCCTTGGGACCATTTTCTATCTTTTAAGTACATGTTTCCGAAGGCAACGAATTTTGATCATTTACCCTAGCATCTTTTACCTAGATTCATCCTTAATCTCAAGTTACTGTAATTGATCTAATTAACCCTTATATCTTATATCCCCTAAGCCTCTACAGTAACTCATTTCCTTAAATCTAGGGTTCATCACTTTTCATCATTGAATACCTTGATCTGGTGTTTGATTTGGATCTCTCCCTTTGAGAGTAGATCAGGGTCTCCTCCTTTGTTATCTGGGCTTGGATAGTAAAAAGTGAAGAGTGCCTCGATTGGCATGACAACCAATCCATCTTGGGAATCAAGGCCCTCTTGGGTGACCTCTTTAGTTGCCTAGCACCTCTACCGTCCTGGATAGGATTACCTTAAGGGGTAACTACAAGTTGTGTGATAGCAGTACTCATGGTTGGATTGTTAGGAGTTCTTCCCCCTTGGAGCTTCATGGACATATCTTCCTTGGTGTAAATTGAAGTTAAAGGTATCCTTCTCCGATTATGTGTCGTTATATAGCTCATTGTCCTTCAATTATTGTTAACAAGTTGTAGACTTACTAGACAAGTTAATTAGGGCCATAGACAAAATTGTCTTTTTTGTAAGGCTTGTGAGAGAAAATCTCCTCAAATCCTTTAATGGCTTATGCAGTGCTTGTATTATTCTTGATTCTATCATCTTTAAAAGTTTTTGCTTTCTAATACTTCATTGCATGAATCACAATCCTAGTTACAATGTTATAGCCTTGGTGTATTCTCTATTGTCTGGTTCAATGTGGATTGTTCATCCTATTCCGAGCTTGAAATACAAATAGAAATCAATTCTAGGTTTGCATTTGCTATAGTATATGTCATATGAGGAATGAAATAAACACCATAAACCCACACCAAACCAATTACCAAATCAGTCCAAATAGTTCTGGAACATTTCAGTAGCAACATAGCACAAGTAAGAAGTGTTTCACGAAAGTTCTCAACAAGTAAACTTAAACAGTAACAAAAAATCAACTCAATTTTGGTAAGGCTCATTACAGTGGTATCATAGCTTGTGATTCTACCAACCTGTGAGTCACAAGCACTTTTATGAATCCAGAGGACAGTGAACACATCACCTGCAGGAGAAGAAGGCAAAGGGGAGAACCTACAAACATTTTTTTATCCGAGTCTAAGGGGACGATCCAATAGAATCAGAAGAAGAGGAGCAGCTAGAAGAAGAAGAAGAAATGAGGATAGGAATGAACTACTTGGGGGCAGAAGGAATGACAAACAGAGAGGAGCCACCTAAGGGTAGCACCATGAGCATCTTAAATGATCTGGCAAGGGGGCAACAGTAGATGGTGCAGATGATGACTTAGTTTCTTACCACTACTCAAGCCAACAAAAATAATAATGGTAATAATGGGAACCACGCAAAGGGAAGCAACACTAACATTCCAATCCAGACCAACACCCAAGCAACCAGTATAGCAACTCCTCGACCACTCTTTCCAAAGTTCATGGAGGAGCATCCAGTTGGCAATTCGAGGCAACCATTACCAAGTGATAGTTTTAATGACTATCTGAGGGAATATCAAACTCTTGGTGCATAGTTTCAGGCAATGATGTCACTACAAGAGTTTTGTACCATCAAGTACAAGAACAAACATAGAGACTTCAACAAGGGCCAATAGAACTTTGATCTGCAATGGAAGGTTAGGAAGCTGACTTTCCCTTCCTTTGATGGGTCTAAAAAATGTGCGGCTAGACCTGGGTTCAGAAGTTGGATACATATTTCCAACTCAACCCATGAAGGAGGCAAAAGCGATCAAATATGTTGCCTTGCATTTGGAGGGAAAGGCCCATGAGTGGTGGTACCATGGTTCGATCACTCTGGGGCATGTCGCTATTACATCCTATCTAGACTTCACAAAGCGGTTGATGGACAGGTTTGACAGGAAAGACCCAGAGTTGCACTTCAGGGAGCTGGCACAGCTCAAGCAGGAAAGTACTGTGGAGGCCTACAATTCAGAGTTGATTACTGTGGTGACAACTATGTCGACGCTTAGACTCATTATGCTATTCCCTGAGTGATTATCCGAGCAACTGCATGGTTGAGTTAAGGCCTTCAAACCAACGACATTACAAGATGCCAACATTAGAGCCTGAGACATGGAGGACGCAGTCCCAAAGAACAAATTTCAGTCCAAACCTTTCGTCCCTCAAAGAGGCAAGGACAAGAAGCCATTCCAGAAGGAGGGAACCAAGAAGAATTGGTTGGATTATGAGACCCAAAACGAACTGAGAAAGAAAAATTATGCTTCAGTTGCAAAGAACCTTGGGAACTGAGACACGGGTGCATGGGTAAAGGCAAGGTTCACTACATAGAAGTACTCTCAAATAGTGATGAGGAGGAGGACAAGGTGGAAGAAAGGTTCAGGACAGTGAGCAAAGCAGTGGGAATGAGGAGCCGTCACAAGTACAACCACCGCAAGTACCGACCTAGAGTGGAACCATTGCCACCTTATCAAGAATTCCCAGATTCAACACTTTCCGGGTCAGGGGAGTTATACAAGGGCAACGAGTTATGATCTTGATAGATGGTGGGGCCACCAACAATTTCATAGACTCAGCTTTGGTAACCAGGAGAGGTATCCCTAAAGAGGAGTTTGAGGGATTCAGTGTGGAGGTAGCCAGTGGGTGCACATTGCCATGCATGCGGAAGACTCCGCAGTTGAAAGTGACAATCGGGAATTACAGCGTGACTGATGATTTCTACGTGGTTGATTTGGCAGAGACCAATGTAGTTTTGGGTGTCCAGTGGCTTAGTACGTTGGGTATTATTTCGCAGAACTATCAGACCATGGAATTGAGATTCAATGCAACATATGGCAAGAAAATAGTTCTAAGGGGCATGTCCAATGGCGGCACAAGAGTTGTTTTTGCCAAGAGAATGGAAGCACTATTCAGGCATGGGGGTATAGCTTGTCATGTCCCCAAATTTTGCATTGGGTCACAATGGCCTAAGCCACTTGGCCATACTCATGATAGTTTGTCAAATTGGTGCTAAGGGTCAAATAATTGCCAAGAACGATGTCCAAGTTAGTAATAATGTAAAATTAGATCCAAATGGACAAGGTGGGTCACATTAAGAGAAAATTCCCAATTCAAAGTTTGTAATATACCCATCCAAATGAACTATCATGGAGGAAAATTACTAGTTTCCTAAGTTGGGGGTGGAAGCATTAAAAGTTGGAATAAGGGTGCAGTTATCACATATATAGTAGCTGGGCTACCATATTCTTCAGATCAGATTCCAGTCCTTTTTTCAGCTAGTCCTTTACATTGAGATGCTTGAGATGAGCATTTATATCAAGATCACTCCTATTTTATGAGCAGCCAATATATCCTTATGCCGTGACTGAGTCTCAGGAAACTCAGATTTGTTGACCGATGTAGCCATTTTTGCCATACAGAGCAGTGTGCAGTGTCCATATGTGCAGCAGCAATTTCCAGTTGACCGTTGATGATTCAGATGTTTGGTACAGGTATATGATTAGGCAGGTAAGGTATATGATTAGGCAGGTATATGATAGTGTATTGGTTTATTATTGCTTTGTTGGTCATCCTTGTAGCTTGATTCAGCATTTAGTGGTCATGACCTAGCGGTCTCTTTATATATTATGGACATGGTTTTTAACTTTAATCTATATAGTCTTGTTTGCTCACAATAATGAAGTTCTTGTGTATACTCATTGGTTTTACCCTCCCTCCTTAGGAGAATGGAGGTGATCATTCCCACCATTATATGGCTTGCTAGTCTTGGCATCATTTTCACTATCTCCATCCATCCACTACCTTCCAGTTTTTGTTTAACCTGTGATATGGAGTACTTCCCCACTCTAGCCTTTTTGTTGGATGAGCTTCCCTGTTTACTTTGTGTCTTGGCTCTGAGTTGCCTAAGTTGTGTTGGCTAGACCTGAAACAGATAGTACTACCATCATTACATGTATCTGGAAACTATTGTATATCTTTTGTAAAAGCCCATTGAAATGAAACTCAATGAAACTGTGTTTTTAAACACAATGAAAGAAGGGCTATGGAAATGAATGAAATGTAAATCCCCTCGAAGGAATATCTAAAGGCCTAATAAAAGCAGTGGATAAATAAATGCCAAATCTAAAGACTGTTGGCCACTGAAATGAAATGAAAGGCCCAAATAAAACAATGGTTTAATAAATGCTAAATCCAATGATTGCTGGCCTTAGTTGAATGTAATGATTACTTCCTCACAGAGCCTACGTGTTGTGATGTGAGATGGAGTAAGGGGCAGCTAATTCTAAGTGTCCCCTAGAGTCTCAAGTTACGATTAGCCGAACACCTAGTCATGGCGGCTCTAGAAAAGATCCTCACGGAGCTGAGTCAGCTTGGATGTGTGTTGTAGACATCTGTCAAGGTTGAATAAGCACTTCCCAAACAGCTTATCCATTTGTGAGACACTGCCATCCCCTGTGTTATTGTTTGTCCAACATATGCTTTAGTGTGTATTCCCTTTCCAACATCCAAAGTATAACAGTGTGAAGTTTGTACAGTCATCCCTTAGCCTAGCCTTGCATTTATTCACCCTCACCCGTTACTAGCAAATTGATCACAACCATGAAGTGAGTATATCCTTGAGGTTCTATTCTGAGCTATAATTATTAATGAAGTTTACATTGAATATCTTGTTTTAAACCGCCAGTCAAGTACTACTTATGTTTACAATCTTGCTATTTGAATGATTAATGAAGCATGTCATAACCAATTACACTTGCAGCATCTTGATGTTTCAGCTTGAGTCATATTATCGGTCAGTTTGACCTGGTCAAACCCAGTTTGACCAAGTCAACCACAAGACATGTGATGCATTAGACCAGTGATGATAGAGATTGATGATATATGGGCTTACATTACCCACCAGGTGGTTCCATGCAGTAGCTACAGGTTTTAGATGATGATTTGGGATATTTTTATGACTTTGATCATTTACAGATTATTATTTTTTATCTGTTCAAGCATGGTTTGGGTATTATATGACTATACAGTTATCCACATGGTGTATGAGTACATTTGGATCTTCTGAGTCCTTTGGGATACTCAGTTTGCAGTTCCAGGCAGTTTCAGTTGAGATATTTGTCAGTTTATCATTCTGGTGCAGATTTGCCATTAAAAATGGCCTGGCAGAGCAATTTAACTTTTTATTCTTTTCACCTACGGCGCTACAGAGAGAGTATGGGGTCCAGCCACTTGTTTTTACTATATAGCCATTCTCTCGGACATATTGGTGTAGTCAGTTTTGGCCCCTGGTGACCAAGCAGTGAGTTATAGGCATTTCTATCTTCTACAGGTGATTTACAAAGGCATAAAAAATGGTAAAATGGCTACAGAGGAATTCGATTTGGGCTACTGAGGCAAGGAAATGGCATGAGGATGATCTTGATGATGTGTGTGACATCCCCCACACCTTCCAGAGCAGTTGCAGCAGTCTATGGGGCCCACACACCTTCCCGAGCTCATTTTTATGGTTTTATGGTGTCTTTGAGGGGACACGACTTTGCCACATGGGCACATTATTGTACCTTGTTGAGTTATCTTATGTTATTGTGACATGGGGACACACTAGAGAGGGATTACATCACCCCCTAGACCCACCATGAGCTTTATCTTATGTTTTCCTAGTCAATTGATGTGGGACATCCCCTTAGGGCAATTTGACTATGACGCCCTCTTATGTTTTTGAGTTGATCACGTACTTTATGTTGAGCTCATCTCAATCGTTGATTAGAACATTGTATCTTTTAATCTTAGCAACTCATCAAAAAGGTGGTTAGGGTATTGGTCTCTCCCATCGCTATTTAAAGGAGAGACCCTCTCATTGTAAAGGGACTTTTGGCTCTTGGCTTCTGGAATAAAATATATTCTTGCAAATACTTGTGCTCTGGTTTTGGATGTTGGTAACGTCGATTGAAACTGTTCTTCCTCTGCACTGAGGGAATTGGTGATTATTTTGCACATCTATCTTTCCACGTTTATCTACAGGTGAAGAAGTCGAATTGGAGGGGCGCACTGGCTGAGGAGACTCTCCTTGTCTCTCTCTTTTCTCTTCGTCCGGTTTAGGGAGTATCATTGTCTTTGTACCTTTTAATTCTTGTTATCATTTTTGGCGTTTGTATTTACCTTCATTCTCGCTTGACTGATTGATTTCGTTTCCTTGGTTTGCAGGAAGATGAGGGCGCATTTGTGGAACTGGGCAAAATCGTGTGGGCAAGATAAAGCACCAAATCTTCATTTGATCTTTGCGGGAACAATCCTCGACATGCTAGCAATCATCTCCATGACTCAGGTACGCTTGCAAGGTATGTAAATTATTCTTCTAACCTACCCATCTGTCATTTATTTTCAAACCCTAACTAAAAATCTTTCGGAAAATTCTCTACCTCAAATGACTTGGTTTACCGCAAAACCATTTCTGGGTTTTTAGGCTCTGGCATATCCCTAGGTGGGTACTCCTAAACGTCATAGTTGGAGGACTCCCTGTGGCCCAACTCCCAAGGCACTAGTCTTTTAACCCTTGCGCATTCCCTGTTTGACTGGTCTTCTTGTCGTTTGATCCCTGTTTGTGAGCTTGCATGCGTTGACACTGTCATATCTTTCATCTAAGATGTGCTAGAAAGCCGAAACCTTCAGATCTACTCTTTGGAGCACTTTCCCTGTTTTAAGGGTCACGTTTCCCAAGGCAATTGATTTTGATCATTTGTACTAGCACTTGAATCCTGGAATCATTTCTAATCATTGAGTCAGTGTGCCTAAACACTATAAATCAAACCCTATCTTTCTCAAGCCTCCACAGTGACCCTATTTCCTTAAATCTAGGGTTCTTTACCTATCACCTTACGTACCCTATTGACATAGCTTGATCTGGTGATCTGGTTAGATCTCTCCTGTCGAGAACAGATCAAGGTCTCCCCCTTTACTATCTTTGGCTTTGATAGTATAAAGTGTCGATTGGCGTGACAACCAATCCTATTGGGAATCGAGGCTCTCGTGGTTCACCTCTTTAGTTGCCTATCCCCTCTACCATCCTGTATAGGATCCATCATTTAGGGGCAACTAGAAGCAATGAGATAACAGGAGCTACAAGACCCAAAATGACATTAGACTTACAAATTCACATTAAATGGGTCAAATAAATAATAATACAAAGAAAATAAGGTGGTATTGGATCATGAGGGCACATAAGAGGTTGTGGGACCCACATCTGGCAAGATTTCGCACTACACTTGGCATTATTCTCTCACCAATTCAAATTCAAGATGAAGGGTAACATACTTGGGGGAGTTGAGGAGGTATTATTCATGGCATGAATAATGTAAGGTCGAATTGGAGTGGAAGAGAAACTCCCCTTGAAGAGGAAGAGGCATCTTAGAAGAATTGTGACACTTGGAGCTAGATTCCCTAACTCATATGACAACAATGATGAAGATTCTTTGACACTTGTGCCAAAGTTCAGACCTGATTGTTGACATCTGACATATATGACATGTCAAGGCTAAAAATAGCCTCCAAGAGGGCGCACAAGGGGAGTTAGGGCAGCCAAGAGTCCCCCATTCAAATGGATGGAAGAGGAGAGCTAAGAAAAGTTGGACAAGTGGCATTCATGGGAATCTCTCCCTAACTTGAGTTGGGATGAGTCTCTTGGATGGAAGTCGAGCTACGGAGGCCCTGGGAGGTTAATAAAAGACAAGAGGAAAGAAAGAGAGCAAATTTTGATCATTTCTCATTTTGCAAATTGGAGAGCATAGCTTGCCCATGCTAGTGGAGTGTTTACTCTACTTGCCTTAGTACCAATTTCGAGGGTGAAAGATTCCCACCCTAATTGGCAATTGCAGAGGCCATTCAGGCCTTTCATTTGGAGCTACAATGGAGTCATTTGTTGCAAGTTGAATCTACAGGGATGCTAATGACCATTTCTCCTTCAACTTGTTCCCACATCTCTCTCACTTTTCTCTCTATATTCTTGCTCTTGGAGGAAGGGCGCACATGGTAAGATGTTGATCTCTTTGTGGAAGTCCAAGGGGCCCCATTTATTTGTAATATCATGTTTGAACTCTGTATTTCATGCTCATATGAACCTCAAGTCGAATATCCAAGTAAAACCATGTAAAAATGCCAAACTATGTATGAATGGTGCCATTTTTTCCCATAGCTTTTGCATAGCGCACTTGTTGATTGCACATAGTTAGTGAAGGACTGCTATTTCGACTTCATGGACATGTTAGCTGCTATATATCTCTGTAATAATCATATCATGAGAGCCACAACTCGAAACATTATGTATTTCAAGTGATATTTACATTCAAGGAAGAGATTCGGGCCATTTTCCCATATATCCTATTGAGAGAGCTTGAAGTTGTTTGGTATCGACTTGTAACAGTAAATATCTGTGATTTTATTGTTGTTTGGAGAGCCATTAATATAATGAAGAAGTTCCATACACATTATGCAAGTCCTTGTAACATTTCTCACAAATTTCATAGCAAGTTATAGCGTTTTTCTCTCATTTCCCCCTATGCTAAGACATATTTACCAATATTTGATTTATGGGAGTTGCAGCAGCCTTTAGGAACTGATTAATGATGCATTTGGGTGCCCATTGAAGTCCTATAACTAATCCATGTCTATGTTCTGAAAGTTGGGAGGTTCGTACTTAATTTGGGAAGGCCATTAGTGACCTCTACCCTTGGGGGATTTGAACCTCGAATTTACTAGCAAATTTCCCTATTTTCTCCTAAACTTAAATGAATGTTGCATAAATCTTTTGATAGTGTCTAAGCACCAATTAGGTTCATTTTTATGTCCTAATACCCTTCAAACACTCTCAGTCCCAATTCGATATCCTTAGGAGTCTTTTGGAGCCATCTACCCTTGGGGGTTTCAACATCAATTTTCCCAGTAATTTTGCCTTTCATTCTCTACTTGTAAATGCAAATTGTTGAAGTACTTGGAAGGTTTCCAAGCATATAATAGCTGCATTAGGGTGTCCTAATACACCTAAATCCACTCTGGACATAATTCGAAACTATTTGGGATCATTTGGGACAGTTTGGAGCTTCACTGGTCCAAGATTCGAAAATTGGCCAAATTGGGGATGTTACAGTTATGCAACAAAATGCCTTATCACAACTCAAAAGACCTCAAACAATAGCCAACAATATCATGCCGACATACAAGCCTTATTGGGGAAACATGACAAGGCTCTTGGAGATATTCCTCCGAGAAGACCTCCTAACAGGGGCTTCAAGCACACCATTGAGTTGGAGGGGGCGAAACCAGTGATCACCACTCCCTACAAGCACCCGAAGAAATTCAAAGATGTGATTGAGAAAGTTATTAAGGAGCTATTATCCATGGGACACATCAGACCTAGTTCCAGTCTGTTTGCGTCCTCGGGGGTTTTGGTCAAAAAGAAGGATGGAACAATGAGAATGTGCATTAACTACAAAGCACTGAATAAGAAGAGCATCAAGAATAGGTATCCTATCCACTAGATTGATCAGTTGCTAGATGAGTTGCACGAGGCAGTGTATTTTTCGAAGATTGAAATTCGATCCGACTACCATCATTAGATTAGAGTCCGAGAACAGGGTGTACACAAGACTGCCTTCAAGTGCCACTATGGGCATTATGAGTTCTTGGTCATTGTATCTGGGTTAACCAACGCACCTACCACTTTCCAATCGTGCATGAATCACATTTTTAAGAAACAGCTGTGGAAATTTTTGCTGGTGTTCTCAGACGATCTCATTATATACAACATGACATGGGAGGAACATGTGAGGCACCTAGATGAAATTCTAAGCATTATGGGGGAGTAGTCTTTTGTGCCAAAGCCTCCAAATGTGAATTTGACCTTACAAATATTTTATACTCAGGGCATGTCATCAACGCACAGGGTGTCTAGGTTCACCAGGAGAAGATTCAGGCCATATTGGATTGGCCCATGCTTAGATCCCTTACAGAGCTGCAAGTATTCTTTGGGCTATGCACTTATTACAGGGGTTTTGTGAAGTGATTTTCACAGCTGGGTGCAGCCTTAAATGATCTCCCAAAGAAAGGAGCTTTCAAGTGGACCGAGGATTCGTAGAGAGCATTCGACAAGCTCAAAGAGGTAATGAGCACTTGTCCTGTGCTGGCACTTCCAGATTTCAGCCAGCGCATTGTGCTAGAGTGTGATGCTTCGGATATAGGTGTAGGGGTAGTTTTGATGCAAAACAGACAGACAATAGCTTTCGAAAGCAAGAAACTCAGGAAGTCAGAGAAGCTCTATTCAATTTATGACAAAGAGATGCTCGCCATCATGCATGCATTGACGAAGTTTAGACAGTCGCTGCTAGGCAGCAAGTTTGTGGTTAGGACGAACCACACTAGTTTGAGATACTTCCTAGAACAAAAGGTCCCAAATGAAAGACAGTATAAGTGGGTAAGCAGGATACAGGCCTACAACTTTGGTATTGAATATGCTAAGGGCAAGAAGAATGTTGTTGCTAATGCCCTTTCTAGGAAATCCGTCGCATGCTCACTGATGGAGATTCCAGCCGATTGGAAATCTCACCGCTTGGTGGAATATTCCAAGAACAATTTTGCTTGTGAACTAATGGACTGGCACATCTAGGATAACAGGTACAGGGGGTAGATGACATCATTTTCTACAAAGACAGGATATCTAAGTTACTGGAAACGTTGGTCTGGCACGCTAGAAACGTCATTCCATGTTTCAGAAACGAAATCTGATGGGATATGGATTTGAAGCGGCGATGATCCGTTTCAGTCCCGTTTCAAATTTTTGGGCACGCCGTTTTAGAATCTGGAAACGGGAATTGGTCGTTTCATGGTAAGAAGATTTGTTGACCACCGGATTATGTGAGTGTTGCGATTTCCTTTGAAGTTGAGGTCAAGCCTGCGACCTGTGAGTACACCCTCGAGCCTCTACCCGCGTCTGAAGTCTGTGCGTCGTTCGAAGTTGAAGCACGGTGAGGGCATGAACCGTGAACCGTGTCGAGCGTGGATTGTGAGGCCGTGACGGTGCGATGTCGAGTGCATCTGCCCGCGGGTTTGCTTGGAGAGACACTGTCGCACCAGTGCTGCGCGTTTGCTTGGAGAGACGACAGTCACGCAGTGTCGCAGGTTTTCTTCACCCTGATGTCGGGTTTGGGTTTGCTCAGGTGGCTGTCGGCGCCAACATTCCACTCCAGAGGTTTGGCCCCAATTTAATTTTAAGTTTAAAAATTAGAACTTTAATGTTTAAACTTTAAATTTTTAATTAGATCTTAAAACTTAAAATTTAAAACTTTAATGTTTAAACTTTTAATTTTAAGTTTAAAACTTTAATGTTTGAGTTTAAAACTTCAATGTTTAAACTTAAAATTTTAAATTTTAATGTTTAAACTTTTATTATTTCTAGTATAGGGGTGAATTATAAATATGCATTTATAATTTAAAACTTTATTATACATGATGGATTTCAACTGATTTAAATGATGAATATCAAATTTTAGTTAGATTTTAAATATATATATATATACACACGCCGTTTCCCTGTCATATCGTATCCAGACTTTTTGTCGTATCCGTGTCCCCCCCCGTATTTGTTTCAGTGCAACTTAGCAGGATATACTTGGTGTCAAAATCCAAGCTTAAAGAGAAGATTATGCAAGCCACACACAATGCACCACTAGCAAGGCACCCAAGGTACTTCAAGACTTACTGTCAGATCAAGGAGAGGTTCTCTTGGAAGGGCCTCCAGGATGATGTGTTGAGGCATGTGAGAGAGTGCATGGTTTGCTAGCAGAATTAGACAGAGCAGACCCATCCGACAGAACTATTACAGCCATTGCCCATACCGGGAAAGAAATGGAAGTGTCTCGATAGAATTTATCACAAGACTATTGAAGGTGCAGGGCCGAGAATGTATTTATGTTTTAGTTGATCGATTGGCGAAGTTCGCACACTTCTTCGTGATTTCTTCAAACTATTCAACAGCACAGGTGGCAGAAGTAATTTTCAAGGAGGTGTTTTGGCTGCACCGGCTACCTAAATACATTGTTATTGATCGGGATAGCAGGTTTCTCGAGGTATTTTGGAAAGAGGTTTTCAGATTGGTGGGTACAGGGTTGACTCCCAATACTAGTTATCACCCCTAAACGGATGGTCAAATGAGATTGTGAACAAATGGGTCAAGAGGTACTTATGCAATTATGTGCCAGGACAGCAAAGAGCATGGATTAAGTGGAAGCATGCTAGATGCTTCGCACGATTGGCACGCGGAAATGGAAGCATGGCCAACTGGGCTACGGTCGATGCTTCCCACGATTGGCACGTGAGGAGTCAAGTCCGACCATGAGCGCTACGGATCAACCTCAGCAGAAGACGGCGAAAAGTTATGATGACGAGATCAGAAGATTATGAGAAAGGATTTGTCAATGATTACAAAGTCAGGCGTCAAGGACACAACGAACAAGCATAAAAGCAGGCGAAGGAGGCTAGCTGAGCAAGGAAGTATCTATTAGTCGAGAGGAACCCATGCTGCAAGTTGGTCAGGAAGAGAGTTAAGTCAGGAATTCGAAGGAAGCTGTGGAAATGATCCATTTCATTTCGTGCAGTCGCACCCCAGGGGCGTTGAGGGCCAGAACGACGAGTGTGCATGAACAACCACAGAAGGCAGCGGCACGGATACTTCGGAGGAACAAAGACGAGGTATCAACCGAGATGTCTAAGTGCGTGGTGGTAGTTAGAAGATTCGCAGTCCCTGTGACCACCAAAATGCCAGGGGCGACGACCCCCTGGCCCTGGTAGGAGGCAATCCAGGGTGCGAAACAGATGTGTCGGAGCAATCCGCCTGTTTCCCACCTTGGCGACGTCGATGAATTTCTTCCCAGTCTGAAACGAGCGTGGAGTAAGCCAGCAGATGCCGAAGAGGTAGATGATCAAGGTTTCCAGAGACTGGAGGATGAGTTCAAGAAGTGCATGACAGCGAACTAGAGATCGACGGGTGAAGTTGAGAAGTACACAACAGCGAGCTCCAGAAGACAAGAACAGTTTCAGAAGCAGAGCACAGCGAAGGATGAGTACCAACCAGCAGTGTCCAGCTGAGGTGGCTCGGGGACGAGCCACAAGTTTGTGTTGGGGGCTTGTTGGCACGGGATAAGTCTACAGGAAGTGCGGAAGCCAACAGGTGTGAAAGGGTCAATCCGCGAAAGAAGGACCATTCGCGGAAGCGCAAGAATAGTTAAATTAGTTAGAATTGGTCATGTGGACCGTTTTGTAACCGAATAGAAGCATATAAATAAAGTAGGATTGTAAGCCTAAGGGCATCCAGTTTATTATGATTGATTCCATCTTTTGATCTATTTTGTATCCGCGACATGGTGTATTGACTGTTTCTGCGAGGTTCATTCCGCAGGGTTTAATGAATGCATGAAGATGTTCGATTATGGTGCAATCTCTATCTCTATCTTTATGCAATGATGAATGTGAATGTTTTAGAGTATCTTTAATGTGAATATGCTATGGGTTTAAGGATTACTGTTGATATGAATAAGTAAATTGAATATGTTGTTCTGAATATTTGTTATCTGTTGAAATCTGCGAATGACTTAATGTGCGAATGATGAATTGATAATATGCTGCGGAAGTTATAATCTCTAGTTGCTACAAGGGTAATGTGTGTTGAAAGCATATCCTCAACTCCACTGCGGAAACTTGGTTCCTACAACCCCCTTATCCATCTCAGGTGAGACTACACTTGCTCCGCAAGTGTTGTTGGAAAGGGTTACACCTTTCCGAGCCGATGTGTAAGGAAGTTTGGGTTGGTAGTTTGTTGGCGACAGTGCGAAGTGAACCCCTGTCGATAGACGCTGCGTCAACAGCCTTCGAGGATTATCCAGAAGGTTGGAGAGGTGGCATACGAGTTTGAGTTGTTAGATGGGATCAAGATAAACAACGTATTCCATGTGTCATGTCTCAAGAAGGCACTAGAACAGCAGGTCACGACCTTAGCACCGTTGGATGAGGAGAGGTAGTTGGTATTGGACCCTGAGGAGATCTTGGATGTCTGAGAGAGGAAACTGAGGAATATCTTATCAGGTGGAGACATATGCCAATGGAAAATGCCACATGGGAGGGAAAATAGACCTTGCAACATCCTGGTTTGCAGTTGCTTGGGATAAGCAATCTCGAGAAGGGAAGACTATCATGTTCCTTTTTGAATGATCACCCAAGGGACGACTTATTAATCTATTCAGTTCTCGTAGGCTATAATCGACGAAAAGGGAATTAATTAATTATTTAATGTCACATGAGCCAAAAATACATTAAGTGATTAATTCATAAAGTGACTTTATAAAGCCACTTTAATTATTTATTTGAGCTGAAAAAGGTAAAAGTGGAGGAAAAAGAGTAAAGTGGTCCAAATAAAGGTAAAATGAACTTAATTAGGGCAAATCGACCTCTTTCCCTTCATTCATGATATTCTCATTTTTTTTAAAAGAACTTGAAGAGCTCTTGTGGCTTTGGCTCTTGGGACAAAAACCCTACGAGAATATTGATTTAAGTGGTGAAACTATCCACCCTAGTCAATCAGTTGGGGGATATCATTCAGATCTGCCATTGTGCTTCATTGTCGAAAAGGGTAACAAATTTCTTATTGCAGATTCGAAGGGCTTTCAGTGTTTTTAGTACCTTGGAGGGTGGGCGCACTTATTGAAGTAGCTGTGGAGTTCATTCTTCCATCTTCTTGTGTGGCAGTGCGGTCTGTCAAAGAGAGGGCGATTTGGGGTTGCATATTCAGTTTCCCAAGCTTGAAGGAGGACGCTGGCTCATAGAGATATCTAGAGGCTGTCAAAGGGGAGGTTGTGTGACCATTCAAGAGAAGAGGAACACTTGAGGGGGACGCATTTACTGTTGAGAAGCAAAGAAATTTGTGGGGCTCGAGATTTGTACCATTAAAGAGACTATTGGAGCTGTACCTTCACTACTGGGAGCATTTGTAGACATCTATCCTTTTGCTGTGACCAAAGATTTCACTCAGGGGAAGCAGAAAGAGGGCGCTTCAAGTGGTGTGCACTTTGTATTAATCATCTACAGGAGTCTATTTTACTGCCGTTGGGTACTTATATTGTTGTCTGCCTTTCTTTAGTGACTGTCCACTACAGTTCTGGACACAAAGAAGTCACTACAGTCAAATAAAAGGGGGCTGCCAACTATTACTGTCATCTTTGGTGTATTCTCTATTTCTAGTTCAATGTAGATTGCTCTTCCTGTTCTGAGCTTGAAATACAAATAGAAATCAATTCTGGGTTTGCATTTCCTATGGTATATGTCATATGAGGAATGAAATAAACACCCTAAACACACACCAAACCAATTACCAAATCAGTCCAAACAGTTCTGAAACATTTCAGTGGCAGCATAGCACAGTAAGCTAAGTGTTTGACGAAAGTTCTCAACCAGTCAATTTAAACAGTAACAAAAAAAATCAGCTCAGTTTTGGTAAGGGTCATTACACCAATCCCTTTGAGGTTCTAAGTACTTCATCACATTCATTGATAGTTTTTTGAGAAAAAAAAGGGTATATTTTTTGAAGTACAAATATAATGTTTTTGCAAATTTTAAGCAATTCAAGGGTATGGTTGAAAATGAAAGTGGTCAAGACATAGATGTCAAGAGGTGATAGAGGAAGTGAGTAAGAATCCAATGCATTTTGTGAATTTTGCTATCAGAATGGTATTCAAAGACAAACTTATGTTGCCAAAACACCACAGCAAAATGGTGTAGTGGAGAGGAAGAATCAGTTATATGATCCAATAAATAGAAAGGCTTTTAGAATTACAGAAGTATTTTTTTATGAAAGACCCTCACACATGCATACATCTAAATGGAAAGCTGAAGTTTTGCAGGGTGATAATGAAGAGTTGAATTCAAAGTTCCTGTCACATATAGGCAACGACAAAAAGAGGATAAAGAAGAGTAGGAAGAAAAAGTAGAGGTGGAATTGAGAGAAGAAAGGCAGTCAATCTCAGAAAGATAGAAATCAATCTCAAAAATGCAAAAATGGTTCTATCAGACTCTTCAAGAAGAAATGTAGCAAGGAGAGAGAGGAACAAGGTCAAAATCACCACAACATGTAAACCTTGCTTTAATGAGTGAAGTCATGCAATCTTATGACCTGGTTTCTTTTAATGAAGCAATTCAAAAACAAGACGGGAGAGATGCCATGCAAGTAGAATATGATGCTTTAATGAAAAACAATGCTTGAAGCTAGTTTAATTACCTCCAATTAAGAAAACCGATAGGTTGCAAATGGGTTTGCAAAAGTTTAAATCAAATGGATCTATTGATAAATACAAAGCCAGGTTTGCAAAAGGATATGCACAGAAAGAAGGTAAAGACTATGCGGAAAGTTGAAACATTTGCTCCCACTGCAAAACCAATTACAATCAAAATGTTGTTAGATTTGAAGCACAATTTGGATGAGAAGTAAACTAGATGGATGTCAAAAGTGCATTCCTAAATGGGGATTTGCAAGAAAAGTGTACATGGAGCACCCTGAAAGATTTGTAGTTGAAGGAGAAGAAAACTTGGTATGTAAGTTGGTAAAGGTTTTGTATGGATTAAAACAAAACCTTCAAGCATGGTATGCAAAGATTAATAAGTATCTTAGATCAAAAGGTTTCAAGAGAATTGATTCTAATTCTAATTTGTATATCAAAGAAAAAGGGAAAGAACTTATCATTATGGTTGTATATGTTGGTAACGTGATCATTTTAGGTAGCAATGATGACCTGATTCAAGAAGAAAAATATATCTTCATAAATCATCTAATATCACTGACTTAGAATTATTACATTATTGTTTGGGTGTTCAAGTTTGACAACAACCAAACAGGATTTTCATCTCACAGGTAAAGTATGCTTTAAAAATGTTGAACAAGTTCAGAATGGAAGAGTTTAATCCCAACAAAACACCGATGGAAGTAAACTTAAAGCTTTCAAAAAATAATATATCTGAGGTAGTTGATGAATTGCTTTATCATCAAATTGTATGGCGATTGATCCCTTACCACAACTAGACCAAACATAAATTTTGCAGTTTGAATGTTATCGAGGTTTTTAAATTGTCCCAGGGAGACAAATTGGAATGTAGCAAAGCGTGTACTTGGGTATATCAAAGGTAACTTACAATTTACTTGAGAAGAATGATAACTTTATGTTAAAAGGTTTTTCATATGTAAACAAGGCAGGTGATACAAATGAAAGGAAATCTACAACAGGTTATGCTTTTACTCTTGGTAGTTGAGTGATTTTGTGGGCAAGTAAAAGCAACCTTTGATAGCTCTTTCAACAACAGAAGCAGAGTACAAAGTTGTCAGTAGAGAAACATGTGAAGCAGTGTGGTTACATACAATTTTATCTGATTTGAAGCTTCCAGAAATGCAGCCCACAGATTTGCACTGTGACAACCAAAGTGCCATCAAAATGGCAAAGAATCCAATTTATTATTTGAAAACAAAGCATGTCGAAAGTCAGCATCACTGTATCAGAGAACAAGTGCAGAGCAAACAGATAAAAGTCATAAAACCAATTTATTGCAAGACCCAAGATCAAGTGGTAGACATCTACAACAAAGCATTCAACAAGCAAATTTGAGATGTTACTTTTCCCTTGAAAAAAATAATATGGTACTTTTCCCTTGAAAAAAATAAAACATTTAGGAAGCTTGGTGAAAGATTAGAATTAAGGGCACATGTGTTAGAGATGGGAGAGGGATAACAAAGAGTTTCTAATATAGAAGAAAATCCTAATATGGCCCAATAGATTGGAGTGGAAATTGAACTAGAGTGACCAAAAGGCAATAGGCCCCTAAAGGTAAATTCTAAATTAGCAAAGGCAAGCCCACAAGATAATTGGGAGGATGCATTGATTGAGGGAAAGTCTTAAGACATTAAGCGTTGGAGTGGAATCCCATTCAAATAAGCTAGAAATAGAAATTAAGTGATAAAACTAGAAATAGAAATAAATGAGACGCCATCAAGAAGTAGGCTAAAAAGAAATTAGATGATAAAACTAGCAAGGCAATTAATGGTAAGTTCAAAGAAAAACAAAGTAACAGCAAGAACTTTTATAAAATTCCAAATTTTGAGTTGACTATGTCATCATGGAATATTAAAGGCATAGGTACAAGCCGGAATGGAAGAACAGCCGCTAGCTAATAAAAAACAAAATCCAACAATTATTAGTCTTCAAGAAAAAAACTTTTAAAGCAATAAATGATAGTGGAAACATAAAATGAAAGGATGTATTAGTAGAGTCTTATAGTCTTACTAAATCCAAATAAGCTAGAACTGCAAAGGCAAACAATGGATGATGCAGAAGAGTTACTTTCTTTTCAAACTTTCACCAAGTCTCTAGTCTTATCAAATGTTTATAGCCAACACTAATGGCATCAAAAAATAATTATAGATTATAATTTGAGCAACATGATGATAGCAAACAGACCATATAAGTTCCTATTACCTGAACTATTGTATAGATCGCCAGGGGATGAGATTAAACTACATACTAGTATTTTAAGAGCCTAATTAAACCATTGGAAATTATCTTGGAGTTGACAATCACAAAACTGCCAAACCATTTTGAAATGACAATTTCAAAATGTGGTTAAGGCATGTTGATTTTTGGAAAACAAAATAGAGGATTGTTGGAAGGAAGGAGTTGAAGTGGTATAGGCTACAATTTTTTTGAAAGAAGTTGAAGGCTTGAAATAAGGAAGAGTTCAAGAATATAATCTCTCTTAAAATAAAAAATATCGGAGGCAAACTTGTCAAAAGTCCAATTTTATATTATAAACAGTGGTAACTCTTTAAAATTACAAGAAAAGAAAAACTGTCCTAATAGAGGTAGATTAAGTACATTTAAAAGAACAAACTGTTATGGAACAAAAGCAAGAAGTGCTTGGCAAAGGGAGCATCATAGAGATACTCTCATAACAATACTTATGGAGGATCATGTAAATTTAATTGACTAATGGTAGGAACATTAAAAGCAACAAAAGGAAAAAGAACAACAATCAAACAATGTTCTCGAGACCTCATGTGTAATATCCCCAATTAAAAACTAGGAATATTAACTCCAATTTTTCAATGGAAATGATGCTGATTTTTAACTTGGTCAAAACAAGGCTTTATTATGTCTACTGGAATATGAATACTATGGTGCAGCCCACAATGTATGCTTTCAAACCACAGTAATGTGTTCAATCATATCCCAGATCCAATACTCAAAGCTATCAACCCCAACGCAACCCCAAAGAATCATTGGATTCGAAACTAGGAGCACTAGTTCAAATTTGACCACACGTAACACGCGACTTCCAACTCTTCCCAAACACCTCCTAACAAACTCGAATCTGACCCAAGCAACTTCAAATGGACCCAAACACTCCCAATATGACCACTAACAGACTTCAGAGGACTTTTATGGAAGCTTTGAACACTGAACTTCAGACTACACAGACTTTTCTAATTGAGGGTGCGCAAGCATAAACATACAAATTGACCGACCCGTAAAATGTTCATAACTTGGGCATAAGGAAACATTTTTCAGTGAAATAAAAAGTGTTTCCTACAGGAAACGACGCTCCCGACACAATGGAGTAGGTTTCAAAACCCAAAAACAATCATAAATGGTCGAACCAAAAAGTAAATTTCGACCCCCAAAACCCCAGTGCAATATTTAGAACACCCCCAATACTAAAGCTTCCAAATGGACACAAAAAGCTTCCAAAGACCTTCAAACCAATCCAAATAGCTTACTAACCATAAGAGACTCATAGAATGAATTAGACCCACTCATTAAGTTTACACACCCATACATTCATAGATCTACACATAGATTTACAGATCTACACATAGTTTGACCAGTGCTCAAATAGTGGACAATATATGAGGAATAACACTGATTTTCATTAATGATGGGGCATTGAGATTACATCATTGGCTGCTATAACAGCTCGAAATACAAAAGAAGATCTGCTACAGAGAGAGAAGTAATGGTACAACAAAACCACAGAGAAAAGAGGAAGATTTACTGCTCCAAATGAGTATTTTTCCTTCACTGTTGCGCCCTCTATCAACAAGATTTCGACCCCAACTCTCAGATCTGCCTCCTACAGTGCACCTTCCATCAAATATGGATCATATACAACCTTTAGAACCACCCCCAAGAGATCTGGATGACCACAGGTGTGCCCTCCTTTAGCAGAAACCAATACAAACACTGTTGTCCCGAAACTCCGCAGCTTCACACTTTTACTTACTAGAACTCGAACACACCATCAAAAATTTGACCCCACTACTGTAGATGAACATAAACACCTAAATAAAGCTCTGTACAGAAATTTGAGAGTGATTTCTCTTCTCAATCAATTTCCCTACTAATTAGGGTGGAATCTTTCACCACCGAAACTAGTTCACAATTGCAAGGGGCACATCTTCCAAGCTTGAAAAGCCACAAGAGCTCTTCTATTCAAAAATCAAAATGTCCAAAAGATCCCCCCAATAGACCTGCATCCTTCTTATAGACTTCATTGGGCCCTTCCCTTTCCTTCTAAAATTCTCTGATAGACTTCTTAATAAAATATTGATAAATGTTATTTTCATGAGCGAATGGGCCCTTAGGCACTTTAACTTACTTCTTTAATGTTATTTGGCCCAATATTATTTCATCTCAATTATAAATTTGAATTAGATGTGCATAGTTCAATTTTGGAGAAGTTACACCTTCATGTAAACCCACTATATCCTCTAGCGCCCTCTTTGGCTAAATTTAGCATGTCATAACGTGTCATAGATGTTGTCATAGTGTCATAGATTCCCTTTGGGAGTTACTTATCCTCAAGTGTTCCTTCCCTTTGCTATTTTTAGCCCGGGGAGTTACAAATTCGAATTTGCTTCTATCATCAACCTTCTTGCACCTTGGAATTCTAATTTGGATGTGCTTAAGCTTGATTTGGGGGAGTTACAACTCATGTGAGGCCCAATTTCCACCTCCTATGCACCCTACTTGTCCCATTTTGACTAATATTGCATTAATAATAAATATTGGACCTCATACATTACAAATTCATGACCCATGCCACCACCTTAATAATTTATCATGAACTTACCAAGTAACTTAGGCCATTGCATCCCCTAGTCCATTGGAGTGATCCATAGCAAAAATTTGGGGACATGACATCATGATTGAACCAAACATTAACATAAAAGATATTGAGTAGGAAATAAAAGAAAATATTTCAAATTTGGTCGAAGAAGGACAACCCATTATATTGGGATGCGAATAAAACCAAAAGATTCAAGGCATGAAATAAAATTAAAGTACATTTTATTAAATGGGCTTGTTTTTCAATAGACATTAGGGTGTTACATTTTAGACTTACACTTGTAAAACACTAAATTCCAATATAAGATGCAAACCTAGGGCAACTTGGAAGATTCACCCACTATCACCTAAATGGACACTATCCTCACTTGAGGCCAATTCCTTTCCAGCACGAGGGCCCTAATGGTATTGACAATCTACCCTTGAAACCAAATACTTATTCTCAAATGTCGCAAAATGGAAATTTAAAGTTTTCAATACATATATGGTGGTGAATACAAGTAGATGAGTGCCCTACCCTTGGGCTTATGGGTACAAGCACTTCAATGAATTAATCAAACAACATATTAAATCCTAGGCATGCCATAAACAATGATATATTTGGTTGTAACAGGTCCACAAAATTCACTATTAGCCCACATTCTCAGCCCAATTAGATGTTAAGGCACTCTTATTAAATATTTGCCTCATCACATAACATCAAATTTGAATGTATGATGTAGAAGAGAAGCTTTCCAATAGAATAACAACCTTCATTCAAAGAGTTGGTATGATTAATTTAGATTCAATCATTTATTTGAAAGATCGATCATCTAATTTCCTTGAGGGTGTGCTTTGATCTACTGGTTGGGGCAAAGCATTAGCACTTATGAAGATAAGCCAAGCCATGAACTAGGGACACTTAGCAATGGAAGGGAAGTCCCTATAGATAGATCTAAGGTCCCAACCTAACCCGATAGAAAGTGATGAACCCGAGCTCATCAAGCCAGCCAACCAATAGAAAGAAAGAACATTCCAAAATCCAAGACCAATCAAATTACCTCGACACCCTATATCTCTATAGGGCCCAACCCTCTATAGGTCCCCAAGGAAGCCAAGGTACCTCTATTTCTAATCTTCGATGGCTATTAATAAACCCTCACCCTCATATATGTATATGAGGGTGGGGGTGGGGAGAGACAATGTGCCTTTCCGAGTACAAAACCAAAATCTGAAATTAGGAAACCCTAAGAGGACAGACATGTTACTATTCAGGCCTCATATGTTGGTAAACAAACCCTAAAACAACACAACTATTTTCCAACGTATAAGAGAAAGCAAAAGGTGTAACAACACTGTGATACTACCTGGACAAGGTCGCCTGCCACTGAGGCCTATGGGCCTTGTTTGATTGCTAGTATGGGATCTTTAACCACAATGCCATCGAGCTCAATGACAAATAGAAATAGACCCTCGAGTTCTCACTGATATAGAACCAATAGATATACTACTAACGATCTGTCTCTTGGCACCCCTAATAGATGGGATCACTATGAAGAAGGAAGTGATCATCCAACAAGAGGTTGGTCTAGTAGGTGGCCAAATATCCTAGGACCCACATCAAAGGCCTTCTACATGTAAAGCTCCAACCATCAATGATCGATATACCACAAGAAACTGCAAAGGACCGATGACCCCTAAACATAAAACAATAGTACCCTTGGATCTTGTAATAAAGGGGGCAATGAAAAATGAAATGCTCCTCAGTCTCAAACTCCCAAAGATGGCACAAACTCCCAAAGTTGGTGCTCTACCTCCACTCAAAGTCTATGCAAGCCGACTTTGAATTGGACCAAGGGGATGTCGAGGGAACACATCCATTGACGTCGTGTGTACATAGATCGAATAATGAGTTCATCCCTTAGCTCCATGAAGTGCTCTGCATAAAGGGCTATCTTCGAGCATACCTCACCTGATGGATATATCCAAGTGATTTGAGTATACTACTTGTAGAGGTTATTCTTGGTGATCCTATTCAACTCCTGCCTAATATGTAGGAGTCAACTAGATGCATCAAGTGAGTATTTGAACGAGGGGAGAGGGTCCATCAAAATACCATAGACTCCAAAAGATTCAAAACCCTTGAAAACCAACCACGAATCTGTCCAAAGGGTTTCCCGTACGCTAGGTATGGGTATCAATCTCGACCTACCACAAACTCAACATAACCCGAATAGTGATAGAGGAGTGAAGCCAAGTTGAAAACAGTCTCAAGACAAAGGAGGCTAGCACTAAACGCAACAAGAATGATGGGCATGGAGACTATTTACTTGCACCTGATGCATCTGATGAAGTGTCAAAAGAGAAGGGTTGCACCCTCTCGATCGTGGCCAATCATACTCTAATAAACAAGGCCCCCAATACTTTGAACCATAAAGGACTGTAAGCTGAGTAATGGAATCCATCAAAGACATCTTGAACAAAATGTCGTGGAAATGATATCAACGACATTGTCTTTCAAGGGGGGGCTAAGAATTCGTAGCCTTTGTTGACCCGAGGTTGAAGCATGACTCAAACTAAAATGAGGCCCTAAGAACTGAACCCCAAAAGTATGTATAGGAATTGGTGATCTCGTTCTCCTCCCATACGAAGAAGAAATGGTAATTTGAGAGGATTTTTCAACACATCGAATATCATAATCTTCGTTTTTACCTAGCTTGACTGTCAATTGTCAAAGGTCGCAGAAAAGAGCCAATGCATCTAAACTATTTTGTAACCCCTCTAGGGAAAAAGCTAGGAGGATCACATCATAAGCAAAAAAAAGAATACATATAAACACATGGTGAAGATGGCACCCATCACCATCTTGAATATGCCAATGAAGGATTCTGATTCATCAATGTAAATCCCAAACAATGAAGGAGATAGTGAGCACCCCTGCTTGACCCCAATAGTGTTGTTGATAAAATATTACTGTGTGTTGTGTGGAGAAAACCCAAGACATACTCATATAGGCACATGATGGTTAGCAAGAGAGTCTCAAAAAATGCCAATGTGTCTAAGCCTCTAGATTAGAGCCTCTCAAGGGATTGAGTCAAAAGATTTTTGAAAGTCTAAGAAGTAGCAATAAACTTTCAAAGAGTGATATCTTGCCTTTATTACAAATACCGAATCCACAAAGAAACCAAGAGAACACAAAAAGAGAGAGAAAATGATTCTTCTATATTCACCAATGAAGAGAACAAGCTTATCTTTATATTCACCAATGAAGAGAACAAACTTATCTTTATATTCACCAATGAAGAGAACAAACTTATCTTTATAATAATAAGATGACATAAACCCTAATTGCACAAACCCTAAAATGACTTTTTGAACTTAATTAAACATAAAGTAACCTAAAGTCACCAAGTGATTTTATTAATATGCCTAAGCATATAGTCTACATGACCTATATATTCTAATACCCTCCCTTAATAGTCACTAGCAGTCTAGCACAGCCACTTAACTTGTGGCCAGTAAACACCGATAGGTCACAAGTTAAGTGCTATGAACAAGTTATCTATTACCAAATGGGTTGTCACTACCTGTTATCCATGAATGAGCTACTCAGCTACCAGTTATTTTTTATATTTTTTTTATACTTGTTTATTTAGAATTTTGAACGACAATAGAATCAATTTGAACAGTAAACTTGTCCCATCCTCCTTCAATCTAGGAAAAGCATAGATGGTAGTCCACCCCAAATTATAATATATAAACACCTATCAATGTAAATATAGAAATTACACCAAGTTTGTCCTTGAATATTACAATTTTTTTTGAACCCAAAGACTTCATGATAATGTCTACAATCTAATCCTTTATAGGATAGTATTGCAATTCAATTATTCCATCTTCTACAAGTTGTCGCATGAAGTGACAATGAACATCAATATGTTTGATATGCTCGTGGAAGATCGGATTCTTTGCTAGCTTAAGAACCACCCAATTATGACAAGTATAATAACGTAGGATCGTTTTGTTGGAACTTCATATATACAAGCATCCATCTGAGCCAAACTACTTCACGAGATCCTTTCATTGCTGCTCAATATTATGCTTCATTTGCAGAAAGGGACACAACATGTTGCTTCTTCCTGGTCGATGTAACTGCTCCAGTACCAAAACTAAAAACATAGCCTTATGTGGATTTCTTATCATCCACTAATCCTGCCCAATTTAAATTTGTATAACCACACATCCAAGTTTCTTTGTATCTACGATAAAGAATGCCAAAATCTAATGTTCCTTTCACATATTGTGGCACTATTTTGTAGTTTCACAATGTTCTACCTTTGGAGCAGCCATGAATTAGATGATATAGCTGACTACAAAACTTGAGTCAAGTCTAGTCGTCGTAATATAGAAGCTTCCCTCTAAAATTTGTAGAAATCACCAAAAAATTGGAAAACTCCACCCTGAAAACAGAAATTACAGTGAAACTTCCATAAGATCTGAAGTTATCAAACATAACCCAAAAAATTGATTTGTGGTACAAACTCCATATAGTCTATACCATCGTACATATTTGCACGTATGAGACCTGTATGTATGTACATTCATACAGCTGGAAAAACAATTGCCCTAAAAAAAACTGCAATTGGAAAATACAGCTGCACGGAAGCTCTTTCTTTTTTGTTCTTTAATCTAAAATTTAACCCAAAACAATATTTAAATGTGGCTTTAAATTGAAATAAAATTGATTCTCATCTCATCCTCTGCATCATCCTCAAAATGTCTCGAACCACCTCATGCACGTTCATACCAATCCTGTGCAAGAAGCTCTTATTCAAGCAACATTTCATAACATTTTTCTCATGGTTTTCTTGGGTGGGATGCTTTAGGCACTCCTGTACTACTTCATTGTTGATTGTACTTATGTCATTCATATGCATTCACATAATTCTTTCCTCCCACGATGTTTCCACATAATTCTTGCCATGATTGGAAATGCAAAAATTGGAAGGAATTGATATTAAAAAAAAGTTGAAAAACACTATTTGTGTTTTGCTACAATGAACATTGGAGTAACACAATGCAAAATACAAACTCACCATTGCCACTTGTCTTGGGAAAGGGGAGGGAAAATGAAAATATATATAAGCTGCACAAAACGGGGAAACGTTGAAATGGGGGAAAAGCGACCCACCAAAATTTTGGTAACGGGGAAAAGCGACCCACCAAAATTTTGGAAACGGGGAAACGCAATATATATATATATATATAAGCTGTGAGGTTTTATGGTAACATTTACAGAGATGAAGGTGGTTGTGACCTTTTAGATCAAATCCGATTGGCAAGACTTTCTCCTAGGTGTTTTGATGAAAGGGAAGCTGATGAGTTGGGAAGGAGGTCTCGTTAGAAGAAATTGAGAAAACTTTAAAAAATTTTGCCAGGGAAAAAAGCCTTGGCCCTGATGGTTGGCCGGTGGAAGTGTATGTGCATTTCTTTGATGTAATGGGGAAAGATATACAGTGACTAGTGGAATTTACTAGAGTTCATGGGTTTGTTACTGGAGCTCTTAATTCTACGTTCCTCACTTTAATTCCCAAGAGCAACAAGCCAACTTCTTTTGGGGAATACCGACCCATAGCATTATGTAACCTTATCTATAAGCTCGTTTCAAAAATCATTGCTCAAAGGCTTAAGAATGCTCTTTCTGCTTTCATCACTCCTGAACAGTTCGGTTTCTTAAAAGATAGACAAATTCATGATTCGATTGGTCTTACACAAGAACTGTTGCATACAATCAAATCTAAGAAGTTGAAGGCACTATTATTAAAGATGGACTTAGAGAAAGCTTATGACCATGTCAATTGGACCTTTCTCAGGTTGGTTTTGATTCAAATTGGCACTCCTCCTCTTGTGCTAAGTTGGATTATGGCTTGTGTCTCAACTCCCAGCATTGCTATTTTGGTAAATGGGAATCCTGCCTCCTTTTTTCAGTGTTCTAGAGGGATCAGACAGGGTTGTCCACTGTCTCCCCTTCTATTTCTCTTGATCATTAATGGTCTTAGCAGATTAGTTCAACAAGCCAAAGAGATGGGGTTGATTAAAGGTATCAAGATGGGTGGTGGCTACTTTCTATCACACCTCCTTTTTGTTGATGACGTGCTACTTGCTGGTATTGACTCTATTACAGAATGGAGAGTATTTTCAAATATTATCAATTTCTTCTGTAAGGTCTCAGGGATGAAGGTTAGCATTTCAAAATCTTGTTTTTATCATTATAATGTGGATGAAGCCAGAAGAAGAGATATTGAATCCTTCTTACCCTACAAATGTCATAATCTGGTAGATGGCCTGAAATATTTAGGTTTTCTGTTAAAACCTAATTCCTATCAAGTTAATGATTGGAGGTGGATTATTCGCAAGTTTGAAAGCCGTATTGATCACTGGACATATCGGCTTCTCTCTACTGGAGGTAGACTCGTCTTAGTGAAAGCGGTCCTCTCAAACATTCTTGTCTTCTAGTTATCATTATTAGAGATACCGGTCTACATTTTAAATGTGCTCAGGAAACTCATGTTCAGATTTCTTTGGTCCGGTAATTCTGAAGGTTCGAAACTTGTGATGGTGAGATGGGAGGTTTTAGCTCGCCTAGAAAAGTTTGGAGGCTGGGGAATCAAGGACATCATTATATTTAGCAAAGCTCTACGGTTGAAGACTCTATGGCGTGGTCTATTCAGTGATACTCTGTGGTCGAAGGTTCTCCATCTTAAATATATTAAGACAGACTTAATTAGTTGGTTAAGGAAACCAAAGTCTGTCAATGGTATGCTGTCTCCAGTTTGGAGAGGTTTTCTTAAGGTTTATGATTGGATTGCCAATGACATATGCTGGCAGGTAGGTGATGGAAGCAGTATTCTTATTGGCGTGGATCCTGTTCTTGGGTTGGAGGAAGCGTTCAAGCTTTCTGATAGTTTGATTGCACAGTTGCATTCTATGGGGTTCACAACATTAAATAAAGTTCAAAATCATTGTTCCAATCACCGTCTTGAGAATGCTTGGCTAAATGCTTCGGAGTTGGAACTCACAGGTCAGTTCTATCAGGAATGGGAACGTTATGTTTTGGCTTTGAGATCGACTGAAATAGTAATATCTGAGAACTCTGATAAATTATTGTGGGCTGGTAATTCAAAAGAAGGGTATGTTACAGCGAAATCTGCATATGACAGAATAATTCAAGATGTCTGCATTTTTCCTAGGCATTGGTGGTATTTGAAAATCTGAAAGTGGTCAATTCCATTTAAGGTTAAATGTTTTTTATGGCATGCTCTCAACGGCAGCCTTAAGACTTGGGATAATCTCCTCAGGCGTGGCTGGAATGGACCGAATTGGTGTTGATTGTGTAAGCAAAGCTCTGAATCTACAAACCATTTATTTGTGATGTGTTCATTTATGCAAGAAATCTGGTCTTTATGCTGTAAAGAACTAAACCTGAATATGGTTTGGGGAGAATTGGACTTTGTCTCTGGCTTGCTCAGTTGGGTTAGGGATTTTAAAAAACCTCTGTTTCTTCCTATTTTTTTCTCCTGGGTCATCTGGTATGCTAGAAATGAATTGATTTTTCAAAACATGGTGCCAGCAGTGGTTCTTTGTGTAAGGACTGTTCTTAAGATGCTTCAAACTTATCAGGAGGAGGAGGACTTCAAGGGAAATGTGAGAGATACTCTTTTCTCCTACAAGATATCTCAGCCAATTTTATTTTTTGATGGGGCAGCTCAAGCAGGTTTGTGTGCAACAGGTGGAGTCATTTACCTTAATGAAGGTCATTACTTCTCTCTTCGACTTAATGGAGGCAGAGGTTCTAATATGAAGGCAAAGCTGTTGGCACTGTGGGTCGTTTTAAAAGTGGCAAATATCTTTGGTCTGGTCAATCTCAGAGTTTTTGGTGACTCCTGGGTGACCATTAAATGGGCTTCAAATGAATACAATCTGAATATTACTGCTCTCAGGAATTGGTGTCTTCGAACTCGTCATGAGATTTCTAAACATGCACATATTTCTTTTGAGCATATATTCAGAGAACATAATTCTCTTGCTGATCAACTTTCCAAACAAGCATTTGAAGGGTCAGAAGGAACTTTGTTTTGGGAAGAGTGGATGGATTCCTGTCTGCTGGACAGGGGTAACTTTTTTTTCTTTTAGTTTGGGTTCTTTTTTGTTCTGATGTAAGATATGTTGAGAAGTCTTTTTGATGGGCAAGCTTATATTTTGTATAGCAGTTAAACTTGACGCTTCTTTTTGAGATCAAGAACATGAGATGTTATCTTGAATCTTCATTGTACTCGAACTATCATTGTACTATTTGATTCGGTCTGAATAGTAATAGTACGATTTTTTTCTGATGGAAAAAAAAAAATATATATATATATATATATATATATATATATATATGATTGTGAAACAAAAATGATAAAATTATAAATCATAACATGATAACTCATAAAGGATTACATAATCCAACTAGTATTCTCCAAAAACAACCTTTATCAATGAGGCTAGTACATATATTTCCAAAAGCATGCCTTTATTAATGAGGCTAGTACATATATATCCAAAATCAGCCTTTATATATGAGGCTGCAAGTACAATGCAACATAGAAATAGGAGTAAAACTGTAAAACTAAAGACTAATAGTCTTCAAGTCCAGTCTCATCATCATAATCCCCCTCCAAAATAGAACAAGAAGGACGATGAGCATCAGAAGTAGAACGTGTAGTGGAAGAAGGAAGGCCAATTCCACTTCTAGGTTCCTCATTGACATTCAGGGAAGCAAGAGAGAGCTCCAAGTCAGGACATTCTGGATCCACATCCCATTCTTTAGAAGGCCCACTGTTGTATTATGGTCCCTTACGAGATGCAAGGCGAAGGTTGGAGTGCACAAAAACAAGATCCCCGGCTTTTTGTGAACCCAACCTGTTACGCTTCACAGAATGAATAAAGCCATAGGTGCTCCACCTGTGAAAGAATGCAAATGGCAACGCTTTACAAATGTACACCATTTGCTCCATGACAAATCCACCACCTAATTGGACTCATGGTGCTTCTCTCTTCCAAAGCTACGACATCTAAATATTCATTGAATCCTCCAGCAAAATTGGCAAATTCTTCCTTCACCTCCCTCTATAGATCAGCTAGAAACATTCTCGTAAGGGTTGCTTTAGCTCCATTGACCACCTCTCTATCCCTATGTGGTGCCTTCCTCTTCCCATTGCTTTGAGCAATGAGCTCTTCATCATAGAATTTTGGGTTTAGGGCATGTGCTAAAGTATGCAATGGGGTGTTGAAACTGTTCCACCTGTCAACCATAATTTGTTGCACCAAATCAGCAAAATTAGCATCAACAAATAATAGCTAGGGAGACTCCTGTGAAATGATTTCCATAGTTTTCTCAACCATGGTATCCATGACATCATAAACCTCTCCCAAGAAAGGTTGGTCTGTGTTAGCATTTCTGAGAAGCTCAAATGCAGGGCCTGTGAACTTGAGCAAGAAATCGATCTTACACCATCACTCCTCATCAAGGCACAACCTATGCACCATAGCTCCCCGCTCTGAATCTGCCTGCCTCCACTCAACCCAAAGTTGGCTCACCACCATAGAAACTAATGATTGGTTAACCTCAACAAGGCGACGCAACATTATGAAGTTGGAAGCATATCTTGTCTCAACAACTTTCAACGACTCTAATTTGGAGTTTTGTCGAAATATTGCTTGAGACTGGTGGTGGTTGGTGATGAATTTGATGATTTACCTTACATCCCCTGTGAGTTCCTTTATCCATGGAACTTTATTGTCAATATCTTCTAAGATCAAATTCAAACTATGGACAATGCACGGTGTCCAAAAAATGTGCTCATACCTGCTCTCAATAATTAAACCTGCAGCTTTGCAGACTGGTGCATTATCTGTGATAACCTAAACCACCTTCTTCGGCCCTATTTGATCAATAGTTGTGGCTAAAACATTGGCAATGAACTAGGCATCTTTTAGCTCCCCTGAACAGTCTTCGGCCTTTATGAACATTGCTCCTTTTGGTGAAGTGGCAATGATATTTATCAATAGCCTATGCCTGGTATCTGTCCATCCATCAGAGACAATGGTGACCCCAGAGCTATGCCATGAAGAACGAATCGGTGCTAAAACATCCTCCACTAGCTCCTTCTCCTTCTTGAGTAGAACAGTTCGAATTTTTTCATAGTTAGGCCCCTTGAAACCTTGAGGTGTTGTGTTAATTGCCCTCAATATATCTTTCCAGTACGAAGACCAAACCACATTAAAAGGGATACCACGGGCATAGAGGGCCCTAGCCACTCTTGATTCAGCTTCTTCTCTCCCTTGAGCATTATGAAGTTGAGTTATTATGCTATCTCTAATGGAAGGAGATGCTGACAATCCTCTACTTGCAAGTTTTTAGGTTGCTTCTTGGATTTGTTGAGGCCCCCTCCTCTTCCTCGCTTCCTGCACAATTCTTAGCTCACTGTTTGGAGTTGGAGGTGCAGCATTAGAAAGCAAATCATGTCTTCTTTTGGTCCTAGCAACCTCATCTTGCTCAATATGATACTTCCTCCTCTCAACTAGGTCTCTTGTTAATGGGCAAGATTCAACGCCCTTTCCGATTTCATACAACAAATGGGCCTTCACTCTTGGGTAAGAGCCCTTAAACAAACCATTACAAAGAGTACATGTCCATTCCCACGAACCACCACCTCCACATCTCCCTACCTTCTACACATGCCTCCAAAGGGGATAATACTTAGCCCTCTTGTTGGGCTTAGGGGCTGAATTAGGGGAAGCCATTGCTGCTGCAATAAAAAACAAAAACAGGTCTACAATAATTAAAATTAAAAATGGAAGCATAACCTCTATGAAAACATAAAAAAATAGAATGCAGATCTATTAAAGCTTGTTGCTTACTAATGAAAGACGCCTGTAGATGGCCTTGCTCAAATCTGGAAGACTGCTTACCAATGAAAGACGCTTGTAGATGCCCTTGCTCAAATCTGGAAGACTCCTTTGCACAAATCGCCCACTCCAAGTCGCTCCTCTTTTCCCAACTCAACTGCTCTCCAAATCACTCTTCTTAGTTTGTGTTAGGGAGGAATGAACCCAACAGCTTTTATAGCCTTTTTCCTTCCTCACCTAACCTTCTAGATGCTTCCAATGCCAATTAAAAACATAAATTAAAAAGACTAATTTTTGTTGGGCCCACGGGCTAACTAAACGATGGAAACGCAGTTGTACGGACGCGGCCATACTGGAAACGCGTTTACGTACGTACGAAACGTATTTCCTGTACCGAGTACGGTTTCGTACGTACGGAAACACGTTTCGCGTCCATACAGTACGCATTTCAAGGTTTCAAAACGCTGAAATGAGGGGGACAGGGGTGCGCCCCACGTTTCCTGCAACATATATATATATATATTACACAAGGTTCGATACTTAACCCCAAGTGAAGAAAACTTCTACTAGTGAACTGCAATTGTTAGCAGGGGCAGATTTGTTCCTCTGAAGAAAATCCAAGCACCCAAAAAGGAACATGCAGTTGGTTGTGAATAAATTGATTCATTTTAGTAAAGTGGGGAAAACTTGAGTATGTGTGTTATTTGAGAGGGCGTGCCCTGGTACATATAGCATTTGGCACTCTATTTTTATAATTTTACTTTTGGAATGCATACTTACCCAAAACCCTGAGGGGCTTGCAGGGAAATCCCTTAGGTTCACCCTAGGGACATATGGGGTATTTTAGGTGTGCATTACGAATAATAGTGTCCCTCGGGGATCTCATTATTGCACCATTTACATCATATACATCCCAAGTTAAGTATTTGAAAACTAGGGTTGCTTCTTATCTTAATGACATTACATAACAAACAACATCGTAGAATAGGTTTGTAGTTAACTACATATCGCAACAAGTTTCATTTCATTACATGAAAAGCTAGCAGAGATAAATATTTTGATAAAATATCTGCATGTATTTTGAAATGCAGATTCATAAAGGTTTGTGGTCTTTGTTGGATTGTGATTTTCTCGTCTTACTCAACAAATCTTTCAATGAAGGAAGATTATGATCATCAAAACCTCAGTGGATAACAAAGAGAGTTCATACAAAATGACCTTTTTCGAGAACAAAAGCAATAAGTGGTTTGATAGTAACCTAGTCCTCTACATGAGGATCTTAATCCAACTACATTACTAATGTAATTGAATATATAATAATCAACATCAATCCATTATTCTTGAAACCAACTGCCTTATGCAGATATTACACTCAATCAAAATATCAATATGAGTTTTGGTTATTAAAAATATATAACGGACTACAAGATCAAAATCTCCTTCCCTTTTTTTGATGTTATAAAAATAAACGTTTTCGTTTTTTATCTGCAGCAATAGAAACATTTTTCCTACAAGGAACTAGTTTATATTTTACTACAGGCCAATTCTTCCCACTTTTGTTAAATTAAGATCAATTTTATGAGGTACTATATGCTTTGTACATGATCCTGTTAAGCATAATGTTCTAACTTCAAATAAGTTGAACTAACTCCAACCTAGGTCTTTAAAATTTTATCCTCTTCTTAAGGTGGTCAGTAATTCAATTTTAAGATTTTACAAGGTGTTATTATGATTTAATTTATCCAATAAATTTTAATCTTGTTTACCAAAAAATATATAATTGTTCAAAATGGCCCTCCCTAACAAAGGAAATAGCAAGAATCCCTAAGAAAAGTTATCTAGGGATGTTGTTTATCTTGATGTGTAAAAAGTTTAAGAAAAAAAAAATTACACCTCCAGAAATTCGATTCCTCTCAGTGCTTGATAGATCCAGGTTTAAGATGGGTCTATGCCAGTTTCAAATTTTTTATTGTATGCACCGATATGTTATTCTTTTGTAATGTAGGTTATAGATTCCACATCAAAATTTCCAACTGTTAAAGTTAATGCAGTTGCGAGAGCCATTCTCTTAGAGGATGGCACCCTAGTCAATTAACTAGGGTTCCTAGTCAGTTAACCAGGCAGAGTAAGTCCCTAGAAGGTACCCTAGGGCCCCCAGCAATCTACTGGGGTTCTAGGCCGAGGACCAAGCAGGTTGATGCCATAGCAAAGTCCCTGGCATGTGGCTAGGGCCCCAATCTGTCTCTAGGGTATTCTGGTCTGGGACCAGATAGATTCTTGGTCACAAAGACCAAGCAGATCCTGGAGGTTGAGACAGAGACATCTTGGTCTTGGACCAAGTAGATTCTTGGTCTAGGATCAAGTAGATTCTTGGTCCAGTTTTTACAGGTACATACCTGGTCAGTTAAGCAGGTGGATCTTGGTTAGTTAACCAAGATGATGATATGTGATGACCTCCTCTCCTAGGTCTTCGAGATGGTTGAGCTAGGTTGTCCTCTCAAGGGACTGGCCACCCCTTGATGGAGTCACTAGCACTTGACCTCATGAGTAGTCAGGAGGAGCACAAGATCACATCATCCAGTGTGGACCTTCCTTATACAGTGATGATGAACTTTCAATTAGTGTATGGAACACTTGTACATTTGAGAGAGAGATGAATGGGTTGTACCCCCACCTTGTTTGTATACCCTTGGTCTTCCCACATTGTTATTCTTGGTCTTGTGATTAGAAGGTTTACCACCTTGCCTTGTTCACCACCTTGTCTTGTGGTTAGAAGGGTTGTCTTCCCACCTTGTGGGTACATCGTTGGTCTTGTGGTTTGAAGGGGTGTTTACCCATCCTAGATCTATGGCGCCCTTGTTTGTGTTGAACCCTTGTTGGTCCTAGTGCTAAGCCATCCTACCTTTAGCTATAACCTTGGTACCCTCACCTAAGACATCATAATATTAATTTATATTTTATAAGTGGTGACCCTCCTTAATGTATGATGTTTTGACCCATTACCCACTCCTAAAGACTTTATAACATTATTTTATATTCTAATAATTGGTAACCCTCCTTATTTGATGAAACCCTAAGTCAATGAAAAATTATAAGTGAAACCCTTCTAGAGGCCTCTAAGAGACTATAAAATCAAGTCTAATTCTTCATTTGAGATCATCATAATCATACATCTCAGATCTGATTCGTTTGGGACTGTTCTATGGTGACCTCAAGGCTTATTTGCTGCTGCTAGGGCTTGTTTGTCTGCAGCATCCATTTGCTGAAGCTTACTGCCCATTTTAAGGACTGATCCGTGACCCCTCTGTGGACTGATCTAGCTACCCACCTGCCTTGTGATAGGTTCAGCTCCCTTACGTGGACTGTTTTGCCTGTCCTAGAGCAGGACGCAGCCTTAGGGCTGCCTGTTGGTTATCTTGTAGAGGGCTGCACCCTATCTGTGGGCTAATAGAGCTGGCCGCAGCTTGTTTAGGGCTGCTGCTGCCCTACCGTGACTTGCTAAGGGTGCCATGAGTCCTGTTGAGGATTGTTTGATGAGGCCACAACCCCTGTGAACTGTTTTGTGGTCAGCTTGTTGCCATTTGTGAAGGCCGTTAGCTCTTGTGGTCTGATCTGGGGCTGCCTGTTGTGTTTTGTGGAGGCTGCCAACTTTTGTGGACTGTTTGTGGGCTGAATGTTATCATTTGTGATGACTGCTGCCTGTTGAGACCTTGCATGGGTCAGATCTTTTGTGCTTAGGGCTGCTTGTGAAGATTGCAGACTGTTTGGGGTCAGATCTAATGTGTTAAAACTGTTTGGGGGTCAGATCTAATGTGTTAAGACTGTTTGAGGTCAGATATACTGACTAAGTCTGTTTGGCTCAGATCTACTATGATCTGAGGCTGTCTGGTCTGCTACAGTGATTTGAGGTCTGACATGACCTGTTGGTGACCATCACTGCTGTGCTTAAGATTTATTAGGACTGTCACCTTGGACTGTACTTGAGGCTGTCCTTGTATCCTTCTCCCTTTGACTGTTTTGGTTATTGTGCTGGGTCTGATCTTGGATACAGCCTCTTCCATCTCTCTCTCTCAGGTATGTACTAACCCTCAGGTAGGGGTCAGATTGTTCCTATTGATTGACTTGCCTCTGAGGGGCACCGTCTGTTCTGAAAGTTAGTTTTCTGAGTACAAAGGAAGGTCACATCTCACCAAGTAAGTTGTTAGACTTGTTTTTTTTAATTTTGAATTAGATCTATTACTGCTGCTATAACTTTGTTTAACTAGCTGCTGTTCTTTACATGTTATTGTTACTGTATGTTTCAACTTTAACACAGGGACCTCTTTGGGAGTGTTGAAGTTGAAAGAGATGAAAATTATGTTTTAAATTTCTTAGATCTAAATCCTATATTGTTACAGCTGTACTATTTTGCCTTCAATATTAGTTTAGGAATTTATTTTTTGCATTAAAGTATAACGAAATTTGATTTTCTGCTTTAAACCCTAACTTAACCCTAAATTTAACACCAACTACATCTACCCCATATGCTGTAGGGCATCCTCGCTATTCTCCGTGCAATAAGCAAAGTCCTTCTTTTGTGCCTGTTAGAGAAGAGCAAGAAAAGAAGCTTGTACTCAGCCTAACAGGGAAACAAAATATAATTTCCATAGAGAATTCATGTTGGTGAGGTGTTGGGCTATAAGTCCTGCATTTATGGATAAGTCTTCCAAATGATAAGATCGGGCAGCCTAACAGGGAAACAAAATATAATTTCCATTGAGAATCCATGTTGGTGAGGTGTTGGGCTATAAGTCCTGCATTTATGGATCAGTCTTCCAAATTACAATATCAGGCAGATCAACCATTTGAAAAGAATGTAGTTTTAAAATTTTGTATTCGGGTGGGGCAGAAAGAAAGGGAGAAAGGGGAGAGAGAATTGACTGCAGAAAGAGTTTAAAAAATATATAATGAAAAATTACTAAAATGGATTTGCTTCTATTCAAATGATTTTTTTTAGCCTAAACTTTTATTTGCTAGACAATTAAATGATAATCCTCTTATTAGAGAAAAATAACCTCAACAAGTCAATGAAATTCGTAATTTGTTTGTTCCTGGATTCTAATGGAACCCGATTAACCTTTACCCTGATCACTCCTTAATTCAAGTAAGGAACATGGACTATCTGGCCCGATATCCCTCCATTCTATTGGAACCCTATTTGCCTATACTCTGATCACTTCTAAATTCAATCAAGGAACATTGACAATGTAGCCCAATGTCATTTATTACCGAGTGTCCATCTGTGGTTTAGCGGTAAGTGTGGGTGATTACCACCATTGTCGCAAGATTAAGGGACCGTGTTGACCTTTGAATATACGGAACAGTACGAAATTCTGGCGAACCCTGTGTAGTACGGATAATGTACGATCGACCTACTTTTTACCGTCTTTGATACCCATTAATCTATTAAGCCCCCAAAAAACAGCCCAAAACCTCCAAAATATTTAAAATTTAAAAAAAAACAATAAATATAAACTACATTGCAAAGTTTTCAAGGAATTAATTATTCTTTATGATTTATTGGGCATTCCTGAGTGTAAAATTCTTCTAAAAATGCATTTTTTGTATTTATGACATGTATAATTTCTATATTGCAGCCATACTGGATATTTTCGTTGTGTATTTCCATTGTATTGAATCGCATTCGAGTACGTATTCGTATTTGAATCTTGCTCATATGATTAACACCATGATGACAGGAGATTAAATCACAGCGGGGTGTGCCTTAAAGCAGAGATGGGACCGTGTTTATGAGGCTGTTGTTCCCGTTGTCCACGGAACAGATTTTCATGGTCCCTCCATATAAACTGAGGGCGTAAAAAAGTAAAAATAAGAATACACATTAATAGCACAAGCGTGAATTGGAATATGAACGGGATAAGAACCAATCCCAGAAATGCGAATAAGGGTACAGTTTCTTAACGAGAAAACCCAACAGCTGCCCTTCTTATCAGTTTTACGCTGAAAAATCATACTCAATTGATCCTCAAAAAGATGTTTTTACAGGATGCCCTCGCATAAACCCTAATGAACAAACCCTCCAAATTCTATTTACAGACGAAAAAATTCAGACAATTATTGAGAATACTCGTATGCCGTTTGTATGGATAGAACCAGAAAATCACTCTTTTGAAGGGTGTAGAGGCTCAAACATAAGCCTGCCTTTGGGAGGTCTATTGTGTGAATTCTTTTTATAGAACCCTGGAAATTGCCCTTCCGAAGGGCATTCAAGGAGATGTAAACGCCCTTTCGAAGGGTAATTAGGGCACACGTACCTGGGAACAGCAGATGAGATAATCCTCAAGCCTGGAAGCTCTAGTTCTAGTCAACGCCCTGGCCTCCTCCGCCTCTTAAATGTAGACGAGAGCAAGAAAGATCCTTCTTTTCTATTCGTGCCAGCATATATGTTAGGGTTATCAACCCCCTTAACTAGGGTCTAACCATTCTAGACTCGGGGTTGGAGGGTTTAGGGTTTAAGCAATTAAGCATTGAGAACTAAGTAAAGTTAAAACGAAGCGTTTAGTAGGCTTGGTTTGATTTTTACTTATAGTTGAGTTTCATTGCAAGTTTCTCGTCATTTGGATGTTATTTCGTTTGTGGTCATTTTTTCACGGAGGAAATTTTTTTTTTTTCCTTGAAAAAATAGTGTAATTTTATTTTATCTTCCTAGAATAAATTCCATTCTGAAAATATTCACTTTTAAGCAAGTGTATTACTCATCGAGAGTATAGTTTTGACTAAAAAATTGGTTGACTACATAAATAGTAGGTTTTAACATTTTACAATATCAAAATAGAACGAAATATCTGTCCAAGTCCGCCGATAGGAGTATACCAAGCAAAGATTACAAAAAACCCTCATTTGAGACATCCGAACCAGTGAGATAACAATCCAGAGGAATAGGATAGTAAACAATAGTGAAAAAGTGTCAAAAATAGTGATCATGGAAGTATATCATCTCCATCTATAAAGGGACGATGATAGAATTCATGTTCTTCCCCATCATTAAATTCAGTTATCTTCCATATACCCAAAGCCAGTTGAATCCCCGCCTTCGATGCCCTGTCCGCTTCCTGGTTATTTTCCCTGTAAACATGAGTGCAAGCAAAGGAATCAAAAATGCTCAAAAACACCCGAATGGAGTTTAAGATGTTAAGGAGTCGAAGATTTTGACAAATTTGAGTGTTTGTTACCCAATTAACCACATTTAGTGAATCCCCAAAAACAGTGATGTTTTTGTATCCTTTCTCAATAGCAAAAATAACGAGGAATTTAAGACTTAGTAGTTCAACAGCATTGTTGCTTCTAGCCCCGAGACCCAATCCCTTCCTCACTCTCACGCCCACTTCTCCTCCCTCTGCCGCTCCTTACCTGCTCACCAGCTCATCAATCCTCTCCCCCCACCAACGCCTTGCTCGTCACCATTGTCCAGGGTTTCAAAAACCCTAATTTCAACATTGTTTCCCTAAAAATTTGTAATACAATTTTTTTTATAATAACGGAGCGAAGGAGCACATTTTCATTTTAGTAGATGTTGTCTGCACTTAATTCCTAAGTAGTGCCCAGCCCCATATAACCAGACTTTAGGTGTTTTCAACCCTAATTTGCCAATAATCCAACCACCGACAATTCAATTTGCTTTTAAATCCTAAATTAAATCCAATTTGAATTTTTTTATAATAATATTATTATTAAAAAAATTATTATCATAAAAAAACTATTGAAAGCTATAATAGTTTTTATGCATGATAATATTATTATTTTTATCTAATAATTATTATTATTATCGTCTAAAATTCTTGAATTATTTTTTTTCAAAATTCCTTTTGGAATATTTTTGAGTCGTAATCATTATGTTTCCATCATTTAGTGAAATCATGTATGGCCAAAAGCCAAGATGAAGTATCGAATCTCAACTCGATGAAATCGAAGAAAGATGGCTTAAAGAAGAGGAAACGTACACCAAATTGAAAATGATCGTATTGGACATAAAAGAAGAAATAGACAGGAAGAAACTATTGTGACTCCCGAGTTCTCAGGTCAAGTAGAGCTGGGAACTGCATCTGCACTCACGACAGAAGAAGGGACTACGACCATAATGGAAGAAGCTATTGCGACTCTCGAGTTCTTAGGTCAAGTAGAGTTGGAAACTACATCTGCACTCACGACAGAAAAAAGGGACTACGACCATAAAGGAAGAAGCTATTATGACTCCCGAGTTCTTGGGTCAAGTAGAGATGGGAACTGCATCTTCACTCACGGCAAAAGAAAGGACTACAACCATAATGGAAGAAGCAACTACGTCTCCCAAGTTCCCAAGTAATGAAGAACAAGGTACTGCGACGACTCCTAAATATTTTAACTAGGGAGGAGTATGAAGTTGCTACTACAACCAGAAAGGAAGGAAAGCCTCATTGTCCACCTCCTTATATCCCTCCTCACAAAAGATCCAGGCCACTAGATTCCAGGAGGGATAACAAAAAACTCCCCAACTACAAACCTCAAAATACGATACTCAGTAAAAAATATGTATGTCTACCAGAATTTCGCTACGAATTCTTACAAGGTAGGGAAGCAAGGCACATTAATACGCCAGCTGAAAAATCTATAAAATTGTCTAGTGAAACTCCAAAACAAGGACTTGTTAAGGAAGACGATAACAAGGACGATAAAACAGAAGAGCTAGAGGACAAGGATATGAAAGATCACAATGATATTGACAATCACAATGTCAATATCAATTATAAAGAAAACAACGATGTCATAGGTTGTAATAATAAAAACACAAAATACGGTTAAAAATGAAGTCATTATTAACAACAATTATGAAAGAAATGAAGTGGTAGAAGAATGCAATGATAAAAGCGTTGAAGATGACCTTAATCACGATAACATAGAAGAACGGAACCCAAAAGATGTCGCGACAAGTGAAGAGTTGAACATTCTACCAGTGGTCGCAACTCAAGATGTTCTAGAATCTCAATATCAAAAGGTTCCCATGGAACAACTAAAGACAAGCTCGTCAGACAAGGAAGTAAGTACATTATTAGTCGTTAACGCTATAAATAAGAAAACCATATCAAAGCATGCAAAAATATCAAAGATCCACATAAAATTAGAAGAGCAAAGGAACACTATCAAATTAGCAGATCCGAAATATACGCCGCTTAGTTGTTATGCGTTCATCTACAAAATCATAAGCATGATAAGATTTGAATGGAAATGTGACCAATTATTCCAAGAACTGCTAAATCGTGGCACAATTATTCGTGGCAAGAATTCCAGCTGCAGCACGTTCATAGAAGATTCGTGGTCGAATGTTTTCAAAGCGGGATGACTTGTAATAAACCTAATTAGTTATTACAAATGTATTTATTATTAGATTAGGATAATTAATTATTAATTATTAAATGACATGTTTATTCCCGTTAGGCCATATTTAATATCGGCCATTCCTATTGTAAAATCATCAATTCAATTGTAAAAATATATATATTATCAATTATAATAAATATGAAGCACCAGAAACAGAAACAGAAGTTCCCCCTCAACCAGCTGGTTCCAAATATCCTCAAAAGAATATGTTTTCAATAAAAGTGGTAGGAAGGACTTGAACTTACCTAAGAATTCCACCGCAGAACCTTCATCATAAGGAATAGGTGCCGAGATGAACTGTGCAGGGTCGTCTCCAACCAGGGGCTCCTCCAAGCATTCTTCTGAGGGCTCCGAAGAACTGTTGCAATCCTGGCTAAGATGGCTGGTCTGATGGCACTTAAAGCAACAAAAGGGTAGCCGCCAATAATCCAATTGTTGTACGAAGATTCTGAGTTCCCAACACACCTCAATCTCCGCAAGAAAACCATATGCCACATCCATTTCAATCAGGACCCTAGGACACTTAAGATCATTCGAGAGAAGAGTGCTTTCCTCTATAAGTATGAAGTGACCTAGGGCATTTGCAATGCCCATGAATGCCTGAAAACTCCAGCAGAAGAGCGGGTATCCAAGGAAAAGTACCCAAGGATGGCATTTGGAAAGCTTCTCCTTTTGAGGATCAAATGCAGAATGCCAACGCATAAGCACCAAAGAGCCGGTACCGAAGACCCAAAACCTAGAAAGAATAGCCTGCAAGGAATCCTCTAATAGAAAATGAAAATATAACCACCAGTTTTCCAAAGAAATAACCTGAGGAACATAATGTATCAGAGGCTTCCAACAACTGGAAATCCAGGCCACAACCTCCTCCTTGCTCATCCTAAGGTACTCCAATTTGCCAACCAGAGCCCTCATGGATAGATTTTGGACCATATCTAGTGTCACGTCCCTACCAAGAGTACACTAAACTCGAATCCTGTAATAAACCTAATTGGTTATTACAAAAAACCTTACATGATTATCTTATTTGATAAGATATATATTTTTATAATTTGATTGACGATTTTACAATAGGAATGGTCGATATTAAATATGGCCTAACGGGAATAGACATGTCTATTGATAAATAAACATGTCATTTAATAATTAATAATCAAGATCAAAGATCAAAGAACCTAACCGGAAGAAGATCAAAGAAGCCAGTCGTGGAGGGGAAGAGGTGGGGATGTGGGTAAACCCTAAATTGTCTGATATCTTTGATATTTCCTTGTCATTGATTCCTCTTACAAATTATGGGTCACTTAGAGCAAGTGTAGACCCCTCTTTGGTTCAGTGACGATCATTGTAACCCTAAATATTAGAGGGATAGGTAGTCATCCCAAACAGGCTGCCTTACGAAGGTTACTTGACTCTGCCAAGCCATGCGTTCTTTTGCTATAGGAGACTATGCATTCGAGATCAGTTGCTTGTGAGCTCTTCTTAAAAATCCAATCGGGTTGGAAATGTTGTGGTTTGGATTCAAATGGGTTCTCGGGTGGCCTTCTGACGGCCTGGAATCCACTTGTGGTTGATTTTGTGGCATATAAAATGTGTGCAGGCATTAAACTGGAAGGACAAGTTTGGGGTTTGGCTCGTCCTGTCAGCATTTTGAACTTATATAGCCCTTATAGGGACCGTCAACTTTATCGGGATTCCGTCTTTACTTATGGGGGTATTCACGACTCGGGGCTCATTATTGGTGGTGACTTAAACATGACGCTTTTCTCTGATGAAATTTGGGGTTCAAGATGTCTGGAGGACCCTTTAGTTGCCTTTTTTGCGGATCACTTTGATAGATTGGGGCTTATTGATATAAAGCCGTCACATTTGGTTCTGATGTAATGTCCCCATTCAAATAAATCTCAAGAAGGGAAAATTCCACCAATCTACTAGTTTCCTAGGTTGGGGTGGAAACATTAGATTTGGAATAAGGGAACTAATAAACCCCAAATGGACATTAGATTGACATAAATATATTAAAAGGGGTTAAATAAATATTTATGATAAGAAAATAAGGTGGCACTTAGTCATGGAGACACATTTTATGGGACCCACACAAAGCTAGATTCCTCATGCCACATGGCATCCTATTCTCACCCATTTGAATCCAAGGTGGAGTCTAATGTTCTTAGCGAGTTGGAAGGTCAATATAATTGGCATGATTCAATGAAGGTCGAATTGGAGTGGAAGAGTAACTCTCATGGGAGAGGAAGAGAAATTTGAGAGATATTGAGACACTTGGACTAGATTCCCTAGCTTCTATGACAACAATGATGAAGATGCTATGACACCTATGACACAAATCAGACTTGATGGCTGACATCTGACATATATGACATGTCAGGGCTAAAAATAGCCTCCAAGAGGGTGCACAAGGGAGTTAGGGTAGCCAAAGAGTCACCCATTCGAATTGAGTGAAGGAGGAGGCTAGGAATGGAGGGACAAGTGGCATACATTGAAACCTCTTCCTAATTTGAGTTGGCATGAATCTCATGTATGGAATTCGAGCTAAGGAGGTCTTTTGAAGTTTATAAAAGTAAATAACAAAGAAGGAGAGTAGCTTTTGATCATTTTACATTTTGCATTTGGAGAGGAGAGCTAGTAGAGTGTTATTCTACTTGCCTTAGCACCAATTTCGAGGGTGAAAGATTCCCATCCTAATTGGAAATTGGAGAGGCCATTTAGACCTTTCATTTGGAGATACAATGGAGTCTTTTGTTACAGGTTGAATCTATATGGAATCTCGTGGACACATCTCTTTCAGCTTGCTTCTACAACCATTCTTCCATTTCTTGGCATATTCTTGCTCCTCGAGGAGAGGCGCACTTGGTGAGGTGATGAAATCTTTGGGATAGCTCTTGAGGCCCCATGTCTTTGTAATCTGATATATATACTTTGTATTTACTGCTCATAAGACTTTCAGGTCGAAACTCCAAGAGACTTGATTTAAAAATGCTAAACTATGAATAAATGGTGTCATTTCTCCAATACCTTGTTATTTGCACTTGAAGTAGTATCAAATTCAAATGGTTCAATCAAAATCTGATGTATTACTGTTGTATGGAGTGCCATTAATATGTTGAAGAAGTTTCATATTCACTAGAGAAGCATTGGGAGCAATATTCTTAAGTTTCATAACCATTTATGAAGATTTACTATCATTTCCCCCTATGTTAAAGCTAGTATACAAACATATGATTTATGGGAGTTGTAGAAGCCTATAGAAACTAATTGGTTATGATTTGGGGAGCCCATTGAAGTCCTTTATCAATACCATGTCTCTGTTCTGAAATTTGGGAAGGTATCACAGTGTTTGGGAAGCCATCTTTGTCTCCTACCCTTGGGGGTTTTGAACCTCGATCTGACTAGTAAAGTTCCCTATTTTTCCCTGATTATAAATTAATGTTGCAGAAGTGTTTTAAGAGTTTCCAAGCATCCATAATTCATTTACATGTCTGAATACCTTCCAAACTCATTTAGATCCAATTCGGAACCATTTGGAAGCAGTTGAGTCAATACTAGTTTAAGGGTCGAATTGGTCAAAATTTGCAATTTTTCCTAGTTTTTGCAAATTTTTAAAAAAGGGACACTACAAGTGGTATCAGAGCATGGTCCTAGCACTTGATGTGGATGACAATTTATGAAGACAAGAAGCCAAAGAAATCATCCCCCACCCTTAAAACCTGAAAATGAAAGTGTTTTTGTTGAAGAGTAAGAAGTAGGAAAATAAGTGCATTTTGTTGAAACCATGGTTAGGGATGGGAAGGGAACCTCAGAGGATAGAGAGGAATTTACTAAATTCATGAAACCATTCTTTGAATACATGACAAAACAAATCATGAAAGGGTTCGAATTGTTGGCTAGTCAACTTGGAAGCAAAGGAGAAATAGGAGGCAACAGTAGTTCTTCTTTTGAGGAAAAGAAGGCAATGGGTGAAAAACATTTTCTCAAGGACAGGACCTCATAATAGATCTAATGAATTTCAGAGTTCAGTAAGGCCTACTACACCTAAATTTCTTGAGGCCAAAGAAGAACCTAACACCCAATTTGATATACGGGAAGTTGTTAAAGAATGGGAAAAGTTGAGTGAAGATTGTAGAAGGACTCTACCCTTTGAGCAATACTTTAATGTTTCAAACAAACTCAAAATGAGGGAATGTAATAGGACTCCATTTCAAAATAAAGAATTGAATTAGGCCATTGGAAAAATGCCCCTTCCCACTTTTGATGGCTCATCTCAAAGTTCTGCAAATACTTGGGTACAAAAACTAGATGTGTATTTTCAGCTGAATCCAATGATGGAAGAGGATGCTTTAAAAATGGCTATTTTGCATCTCGAAGGAGAAGCCAATGATTGGTGGTTCCATGGTCTGAAAAATTTGGGACATGATCAGGTTACAACATATGGATAATTTGTTGATAGGGTATTAGAAAGATTTGAGCAAAAAGACCCAAAATTGTCTTTCAAAGAACTAGCCCAATTGAAGCAAATAGGAACCCCTGCTGAGTAAATGTCAGAATTCCAAAGACTATCAGTCAAGGTGGCTAGTATATCTATGGTAAGATTAGTCTTGCTCTTTACTGAAGGTTTGGCTTAACCCTTAAAAGGTTTAGTTAAATCCCACAAACCTAATTCATCGAAGGATGCCATGAACTTGGCAAGAGATTTGCAGAATGTGCTAGCAATGACAAGGATTCCCCCCAAGACCAACTTTCCTTCCCAATTCAGATTTGAAAATAAGCCATGGCAAGAAGATGAATCTGGAACGGATAAGAAAGAGGGACCAAGCAGGGAAGAACTCAAAAGGAATAAACTATGTTACACATGCTTCCAACCATGGGTACCCGGGCATAAATGTGCTAAGGGAAAGGCACAATTCATTGAAGTATTTTATGATGATGAGTATGAAGGGGGTATGGAGGAAGGATGACATATTCCAGCCCAAGAAGAGGGATATGCCACAGCAGAAGAAGAGAAAAAATAAGAATATCATCCATTACCTGAAAAAGGGAGACTAGCAGTGCTTTCAGGAGTGCCTCGTTTCCACACTATTCGATGCTAAGGAGCTGTACAAGGACAAAGGGTTTCGGTATTGGTAGATGGAGGAGCCACAGATAATTTCATTGATGCAGCCATGGTGGAGAGGAGAAAGCTACCTGCTGAACCATTTGATGGCTTCACAGTCATCATTCCAGGTCACCATACTATGGAGTGAAAAACATGGATTCTAAAGCTACAACTCACCATAGGTAATTACACATTTTTTGATAGCTTTTATGTGGTTGATGTTGCTGATACTAATGTTGTCTTAGGAGTGCAATTGTTGTACTCTATAGGGGAACATACAATGAGCTATCAAATCCCTGAAATGAGATTCAAAGATTCGGAAAGAGAACAAAGGGTATTGAGAGGAATGCACACCTATTTGAATCAAGTAGTGTCATCCCACAACATGAAACACAAGCATGGAAAGGTTTTGGGAGACATTCCTCATGGGAGGAAACCTGATAGAGGAGGAACAAGTTTGCATCATACTAAATTGAGATTACTTGAGGACAAGCAATATTGGGCGGGGAGGACTGTAATGTCCCAATTCAAATAAATCTCAAGAAGGGAAAATTCCACCAATCTACTAGTTTCCTAGGTTGGGGTGGAAACATTAGATTTGGAATAAGGGAACTAATAAACCCCAAATGGGCATTAGATTGACATAAATATATTAAAAGGGGTTAAATAAATATTTATGATAGGAAAATAAGGTGGCACTTGGTCATGGAGACACATTGGTGGTGTGGGACCCACACAAAGCTAGATTCCTTATGCCACATGGCATATTATTCTCACCCATTCGAATCCAAGGTGGAGTCTAATGTTCTTGGGGAGTTGGAAGGTCAATATACTTGGCATGACTGAATGAAGGTCGAATTGGAGAGGAAGAGTAACTCCCATGGGAGAGGAAGAGGCATTTGAGAGATATTGAGACACTTGGGCTAGATTCCCTAGCTTCTATGGCAACAATGATGAATATGCTATGAAACCTATGACACAAATCAGACCTGATGGCTGACATCTGACATATATGGCATATTAGGGCTAAAAATAGCCTCCAAGAGGGCACACAAGGGAGTTAGGGCAGCTAAAGAGTCACCCATTTGAATTGAGTGAAGGAGGAGGCTAGGAATGGAGGGACAAGTGGCATTCATTGGAATCTCTTCCTAATTTGAGTTGGCATGAATCTCATGGATGGAATTCGAGCTAAGGAGGTCTTTGGAAGTTTATAAAATTCAAGAACAAAGAAGGAGAGTAGCTTTTGATCATTTTACATTTTGCATTTGGAGAGGAGAGCTAGTAGAGTGATATTCTACTTGCCTTAGCACCAATTTTGAGGGTGAAAGATTCTCATCCTAATTGGAAATTGGAGAGGCCATTTAGACCTTTCATTTGGAGCTACAATGGGGTATTTTGTTACAGGTTGAAGCTATAGGGCAGCTCGTGGAGACATCTCTTTCAACTTGCTTCTACAACCATTCTTCCATTTCTTGACATATTCTTGCTCCTTGAGGAGAGGCGCACTTGGTGAGGTGATGAACTCTTTGTGATAGCTCTTGAGGCCCCATATATTTGTAATCCGATATATATACTCTGTATTTAGTGCTCAGAAGACTTTCAGGTCGAAAATCCAAGAGATTTGATGTAAAAATGCTAAACTATGAATAAATGGTGTCATTTCTCCAATACCTTGTTATTTACACTTGAAGTGGTATCAAATTCGAATGGTTCAGTCAAACTATGATATATTATTGTTGTATGGAATGCCATTAATATGCCGAAGAAGTTTCATATTCATTAGAGAAGCATTGGGATCAATATTCTTAAGTTTCATAACCATTTGTGAAGATTTACTATCATTTCCCCCTATGTTAAAGCTAGTATACAAACATCTGATTTATGGGAGTTGCGGAAGCCTATAGAAACTAATTGATGATGATGTGGGGAGCCCATTGAAGTCTTTTATCAATACCATGTCTCTTTTCTTAAATTTGGGAAGGTCTCACAGTGTTTGGGAAGCCATCTTTGTCTCCTACCCTTGGGGGTTTTGAACCTCTATTTGACTAGTAAAGTTCCATATTTTTCCCTGATTATAAATGAATGTTGCAGAAGTGTTTTAAGAGTGTCCAAGAATCCATAATCCCCATTTACATGTCTGAATACCTTCCAAACTCATTCAGACCCAATTCGGAACCATTTGGAGCCATTTGGAAGCAGTTGAGTCAATACTAGTTTAAGGGTTGAATTGGTCAAAATTTGCAAGTGTTTGCAAATTCTTAAAAAGGGACACTACATCCGACCTGGAACAATGGGCGTTCTAGAAATGATGGTATAGCAAAATGATTGGATCATTTTATGGTTCTTGAATCTATGGTTGGTCCGGGTAATAGGATTAGATCGTGGAGTGAGCCCATAGGAATGTAGGATCATAAAGTTGTGTTTCTACAATTCGATTTTCAGGCTTCAAAGATAGTGTATCCGTTCAAATTCAATAGCATGTGGCTGGAGGAGGAGGCTTTCTGTGAGATGGTAAGGAATAAGTGGCGGGCTATGGCGCACACTGAACATCAGTCACACCTGCAAAATATGATGTATAAGCTTAAACGTCTTAGGGTGGAGGTGGTTGCATGGGATCGAGAGAAGAAAAAATCCATCTCGGTTGAGATGAGATCTATTGAGAATCAACTATTGGACATGGAGGACAATGTGGAGGTCGATTATTTTTCAGCTGGGTGGAAGGAGGTTCTGTTGGGGCTCTACAAGAGGAAGGAGGTCTTGCTTGGGGTCTTGCTTAGACAACATGATAATACTTGGTGACTAAAGAGCCGAGCGTTGTGGATTGACAAAGGAGATCGTAATACTATTTTTTTTCAAAATTTTGCAAATCATAGGAGAATTGGAAACTCAATTTTTGAGATTAAAGGGGGGGATGGCTCTGTTAGTACAGAGTTGCAATCTATTAAAGAGGTTGCGGAGGAACATTTTAGCGGGGCCTTCCAACAGGCCAAGGTGTGCAACCTAGAAGCCCAACTAAAAATTGTTAAGCTCTTCCCTAAATTTTATAGTGAAGAAGATGGCAAGAAGATTGGTGAAGTGGTGTCCCTGGATGAAGTCTTGTTGGTGCTGAAATCTTTTGTCAAAGAGAAAAGCCCCGGTCCGGATGGATGGACGGTAGAGTTCTTCGTGCATTTCTTTGATTTGATGGAGCAAGAGATACTACTTGCTGTGGAGGAATCTAGACTAAGAGCCATTATTCCTAAGAGTTTAAACTCCACCTATCTTGCTCTTATTCTGAAGAAGGATAAACCAGAGGATTTCAATGACTACCGTCCTATATCTTTGTGCAACATACTCTATAAGCTTATCTCCAAAATCATTGCTCGTTGTATCAAACCCTTCTTGGCTAAACACACTTCTATGGAACAATTTGGATTTCTAATCTGCAAATCCTTGATGCAGTTGGAGTGGCACAAGAGTGCTTGCATTATGTTAAAATAAAAAGCATTCAAGCCTTCATCTTGAAGATGGATTTGATCAAAGCTTATGATCGACTGGATTGGTCCTTTCTTCGTTTTATTCTCATTCAGATTGGGGTGTCGGTTGAGACGGTTCAGTGGATCATGGCATGTATTTCCTCCACCATCTTTGATGTGTTGGTCAATGGATCCCCGTATGATGTCGTATCATGTAGCAAGGGGGTCAAACAGGGCTGCCCACTTTCACCATTGTTATTCATTTTGGCTATCGAGGGGTTAAGTAGGATTATAAATGCTGCTAAAACCGAAAGGAAGCTCAAAGGTATTAAGCTCACCTGTACACTGGCTATCACACACTTGATGTTTATGGACGACGTGTTAATTTTTGGGGCTGCCTCCCTGGGTGAATGGTTGGTTTACAAACACATTTTTGATGATTTTTGTCTCGCCTCTGGTATGGCTATCAATTTATGTAAATATTCTTTTCTCTATAGTTGTAATGACGAGGTGGTGTTCGAAGAAATTAAATCTTTGTTTCCCTACAATTTCGAGCATTTGGAATATGGGTTCAAGTACTTAGGCTACTTCCTTAAAGCCAATTGTTACAGGGTGGAGGATTGGAGATGGTTGCTCCAGAGAGTAGATCGCCGGATTAATTGTTGGGCTCACCGGTGGCTTTCCATTGGTGGTAGGCTCATCCTTGCCTAGTCGGTTATTCAGAGTCTTCTGGTTTTCTGGTTCGAATTGAGAAAGATCCTGGTATCTATTCTTAGCCGTATTCGTGGTAAGTTGTTTCATTTTATTTGGACCGGAAAACTTCACCTTAAGAAATACCATTTGACTTCCTAGCAGAGCCTATCGTGGCCTAAGTCTTGTGGAGGTCGGGGACTTAAGAACCTGGAATGGTTCAATCTGGCCATGAGAACTAAGAGCTTGTGGAGGGCTCTGGTGGATGGTGGTTTATGGAGCAATGCTGTTCATTTTAAATATTTAAAGACGCCTTCGGTGTTGCAGTGGATCTGTAAGCATGTCTTCTCCTCTCACCAAGTTTCTGTTGTATGGCGCAGCCTTATCAATACCTTCAAGTATATAGGACCCTTGTTGAAATGGAAAGTGGGATGTGGTAAGGATTTCTTCATTGGAATCGACTCTTGTGTGGGAGATGATGATTTTTATAGACTTCCTATTGGCCTGATAAAGGAGCTTCATGACCGTAAACTGGTGATTCTTGCCCAAGTTTACTAGGAAACTCTATCTTCCGGTAATCCTCGGTGGTTTTCTGCCAAGGATTTGGGACTACCTCCACATTGGGCTTCTTTTTGGGATAGGTATATAGCTCAACTAAATTATGTGGGTATTCACCTCTCGAATTTCGATGATAGATTGGTCTGGGACGACCTTGGATCAAATGGAGTTTTGTCGGTGGCTCAGGTGTATAAGTTGATGTCACAGGATTTCGCTGATTCACTGAAACATTACTGGTGGCATACCGAGCTATGGAAATGGAGGATACCATTAAAGTTTCAATGCTTCTTATGGTTGATCCTTGAGTATAAAATTTTAAGCTAGGAGAATTTGCAATCTAGGGGTCTTCAAGGCCCGGGTTACTATTCGCTGTGCAGATCGGATTTTGAGGATACACTTCATATTCTTGTTAAGTGCAGTTTTGCGCAGGGTTTGGACAGAATTGAAACGTTGGGTTCATTTCAGTGATACTTGGAGCGACGACTCTCTCAGTGAGTGCATTTTTAGGTGGATTTGGAATGTTGCTTTCCAAAAGACTCTTCTGTTGTTCGTGATTGGTAGTATCTGGACGATGTAGAATGAATTGATTTTCGAAAACATTACCCCTTCTCCTATAGGTATCTGTAAAAGAATATTGAGTATGTGCAGCGGTTTTCCTGACGTTAAGAGGCCTATCAAGCGCAGGATTATCACTTTTCCTACTATCGACAGCGAGGGAATTTGTGGGTTCTTCGATGGTGCTTCGAAGTTGGGCATTTGTGGTGTTGGGGCCATCATCTACCTGCGCAAGAATCATATTATCCGGATTAAAATGGGCATTGGCAAGGGTGATTGCATCAAAGCAGAACTTATGGCGGTGCGCTGTCTCCTTTGGTTTGCTGCAAGGAGGGGATTCTTTCAATTGTCTATTTACGGTGACTCACGAGTAATTACAAATTGGATAATTGGGAAATCTAAAGTAGATGTTTTGATACTTGAGCCATGGATTATGGATATGGAGCGTTTGTTGGCCACCTTCACACAGATCAGATGCACGCACATCTACAGGGAAGCAGATAGGGAGGTAGACTGCTTATCGAAGGAAGTCGTGGGGCCCATGGATGGGTTTCTGTACTTTGAGGAATCTGTTGATAACTTGGTTATCAATCAGGGCACCTTGTGGGAAATTTAATTTGTGGGGGCTTTAGGTATTGTTTTTTGTGGTGGGTTAACAGGTCTTTGTTTGGGTTGGTTCTTTGATAACTTATGGTCAATTGTGGCCTTTTTGATGTTATTGTGAGACATTTCAACTATGTATTTTGACGGATGTCCTTCAGCTCTTTAGATATGGGGTCCGAACTTAATGTTTTGATGGATTATACACTAGGTTGGACTACTGCTGTAACTTTGATTTTCTTACTGAAAATAACAAGTTATAGTTTTTTTTTCCTTGAAAAAAAATGTCATTCCATTAAGATTTATATTTATGCAGTAGGCATTTTCACCATGGAGAAGCATTACTTCCACATCAGCAAGATTCCTTGCTCATGGAGCGAATGGAATCTTGCCACATGGACGGTTGTGATTCTCCGCGAGCTACCTTCCGTCGACGCGTCGCTGCACTCTACCGAGTTTGTGGCGATATGTTTTTATGCTACGACCATGGTTACCCTCCGATAGAAACCTCTGACGATCAGTGGACGACTTGCCGTTGCGATGAATACCACGCTAGGTCTCCAAATTCGTGGGCTGCTGCAAAGGTAGGATCTCATCTTCCAAATTCGTATCGTCCTTCACCACGTTGGTTACATTGCGTTTGAATTGAGGCTGCAATGTCAATGTTACCTGCATATATTTTGAATGCATTAATACACAATTCATACCCTTCCTGCTGTGACGCTGGAATGACTAAACCTCTCCACCCGCAGAATGAAACATTTGGTGTCCAATTAGTCGGCAATGATAGGGATGGACCGTAAGTAGTAATTGCAGTCATGAATCCAAGCAGAGCCTCTTGACCAGAAGCATTGCTAAGATGAGGATGTCGACGATCAGAAGCATTGCTAACTATGGAAAACGCAGAAGGAATGGCAAATGGAATTAAGAAGACAAGCATTCTCATAATAGACCAAAAAAGAGAAGGAACATAACATAAACTCCTCCTTAAAAGTGGTTTGTGAAATTGAACAAACGGGATGTCTGAGAAAACCATGCCGGTTGGAGTATATATACACATACAAGTAGCCTAAATTCACCATTGGTGGTGTGATTTTTGCAATAGAATATGGAAGTGGAAGAGTTGAGTCTACAAATGCTGGACAATGAAGTCATGAGTGGTCAATTAAAATATTAAATGTCGTGCTCAGGAGTACTAGTGGTGCTGAATAATTTTCAGATATGGAAGAATTGAGTCTATGCGTGCTAGACTATGAAGTCGGCGGTGATTAAAATACTGACTGCCGCACTTTACAGTCAAGATAAAATTAATCGAAAATCATTCATTTCGTGAAATTTTCAATATGGAAGGATTGAATCTCTGGGACTTCGGATAATGAAGCCAAGTCACAGGTTTTTAAAGTATTAAATGCCACAGTTGATAAATTAAAAGAGAAATATTGAATTAACAGTTTTCACGGTTACATTCCCTGTTAATGGCGTCGCTACTTGATTCCTTCGGACATGATTATCCTGACGCCTCTTCTACTGTGAGCGATAAGGCTCTTTCTCGTATACTATGTCCAGCAAGTCGATTTCCTGAACTCACGATACATGCAAATAGTCTGAAAATGCTTCATTACCACGACGTGATTCTGTAAATCCTCGGCATGCCAGATCAGTTATACTAAACAAGCAGGTCGCTGAGATTTGCTTGGCACGTCATCCTGTCAGCGAGACTCCTCGCCTACGTGTCGCTACACGCTGGTCGTCGGTCGCTGGTTTTGAGGTTCCCATCACCGAGCTCCGACCACCACTCTCCGACCCATCGCCGAGCTTCGACCGGGGACTAGAAGGCGTTGCTGCGCTCTGTTAGACGATACATATTTAATAGAATTGAGCTGCACAAAAGGAAGTCCAGGTTGCTTGCAGCAATGGAAATGATAGGTATGGGAAACCATGGATTTCATAACAATTAATTCCTGTCAGGTTTCACTATTGATGAACTGTTGTAGCCAAGCAATTATTGGTGGACAGATTGACTGCCATATATATCAAAGGTGGCTGCTTTATAGTTTTTAATTTTCTCAAGATTTATACACCAAACATAGCACTCGTTCTCATCATCAAATTTTAATGTTGACGGAACTAATACACCAGGAGAGTTAATATTTAAATGCTAATAGAAGAAGAAGCGCTAGGCTAATCAATTGTTTTTTACTTTCTTTGCCCTTGCATTGCGACCGGCGACACAGTCAGGCGACAGAACGGTCTGCAACTGCCATTCACTAGCAACCGGCGGCAGATTTCGCAAATAGTTTTTTTTGTCTATCTTTTCCCTTGGACACCGACTGGCGACCGACGACCGGCGACACAGTCAGGCGCTAGAACGGTCTTCCATCTTGCCAACGACCGCCGACATATGTTCGCAAATTTTTTGTTGCTTCTTTGCACCTTGCACGCCGACTGGGGACCAGCGACATGCTCAAGCAACGCAACGGTTGGTTGGCGTCGGTCGACTAAAATAAAAAATTCAAAATGTGTCGCTCGACACAGCTGCAACAACGATCTGGCGATTTAGTGACGACATTGAAGGAAACCTCTAGCAAAACCCTGCGAGAGATTCGTATGCCCAATTCATATTTCTTAAACTGATTTTTTTTAAATATGGAGATTCGAATGCCCAATTCAGATGGGGAAATATGGAGATTAGGATTGGATGCTTCAGGGTCACGTAGAGGAAGGTGAAGCAAGAATTCCATAAAAATATTTATCATGATAATAGTATGTTATGAGTAATTAATAAATTAAGAGCCCAAGGAATGTATATAGTTTAATGTGTTCATCTTTATACACATACAAATTCTAACAAGGGTAGTTGCAATGTAACAAATCCCTGCCCATTGAGATTTGCATTAATGCAACATGTCAAGAATTGACAAAATTTTCATTGAACTCAACATCGAGGCTGTTGTTGTTGAAAATATGCTTCATGTATGCTGTGTGGAAGACACAGGAGTTCTCTTGACACAGTAGCTTGGTTTTCCTTTATTAGATAGAGAATTTGTTTGAGTCAACTTTCTCTAAATTCCATCGCTATATTTGGCTATATTGATTATGTAGAAGCATTGTTTCTTTATATATATATAGATATATATAAGCATGGTTTCTTGATATATGTTTTCTTCAAGAAAATTCAATTGATCCCACTCACTACTATTTTGTAGAGTAGACTATTAACTTCTTGCCTACAAGTGCTGGGCTATTAACTTTTGCATATAGATTGCCTTAGTGACTTTTCTATGGGAAATATGTGTACGATTGTGGCTCATGAAACAACCAAACCTATAGGTATCTTCATGGAATCCAAAAAAAATGTCACTTTTTACATATAAAATCTGTAAGTTCACAAACACAATATGTAGACTGCCTTCACCAACTAATCTAAGTGGGATTGAGAGATTTCAAATATGAAGTGACAAAATGCAGAGTCACGGAAACTAAATGGCATTGCTGAGGTTTTGATGTATTCCACAATGTCAATGTCACTTTGTCGGGATTGGATACAGAACTGTAGTAACTTTTAAATTGACTACAAGAGATCCAATAATCAAGCTGAAGAATGTGGCCACGAGCATTATCCATAGTATCTACAAAAGGAAAGGCACAAATTATGATTTCATATCACTTGAGAAAGTGCAATATCTTACTGAAAATAAATTATTCACAACCAATTTATTCCATTCCAGGGTTTCTTAATACTCTTGCAATTTCAAGTAACCGCATTCCAAAGTACCTCGACTTGGCCCATCATCATATTCGGTCTCTATCCTAATTCTAACAGAGGTAATTGACATAGCCTCTATAACAGAGGCACTTGGATTTTTAGCATTTTAGCATGGATTTTTATAAAATTAAATTAATGAACTCTGAAACTGTAAAGCTAAAAAGCTAACCTGTTAAACTCTTATTTCAATATCCAAACGTTATATGTAATGCAGAGTGTGTAAAGCTATGAAATGGCACTTGTAAAGCTTATGAATGGAGATATTTTAAAACTCAAGTCAAATCGTTGGAAATGAAACAAATGTATGCGCTAGAAATTAAACAAAATTTGTGGGTCTTTCCGGGTGGGCATTTGCATGTGCTAGAAATTAAACAAAACTTGCTAGACTTTGGAACGCTGCTAAACTATGTTTTGGCTATGAATTCTTCTCTCTGTTGGAGATCAATGCATCATCAACACCTTCGTAGTGAGCAATATTACATATTTTATTTTTTTCTTAAAATTTAAGATGTTTGTTTTTTATATTTTCAATCACATGTTTTAGTTCAGATTGCATTTAGGTTATGAAATAATGGCTAAAAAATATCATTTTTCTTTGGAAAAACATGTTTTAGCTCAGATTGCATTTAGGTTATGAAATAATGGCTATAAAAAGATAATTTTTCTTTGGAAAAACTATACTACAAGATATTTGACATAATATATTATAAATTACAAGATATTTGACGTAATATATTATAAATTTAAAATAACAAGATGGTAACGTATGCTTCTGCTTATGATGCTTCTCTGTGAGAGGGAGATTCATCAAACTGTTGGCAAAGTAAGCTCATAATTTTACTAATTTTTAACTTTCCTTGTGCCCTTGAGCATCATATAATTGAGAAGTTTTTAAAAATATTTAATTAAAAACCTATAAATTTTGGTGTGAATATGGATATATTTTTATGAATAAATGTTTAAGTTATTCCAAAACAAACTCACATAATAAAATGACAATGCAAAATGCTTCTAGTGAATAAAGTCTGCCAATCAAGCTTTCTATATAGTGAATAAAGTCTACAAATAAATTCCACTCATTCAAACCAAATAATCCACAGAAAATCGAATATAAGAGCCAGGCAAGACACAAAAAGCCTTAGGAATCCTACTACGGAGGTGGGTGACGTGGGAATCACATATTTTTTAAGTAATTTGAGCATAAAGTACAAAACAAGGACTGGGATGAAATCTCTTGCTTAATTCATAAACCGAACACCATCCCAAGTATTGCAATAAAACTAGCATTTGCTCCTCGAGGGGCAAAAATGCACGCCGGTAGGAAAAGAGGGAAGTTAGAAGGAACAAAAACATAGGCACAGGCAGCGAAGTATACTGGTAGGAAAAGAGCAAAGTTTGTAACAATCTCAGATTACAAAGACATAGGCACTCAACCCATAACAAAAAAAAATGTTAAGTTCATCAACACAGTGAGCCAGCTACAATTGTTTTTCTTACAATTGCTTTTCTCACAATCTCTGTAGTAGTAATCTCAACATTATAGATTACTAGTATATGTGGAATATATAAGCAATTTGAAAAAATATTTCTACAATAATATCAATGAAAACAATGACTCGGTTTTTATCATCACACGTTTCTGTTGCAGTTTCGAACTAATGTTTGTGTTTTTTTTCGAAAAGCAAGTTTACATGACATTATATTTAAAACTACTATTTTAAAAACCAAAGAAAAGAACAAAGGATGTGAGGGCATGCCACTCGCCAGCATCTTCCTGCTTCCCGAGGATCACAACCAGCAATCGAGGGAGACGTGGTGACATTGCAATATAGTGCCAGGTGTCTAAGCTTTTACTCAATGCCAGTCGCAGGGTCTTCCTGCTTCCCAAGGAGCACAACCCACCAATCGAGAGACGTGGGGACGTTGCAAACTTACAAGTGTTATTCTCAACACATGCAACTCGGACACTGGTGGAATCATGCTTGCCCTGAGGTTTGAGGAGGATTTTGTGTCATACTATACTTGAAACGGGTTTGTTGTTCTGCACCTGAAACGGGTGTCATTCTATATGCACAGTTTGAAATGGATACAGTGGATTTGTAGTTTTCTCAATTTGTTTCTTGTATCATGTAGGTGATGGTGGCTATCTTAATAGGTTTGCTTACCATTTTGACATGGCACTTCACAACTCTGTATACAACAAAATCTATATAGAGTTTAGCCTATGGTCTCCGATATGAGCTTTTGCAACGTCCCATCTCCAGAATGTTCAACATACTTAACTCCATTGTGGAAATAACGATGCCACAAGTTCAACTTTCGGAATATGTAGTTGGTTGTTATCCACTGGGTCTAAGTCCTCATCAACAAGTTCAAGTTGAGTACAACATTTATTTCAGATGCAAATTTCTTGTAGTTGCATACATGACCTGCTTTTTCATGTGGAAATAGGTTATTTCCCTAAGAAGCCCAAATGAAGCTAGCAGCAGTCTCTACTCTAGAGTGTGCTGTAGACACAGAAGATAGGAGTTGAAATGGAGGCCAAACTACTGAGCAGTTTTGACACGTAAATAATAAAAATAAGGGTCAAAAGCATTCATTTCAATCATCCTCTAGGTGATCTCTGCTAGGGTTTCATTGATTTCAATTGCTATTCAAACTGGAACCAGTGTTGAGAAGAGAATCATTAGTGATTGAAAAGCTTATCATGGTCTTTAAAACTAATCGGCGTTCATTTTTGCCCATCAAGGGGCAAATGCTAGTTTAATAATTTTATGAATGGAATATTTTGTGTTTTTTAATATTTCACATTTTGTACATGTTTTCGATTTAAAGTTTACTTTATGTCTTTGTGTTAATACATGGTTTTGTTGTATTGTTAAAAGTATTTTTAAAAGCCATATATTTTTAATATATGTTTTTTGTATTTTGCTTTGTAACGTATTTTGTATTTTGTATTTTGTATATTTTCAAGGTATTTTGTATTTCTGTCACGTTGTTAAAGTATTTATGTTGTCAAATGTATGAGAGGAATGAATTATGAGAATAGGAAAATTTAGTTGTAGGCTTACTTTAGATTGTTGTCATTAAAGTTAGTAGTTTATTTTTACCTTGGTTTCATTTGCTTTCTTTAGCTTAATTTCTGCACTTTGAATTTTTGCACTTATGCCCAAATTTCTGCACTTTAATTTCTTAGTTAATTGCCAAAGGAAGATTAAAGGCCTAACTCGTGAGATATGGTTTTCCTGTAATGGGCTTCGACCCGAGGTCTTAGTTTATTTCTTGTCATTTGATTTTATTTTCTAGTTCTTCAACATTGAAGTGTGTTCGTCGGCATTAGGTTATGCTAGACTAGGCTTCAAGCCTGCGCATACAGTGCTTGTGCCTCGAAGCTTACGAACCTTGGTTGATAATTGAATGTCGAATTAATAGTGCATATATTTTTTCAACACCATGGGTCTGGGTAATACTCTTTAGAGCTCTGTTTTCTTCCTCACAAATCACAACTTTGCCTTTTAATGTTTTATTCTCTTCTTCACAAATCACTACTTTGCCTCTTAAATGCCCTATCTCAATCTCTTCCATTACAATTTTTGCTTGAATATCGACCATCATGACATCTTGTATTCGAAACTGGTACTAAGAAATTACAATATCCCTACTGATATTAGCCCACAAATCTCGAAGACGTTGCTTCTCCAATCTTATAATAATTCCAACTAAAAACTCATGGTCATTTTCATTCCTTCCTTCCCCATCCATAGGGTCCATACTTGTCGAATGGTGGTTGTTTTGAGTTCCAGAGATTTCAAATTTATTTTGAATATGAAAAATACAACCTAAATAAAACATTATCCTACAACTCTGATTCAAATTTATGTTGACAAAAGGGGTATTATAAACCAAATATCTATCTACAGTACTACTTTCCCCCATATTATAGCTCAACATTGTTGTTTGAACGCATTTCTTTTATGCATTCCAATGTTTACATAGTCGCATAGTAACAACACTGTAATTTTGAGGGTGACTGATATTCCTTATGCGCTTTAAGCTCCCCACTTGATGAAGATAGTCCCATGTAGCTTGAAGTTCCTCCAAATGATAGAGATAACCTTGAGTGTGCTCGTGGTTTCAGAGACCATCTCTGCAAGGCTCAAAGATTCCTCACATATATGATAACCCAAGTGCACTGGATGAGTAAAATTCTAGCTCACAAAATCTCCATTCGAACATAGAGAATCACAAACCTTGTTTCCATAAAAAGCACACAAAAACTTACAGTATTTTTTTGACTACATCATCTACCATAATTTGGTACCAGCCATCTAAACGTGTCATCATGACTGCAGAACTAGGTGAAGCGTATCCTCTACTCTCACACTTGATCCTTCATACCACATCAATTTCCCAAAAGCTCATTAGATTCATAGGTTTTATTTCCATTATTGCACTCTATTGCGTGTTATTTGTTTGCCACCTGAAGTACTTATCCCGAATATCATTAAATTTGATGATAACCCATGCATTTTGATTTCGAACAAAAGTTTTGTTTAATTGATGCGCCATAATCAAAGGTTACGGGATGAAGCAATAACCTACATCTTCCCCCATAAATTAGGATATTACCTTGGCCAAGATTACACGCCCCACATTTTCCTGCCTATCTGCTTGGAAGTTTAGTACTCTGAGATAACGGAAAACTTTGACATCTTTGAAATCTATTAGCAATTGCAAGACTCTCCACATTATGTTTCTTAGAGGTCCATCCCTTGGAGCCTGCTTTGAGACAAGATATCAGACTAATATCATTGAATCTCCCAATATATTTAACAACCTTCTATTACATTGTATGGGTTGAGATAAACCTTGCCATAAAGCTAAGGCTTCCGTGAGATTATTAGATATATCTCCGAGTCCCCATGAAAAGTATTGCTTCTGCTTTCCTATGGGGTCAAAGATCAACCCCCCCACTGGACCTTCCAAACCTATATTATTTATGGAAGCACCATAAAAAAAAAATGTAATAGGCTTACTTCTTTATCTAGTCCACCATATTTTATGGCTTTATCCTCAGTAGCCAGTTTGTATTCACCTTTGCACATGATTTTGGCCTTAAAATTATATGACCATATTTGTCTAAAAGGATCTGAATCCATAATCTTTCTTCTGAATATAAATTCTCACTCCTTTGACTGATCCTACAATGGAATTTCAAATATTCCTACATCAAGGCCCAAGCCTGCCCTGCTACTTGCCTTGCTGAATTCTTATGGTTTTTGAAGATATAGGTATTTAGACCAAGCTAAATCTTCCATACAAAGAAGTATGGCAAAGCTTTCCATACTTGCTTCAACAAGGGTTTGTTAACAATTTGTTTTTGATATTTTTGGTGCCAAATAAAAAAAAATTCTGTACAATTTACAGGAGGAACTAGATTCCTACATGCTCCTTCAAAGTTGATTCTCCATACTTCAACATCAAATTCACATTCTAAAAACAAATGGTGCGCATTTTCTTCAACATGCTTGCATAAAGGACACTGAGAAGGTCCCTACAGGCCTCTTATGTGGAGATTATCATTAGTCATAATTTTATTATGGCATAGAACCCAAGTGAAAATCTTTATTTTTGGTATCGTAGCACTCCTCCATATTATGTTCCAAATTGCGTTGCTTGGGAAAATACTATTATCAATACTCTTATGTAAATATCCTTCCTTGACTGTATAATTACAATTGGTCCCTATAGCCTTCTATCTTTATTCGTGAGCTTAGTAGGTGTTAATCCACTTAGAGCTCTTTTCATAATTTGCAATTGTTGATTTAAATCTCCCTCAAACTTGAAGGTTATCCAGTTTACCCATCTCCCCTTTTGATCCCAATAAGAGATATCTGCTAAAAATTGTATTTGATTTTCCTTAATCCATATGTGTAGCTTATTAAAGTCAGTGTTAGTTGTTAATTTCCTTCTCCTAAGAATTATGTCATCCCAAATCCTCATACTACTTCCATTTCCTGGAAGCCAAGAGGATTGATTTTTTACTATAGTAATTGAGGCTTTGCACAAACTCCATATTGTTGTACACTTAACATTTTGAAAATGTTGATCAAATATTCTACTACAGATTGAGGTTGAATATTTTTTTACGAGAGCACTCTTCCACCAAGCTGGATCTCGTGTTGCAATATTCCAAAGAAATTTGGTTCTTATAGCTTTGTTTAACATGCTAGTCTCCCAGATTGCTAACCCTCCATTGTTTAAAGGAGCCGCTACTTGCTTCCAATTAATCAAATGATATTTTTTCCCATTGGCTTTACCGCTCTGCCATACAAAAATTATTTGAAGACTATCAATCTACTTTATAATTCTATCTAGGGCTAGTAGGACCAAATTCTCATAAATGGCAAGTGAAGATAACACCGATTTGATCAACACTAACCTACCTGTTGGATTAAGCCATTGAGAACCCCATTGATCCATTTTTATTTTATTTTCCACCATCGACTTCCAATCCGTAGATTGGGGTTTCCCAAAAAAGATAGGAATTCCAAGATAAGTAAAGGAGTTCCAATCCATATTAGCAGTAAATCCTAGAAAGTCAGCGATAGTTTTCATATTTGAAGCATACAAGTTCCATCCATAAACACAACATTTATGGTTGTTGGATTCACCTCCCGGATCCCTCAAGTAATAATCCATAATGGTTTTGAATTTTTCAACTTTTATTCTCGAGGCTCCTTCGAACAACAAAGTATCATGAACAATTGAGAGTGATCCATCTCTTTTACTCCTCTAACTATTCTTATTCTAGGCAAATTACAATGTATCCTTTCGATTTCCATTTTTTTGCTTAGAGAATAAACCATTAGGATATAGATCAAAGGAGATAGAGGGAAACCCTGTCTCAAGCCCCTTCCCCCCTGAAAAAAATTTATTAGGTCTTCCATTCACCAAAGGTGCCATCCAAGGACTTGTTATACAAGATTGTATCCATTTCCAAAACATCTGTGAAAAACCAAATTTCTTGAGAACTGAAAATAGAAAGGAATGCTTCACTCTATCAAAGGCATTTGCCATGTCCATTTTTATCACAATTCTTCTTTGATTCCTAACTTTACTAAAATGTATTGCTTCTTGAACTAGGATAATATTGTCAAGTATGTGTCTTTTAGGGATGAACCCCCCTTGAATATCAAAGATAAGATTAGTAAAGAGAGGTTCGATCCTATTTGCTAGGATCTTTGCTATTATTTTATGCGAGGAATTGCACAAAGATATTGGTGTAAATTTTGAGAAGGTAGATGGATTTTTTTCTTTTAGAATCAAAGCCAAGAATGAGGAATTGGTACTTCCCCCCAATTTTACATTTTTCAAAGACCATTTAATCATCTTGCATAGGTCAAACTTTATAATCCGCCAAAACTTCCTATAAACTTATATTGTAAATCCATCTGGCCCCGGATCTTTGTCAGGCTCTATATCCCAAATACCTTAAATAATCTCATTCTCCTATATTTCTTTCTCTAATTCCCGATCATCCATTTAATTAACTGAAGTAGCGATATTGTCTAACTGCCCATTATTGTATCTAAATCTAGATCTTCTGTCTTTGTCAATAATTTTTCAAAGTGAATATAAGCCTCTTCTTTTATATACTTCTATTATGTAATCTTGTTTCCCTACATTGTAGTTATTTCTTTAACATTGTTTCTACTCTACCTAATTTTTGCTTGCGTGTGAAAAAAGGTTGCATGCTATCACTTGATTGTAATCAAAGACTTCTCTATTTTAATCTCTAATGCTCTCCCTATTGTCTATAAATATTTTATAAATTTATGTTTGCTTCTTGCTCTTCAATCATTAGTTACAAAGTTATATTTCCTTCCTCCATTTGACTTTGGATATCTAATCATTTGTCATGAATATGTTTGTTTTTTCCTTAAATGGATTGATACAGTTATTTTTAGACCAGTCTTTTAATGCAAATTTGATATCTTTGAGCTTTGTTTCACAAATATAACTTGGGGGGGCTTCCCTTTTCTTTTGTTAAGTAGATTTTATTATTTCAGCAGCCTCGGGATGAGTTAACCAAAGAGGATTGAATTTGAAAGGTAAAGGCCCATAGTTTGTCCTCAAACACATAGAAAGACTTATTGGCTTATGATCCGAAGTTTCAAAAGGAATTATAGAGGATGAAATTTGGAAATCTTCCTCTAAATAACCACAACATACCAAAAATCCATATAATCTCGCTGATATGTTTCCTTTCCCTAATATTCTATTAGACCAGGTATACTTTCCTTTTTTGGGATTTATATCCAATAATTCCCAATATGTCATTATATCCTCTAACAATTCTCTTGAAGCATCCCTAACTCCACCCCCCCCTCTTTTTTATTCGAAAGATAAATTTGTATCTAAATCTCTTGCTATTATGATATTACCCATCCCTAAACTGTTTCTTTCATTTACTAAAGTTTGCCAACATTCTTCTTTTTCTTTATAATGCATTACAACATAAAGGTTGAAAAGATGATAATGTTTTCTAGTTTCTTTACTTGTCATGTTCATTTAAATCCAATGTTGTGTCTGTTTTGAAGCTTCCAACTCCAATTCATTACTATTCCACAATGTACAAATTCCTCCATATGCTCCTCTCGAGCTCACTGCCACACTTTTGCGTGCTCTCAATTGTTTATAACCTAGATCTTTCATAACCTTTCCTTGTAATCTAGTCTATTGGAGTAAAAGTATTGGCGGTCTCTCCATCTTTGTCAGATTCCTGCTGGCTTCCTTGTTACTGTTATTGTGCATCCCTTTGTTGTTCCAAGGGACTATCTGTATTACCTAATTATTGGCTCGATAGGACCTCCTTTTTAGGTGCTTGGAGTTACAATATTGCTAACTCCCAAGTCTTTGAAGACGTGACTATGCTATGATCCAAAGTAGACTACAACCCCATCATTTTTTCTCGATTTGTTATTTATTTTCTAACTTCTTTATCTGGATTTCAACCTTTCATAGACCATTTGTCCTCTCTCTCATTCTGATCTCTTTCTTCATATGTTATTGCTAACTTTGCTTGATTTATGATAACCACCCCAGCTGTTATTACTTGTGGTTCTTGTGTTACTTCACATTCTTCTTCTTGATCCAAAGGTTTTTCTTGTGTAACACCTTTTGCAGCTGATAGATCCAAGCCATACAACATAGATGAAAGTATGGGAGGAAAAGCGGATCCAGGTTCCTTTACTGTTGGAGGTACTACTTCATTGAGATTTCTTGACTAAGAGGCTCAAATTGATTGACAACAACTATTGGCTCTGAAGATTGCTCCGGTAGAGTTAACGAGGAAGGAATATCTTAAGGAATTGTTAGTACAAATTACTTAGCTTTCTTTCATACCTTTTTTCCATTGAACTTCTTGACTCTGAGAATTTAAGGCTGTATCCCCTGGTTTCTTACAATCTTTAGCACAATGTCCATAAGTGTGACAAGATTTACACTTAAATGGAAGTTGTTCATAATCTAGTTGCTAATAATGAATCCAATTGTCCAAAACTATGTGAATAGCTTTTGGTAGCCCGTTCTCCAAGTCAACTTCGACACAAATTTGAGCACACTGAAACATTACTTGCTTAGGTTCAACCTTATCTATATATTTTCCCAATTTATTTCCAATATATCTCAATGAATCTTCTCCCCAGCAATGGAGAGGTAAATGAGGCAATCTTACCCATACCGGAACAACTAAGGGGATATTTGAGTCTGGATCGAAGTTCGAAGTCTAGTTGTTAAGATACATGCCTCTCTTATTGAGAAAATATGGTCCACTTCTAAAGATTAGATCTCTGTCCTATTTAAATTCAAACAAAAACACATAAAATCCCGTGCCACAAAAGTAGTGTGTCATTCTTCCCTGGATTAGGGTTATCTATTTTTTCTGGATGAAGATCTCCATAGACCTAGGAGATGGACAAATTCCAGTGAATTGACCTTTCATCCCCCACTTAGATATTTCTAGTGCTTTTTGTCTTGCCATGGATGCAGGAAGAATAACCTCAAGAACGTTTGATTTTTTGATAAATCGTGATGGTTTCTTTCTTTCTCCCGGTATCTAAGTTGAGTTTATCATTTTTTTTTCCAAGGAAAAAAAACGTAATTTTATTTCAATAGAGGTGAACAAAATTACATTATGTATATGCATTCTGTAGAGTGTCTAAGCAGAAACCAGACCGTAGTCTACATCAAAAGTCTTTCAATTTTACAATATATGTCTGTAAATGTAAACAACAACATGTTGCAAAAATCAGCTCCTCGAGCCTCTAGTAATCTATGATAAGTATGTCCGGATATTCAAAACATAGCCTTTAGCATCCACCAAGTGGAGATGAAAAAGATGAAACCCAAAAAATATAAAACAGTAGTGTTCCGAGCATGTATGATAAGCATAAATTCAGGGAGCAGGTTCAATAAATGGACGATGGTAATATTCCTGCGCAGTCCCCTCCCTATGTTCTTTCACCTTCCAAAGCCCCAAAGCCAATTGCAAGCCCTCCTTCGAGGCCGAGTTCGCCTCCTGGTTATTTTCCCTATAAACATGGCGGCATGTAAAAGAGTCAAATAAAAGCAGCAGCTCTCGGATATCCAAAAATAAATTTGAAATTCTGATGTCTCTGCATTGTTGTGTCCCGTTTATCCAATTTATGACATTCATAGAGTCTCCAAAGATGTTGAGGTTTTGACACCCCTTCTCAGTGGCAAAGATAAGTAGTAGTTTTTTAAGGCTCATTAACTCTGCATAATTGTTTCCACCTTCACCCAGGCCCATGGATAAGATAAAAAGTGAGTGGCTGATAGGAAGAGAATAGCTCCCCCCCCACATGTCTCATGTTGAGATGCCCCATCGAAAAAACCCCATGGTACCAATCTTTCAATTTCCAAGTCAAGAACCTCCCTCTGTTTAGCCGCTCTCACATGCTGAGGAAAAGCTGTAAGGATACCACATGAAAGAGCCGCAGTGAGAATCAGTGTACAGTTCTTTGCAGCGAAAATGAGGTTGTTACGGGCCAGCCAAATGCCCCAGTAAATGATAAGAGGAAGAACTTTCACAGTGTGTAGTCAGGGTCCCTTGTTCTAGTTCTCCCATGCATGTAGTACCGAGTTTCCCACCCAGTTGAAATGTAGGCCCGTGATCCGAGTGCACTCGGCCCAAATGCCTCTCGTAAGAGGACACTGGATTAATAGATGTGTCACACTTTCTTCAACATCTTTGCAGAGGATGCACCATCCAGGTCCATGTTTTTTTTTTTTTTGTAAATTGTCCCACGTTGGGATTTTGTTTTCAAAGCGTTCCACGTGAAGAGTCAGGTTTTAGGAGGGCACTTGAGTTTCCAAAGTTTCCGCCACCACTAGACAGGCTCTCTGTCATTTCCCATTGCGCTAAGGCTGATATATCCACCTTTCAGTGTATATCTACGCCCAGGATCACCGTCCCACAGCAATTCATCTTCCCTATCCCTCAATACAACCTGTGAGCGAGTCAGTTCCAGTATATAATTATATACTACATCATGATGTTGTACAGGGAGATCCATTGAATCCACCGCTCTCCACGCCTGGAACCATCGCCTGTCCTGAATAAGATTGGCCAACTGGTATAGAAAAGTGATACCACAAGCCCTCAGAGCCTCAACCGTCTCCTCTTGTAAAAGGTGGCGACCAACACAACCGAACCACGGGTCCTCCCCAACCCTGAGACATCTCCCATTGCCAACATTCCAAACGAGATTAGTACCAACCACAGGAAAGGAAGTGACCACAGCCTTCCAAATGATCGACCCCCCACATGAGTCCTCCCAACGTTCCGAACCCAGTCCAAAATCGTACCAGGTGCAATATATTTCTGAGTGACAACCTTGGTCCAAAGACTAGCTTATTTTATGATCCTCCAACTCCCTTTGGTTGCCAGGGCTTTGGAAAAAAGGAAAATATTCTTTAATCCCCAACCCCCCAATGCTTTGGGGACCGCAATACGCTGCCAACGCACCCAGGGGGATACAAAGGAGTCATCTTTCCCACTCCACAAAAACCTGAAGCAGATCTTTCTAATAGTTTCCAGAATCCCCTTGGGGATCCAGGACAGTGACAACCAGTAGACCGGGATGGCCTCCAGAATAGATTTGACTAAAACCAGGCGACCAACCCTCGATAACCACTTATGGCACGACACCTTGCGATGTTTATGAATCTTCTCAAGAAGCCAATGGCAATCCTGCTTCTTATAATCATTCGACTTTAATTGGAAGCCTAGGTATTTCAATCCATAGTCAACCCCCCAAGGAGTGAAAAAGGAAAGACCCCCCTGAATGCCCTAATCTCCTCAACACTGAGCAAATTTTTAGTTAGAGTAGACTTCTCTACATTTATATCCATCCTAGTGGCTTTTGAGAAGATGGTGGTCGTCACGTAGAGTTGTAGCATCCCTGACAGAGCCAGTGCAGAAGATGAGAACATTGTCTACAAACAATAGGTGTGTGATGAAAATATCGGGCGCCACCTGAATACCATTTAAAGTACCATGCCGTTTGGCTTCCCTCAGAGCCCTGCTAAGACCCTCCGCCACCAACAGGAAAAGTAATGGAGACAAGGGACAGCCTTGTCTGAGACCACGCTCAGAGTGGAAAAAAAGGGGAGGCCGATCCATTGATGAGAACAGAGAAGGAATAGTAGTAATGCAGCTCACCACCCACCTAATAAAACCAATATGAAAACCCAAATGAGTAAGAAGCATACGGATGTAGAGCCAACTTACTTTATCATGGGCCTTAGAGAGATCAATCTTTAGAATATCCCCTTTCAAGTTTTTAGTGTTGATGCTATGCAGGCCCTCCTGAGCAACACCAATAGCCTCATGAATCTGACGACCCTCCAGAAACCCAAACTGTTCATCAGAGATATATTCCTGGACATAATACATTTTAATCTTCTAGCAGTGATCTTAGACACAACCTTGTAAACACAATTACAGAGTGAAATAGGCCTAAAATCATTTAGTGAGGAAGGATTGTCAGTCTTTGGAATGAGGGCAATAAAGGTGGAATTAAAGCTGGTCGGGATCCTTCTAGAGAGTCTAGTATCCTCCACCACCTGAAGTAAATCATCCCCCGAGAAATCATATAGAGCCAATAGAAATTCAACCAACCAACCATCTGGTCCCGGGCTCTTATCTTTTTGGAAACTCTGAAGTGCAAATTCAAAAGGAAAATTCATTTGGTACAAGAGGCCATTAAGCGGCTTCCGAAGGCTCCATACTACACAAGCCCTTGATTGATCAATGTTTTTTGGAGCTCATAATCACGCTCAATCAAAATCGTGTGCAATGAATTTTACAACAGTGTGCATTGCAATAGAATAAGAAACCCAATTTTTTTACAGAGGAGTACAGAACCATTCATTATACCGAATATGAAAACATAAAGGTTTGCGATGAAAAAAGTGTAAAAGATGATTGTTACAATTATTGGTAACCCATTGTCATACCATATGGGGCAATATAAAGGTCCATTCCAAAACAAAAGATCCATTTTTTACACAACCATTCAAAAATATCAAACTTGTAGCATAACATGACATTGACCATCATTCATCACTCAAGTTGCTTTGATTCTTCATTTCTTCATCACTTGCAAGGGATGTTGTACTCATGTTATTTGCAATGTTTTGTTGATTGGCATAAATTTGCTAAGACTCTTCAGCTTGTATCTACAAACATAGAAAGAAAATGCAATGAGTATATCTATGTTTATAGTATAACATATGTGATTATGGAAACCAATAAATGTCACGTCCCCTTCCATCAATCCGACTTAAGGGAGGGAACATAAACTAAACTCGGGCTTCCAAATTTGGCCCCATCATCATTTTACTAATTCATGACAAATGAAACATGTGTACAGGTGTATAATCCAAATAAACACAACACAAATAAACTCTACTACACACATCTAGCATGAAATTACCATCATAATTATAATATGCATTAATTAAAGACATTGCATAATTAAATACAAGAGAATACTTATCTTGAAATGAGCTGTGTCGAGCAATTGGCTATGCAAGTGCAACATTCCACCCAACCATAGGCCAGTTGTGCTCATCAATATCTCAACCCAACTGCCACCCTCGAGCTGGGCATGATTTCCACAAGGAAAAGAGAACAACAAAATCACACATAGCCAAATATATACCACATCCCAGGCAAGCCAATCCACAACTAGATTTATCAGGATTTCAAGGTAGTAGAGGGAAAGGGATTGCTAAGTTAGTGAGCTCAATTCATAGATTTACTAGAACCTCTACAATATTAGCTATCTTGGTACCCACAATACCTACACACCCAACACCAGGAAGGTAACCCCTTCACTACTCCATAGTCCTTCAAGCCACGCCTTCCCTTCTAGTGCCATTCAGGGTGTGCATAGAAAAGTAGCCAAAGTCCTATCATCTTCAGTGAGGTTTGCTAGGTTTATCCATCCAATTCCAAATCCTTGTCTACTCCTGGTTGCTTACACATAAGTTCAATCCAAACAGGGGATACATATAACTCAAACCATAGAAATATCCCACACACATAACAAGGCACAATTGTTGGGCATAGCAAAACGTTTTAGTTGTGGGATTCACAAAACATAATTTCCATGAGTGTTCCAAATCATGGGCACACGAAAATTCAAGCTTCCAAATTTATCCCCATCATCATTTAATGAATTCATGCAAACAAAATACGTGCGTGCAAATGCATAATACAAATAAACAGCAGATGTAAACTATATCCACACACATCTAACATGAATTTATCAACATAATCATAACAAACATCAATTAAAGTCATTGTATAATTAAATACAAGAGAATACTTATCTTGAAATGAAGTTGTCTCGAGCAACTAGCTATGCAACTGCAACGTTCCACCTAACCATAGGCCATTTATGCTCATAAATATCTCAACATAGCTGCCACCCTCAAGATGGTCATGATTTCCACAAGGAAAAGGGAACAACAAAATCACACATAGCCAAGTATTACCACATCTCAACCAAGCCAGCCCACAGCTGGGTTTATTAGGCTATCAACGCAGTAGAGATGAAGGAATTGCTAAGCTAGTGAGCTCAACCATAGAGCTATCAGTACCTCTACAAGATTTAGATATCTTGGTACCCACAATACCTACACACCCAACACAAGGAAGTATCCCCTTCACTCCTCCACAGTTCCTCAGGCCATGCCTTCCCTTCTAGTTCTTTTCAGGGTGTGCATAGAAAAGTAGCGAAAACCCTATCATCTTTGGTGAGGTTACACCTTTCACTAGGTTTATCAAACCAATTCACAGTCCTTCTCTACTCCTAGTTGCTTACATACAAATTAAAGCCACAACAAGGGATGTACATAACCCAAACCATAGATATATCTCAAATACATAGCATGGCACAAATGTTGGGTATATAAAAACGGATTTTTGAGAGGGGAAATCGACCACTAGTGAAAAAAACAAGTTTCCAACAGGTATATAGGCATTCAAATGGAAAAAATGGCCTCTATGAACCCCTAAATCGAAATTCTCTTCCTCCCAGCCATTTTGCAACACTATAAAACGGATTTCCTAGCTAGAAAATGAAGAAAAAACGCAAGAATTTCGGGGAGAAAAACACACAGGAAGCTAGGAATTCATGACGGAGAAAAACTCCTTGATGAATAATGGACTGGGAAGCAAAATCATGGGTCTTTCATTTCTCAGGAAGAAAAACATGTCGATGGCTAGATTTATCAAGATTTCAAGGCAGTAGAGGGAAAGGAATTGCTAAGCTAGTGAACTCATTCCATAGAGTTACCATAACCTCCACAAGATTAACTACCTTGGAACCCACAATATCTACACACCCAATGCATAGAAAAGTAGCCAAAGCCCTATCATCTTCAGTGAGGTTTGTTAGGTTTATCCAACCAATTCCAAATCCGTTTCTACTTTCGGTTGCTTACACACATTCAAATCAAACAGGGGATACACATAACCCAAACCATAGAAATATGCCACACACATAACAAGGCACAATTGTTGGGCATAGCAAAATGTTTTAGTTGTGGGATTCACAAAACACAATTTCCATGAGTGTTCCAAACCATGGGCACACCCAAAAAAAAATTGAGAGGGGAGAACAATAGTTGGAAGCTACAATTCGAATCCCCAATAGGTACACAAGCAAAAATGGATTTCATATAACCCCAATTTGATTTCCCTTCTTCCCCTCCATTCTGCAACACCAAAAGCGACTTTCCCAGCTAGAAAATGAAGGAAACACATAAATTTCCATGAGAAAAATGCCCAGCAATCAAGGAATTCACGAGAGAGCAAAGCTCATGGGTGAATGAATGGAATGGAAGTAATTTTGTGGGTCTTTTATTGCCCGGGAAGAAATACACAATTTTCCAAAATGTTGGCTTTCCCATACACGAAAATGGGACAGCCATACTCTTTATTTCCCAAAACAATAACTACTTCAACCACCTCTGGAAGAATTAAATGATTGGGTGCAAACGTCAACATGAGTAGTTGATGGTTCATGGGTTCTCTCATTAACACTTGGCTTGAAGGGTTTTAATACTTACCTCCCTATTCCTTCTAAAAATCACGCCCCCATACTCTTGTTGCTTTGCATAGATAGTTGTGGGTATTTTTATTAAAATATATTTATATCACATTTATGATATCCATCGTGCCAGGGTAGCACATAATCCTCTGCTTCGATTTTTGTTGTCGATACCAAAATGATAAATTGATGGAGGGGCCTTGACCTTGAGCTCCTCACCATGATTTTATAAATATATTACATAATTTACATGTTTAATGCAATGGGGTCAAAATCGGGGTGTTACATTCCCCTCCCCCTTAAATTAGCACTGTCCTTAGCGCTGTTCAAAATAGAACAAAAATGGATATGCCATTCTCATGGAATCCTCCAGCTCCCATGTAGCTTCTTTGGGACCATAATGCTTCCATTGCAACTTTACCTATCCAATGTCTTGGTTCCGGAGCGGTGTTAGCTTCCTGTTTAGGATACGCAATGGCTCAATTTGGAACTCTCCCTCGGGTTCCACCTGGATCACATCCCAATTAATCGCATGGTTAGGATCATGTACATATTTCTTAAGCATAGAAACATGAAAAAAATTATGAGCTCTAGTGTTAGTAAGCGACGCAAGTATATATGCAACTGGCCTTATTCTTTCGAGCACTTCAAATGGCCAACAATATCTGGGAGATAGCTTGGCACAACTCCCAAGCTTCAAGGAACTCTTCCTTGGCCTCACTCTAAGGTAAACATGATCCCTAACACTAAATTCCATATGCACCCTATGCTTATATGCATAGTGCTGTGGAAACAATTACACAAGTGCACTCTTCCACTTGGTAAGGGGCTAAGCCTTGTAGGTTGCAGCAAATCCTTAGTCCGTGGAGCCTGTGTGCCCCTGTGTGTGTGGTTGGTATTCCTCCAAGTTATCCTGTAAGAGATTGTTAGTGTAATTCACATGCAAACAAAGAAAAATTGATAAAAAAACAAAATAAAAGAGATGGGGAAAGAATGCAAACACCAATAACAATCCAAGATATGCTAAACCACTTTTGTATTGCCCAATGGTATAGTTGTACAACACCTAAGAGGTATGGGCTTCAAGGGAAGGCAACAATATCCCTTAGGAGGCCCTTCTTGTCCAAACTAAATGCTAAGTAGATGGTAGAACAATGGAGAGAAACACTTGCCCCTTCAGGGAAGGTGGCAAATGAGCTTGGGAATTCTCACAATGATAGGAAGTGATGGGCTATGAGGAAGCTCCAATTCAAATCTAGCAGCATAAACTTGCTCTTGATTTCTCTCTAGCAAATGCATGCCAATGGCTTCCTTTTATAGTCCAAGAGGTGGCCAAAAAACAACTAGATCAAAACGTGAACTCATCTTCTCCATGAACTAGTTTCAAGGTACACAAGTGGGGCTAATTAATGCCACCAGGTGTGTGAGGAGCTGAATTCGGATCCTTGGAGAGGATTAATCATTCAATGTGTCGCTGGGAGTTGGTGGTCCTGCTATTTTGACAGTAGCACGACTATCGAAGGAAAAGTCGCGCGGCTGTAGCGCGGGCATTGTTTAGGTAACCTGGGCTATAGCGCGGGTTAACAGTGTATCACCCACCCAACCCTTTCTTTTGACTGCTTTTTGGCACTTATGGACTCATGTTGTATTTTCAATCTATTGAGGATGCATGTGGTGGGATTCATTCTTTATGTTGATGACACCTTATTGGAAGAATCGTCGAAATGTCGCTTGTGTGTGACTTTTAGGCGTTAACAGATGCCCCCTGATGTATGAGTTTCAAAGGGTACTGTAGAGCCGATAATGCATCAAGTTTTCTATTGTTTCTCTCTTGTTCTATAGGATGAAGTATATGTGGACAAATAGGGTTCTCCCATGGGAGAATATTGTTGGTGACGACCATTGGAGTTGTAGTAAAGAATAGTTTTTATACAAACGAGGTGGGCATACCCATTCTTGTGAAATGTTGTCAAAGTGATTAAATGAGAGAGGACCAAGGGGTCAACTCTACTATACTAGTGCTGGTACATGGATGAAGGTGGCTTCAATCCATGTTTGAGTAAATGTCCCAGGAACTGCTACAGAGTGATGAAGAAGCAGAATTTCTAGTGACCACGATAAGCCCACGGCGGTGGGGGACCAAACTAGTATGTGAATCTACCTTAGAGCCTCACTATACCAAATAGACTGCTACCATGATTTCCAAATGTGAACATTGCTACCTTCAAAAGTATGTTTCCCCCTGATGCGATGGTGTGTTGTCGTCGAGCATAGGGGAAACCACTTAGTTAGGGAGCACTAGTGAATCTCCCTATTAAGTTCAAGGTGATCTCTTATACTGATTGAAAGGGATCCCAATGTACAATTGCAACTACTGCAACTCTCAGAATGTAGTGTTTTGACGTCGACGAGAGCTGAAGTACATGATAAGATGAGAATCTTATCCTAAGAACCGAGATCATATTGTAATCGACTGGTGGACGGACATACTTAACATAAGACTGGTTGATAAGCGTGGGGCTCATAACTTCCTTTGATTGATGTAAATATGGGGAGTGGGGACAACAACTTTCCTTTCAGAACGGAGCAGGTTGAAATGGATGGAGACAAACTGCAAGTGAAAGGGTTTTGGTGGAGACGCAAAACGATGGGTGATGGTAACTGGAAAAACAAATACTGTTGAACACATGGATACTCAACTACATCGATCAAAGGCGACCATGGGTTGCTTCCAAAATAATATGGTGTTCCCGTAATGTGAGGTGACGAGGGAACTTGTTTGTACATAAAGAATAATAGTGGGGTCCCCACAATTTTGGGTGTGTCGGGAGACCAATTTGATGATGGGAGGAGTCCCCACGGTTTTGAGTAGATCAAGGGACACTTTCCAATGCTGAAGTGGGGGTTAGGTTGCAAACATGAAGATGGGTGCCCCATTAATCAATTCTATGCAGTATATGCTTGCGGGATAACTGAAATAGAATTGGTTGCTTTAGAGGGTGGGGGCCCCATCGGTGACTTCACAGGGGTGTCGATATGAAGAAGATTGTTGAGGATAAAATTCTCATGGAGGTATGAGTGGGATTTGTGAATCATTATGATATCATGTGCCGAGTAATCTGATGAAGTCTACTTGGTGGAGTAAATGCATAATTATAAAATGATACTCTAAGGGAGGATCTTTTCAAACTTGGTTGGATTCCTCGGACTTGTGGGGGGATTGACATCATGGGATGGAAATGGTGTGTACACCCGTGGGGGAACATGCCATTCTTGGAAATGATGTTGATGGCACATCAAGGCTAGGAATGGGGGCCCTATGGTTATAAGCGGTAATACTGGTAGATGCATTATAAATGGAGGGTAAACAGTTCCTATATGCCAATTTCAGAATGATACATGTTGTAGGGATTTTTGGACCATTTAATGAAACATGGAGCCTTGTTCTTACAAAAAAAAGGGTTGCAAACTCATCTTAGTCAAGATCGTCTACACACGACGCACATACCCGAGGATAGTAACGAGCATGACCTAGGTATTTGCAATGCAGAAATCATATAACCAAAACAATTCATACATCTGGGGTACCAGAGTATTAATGATAGAACTGTTTGAGGTACAACCCATTAACCGAGTGGTTGAGGGTGATACCTCCATGGTTGGTTAAGATATAGGCTCATTTTCGGAGACAATGCTTAATGACGTAAGGGCATGTCCATTTAGATACAAATTTACCGGGTCCTGGTTTACCGTTTATCTTGGCGTTGAAAAAAATAACAAAGTCGCCTTAGTTGAAGGAGCGCGGTCAGACCTGTCGATCGTATAATTCCTTGGAGCGAACTTTCATGGCTTCATTTTGTTGAAGAGAGTCACATCGTTCTTCATCGAGGTGTTCCAAGGTGAGTAGGCACTGCTCCAATGCAGGGGTATCATGTAGCAACTCAACGACGGATTGGAGGGTAGGGATATGACACTTGATTGGGAGGACGACTTCTACACCACGGACAAGGTGAAATGGGGTAAAACCTATGGCATCCCTGACCTAAGTGCGGTAATCCCAAAGGGCAGGAAAGAGCATGTGGTGTCAATTATTTTTATTTTTATCCACTGTGCTTTGAAGCATAGTTTTTAGGATTTTGTTAACAACTTCAACTTGGCCATTTGCCTAAGGGTAGTAAGCAGTTAAAAATTTGCGTTTAAAGCCTAACAATCGCGACAATTCTTCGAACGTTCGTCACGGAAGTGTCTTCTGTTGTCGGAGACAAGTTGTTTGGGAATGCTGAAGCGAGAGATGACGTCGTTGACGAAGAACCGCAGTACGGTCACTGCTTTACAATCAAATGTGGGCATTGCTTCAACCCATTTGGTGAAATAATTGACGGTGACGATTATATGGTGGTGACCTTGGGCCGAAGCCAGACAACATTCCATGAAATCAATTGCCCATTCGCAAAATGGGCCAGGAGTGATGATTGGATTGAGCGGTGCATGGGGAGGTCGTGTTTTCCAGGAAAAGACCTGACGATTCACGCACCGTTTGAATACATAGGCACAATCTTTGAATATAGAGGGCCGAAAATACCCTACTCGTAAGATTTTTTGGGCGACGACTAGTCCGGAGAGGTGGCCGCCACACGCGCTGCTATGGCAATCATTAAGAACTTGCTTGGCTTCTTCATGTGTTAGACATCATCGAAGAATAGTGTCGATGTCGTGACGATATAGGATGTTGATGTATTTGTAACTTCGGAAGATATTCACTTGTATATTGTATTTGCACTTTATTGTATCCCCAACGGAGATGTATTATTCCTCCGATTGGAAGTGTCGTCAGTTATATTGTAAGTGTCATAACTTATACTTGATGGGTTATTAGACCACCTTGATGGGGTCGGCCTTGTATGAGTCATGTGGGTTAAAGGGTTATTAGACCACCCTAGTGGGGGTCGGCCCAGTCAGCATTATGTTAAGTGGCTAGGTTGAGGCCGACCTAGTTGAGTAAAGGTCAAGTCAAGTTAGTGTATAAATAGAGAGTGTGTCTCTCTCATTTTACACATTCTATTGTTCACTCACTTCGCATTAGTGAGAGAGACAAGGAATGCGCATAAGTGGAGGAGGAGCATGCTGCTGAAGATATATATCTCTTGGGTTTGATCATGGTGATCTTTGTATTGGTGCTTATTCTATCTCTGAGGAAGTTGCGGGGTTTTTCACCTTCTTGGTTTTCCCCGATGAAATGTTTTGTGTCTCTTGTCTCTTGTCTCTTATGCTTGATATGTTGTAGATGTTGTTATTTCAGTTAAGATCCTAGATATATTGAATTCAACGATGAAAAACTAACATGGTATCAGAGCTAGCCTGAAGGAAGGCATGATATGGCATTTATGAGACTTGTTGCACTTGCGACAAATCGGAAGCTAGGGCTTGATATAGCAAAAACCAGTCATCGTAGAACTTTCACTATAAATACATTCTGGAGAAGGTTCAGGATCTGAAACCTTTACAGGTTGTAGATAACATCCCCATGTACCTTGTGTCCGAAGCACAACTTCTAACTCGTTGTACTTTGTGATTTATGATCAATACAATCTAGGGTTTCTGCCTCTTCCATATCTCAGTCACAAATAGGTGACCTAGGAAAAAAGGTCACAACTTGGGCTAGGAAGCTCCAAATGAAATTTCGTAAAAAGTGACAAGTAGGGAACGGACTGTACCTTCTCAGGTAAGTTTTTCAGAGGTCGAAACTGAACCAGTGACACGTGGCACACCGTACAAGTTCGCTCTCCTGTTTTATCCCATAAACAGGTCACGTTGTGACACTTGGCATAAATCTCTCTCAGATAATCCAATTGAGGTCAGACCTATGGGGTTGGAAAGATGACAGGTCAGGCTACCACAGGCCAAAGTTTCAGACCCTGTGGATTCGTAATTTCTGAGTTACACCAGAAACAATCATGTGCATATTTCTGTCAAAATAGAATTGGATTCTGAGCATTCTCATTTTTGACTTGTCACTGCTGCGGGAAATTAGGGCTTTTGACAGAAGTGGAATTTTGGAGTTATCTCAGCATAGGATTTATCTCCTCAAGAAAATCGAAATTTAGAGACTAAGATCGAACCTTTTGGCTGGTCAGAACCTCGAGCATTATCAAACCCTAGTTTGGGATTTTGACTAGAAGATCCGAAAGTTTCAAAGGCAATTTTGAGGGATCAAATTTTGTAGTTTTCAAATTTGAAGTATACCAGCTTGATCAACTCAGCAAGGCACATCTTCTCATCCAGTCAGAAGTTCAAAGTTCAAAGTTTGAATTTTTAGGGTTTCTCTGACAAACCCTAATCCAACTCCAGATCCAGTTTCAGCAAATCAAAGTGGATTGGGTTAATCCCAGAAGAGAATGAATTGGACACATGCATAAGTGAAGAGATTCCAGTTCCAGAGGGAGATGAGGCTAAGGCCTTACATAAAGAAGACTACAAGCAATCTCGACAGGTATGACTTGAGGAGATACAGGTATGTTTTTGAAATCTGTTCATGATTAAGGTTATTATATGTTTGTCTTCATATTATTGAGGTTAGTACAATATTGATTAATTTTAGACTTGTCTTATCACCCTAGTAAAAGTATCAATGCATGTGAATGATAGAAGACATTCATTGATTAGGGTTATGCCACTTATGATTGTACTAATGCACTGAGGTATTGTATGAGGATGATGTTGTCCGCTAACATGAAAGGTACAAATCAAGTTCTAGATCAAGAACATATGACTATGGTGACATGGAGACAAAGACTCATGGATCATATAGAAGCTCTACTTACGAGGTATGTATAATATGGTTCTACAATGGTTAACTTATGAGTTATGCAGGTTACTAAGCACAAGTCATTAAAGAGAACAAGAAGACATTGTTTGGGTATGTTAGTCATAACTAGCAAGCATGATAATCCAGGTGTGTTTTTTCCTATATCAAGTTAAAATCCTACCTTGTGTTAGGATCTCATATAAGTATACTTTTGTATAATTGATCATGAAGTTATAAATTTTAGTAATTAAGGGTTTATGCATATTATATTTTTTTACTTTGATTGATGATATGACTAACCAGAAGAGTCCTATGGTCAAATAAGAATATGCATGAGTAAAAGAAGTCTTCCCTGAAACCTTGAATACTAACACTTTTACCTATGTATGAAATGATAATGACTATACATGCTTAAGATTTATAGTATTGAGATTATACTAATGAATGTATGATTGTGTACAAGATCTTGAGGATGACACAATGATGACACTAGTGCACACTTAAGCATTCATAGTGGTCCAGGATGGATATAAGTTCAAGGACAAGTAATCCGAGTAGCAAAGATCAAGAGGGAGTCCATCCTACAACCAACAAAGATAAGTATTTGAATTGTCAATTCTTGTATATATGATTACTTAAATGATGTTGTCCAATCATATACATACTTATGTTCCTAGATTTAGGATATGTATCATGCATATTAGAAAAGTTGCATTAATGAACAAGATACTACTAAATATGCAAATAATGTGTAAGTGGCCTATGGTACTGTACAACATTTCATTGCTACTTATCTAGAATGAAACCTCTTTGCTGACATGTTTGGAGTTGTGCACACTCTTAACAATGTTTTGGTAGAGATGGAAGGCATCTAAGAAGTTACGGAATATGGATAAATGTTGTATTGAAACATTGACCAAGATAATTGCATGACTATATGACATATGTCTTTATGCATAAGAATGTGTTTTTTGAAAAACTATGAGAAGTTTCTAATCATGCAATTGGAATTGTCTTGTAGGAAAGACCGTGTACCATCACCTACAAAAAGGACTACAACATTTGTTCCAGCAACGAAGATCAAATAAAAACTATCTATTGAAGATATTGAAGAATCTGAAGTTCCCAGGATCTGGGGTGCAGTAATGGAAGAATGCCATGATCGAGGAGTACCGGTCGATCATGAAGAATGATGTATGGGATGTGGTCCCGAGACAAGAAGGGAAGTCTGTTGTGACTTCCAAGTGGATCTACGAGATCAAGATTGCTGCTGAGTTCGATATGAAGGACTTGGGATGATGCACTACATTCTAGGCATGGAGGTGTGGTAGAGTGCAGATGGAATCTTCCTTGGACAAGGAAAGTATGCAGTAGAGATCCTGAAGAGGTTTGGGATGATGGACTGCAAGGCCATCGCCACACTTATGGCATCGAACCTGAAGCTTCTGTGTGATGCTTCATCTGATCCGGTTGATGTCACTGTGTATCGTCAGATGATTGGGTCCTTGATGTACCTGATGAACACAAGACCAAATATTTGCTTTGTGGTGAACACATTGAGCCAGTTCCTGACGGATCCCCAAGGTGTTCACCTGGTTGTTGTAAAGCACATTTTGAGGTACCTGAAGGGTACAATTGATTATGGGCTAAAGTATGATGTGAATCAAAAGTTTAACCTGCAGGGTTATGTTGATTCAGATCGGGTAGGAGTGCTGCAGATAGGAAGAGCACCTCAGGGTGCTGCTTCAGTTTGGGATCAGGTGTGATCTCTTGGTTTAGCAGGAAGCAATCCTGCATAGAACTGAGTACATCCGAAGCAGAGTATGTCGCAGCTTGTTTGGCTAATTGTGAGGCAGTATGGCTTAGGAAGCTACTGTCTGAGTTATTTGATCTCCCGTTGGATGCTACCTGTATCTTTTGTGACAACCAGAGTTGTGTGAAGCTGTCTGAGAACCCGGTGTTCCACGACAGGTCGAAGCACATTGAGATCAAATATCACTATATCAAGGATATGGTGCAGAGAGGAGCAGTGAAGCTCCTGTATATTGCGACGGATGAGCAGGTTGCGGATGTGTTGATGAAACCACTAGCCAGAGTGAAGTTTGAGTACTTCAAAGAGAGGCTTGGTGTTCTTCGGATTGAAGATACTTCGGGGAAGAAGTGATGGACACATTTACAGGAGCCATTCCAAGCATGGTGAGAGGAGGATCCTTCCCATGGCTGTGGATGTAAGCGTCCTGTGATGAGCATCAAGACGGTGCTCCAGTTACTGCTTTGGATATGCATCAGTTGGATGCTTTGTATTATCAGTTGGATCATGTATGATGACATGCATCAGGATGATGCAATGATGATGATCATGATGATCATGTGTGATGAGTATCAGGATGATGCTCTGGATGATATGCATCAGGACGATGCTATGATGATGATCAGGACGATCATATGTGATGATATGTATCAGGTGGATGCATTGCATGATCAGTTGGATCATGTGTGATGAGTTCGAAGACACAGATGCACATGAGCAATTCTCACATGGTGGTAGGTGTGTCCTCCCATGGTGCAGATATAAGGTCTGAGGCCATTCTGACATGGTTGAAGTGTGTCTTCCCATGGTCGTTGATGTAAGAGTTGTGCCATTCAAGCATGGTTGAAGTGTGTCTCTCCATGGCTGAGATATAAGTGCTGTGTCATTCGAGCATGGTTGAAGTGTGTCTTCCCATGGCTGTAATATAAGTGTTGTGCCATTCGAGCATGGATGAAGTGTGTCTTCCCATGGCTGTGATATAAGTGCGGTGCCATTCGAGCATGGTTGAAGTGTGTCTTCCCATGGCTGCGACATAAGTGTTGTGCCATTCGAGCATGGTTGAAGTGTGTCTTCCAATGGCTGCGATATAAGTGCTGTGCCATTCCTATCATGGTTGAAGTGTGTCTTCCCATGGCTATGGATATAAGTGCGGTGCCATTCTCGCATGGTTGAAGTGTGTCTTCCCATGGCGTAGATATAAGTGCTAAGCCTTTCACGGATGGTTGAAGTGTGTCGTCCCATGCCGGTGAATGTAAGTGCTGTGTGATGTGCATCTGGTTTGTGTTTCGTGGATGATGAGATGACATGATCAGTATGATCATGAGTATCAGGATGATACTATGTGGCCGTGGATAGGTTGTGAAGTTGCATGTAAAAGATCCTGGGAGATCCGATAGGTTGAGTTGTGTGCTCGTAATCAATCTTGGGATGCTCTTTTGAGGTTTTGCCATGACCACATATAATATCGCCCTGGGAGATCCGATAGGTTGGGCTGTGTTCCCGTAATCAGCCCTAGGATGCTCGTGCAAGGTTTTGTGGTGACCACATATAAAAGCGCCCTGGGAGATCCGATAGGTTGGGTTGTGTGCCCGTAATCAGTCCTGGGATTCTCTTTTGAGGTTTTGTGGTGGGGTCACATGTAACAGCGCCCTGGGAGATCTTGCCGGCCATGCTTAGGCACATAAAGGATCCTGGGATACTCTTTTGAGGTTTTGTGACGCACATAATAAGTCCCGAGGAATCCACAGTATGGCCAGTGATGATGAAGTCCTACAGGTGGTGGGCCTACATCCAGAATGAAAAAGGGCTGGCTCTGTAGAACTTCTTCCTATGACAAGAAGAATTCAAAGATAGCCCAGTGATCGACGAGTACAGCAGCAATGATGATGATGATGCTCCATGATCCAGTGACGATGATCCAGCTCCATAATTAAAGACTTGTGCCTATATGTATTGATGACTTGTGTCAAGAGAATACCTTCCTAGTTAAGAGGGAGTGTTGACGTATTTGTAACTTCGGAAGATATTCACTTGTATATTGTATTTGTACTTTATTGTATCCCCAATGAAGATGTATTATTCCTCCGATTGGAAGTGTCGTCAGTTATATTGTAAGTGTCGTAACTTATACTTGATGGGTTATTAGACCACCTTGATGGGGTCAGCCCTGTATGAGTCATGTGGGTCAAAGGGTTATTAGACCACCCTAGTGGGGGTCGGACCAGTCAGCATTATGTTAAGTGGCTAAGTTGAGGCCGACCTAGTTGAGTAAAGGTCAAGTCAAGTTAGTGTATAAATAGAGAGTGTGTCTCTCTCATTTTACACATTCTATTGTTCACTCACTTCGCATTAGTGAGAGAGAGGAGGAATGCGCACAAGTGGAGGAGGAGCATGTTGCTGAAGATATCTATCTCTTGGGTCTGATCATGGTGATCTTTGTATTAGTGCTTATTCTATCTCTGAGGAAGTTGCGGGGTTTTTCACCTTCTTGGTTTTCCCAGGTGAAATGTTTCGTGTCTCTTGTCTCTTGTCTCTTATGCTTGATATGCTGTAGATGTTGTTCTTTCAGTTAAGATCCTAGATATATTGAATTAAATGATGAAAAACTAACATAGGACGTCTCCGATGAGGAGGTATCGCGGTGCCCGGTGACGGATTTTTGTAGTGATCATCGCGGGATAAGTGGGGAGCGAATTTCTGGGTGCGTAGATAAAGGAGAACATCGTTGAACCAAGGATAGTTGGTCGTGATGAGAAAAAAGTGCTCATTGGGCAACTGGTCCTGGATAAACTCACTTGTGGTGGTAGATGGAAGGTTTGAATGAGTATGGCTAGTGCCATGGCTTTCTTTCTTTTGGGAACAACAAATTCGAGGTCGAATTCTTGTAAGATAATGATCCAACGTGGAAACTTACTATTGATAATCCTATGGCTAAGTATGTATTGCATAGGGTTGGAATCAGCAACGAGGGTTGTTTTCCGGATAAAAATATAGTGGTGGAGTTTCTGTACAGAGAGGATGACTGCAAGTGCAAGCTTCTCATCATGGGTGTAGTTGAGTGCAGGTCCGATGAGGGTTTTGGTGACATAATATATGACATGTTCTTGGTGGTCCTCGGTAGGTTGGACTAGTAGGCTGGCCACAGTGGAATTTGATGCAGATATATATAAGATGGAATTTTTGTCAAAGTCTGGAGGAGAGATGAGGGGATTTGATGAAAATGCTTGTTTAACGGCATCGACGACAGTTTGGGCATATTCATCCCACTTAAATGGGAGGTCTTTTCTGAAAAGCCGTAAAAATCCATGGGCCTGAGTAGCATAGTCAGGAACAAAACGACAAAGAAAGTTGACCTTACCTTGGAAACTCTGCAACTGGCGTCGTGTTTGTGGGGTTGGTAATTCCAAGATGGCTTGAACCTTGGAAGGGTCGACAGTGATGCCATATTTGGAAACAATGAATCCTAAGAGGCGACTGACAGTGATGCAAAATACATACATCAGGGGGTTTAAGTGTATATTATACTTGCGACATCTTGTGAAGATGGTACGAAGGTCTTGGAGGTGATCACATTGTTTTTGGGACTTGGCTGTAAGGTTGTCTAAAAACGCAAGGATGATGTGAGCCAAGTCATTAAAAACGTATGCCATTTCTTGTTGGAAAGTGGCTATGGCGTTCTTCAGACCGAAGGGCATGAATTTGTAGGCAAAGGTGCCCTATCGTGTGGTAAATGCGGTTTTATATTGATCTTGGGGATGGATGCATATCTAGTTGTATACGGAAAACCTATCCATGAAGGACAACAGTTTGCTATCGGCACATGAGTCAATGATTTGGTCGATGAATGGTGTGGGAAAGTTATCCTTGGGGCAAGTTAAATTGAGGTCTTGGAAATTAGTACAGACATGAATAGTTATCTATTTTTTGTTAACCTAGACGGGGTTAGACACCCATGATTTGTAAGCAATTGGGAAAAATAAATTCGTCTTGCAAGATTTTCTCAATATTGTCTTTGATTGGGGGCCTTAGAAGGGTGGACTGGGCGTTGTTTTCGTCATACGGGGAAGGCGTCGGGCCAAGTGTCAATGTGATGTTCGACTATTGGTGGGTCAAGACCTGACATTTCTTCATAGGACCATGTGAAGACATCACAAAATTATTTGAAGAGAGCAGTGAAATCAGTAATTTCCTGTGGGGAGTAGGAAGCCCCGATAGAGACGTTTTCGATGACTCTTGGTGTAACGGATATATCGACCTATATGGTCGGGGAGATATTGGCAATATTACAGCCTTCGAATGCATCTGGGGTATGAATAGGATTCTTGAACCAATCGATATGACTAAGGGTTAGAAAGTATATTGACTCGATTGTATATTGTTGTTTAGTGGGTAGTGTGTGTGGTTCCTTCCTACTGGTCGATGGGGACCTATGATGGAAGGAGTCCCATGGAGATTCGGTAGTGTTCATGGCCTTGATTATCTCTTCATCCATGGTGAAGATGTATTCTTCTAACATATCTTCGTCTGAGGTAACGGGGTCTTCATTATAGGAAGGAAGAGGGATTGAATCAAGATGGAGGATGTCAAGGTATTTTGAGGTATTTTGGGTGGGTTCTAGAATTTCTTCTTGAGGAAAGATAAAGGGATCCAGCGCTTCACTGGAAATGGGTGACAGGGGATCGATATTTCTCGAGGTATCTCACGGATGCGATGCGTTGTTGTCAACGTTGTACTCTACCGGTTCGATATCCTCCTCGATTACCGTAGGAAGGGTGGGCCCCCCAACGGTGAGGTTATCAACTAACTGACTTTGGGTTGCACAAAAACTATGAATTGCAGAAACAAGAGGAAATTGGAATGAGTGGTGAGACATTAAGTTGCATGAGCGACATGGTCAAGTAGTTCTAGTATGATTTAAGACAATGGCATGGCTTTGTGGACGTCGCGGTGACTGTTGGTCAGGTATGGAATCATATGACCATGGGGAGGGATTGGTCGAGGTCACTAGAGTACCCATATTGACAGGAGCCTTCTCTGGAGATGAGGGAGGTGAGGTATCGTCCCAAGGTTGGGTGAGACGAATGGTTGCCAAGGCCTCCCGGTATCGAGGGAGGTCAAGGCAATGTTGTGTATAGTGCCCATACTGAGTGCATATGGAATATGCGTGATTCGTACGCAATGTCTTGGACTTAGATGTGAGCGAGGGAGATTTCCCCCCTCTCACTGTTCATAGAGCGTGGGTGATGCTAAAAAGGGTGTTGAGAAAATTCCTTAGCTCCGATGGAGTAGGACATAAGTTTGTTGCGTGGTCTTCTGCCCACAAAGAGAACACGGTGGTGTGACCTTTGATTGGGAGTATTGATCATAACCGGGGATTTTAACTCCCAATGGCTAATGCCCCGTGCTTTAGGCTTAGCGGTTTCTGTTCAATTGGACGTTGGGTTGGGTAATAGGGGACCTTTCAACTTCGGTTGTTTGGTTCCCCCATTAGCGGTCTTAGCGACGCCCAACTGTCGTTTAGTTGTGGATGTCATGGGTTGGGTTGTCATGACAAGATGTGTTACGTGCCTTGCAGCCATACTAAACGAAACAGGGACAAACTCAAGATGGGTGACGAATTTTGGAATCCATCTCTGGGTAGGGTGGTGTAAGGTACCATACCAGGATCCCTAAAGTTAGCCTAGGTAGAGTTAATTGAGCCATAACCGATGTCCCTTGTACCCCTGTTGGAGGATACAAGAATGGGATTTGGAAGATTGATGGGACTGATGGACTCAACGCTTGTTCAATACCATGGCTCAGCGGTGGTGCTGATGGTGGTGTTGAGGTGGAGGAGCCTCCATTTTCGATGGTGAAATTGTGCCCAGTAGGCCATCGATCGATGTAGGGATATTAGGTGGTGGTCCCAAATATACTCCTATCAAATTGGAGTCCTTGTACATACCGGGGGCAATGTTAACATACGGTTGATCATTGACCAGTACAGTCGATAGGACATTGTCAGGATTGCTTGAGGTGTTGGGGTCATAGTAGTTAAGCCGGTTAGAGTAACTACCTTCCCATTTAAGGGAAACATCATGATACATAAGACTAAGGAGGCCACCGCCTTCATGGCATACATGTAACTATGCCCTAAGAGGATGTTATAGTCAAATTTATGTGTCAACCACTTCGATATCGATCATAACCATCTTGCCCCCAGCTCTATGAGACATTTTGGTACAATCCTCTTAGTTGGGAGGGTCTCCCATCATATGAACGAAAAGTGCTATTGAGGGGACCAGTTCAGGGGATCCTAATCGTTTCCAGACTTTTGCAGACATAACGGAAGTGGATGCGCCTTCGTCAATGATACAATGATTGATGATGACGTTCTTTACAGTAACTAGAACTTGAAAGGCGACCGACGATGGTAGTCGTGGATCACCTTTGTCGATATCAAACATCATGAGATGTGAGTCGGAAGGATCTACGACATTGAGTGCATTAAGTAATGCCTTTCTTTGTGTTGGGAAATACTGTAACACTTCTAATGTGTTCATGGTTGCACAGGGGATTGAGCCAAGTCATCCATAATACTATAATTGTGGGCGGCTTTCATGTGAGGGTTATTAGGGGTATGTCGAAGTGGAACTTTCAGAATCCGTGGGATTTGTTCGGTATTCGAGCATATTATCTATAAAGGGCTCCCCAAGGGGATATGAACGTCTTTTACTAGGGGGTGGAAGGCCCATCATAACCTCTGGATCATGTATGAAGGTTTACATCCAATGTATAGATATTTTGAAAAGAGCCATCGGTGGTTGGGCGAGGGTCTTATTGCTATGTAACTACCCCTTTATTTGCAAAGGGTGTCTGTAAGAGTGACGGTTTGTGGTTGAGGAGGGTTCGCTGCATGAGGAGGATTTATCATCGTCTTCTTTTTGGCCTCGACTAATTGTTGGCAGTCGGGGATGAGAGGACAATGATTTGTTTAATGGCCATAATCACCGCAAATGGAGCAACAATAATTTTTCTTTGGCGTGGGATTCTTCCCTTGTTTGGGAGGACTATTAGTCCCTGTATTTTGGTTACCCATATTCTGGTTTTGTTGGGGAGGGGGGTTTCCCCCTTACCCCGGCTGCTCATTTTGTTTGCTCTCCCCTTTCTTCTTCCCCTAAGTCTGCAGTTTCTGTAGGTTGGCGAAGTTCAATTGCTCAACTTATTGAGGTTGTTGAATGTAAGAAGTTTGACCTAAGTTAACCCCCATGTGGAGGGCAGGTTGTTGGCTAGTTGGGAATGGGAAAGGATGTTACACCCAAAATCTACTCATCACCAGATTCAGTTTATACACCCCTGAAGTCACTTGGACTAATAATCATCCTGGGAGGGTTTGTACCCATTTGTGCTAGGTTCTGAAGGGTCGTCGTAGGTTGCACACTAGCAGCATGCGATGTTGCAGGTTGCACCACTACAGGGTGCGACGAGGTCTGTTATTGGGAAAAAGTAGCTTATTCGAGATCCTTCTCGAAACTTGCTCATTTGGGGGCTTATCCCTGACCTCTAGGAGAGCTGGTACTCGACCCCTAACTCTTTGGGAAGATCCCCTATCTCTCTCCTACCCTTCCTCAACCTATCCTATCCACACCCTATCCATTTAGTCTTATATAAGTGAGGCTCATTCTCGTACCAAAGGGAGGAAGACTAAGGTATCCATACGTTGGTGAAATCTACCTTAGAGGAATGCTATAGTATCTACATGCTAGTGAAATCTATCCCAAGATTCTCCATTCACCTCTTGAAGAACTCATGCTTCCTTGGAAGTATATGGTAGTCGATACGGTCGGAGAAGGGCTGCTACGTTAAGTCTTTGGTTGTAGTCCTATATCTCTATCATGTACTCTTCTATTTGCAGTAATACAAATGCTTTCCACCAATATCGTTCTTATGTGTGATGATGTTGTGTTGTTTACCTGCTTAACTGTTTATAGATCTCTTATTGTATAGATGCTCTTTACTCGTTTCTCTTTTCTGTGTCTTGACAGGTCTTGTAGCTTGGATCTGACGACCGTGGGATGCAGATCAACATTCGGGAGAAAGGATAGCGAATCAAAGAGGTAAGACATCTAGCAATTGATCCTTAAGTAGATCTAGGAAACGTGTTTGTAGTCTGTTCTATTTGTTCTAGACTCGCATTGAGCTAGGGAGATCCTGCTTGCCTCCGGTTGAGTGGATTGTCCGATAACAAATCTGGCGACCATACTGGGGAGTACTGCTTGTTTTGTTTAGTAGTCATTCATCTGAAAGTCATTTTCAGTAGATTACTTCACTCAAGTCCGTTTATCATTTTTTGCCATTCACTTTCAGATCTTCACATTGAAGGTTCTGATCTTCTTCCTCTGAGTCTATACAACTCAGTTCTAAGTCAGTTTGCGGTTCATTATTGAGAGATCTGATTCATTTTTTAATCTAGAACTCGCCTGTCGCACCTGGGGAGTGGAAACAAAGCGACACTGTGTTTTTCTGAGTCTCTGTCCTTTGTTTGTTGCTTACTCGTCGCAGCCCGTGCAATGGTGAACTGCAACACTGTCACACCTCCCGTGTAGGCTAACTGCAACGTCGCACTGTCTGCAAAGACAGAGTGCGTCGATTTGTCAAAAGTTGACATACAGGCATCCATCCTCTCATTTGACAGTCCGAGTCTTGGTCTGATGTTTGGATTCCCTCTGTGCTGCAAGATCCAGCTAGAGACCCCTTTGATAACTTGTGTGTTGAGAGTTTGGTTTCATTTGCATTGACTTTGGGTTCCGCTTTGGACAAGTTTGAAATTGGTAGTGGTGGATACTTTTGTCTCCCCCACTCCCCCACCTTCATCCATTCATTCTTGCATTCCCTTCCTTCCATCCCTGATCTGATCCTTGCATTGGATCACCTTCCAGACCTCATCTACTTTTGTTTTGAGCTTTGCTTGATGTTGCTTGATTTTGAGTTAAGTGTGTGTTTTTCCGCTTGGTTGAGTGCTTGTCTTTTCTTGAGTTTTATGAGTGTATGAATGTTGCGAGTAGTGTTTTCTTTTCAGTCATTTGGATCTGAAAGCAAAGTTGTTATTAATTTTATTGCTTTGATACATCCATTGGAAAATTAAAAAAGTGCTTCTTTCCCATTGTTTCTCAAAAAATTATTGAAGAAAGATTGTTTGCATTGGAAAAGTCTCATTGATGTTTTGGAAAAGTTGAAAGAATGAATTATCTCTTGTGTTTTTCTCGAATTATGAATCAATCATTTTCTTGAAAGGCTCAAAGAACGCTTCGATTTTTGCAAAATTGTTTCCATGCTAAGGAAAGATAGTTGCATTTTTTATTTTTGTTTCTCTTAGATCATTAAAATCGAAATTGAAAAGCTTGCATATTTCATTTCAGAATCCTCTCTTTTCATCATTTAGTGTCATTTTTACTTGGAAAAGAAGAAGAAAAGAAAAAGGTTGCTTTGATTTGGATAGTAGTGTTGTGTAAGTTTGTGTGTTTCGTTGAAAAAAGAAAAGAGTACTTTCATTGTCAAATTCGTGTGCATTGGGAATTGTGTTGCATTGAGTTTGTTTGGAAATACCATTGGAAAGAAAAAGCTTTCTCCTTACCATAGGTAGAATTCATCGAAAGAAAAGAATATTTCGTGCATGTAGCTAGGGCTTGCATTATGTTTCCGATTATGTACTCACCTCATGCATTCACCTAACCGTCCAAGATAAAATTAACGGTAGAACTAGGTAAAATTTTTAGTAACTTGTGTGTAAGTTAGAGACGTGTTATGGCGTCGTTAAGCGTGGTAGCTGTTGTTACTTGCCAGCACTCTAGTCCGGGGGTATTGTAGTCTTCCACGTACATCGGTATATCGAGCTCCTTCACGTACCCACCAAGTACCATAATCCATACTTGGCGTATATTGAAGGGTGTATCACGTACTCGACACGTATATCGGAAGGTCTCGTGCCAACGGCTATGCATTAGACAACACCACTACGGATTTGAGCTCCCACGTACCTTGCGTATATTGGGAGACACCATTAGGATTCCTGAAACCAACCAAGTTAAGCATTTGGCCGTCTTGGCAAAGCAATACAACGAGAACAGCACTCGGGGAGATTAGCATGCACGTACTGTCCAGGTAATCGGGTATGCAGGCAAGGGTACGGTCCCAATCCTCCTTGTCACGTCAGATTGTTGGACCCTGTAGTATATCGCAGTTTGAGATGCCTTGATAATCCCGTGAGGTTCCAGACTTTTGAATCCACTCTGTCACATAAGTTTGCTTGTTGCCTTAGTTTGAGTAGGTTTCTTGGACTGCTTTTATGTAAGAATACCTTTAGGAGAAACGTTGTTTCGGCCTTTTTTGGTTGATTTCCTGATACTCTGGCAGATTTTCCCTGGAGAAGGTCCCGTAGGATATTGAACTTGCCACCCGAATTTCCCCTTAATCCAGAGGTTATTTCGAGGGTAAGAATGGATCAGCGTAACATGGTCGTAGCTACCGAAGTAGGAAACCCCACTTTGAATGTTGGAGGGATTTTGTTTCCACAAACTCCTCCAGATTCACCTACCTCTCATCCCCCGCAGGATGGAGAAGCACACACCCCCACTTCTCATGACCTTCCTCCCGTCATCCCGGGCGAACCTGGATCATTGGAATGGATAAACCAACCCCAGGACGACCCTACTGCAGTTGTTGGTCCTTCAGCAACTTACTGGACATCCTCTACAGACCATCCAGTGGCTCATTTTGCCATCTCATCCTCACCCAGTGAGACTAATCTGGAAGACACTTTAGCATACCTTCGTGGCCAATTGGCTCACTTTCGTTTCATGACTGAAGAGTGTCGGCAGTCAAGTCTCCAACGAAGGGTTGAAGACCCATCGTTACCCCATTACCGACCCATCCCAGTTCATTCGATATCTTTCGGATCACCTGAAGCATCCCACCACGTGACCACTAATGAAACTGGTCAACCCTCGCAGGAATCCAATCCTGCACCTCAAGTGAACCAACCGGCGGAAGGACAACGATCCAACACACTTGTCACTACCACGGTTACTTTACCAGTTACTCCCCCACCTAAGAATTTGAGGGGAGGGTATTCCATTCCTATGGATTATCTTATTGGTAATGTCATTACCACGGTAGCTATTCAACAACCTACATTGGTTCAACCTTTGAATAGTGGTCAAACTTTTGTGGCTGGGGGGAAACCCCCGTTTCCTAACCAGAACGTAGGCGGTGGAGTCCCCAACGGACCTTCCGTTGGACCTACCCAACTCGCTAGACCATCCACCACGGGATTATCTCATGTTGGAGGGCCGTTAAATGTAACTCAACCCTCATGGAGTCAAGCGTATCTAGGTTCCATTAACCCTGTGCCGGGTCAACCTAATCCTGAAAATGCGCCATACGGGATACCTTATCCCGGGAATCCATACACTCTATGGGGGCAATAACCTGTGTTGCAACACGGACCCCAACCGACTATCCCTCAAGTACCACCACCCCTGATCGATCCTCCCCCACCTCTTGTTGGAGGCAGCGGGCCTCCACCTAACATTGGTGGAGGCCCACCTCATTTTACCTACAACCCCCCTCACCCCTCAGGCGGTGGTGGGAATGGGCCACCAGCTCCTCTAGGAAGAGGCGGCGGTGGACCACCCTATAATGGTGGAGGAGGACATTGCCCTTCGGGTCCAGGTGAAGGTGGTGGAGGACCTAATTACTATGGTGGTGGTGGTGGTGGTGGAAACCCTCATCCTTCTGGCAGCGGATGTGGTGGGGGCCCCCACCCATCTGGGAACGGAAGTGGTCCACCACCCCCTCCAGGCAGAGGCGGTGGTGGGCCACCTTATTACGATTATGGACCTCCACTTCCTCCCGGTGGTGGCGGCGGACCTCCACCCCCTCCTAGAGGTGGAGGTGGATCACCACCTTATTGGAACGGACCACCTTATGGTGGCGGACCTCCTTACGGTCCGGGCGGCACACCCCCCTACGGTTAGTTTTATCCCGGCACACCTTACGGTCAGTTTAGTCCTTACACGCCATATCCGTATTATCAATACGCGCAGCCTAATCCACAGTTTCCCTTTTTGGCTACTTTGTACCTACCTGACCTCTCTCGTTTAACCAACGATCCTATTTACCATAGATCTAACTGGCCACCGATTCCAGTCAAACTTCTGTCTGATATCCCCAAGTTTGACGGCAAGCCGGGTGAAGACCCCAAGAACCACGTGATGACATACCGCTTATGGTGTTCATCTAATTCCTTAATGGACAATTCAATTCGTCTTAGATTGTTCCAAAGGACTCTCACCGGTTCGGCTTCCAAGTGGTACATTGAGTTGCCACCGCACTCTTTTCCTGATTTTGGCTCTCTTGCTATGAACTTTTTGACGCATTTCCAGCTGCCTATACGGTATGAGATTGGTACTGAGCTTTTAACCTCGCTCCGTCAGAATACCACCACTCACATTTCAGATCATATCCACAAGTGGCGAAGGAGACGACGTCTCATTAAAGCTCCCATTCCAGATCATCTCCTAGCAGACTGGTTTACTAAATCGCTCATTCCCACCATAACAAAAGATGTTTCCATGCGAGGTGCTATCACCGAAGAACAAGCCATCACGAGTGCTCATCTTTAGACTTGGTCTACACTCAGTCTAGCACTCTGTTCAATATTTTTCCTGACGCACCCCGGGACGTTAACGATCCCACGAAACCACACAAGGGACCCCAAGCTGATGGGATCATAGGTTCCCTTACCACCCAGCCTGTTGTTAGCACTGTTGGATCATCCAACCCAACTTCGGCTGGTCACAACACCGCCAAGTCCACTACTCCTGTTGTAACTGAAGAGGTGACTTCTGTTCAATCAGCTTCATCTCAGAAGTTTAACGACAAAAAGAAGAACAAGGGGAAACCCAAAAAGTATTCTGCCCAGCAGGAACCAAAGAGCACTCCTGACGATACTAAGCAGAAAAGGAAACTGAAGTATCCTTGTCTACGGTGTGGAGAAGACCATTTCTCCAAAGAGTGTCCCCATAGAGACGAAGTGCAAAAGTTTCTTAGGGGTAAACCAACTCCCGCAGTCCTCAACGATCTGTTTCCTGCTCAAAACCAGCAGATGATTGCCCAAACCCCCCCATCCCAGGGGGAACCATCCAATACTGCGCATGTTCTCATGTTGTGTAACGAGGCAATCAATTTGACTACTCGCTCGCGATCTTACGAATCGGTCCCTCCGAAGGAATCCACTGGAAGTAATGCTGAAAAAACTTCTGACTCTTTGACTGATGTCACTGTACCATCGACCTCTCTTACCATAGAGAGACCCTCCTTTGATTCGATATTGCATCCGCCCAAGAGTACAATTCGAAAAGCTGTTTTCAATCCTAATGCTCGAGAGGCACAGAATTACAATATCGTAGAGGACTTGGCACAAGCCCCTTACGCCATGTCTACGCTGGAAGTTTTGCAGAATTGTCCCAATCAACGCAAAACTCTCCTTGCAGCTATTGGTGCAGTTGACCCAGATTCCTCGAACACCATCATGTTTCGACTTGACAACTTTAAGTTGAGGCTCTCACACCAGCTCGCATTCCAAGTTTCTGAGAACATTGCTGGGAAGATTGTCCATCGCACTCTTATGGACGAAGGAGCCTCCACTTCCGTCATGTCCATCGCTTGTTGGAGAGCCATTGGCTCCCCCGAATTGAATTGTTCTCCTACCACGTTGAAAGCATTCGACAGGAGTGGCTTTCAACCTCATGGGCTCTTACAAGCTCTTGCAGTTGAGTTGGGCGAAAAGACCGTAACCATTAACATGGAAGTGGTCTCGGCCCCGTTAGATTATAATCTCTTGCTTGGTCGCAATTGGTTTTATACCATGCAGGCGGTATCCTCTTCAGTCTTTTGCATAGTACAGTTCCCCCACCAAGGACGAATTATTACTATCGACCAGTTTGATTTTTGTACACCAGACGCCACTACTCATCCTGGTGACCATGTTCCTTCCATTGGACAGATGTCAAAACAGTATGAGAGTGTAGGGGTTGGCCTTTTGAAAGATTCATCTCTCATGGGCATTTTTCCAGCCGCGGACCCCCCTAATCATGTTGCTACGGTGAACATGATCTCCACTGAGATTTTATCTCACTCTAACGATGCTTGGCTTGTACCGGATGAAGCCACAACACACCTGTTTGGAGATATGATGCCTCTTTCACCCGCTGAACACATTTATGAGGTTATCCAATCAGCTTCGGAGGACCTTTTAATCATGGCCTCCCCATCTTGTTCTCTACGACGGACGTCCTCTCTACCTGATCTCTTACTTCGGACTTTTCATCCAGACGAGTCCATCATGGAAGTAATGAATGTTGACGACAGTCTGTGGGATGATCTCCATCATAGGTCATCTTTTCTTCCTCCTTTGGAATACATAGAGAACAACATCCATACCCTCTTTTCACTAGATATCTACCCATCCCCTCAATCCCCCATCCTTACATGTCTTACGGATACAGAGGGCAACTTGGCCAACATTGAGCCAACCACCCCGGTAGACATCTCGGTGAAACCTGGTATAGTGGAACACATTCGCATAGGCCAGAATTGTTCCCCTGAAGAAATCGCTGTTAGCATGACCTTGTTCAAGCAATTTCGAGACGTGTTTGCTTAGTCCTACGAGGAGATGCCTGGGATAGACCCCGCAATTGTTTCTCATGAAATAAAAACCTATCCCAACATCAAACCTGTACATCAAAATTTGCGCCGGTAAACCCCCGGAAGACTGCGGCAATAAAGGCAGAAATTGAGAAGCTCTTAAAGGCTGGCTTTATTTATCCAGTCCCATTGATGGATTGGGTCTCAAATGTCGTTCCTGTGAACAAAAAGCAGGGCACCATTCGCGTTTGTGTTTATTATCGGGACCGTAATCGTGATGGTCCAAAAGACAACTACCCGACCCCCTTCATCGACCAGATCATCGACAACTGTGCCGGAAGCGTCATCTTCTCATTCATGGATGGATTTCCTAGTTATAACCAAATTGAGATCAACCCAGCCGGCCAACATAAGACGGCTTTCATCTGCCCATGGGGTACATTCGCTTATCGCAAGCTCCCATTTGGCCTTAAAAACGTTGGCACTACGTTTTAGCGAGCTATGTCGTATGCCTTCCACGATATTAAGGACTTTGTGGAACCCTATTTGGACGATCTCCCTGCTCATTCAAAGCAGCGTGAGTTCCACATTGATCATCTAACGACCATTTTCCTCAAATGCAGACGGTACAATATCCGTCTGAATCCTCACAAGTGTATCTTTTGCGTTGAGTCCGGACGCCTCCTAGGATTTATCATCTCAAAGGATGGGATCCGCATTGATCCCTTAAAGGTGGAGGCCATCATCAACCTACCACCCCCAACTGATGTGACAGAACTTCGAAGTCTCCAAGGGAAGGCAACTTACCTACGACATTTTGTTTGTAATTTCGCGGAGAAGACTCAGGGCTATATGAGACTGCTTAAGAAGGACGTCCCGTTCATTTGGGACGATCAAGCTCAAAAATCCTTCGACAATATCAAACATGCCATCATGCATGCCCCTGTGCTCCAAACGCCTAATTATTATCGAGATTACATCTTATATCTCGTCACTTTTTCTACTACTATCACCATGGTTTTGGTACAGGAGGATCAAAACGCTCAGGAACATGTGATATACTATGCAAGTAAGGGTCTAGCCGACGCTAAAACTAGATACTCACATGTCGAAAAACTTACTTTCATGACAGTCATTGCCATCCAGAAGTTTCGTCATTACATCTTGCTCCGCACCACCACCATCATTGCCGACTCGAACCCCATGTACCACGTACTGACACGTCAGGTGCTTGGGGGCAAGTATTCACGCTGGATTGTGATACTACAAGAATTCAATCTTCTTTTCGAGAAAGCCAAGTCTAAGAGGTCTTTGGTGTTTGTCGAGCTTATTTGCGACCTTCCCCGTTTTGATGTAGAAGTTGAGCACAATGAATCCTTTCTGGATGAATCATTGTTTCTCATCAGTACGACTGACCCTTGGTATGGATATATCCTGTTATATCTTCAAACCCAACGCTTCGATCCTCAACTTTCTCGCGATGACTGTCGTAAGATTTGTCACCATGCAAAGTACTATTTAATCATTAATGATACTTTGTATCGTCGTGGCGTCGATTCAATTCTTCGACGTTGTCTCACTCATGATGAGGCTGAACGCGTTCTGAATGACTGTCACGCTGGGGCATGTGGCGGTCATCTCTCTGGGATGGCTACAACCCAGAATATTTTGCGCGCAGGATATTACTGGCCTACTATCTTCAAAGATTGTATTGAGGCCGTTAAAAAATGTCCTCCTTGCAAACACTTCCACACGAAGAAGCGCACTCATCCCGCCCCACTACATCCGGTTATTGCCGTTGGCCCATTTGGAAAATGGGGCATCGATTTCATGCACTGTAAGCCTACCTTGGCCGGGGGGCATAGTTACATCATCGTAGCTGTGGATTAATTCACAAAGTGGGCCGAGGCTATGCCTACATACCAAAACGATGGCAAAACTGCCGCACTCTTCATGTTTAATCATGTGATAGCACAGTTTGGAGTTCCGCAGGCCATAGTTACCAATCATGGTTCTCACTTTCAAAACCATATGGTTGATGAATTGAGCGACAGGTTGGGTTTTTTCCATGAAAAATTGACACCCTACTACCCGCAATCCAATGGACAGGTCGAGGCAATTAACAAGGTCTTGAAAACTATGATCCAGAGGATGGTAGGGACACAAAAGTCCAACTGGCATAATATGCTCTTTTCATCATTATGGGACTACCGAACTACTGTTAAAACCGCCACAGGATTCACTCCCTTTCAATTGGTTTATGGATTGGAGGCTGTTCTGCCAATAGAGTGCGAAATCCCATCTTTACAGCTCGCGGTCGAACTTTTTCCTAACACTACTGCTGAGGAAGAACGTATCTTGCACTTAGAAAAACTTGACGAGTCCCGCCGAGATGCCGCTCTTGCTAATGAAGCACATAAGAAATGCATCAAGGCCCATTACGATAAGTCGGTTGAACCTCGTATCTTTAACGAGGGTGATCTGGTCCTCACTTATGACCAGAAGCACGATAAGTTAGGAGTAGGGAAGTTCGAGTCCATGTGGCATGGACCCTACGTTATAAAACGTGTGTTGGAAAAAGGTGCCTACGAGCTTGAAGATTACGATGGAATATCTTTGGGTGAACCCCGCAATGGGCTTTACCTAAAGAGATACTATGCTTGATCTCTCATGCATAGACTTGCTTGTATATACTGTACATGGCATGTTTTTGTGTGGTGTGACGTATTTCTCTTTCGAGTGTCTTTTGATCTTGTTTCCGCTTCTCATACCATGTTCTGTCTGCGTGTGCAGATGGCAACGTGCTATGGATTCACGGACGGCACCAGCCGGCATACCCTTCACCTTGCTTTGGCAGCCTGGGTACTGTATTCCCCAACAGGTGAGCTCATTAGCTCAGGAGGAAGTTTCCTAGGGTTCGCGACCAACAATGCCGTAGAATATTAGGTAGTAATCGGAACCCTAGCTAATGCCATTTCCTTGGGTATGAACCACATTATCATCCACATGGATTCTCAATTAGTGGTTTCCCATATGAACCGGATATACGCCATCTGTGATCCCATCTTACTCCGTCTCTTCAGACGAGTACGTCTCCTGGAAAGGTCATTTGAATCTGTTCAATACCTACACATTCCAAGAGAGCTAAACACAGTTGCTGACTCCATGGCCAATTTCATTTTGGATTGGTACATTGCACACACATAACATCCATAATATGTAAAAGCATTCACAACATGTAAATATAATGTACAGAAGCAAACATATGAACAAGATCACATCACTAATCATTTGAAGAACACATAATGTATAAATCGTCGATAATGTATATATATATATAAATCACTCAAAAGTAGTGCTGGTACAAAATCTGAAGCACGATGGCTTTCAGTGAGTCTCTACAAAAATCTGAAGCATCATAGCTTTCAGTAAGTACAAAATCCGAGGCCTCTAAGCTCTGAGTACAAGTATAAAAGTGCAATCAGGATGGACGCCTGACCCGTACACCACCCCTGCCTCTAACAGCTCTCTGACGCTGGGTGAGAAAGCAGTATACAGTATGAGCCACCTTGCGGAGTAAGGAGTTGAAGCGCACGGACGCTCCCACCCCAAATCTCTCCATGGGCCTCGGTAGGTCATCGATGGTTGGCTCTAGTACCTCCACAGTTAGCCCGGATAGGTTCTGGTACACCTCCTCCATCTCCTCGATGGCAGGATGAGCACATGCAGGAACTACTGCCTCCCCACCTCTGTCTCTCCTCGCCAGAAGGTAGAGACCTACTGGTCGCACGGGGCCCAGATCTGCACACACATATTACGTACTTGTCAGCACTACATCTAAAAAATGATATAATATACAAAACTAAAAATACAAGGGTTTTGTTCTTACCGATATCACCCCATGCTACACCCTCTGGCAGCACCAAGTCGGGATCCTCTCGAAAGTCCGTGCCACCGTATGGAAAGTCCTCGACCATAAGTAACTGGCCTTCCAGCCAGCTAAATAATTCGGGACCAAAATTGATGATGGTACCCCCACCATGGCGGGTCATCGCCTCTGCCCACCTGAGCATGTGAGGATCTCTCAGATCCCTATCATCTAGTACCACCTACGAGCGCAAGAGAGGTACCCGCTCCAAGAGGAACAATACTATGATCGACCCGTATCCAAACTGCTTGAGCTCCCCGGGCCGACACTTGGTCAGCTGAGCTCGGATGTTGGTGAGGAAACCCTCGCACCAGTTGAACACCATGGGAGACATACAGTCTTCCGCATACAACATCTGAGTCCAAGTAGCCGTATGTGTAGCTTGGCTACCCGCCACCCTAGTAATAATGAGCAGTATGGTCCGCAGTGGACGACTCACCACATCTCTGATGAGTATCTTCACGCTGGAAGGACGAGAAGAAGCTATGCAGTGCTGAGACACCATGTCCTCCACTATACGATCACTGGCCCGTGTCCCAGTGAGTTGTACAACGTCCCCTCTTCGGGACAAACCGGTCAGAAAGTAGATATCTTCAATGTCAATTGTGAGGATATGCTCACCTATCACAAAGTATTGTTGGGCCGCATCCCAACTCTGGAGCATGTGTGTCAAGAACGGGATCTAGGCTCTCATCCCCTGTATCTCGAAGAACTTGAGCAAACCGTAGTTTCTCAAAGCAGCCACACATTGTGGATCATTTGTAGCTTGCTCATCCTCCACTTCATGTTCTCTCTCCCGCCACTCCAATACCATTTTTGCTTGCTAGTAACCTGCCAAAAGGGGCAATTAGACCTTGTTAGGACCTTCCTCAGCATTCACAAGCTCATTTTTTGGATTAGTTTTTGTGTTTGGGATTTGGGTTTCTGTCGTCGCACCATACCTTCAGGTACAACGCGATGTCATCGCAGGTCTCGTTTTCGAGGCTTGCGCCGACCTGGACTCGTCGCAAGTCCTGAAAGGGCCACTTGCGACGAGCCGAGGATGCAATGGCCCATCCACAAACCACCCAAAAACTCAAAAAATGAACAAAAATGCAAAAAGTAAACCACTACAAAGTTGCTGGCTGATATTTAGGCCTACTTGGTCCGGACGACTGGTGAAATGGTGGATCGTAGCTCCTGAAATCAGCAAAGGAAGTTTTGGCTTCAAATTGGTACTTCTCCACCCAAATTGGCAATTTGAACAATGTTTCTATTTTTGGCCCGTATTTCTATTTATAAATAGAATGGAATATTCCTTTTCAAATATTATTGATGCTTTTGGGCCATTTACTATAGTTTCGACCGTTTGTCATTATATTTGGGGCTATTTGACACTTTTTCTAGTGTACAGGAGTCGTAAAGTGGTCTTTTTGTGCCGTTTCTCGCATTACCAACGGTCACTACAGGTATGAACACCCCTTTCAATGTTTTGTCATTATTACTTTTGGTTAAGTCGTAATTATTGCATGAGGATGAGTTTACTCTTCGTTTGTTCTCGTACTCACCCAACCATGAGAACAAGTACCGAGTTATGATTTATCACTTTTTCGGGCTCCTTAAACTTCCACGGAAAAGGAAACCCCTCGGAGTCCATAGTTAAGCTCTTTTCAGACTCCCTAAAATTGAAAAGATTGCCAAGCGAACTTATCGCATTCACGCTTGTTAAAGTATTTGAATGGTCGTCTTCGTGGTGATAGTTTACCCCTTTTTCGGACCAGGGGGCACTAATTACGAAAAAGGAATACTCCAGCCAATCATGACTGGAAGAGTCCTCTCCCGCGTTGTTTTACCCTTTTTCGGGCGATGAGGCTAACTTTACGAAAAAGGACCGTTGGAGTCTTCTTTAGTTCTTTTCAGACTCTCTAAATATGAAATGACAACCAAGTTTACCTTCTATGGACTCATTAAATTTTCACATTGAAGGGCCCATCATGGGACGAAACCCTCCTATCCCAGGTTCGAAAAACATTTGGGATTGGACTCATCTATGAGATGAGCTATACCGAGCATCTGGTTACCCTCATCAAGCTCGTAAAAAAACACATGAGGCACTCATCATTCATGATGGGGAAAAAGGAAAGTGTTTGTGTTACATACCTTAGTGGCAGTATATAGTCGTTCTTGAAAATGGCACTCATCTGCATTTGCATATAGTACTTGGGTCATTTGTTTGTCTATGAGTCCCCACTTACTTTTTGAGTCTTGTTACTCCTCTGAGTCATCCAGAGAAAAGATTCCATCATCAGTTGCATTAGAAGTTTGCGTCATTCTCATTATGTCAATACTGTCGAGTCATGCCATGCCCATGTTCAAGAACACGTTCACCATCTATCATTTGTAATCAGTACACGCGTCGTCATGCCGTTGTTACTTTGATTCAGTCTCACATGTTACTGTACCATCCGATCCACTCTACACATCTTTTGTCGTGTTTCGTGTCGATTGATGGGGGATTCATCATGGCCCTCCTTCGACGGATTCATCCTTGTAGACTTCAACTCATCATCCGAGGATTGAATCTAGAAACCAACCAAGTACCTTGGCCCTGCATGCCTCAATGGCAGGTTACCTTACTTTCATCATGAGTTTACATCATTGAATCTTGATTGAAAGAATTCATCTTGCGTTCGACTTCAACTCATTTATTCACGCTTGATGATATGTACTGTGATACCTTGGGAATCATTGACATTAATGGTGATCTCCCTCGCACTTGTTAACGGTTTGCATCAATGACCGGTAATCAAGTGGTTTCTACCATGTTCGACGTCAAGACATTTGTAATCACATGGATAGATTCGTATCATTGTGGGTTCGGCTTGAAGACCCCGGGGAGTCATGTTTTACCCAGGTTGCGATGGAGTTTGTATTGAGTCATATTACATGGATCCACTTTTGTATTGGTCGTGGTTGTGTTATCATCTCACCATGGATCTACGCTTGTGTCCAGTAGCCATGATTGTGTTCAGTCGGTCATTACTACCATGGATTTGCAATGTATTGGTCAACAGCCATGTTGTACTTCATATGAGATTGTCAGTTCGGAGTCAGCTGTACTGCAGCAGCGTCCTTCATTCAACGGTCTTTTTCCATTATTTCTATCAAAGCACTTCACCTATACATCCTTAACAGCTTCATGCTTTGGGGGGCATTCTGTTACACCCAAAATCTACTCATCACCAGATTCAGTGTATACACCCTTGAAGTCACTTGGACTAATAATCATCCTGGGAGGGTTTGTACCCATTTGTGCTAGGTTCTGAAGGGTCGTCGTAGGTTGCACACTAGCAGCATGTGACGTCGCAGGTTGCACCACTACAGGGTGCGACGAGGTCTATTATTGGGAAAAAATAGCTTATTCGAGATCCTTCTCGAAACTTGCTCATTTGGGGGCTTATCCCTGACCTCTAGGAGAGCTGGTACTCGACCCCTAACTCTTTGGAAAGATCCCCTGTCTCTCTCCTACCCTTCCTCAACCTATCCTATCCACACCCTATCCATTTAGTCCTATATAAGTGAGGCTCATTCCCATACCAAAGGGAGGAAGACTAAGGTATCCATACGCTGGTGAAATCTACCTTAGAGGAATGTTATAGTATCTACATGCTGGTGAAATCTCTCCCAAGATTCTCCATTCACCTTTTGAAGAACTCATGCTTCCTTGGAAGGATATGGCAGTCGATACAGTCGGATAAGGGCTGCTATGTTAGGTCTTTGGTTGTAGTCCTATATCTCTATCATGTACTCTTCTATTTGCAGTAATACAAATGCTTTCCACCAATATCATTCTTATGTGTGATGATGTTGTGTTGTTTACCTGCTTAACTGTTTACATAGATCTCTTATTGTATAGATGCTCTTTACTCGTTTCTCTTTTATGTGTCTTGATAGGTCTTGCAGCTTGGATCTGACGACCGTGGGATGTAGATCAACATTCAGGAGAAAGGATAGCGAATCAAAGAGGTAAGACATCTAGCACTTTATCCTTAACTAGATCTAGGAAACGTGTTTGTAGTCTGTTCTATTTGTTCTAGACTCGCATTGAGCTAGGGAGATCCTGCTCGCCTCCGGTTGAGTGGGTTGTCCGGTAACAAAGGATAATATGGGTTATACCCTAGGGGTGGGGTAAATGGAGTTTCTATTCCATAAGAGGTGGATGTAGGAATGACTTGTGTCAATGGCAGTGTAGGAACTGTCGTCGCTTGGATAATGTTTGGGTAAGTAGGACTATACAGTCCATACTGTAATTGACCAACTAGTGGGGATTGTACCAGTGTAAGGGGTACAAACGTAGGTGGCATGGATGGGTAGTGTGGAACCATATTGGGTCCTAAATGGGAAATCGACCCAATAAGCCCATTTGTTGAATGTGACAAGCCCAGAGGTGTAGGATCCAACGACCGATGTCGAGGGGCATCAGGGATGATAGTGTAAAGTTATCCAGATTGTACATATATGAGATCAAAATGTTGTGCTTTTAGAATGGCCTCTTCCTTTCTTTGCGGTATGGAGGTGGCGACATCTTTAGCTATGGCGGGTTGGAGAGATTTGATAAACCAATCCAACAAAAAGGGAGGTTGTATTTCGATTTTACATAATGTGCAGTGTCTAGGCCACTCATGAATGTGGTCTGCGATGTGGGTAGATGTGTTTTATCGAAACTCAGTGAGAATTTCGAAGCCTAGGTCATGTTGGATCGGCAACTGAAAGTACGTGACAAATGCGGTGGCCAATGTCGCAAATGTGGAATGGGTCGCACTTGTTAGGTACCATTTTTCTACCGTTACAGTGAGTGTACGCTAGAAGAGGCGAAGCCTCACGTGATCATCCACTATGTTGTTAGATGAAAACCATCAATGGAAATACATGATGTGGTTTGTGGGATTGTCTCCTTGCTTTATTTGAATTTGGGAATGTCGGAGGGAATCTTGTTCGGCATAGCCGGCCATGTTAGATCATGAGAAATGGGATCATTGGTCAGTTTGGCCAAATCAGGTAGATATAAACTAGCCATGAATGGTAGAGTTGCTCATGTCATTGCGTGTGGGATATGGTTTCCACGAGGGGGAGACCTAGGTGGTGTTGTAAATAACGGTTGACCTCCTATGAGAGAGGATGGGTCAAAGCCTGAACCGAGGGATCTCCAAGGGGAGAAGCCAGTGGGGTACTTCTTTCGATGGGGGAAGAAGTGGTGTAATTAATAGTTTCCCCGACAAGATAAAATGGGCCTAGTGAGGCTTGGCCTCGACCAAATGATCCTATTAATGTAGCCTGCGAACGACCCTCATAGAGTACCTTTCACGTGTACCATGGAGGGAAGGTTTAAAAACACCCCTCCAGAGAAGGGATAGGCTTTGCAGTCTACGAGACTATCTCAGGGTGTTGTTTTGTTCCTCAATGGTGAAGGCTTTGTGTGAAAATGAGAGTCATAGTGGAATTTAAACACAATTGAACAAATGCAAAAATATGACAACCACAACAAATGCAAATATGGTGTAAGCAGTGAGTGATATGTGCAAAGTCGATTTTAGTGCATGAGTTCCCACATTTAGGTTCTTTTTATTACGAGTTAGTGAACTTGTAGTTAAAAAGAAGATAAATGTCAATTCCTTAACAAGACCTAATGTCCTTCTTCTCAAGCGTAATTGGGCCTCCCAAAAGCACAATTGATGGATATAATGGTATCCACTCACCAATCAACTAGTGGAGATAACAAATATCTAGTTATGTCGACAATGGGGCCAATGTTCCAATCAAGAAGACTTGGCAACACCTCCCAAAGGCAATAACTAACTTCAGGAGTCAATTGCATTCACAATTGATCCTTGGTGATACCCTAAGTTGGGCCACTAAGAGACCTTGCATTAAGTGTGGATCAGTGGTTCGACATGCACGGTATAGTGTTGTCTTCCTACAACAAGCTAAGTGGCTTGTAGGGGAGAGCAGGGTAGCTATACCTCGAATTTCACCTCCTTGGTCACGACGCACTTCTGATCCTGGTTTTCTTTTAACACTTGCTTATAGCAGGATTTTGTAAGTACCCTATGAGACAACAATGCTATGTTTCAAAATATTTCTAATGAAACTAGATTGGTGGGCATTAATGGATGCCTAGCCCAATCAATCCTACCTAACTAAAATGTTGTTTTGTGACCTTCTGTGGAGGATTTTAGTTGGTTTAGACAATTACAATGTTGATTTTAAGGGGTTTGAGTTTTCACTTATGGAGTGTAAGAGAGGTATTTCACAATCCCTATTTTTCTGATTCACCAGGCTCACATGTAGTGCAAGGTGAAGAGCATACTAGCATGGGGAGAGTCTTTAGATCTCTTGGTGTGTTCTAGTGGTGCAAACACACGTGATGAAAGAAAAATCGACTATCGAGAAATTAACTAGAAGAGTATATCAAGTAATACATACTTTTAACTCTAAGAGATGCTCATGGTGCTTTGCAAAATAAAAAATGCTAACTAGTAGACAAGTGTCCAATGGAGGTATTTCACACTTCTCACCCTTTTCTGATTCACCAAGCTCACATGAAGTGAGATGTGAAGAAGATACTTCAGGAGAGAAGAGTCTTTAGGTCCTTGCTTGGGTCCAAAAAGTGTATTCTACACTAGCATTGATAGTAAAAACATGTCAATTGTGCATAAACAGGAAATGGTCTTGAATACTAGTGACAAAAATGGGGCCCATTGAAAGCCTCAAAGTTGTTTACCTAGGTAAGTTTCAATAGAGATGAACTCTTTACTTTCTAATCTTGGTCTAGATGAACTAATTACTAAAAAATAAAGTAATTGTGCGAATTAGCCCTAATTTAAGTTCACTAGTAAGTAGTAATTGGACTGTCAAACTAAACTATCTAGATAAAAAGCAAATAAACTATGATAGTGCGGCTAAACCACACTCTGTCGCGCGGATCGTGTGGGTAAATTCAAAATAGGTGTGCTCAACAACAGGGTGGTACACAGACCTTCCGTGCAGATGACCTTATCAGGCTAGCGCGGCTTGAACACTGATAAGCCGCGCTGTCCATACGATTGTGCGAGTTGTTTTCGCGCTGCTAGTGCAGCCGAGAGCCTGAGATCCATGCTACTGTGTAAAAATAAATTGGAGAAAAATTCTGGAAGCAAGAGGTGGAATACCTGATCCCTTGCAAGTGACAAATACCCGGAATTAGTTACTTAGCATAAAACAACCTAGTTTAATGAGAATTGAACAAAAATAAGTACGATCGCCATTAGAACTGTTGTGGAAAAAATTGCACAAGTGCACTCTTTCAGTTGGTAAGGGGATAAGCCTTGTAGGTTGCAACAAATCCTCAATCCTTAAATCCCCTGTGTGTGTGGTTGGTATTCCTCAAAGTGATCCTGCAAGAGATTGTAAGTGTAATTCACATGCAAAAAAAGAAATATTGATAAAAAACAAAATAAAATAGATGGGGGGAGAATGCAAAATCTAATAACAATCCAAGATATGTTAAACCACTTTTGTATTTCTCAATGGTATAGTTGTACAAAACCTAGGAGGTGTGGGCTTCGAGGGAAGCCAACAATCTCCCTTAGGGAGGCCCTTCTTGTCCAAACTAAATGCTAAGTAGATGGTAGAAAAATGGATAGAAACACTTGCCCCTTAAGGGAAGGTGGAAAGGGATCTTGTGAATGCTCACAATGATAGGAAGTGGTATGCTATGAGGAAGCTCTAATTCAAATCCAGCAGCATAACCTTGTTCTTGATTTATCTCTACCAAATGCATGCCAATGGCTTCCTCATCTTCTCCATGAACTAGTTCAAAGGTACACAAGGGGTGTAATTAATGCCACCAAGTGTGTGAGGAGACGAATTTAGATCCTTGGAGAGGATTGAGCCTTCAATGCGCCATTGGGAGTTAGTGGTCCCGTCGTTTTGACAGTAGCGCGACTATCAAAGGAAAATCCACGCGGGTGTAGCACGGGCATTGTTCAGGTAACCTACGCTATAGCACGGGTTAACAGTGTATTTCCTGTGCTACCCTTTCTTTTGACAGCTTTTTGGCACTTATGGACTCATGTCTATGGTGAGATGCATTCTTTATGTTGATGACGCCTTAGTGGAAGAATCGTCGAAATGTTGCATGTGTATGACTTTTAGGCGTTAACACATAGCTTTTTAGTCTATCTTGGGCTGCTTTTAAATTCTACCTTATCTTTGCATCCTCTTGCTCCAGTTCCTTACAAATAATTATGGACCAAGTACAATTTTGTTCACTAGATTATCCCAAGTCACTGGTGTCTTGCACTTCCGACCATAAAAATCCTCAAATGGACTCATGTACAATGATGCTTGCTTTCCCTTTTTATATGCAAACTCTACCAAGTGTAGATAATCCTCCCACATTGATGGTTTGTCCATTACATACATGCGAAGCATGTCTTCAAGTACCTGATTTACTCTTTATATTTGCACATCTATTTGAGGATGGCATGATATGCTAAAGTTCAGCTGCGTACCCAAATCTGCAAAAAGACCTTTCCAAAAATTTGAAGTGAACTTGTTATCCCTATCAGAAATTACTGCCTTAGTCAATCCATGCAATCTGAAATTTTCCTTCATGCAAATATTTGCAATGGCATCGATTTTATATGTGGACTTAACTGGTATAAAATGTGTTTCCTTTGTTAACTTGTCCACCACCACCGTGATGGAATCATGCTGCTTTATTGTCATCGGCAAACCCGTAATAAAATCCATGGAAATTATTTCCCATTTCTATTATGAAATTGGAAATGGATACAATAAACCTGCTGGGTGTTGGTGTTCAACTTTCACCTCCAACATTTCATGCACTTAGAAATGTATTCAACGATGTCCTTCTTCATCCCTAGCCATAAATATTTTTTTATGGCTGTAGCAATTATTTTTTTATATCCTGGGTGACCAGAATATGGAGCTTTATGGATTTCATCCATATCCTCCTCAAGTCTACCACAATTGGAATATAAATTCTATTCTTATAAGTAAGAAATTCATCACCTTCCAAATGATACCCTTCATACCTCTTTTCAAAGTCATGTTGTTGCAATTTGTCCTTTATTTGCACATACATTTTGTCTTCAACAATACAGTTAACAATCTGCTGCCTCAAATATGATTGGAAGGTATGAAGGGTTACCACATGCATTTCATGTACTTTTATGTTGAGTGCATCAACCACCTTATTTTCTTTCCCCTTTATGTGTTTGATCTCAAAATCAAATTCACAAAAAAATTCTAGCCATCTAGATTGCCTAACATTTAATGTTGGCTGCTCAAACAAATATTTTGGATGACAATGGTCTGTCCTTAGCTCAATTTTTATGCCCATTAAGTAGTGCCTCCACATATTTAAAGCATGCACTATGGCTGCATGTTCTAAATCATGGGTGGCATAGTTCTTCTCATGCCCCTTCAACTTTCTTGACTCATAGATTACCACATGGTTTTCTTACATAAGAGCTCTTCCAAGTCCCTAATTGCATGCATCAATACACACCACAAAGTCTTTTTCTAGGTCTACAATTTTCAAAATTGGCACACTCGTGAGAAGCTTCTTCAACCGCTGGAAACTTTCCTCACATCTTGGTGTCCAGTCAAATTTCATTTCCTTCTTCTATAAGGAAGTAATTGGATTAACAACCTTTGAAAATCCTTGAACGAACCTCCCGTAGTAACCAACAAGTCCCATTAAGTATCTCACATCTATCATGTTCCTTGGAGTTGGCTAACTCATCATGGCTTCAATCTTCCCATGGTCCACAGATATTCCTTCCACTAAGAATGTGACTCAAATAATGGATTTCATTTTTATAAAAGTCGCATTTGCTCATCTTTGCATACATCTTATGATCCCTTAGCCATTGCAAGGCCATTCTCAAATGTTCTTCATGCTCTTCTTCATTCTTAGAATAGATAAGAATGATATAGAAAAACAAGAACAAATTTGTCCAAATACTTGCTAAAAACACTATTCATCAGACACATGAATGTAGATGGTGCATTCATGAGACCGAATGGTACCACCACAAACTGACAGTGCACATACCTTGTTCTAAAGGTTGTCTTGTGAATATATTCCTTATTGATTCTCACCTGATGGTAACCAGACCTTGAGTCAATCTTTGAAAATACCTTTGCGCCTCTCATTTGATCAAAGATGTCATCAATTCAAGGTAATGGGTATTTGTTCTTCACAGTGACTTTGTTTAACTACCTGTAGTCAATACATACGCTGAGTGTTCCATCTTTCTTTTTCACAAATAACATAGGTGCTCCCCATCGGGACACTCTTGGCCTGCTATATTTATTTTCCAATAGCTCATGTAACTGCATTTTTAGTTCTAGCAATTCCGGTGTACTCATCCTATAGGGTATCCTGGACACTAATTTAGCTCTCAGCATAAGGTTAATTGTGAAATCAATGTCTCTCTTTGGAGGGATTCCTGAAATCGCATTAGGAAAAACATCCTTCAATTATGGCAACACATGATAGTCCTCAAAATTGGAAATTTCATTTTATGTTGCCTCCAAAACATGGGTGGCATACAATTGACAACCCTTCCTACATAAATTCTTCAGTTGCATGGCTGAAATCTTCCTGACAAAAATGATCTTTGGAATGCCCCTTGCAACCCTTGGGTTTAGTTCCTGGTCCACACATTCAAAAGTCTTGTTGTATCAGTCAATTTTAACTCTGTGTGCTTCTAACCAGTCCATTCCAATGAGAATATCATAGGAACCAGGTGGCAGAATATTCATATTTCCACAAGTGAATAGTCTCCATGGATATTATTTCCTATTTCCATTCTAAAAACTCTCATGTTGTATTATTCTTTGTCCAACACAAAACATCTGGTGAATCCTCTTCTAAATGAATGAAACATTTCACCAGTTTATTAACAAAGCAAGACCATTCCCTTGTTGCTTCTCCGTTTAGCCCGATCACAGAAGAATATTTTCAACCTTCTCTACCCCAGGCTTGAGTAAAATGGGCTTGTACATCTACTAATACATATCTCCTTTAGCTTCTCAATGGCACTAGTGTTTCCCTTGATAGCTTATGTTCCCCCCCGACTCCTACCCAAGGATCTTCCCCTAAATTAACACTTCTTCCATTATCGATTTTCCAAGCCATCCAATTGCCGATTAGAGGAAAGGCTAGAGTCAGTGCCTTCCATACTACCGAGCCATTTTTAAAGGATTTGGCAAGCTCTCTAACCCACTCTAAAATAGAGGAATTCATATAATATTTATAATGCATTACCTTTCCCCACAAGGACTTGTTGTTCTGAGACAAACACCACAAAGATTTAATAGCTAGAGATTTAGAGAACACAAAGGGGTTATTTATACCCCAACCCCCTAGCTCCTTAGGATTGGCCAAAGTAGACCATTTTAACCAACAAAATTCAATCTTAGTTAATATACCTTTAGGGATATATGCAATGGTCCCAATAAACTAAACTGCTTTGTAGGACTACCTTCAAAAGGACTAGGCGTCCACCTCTTGACAAGAATTGATTTGCCCAGCAGGAAATCATTGCTTCTATCTTCTTGTATAACCATGTCCAATCCTTGAGGGAGTAAGAGTTTGGTTTCAAAAAGAAACCAAGATATGTGGAACCTTCTTCTAATGGCTTCATGGGAAAGGAGACCACCTCCTTTGTGCTTGCTTGTTGATCATCTGAAATGAGATTTACAGAAAGGCTAGACTTTTCCACATTAACTAATATTCCTATTTCCTTTTTGTATAACTGAAAAATATGAGATAATGATTGAATATTCTCTATTATGCCATCTCCAACCATAAGCACATAATACACAAAAAGGAAATGAGTGATCTCTTATGACTCGATCACTCTAAACCCTTTTAATGACCTTGAATTCCTTGCATGGTGGACCAATCTACTAAGAGCTTCAGCCACCAGAACAAAAAGAAAGGGAGAGAGCGGACAACCTTGTATGATTCCTCGCGACGACCAAAAAAACGAATAAGGTGAACCATTTATCAGAATTTCAAAGGATGTAGATTGAATGCATCATATTATCCAGTTTTCAAAATCAACTAAAACACCTATTTGAATAAGGAGAAGGTACAAAAAAATCCAGCTTACCCTATCATAGGCTTTAGATAGATCCAACTTTAAGCAAAAGCGTTATATTTGTTCTTGGAAATAGAATGAATGGCTTCCTGAGCCAAATAGATCGTGTCATGAATCTGTCGATTGAAAAGCAACCTGGATTGTTCCTCCAAGATGATTTTACTTAGGATAGGCTTTAGCCTTTGAGCAATAATTTTGGTAATCAATTTGCAAATCACATTAAAGCACGAGATTGGCCTAAAGTCATCAAAGGATGAAGGCTTTTGCTTTTTGGAGATCAATGCCAAGGAGGTAGAGTTGACTGTCCCCAACACCTTTTCTAGAGCATTGAAATTCACGGACGACCTTTAGTAAATATTCCTTTATGAATTCATAAAAGCCTTGAAACAATTCAACCGTGAACCCATCTGGACCAGGGATTTTTTCGTTTTTGGAAGGAATACAAAATGTGATTCAATTCCTCTTCTGTGACCTCCTCTACAAGGGCATTGTTCATTTCTTATGTTACCAACTTAGGAAAAAGCCTAAGAACCTGCAAGATTTCTTTAATAAGACAACCTCCATGCTCTTTAAAAAAAATGAAAATAGGAAATTGTTGCTTCTGGTTTTTCTCAAAAAGAGCTGACCAGAAGGCCTTGAGCATTCTATATCTCCACAATAGAGTTTACATTTTTCCAGTGGGATGCAAATCGGTGGAAAAACTTGGTATTGTTGTCCCCTTCAGAAATCCAAATCGCCTTGCTTTTGAGCCTTGAAAGTTGTTCTTCCCTGGCTAGGAGCTCGCTTCTCTTCAACTTGATTTTCCAGAGAACCTAGCTTATACTCCGAAGAAAACCCCGACCTGCTAAGGGAATAAAATTTCGTTACCGTAGCCTCCACTTATTTTACCATGAACTATTGATTGGATCTATAAACTTTCTCCCATTCTTTAGTTACTTTCTTTACGCTTACTATATTGTCAATTATCTGCTTCATGAAAGAGACAATGGAGTCTGCTTGCAAGGGCGTCCACGTATCCATAACCAACTTCCTACAATCATCTTATTTTAACTATACTAGATTAAACTTAAAAGGAATAGGAGGTTTCGGATCCTGCTTTTCAATGGATAGAAGTATGGGACGATGATATGAGAGGCCTCTGACATCCACCCACAAACGAATAACTAAGGATCCCACATATAAGTTTTCTGAAATTAGGAATCGATCTAGATGCTTTGAGAGAGCATTTACACCACTTCTATTATTCCTCCATGTTGTTTCCAACTTCAAAGGATGGATATCCACAAACCCCTTAGCCTCGAAAAGGGAGTTTAAAAAATTACTCAAAGCAACAGGTCTTACCAGAGTTCTACAAATTTCCATTTTTGATAGAGTTAGGTTGAGCTCACCTCCTATTATCGTATTATGGGGTTCCAATACCCAATCAAAGAATAAAGACTCCCAATAAGAATGACAGTTATGGAACAGACCATAAACATTCAAAGTAAAAACTTCGGCTATCATCTTGTTTTCCAAAATCAATTTTATGGCAGGCTCATGAAAGCTTACTAAGACTTCATTTAAAGAGTGGATCCATGCTGAAATGAGACCTCCAAAGTGACCGTCCAAGTTTATGGACACGAAAGACCAGTCTTTTAACTAAGGGTTTAAACACTCTTTAGCCTTCACCCCTTCTACCATCGTTTCCTGAATTAAAATGATTGTGGGATTTAGCTTTGGAATAATTCTATTGAGGGCATTTAATTTGGGGATTCCCCCTAACCCCCTAGCATTGAAAGACAAGAAAAACATCCAGAACCAGTTGGTTGTGCTTTCCCTTCTTTAAGGGCCCGAACAATCGTGGTGTGTTGCCCATTTTTTACATCCAAGGAAGCTTGGCTTTTGGATTTTGAGATTTAAGACTTCCTTCTCAGAGTAACTTTAGGTGGAGGGTCTAGCGCTAGACCACCTGAAGAAACGACCTCCACCATCTCCTTAGTTGCGGCCTTGGAGCGTGTATTATACACCTTGCTTGGAAACGAGAGGTTTTTTTTTGGAAACAAGGATGAGGGGAGACCGATTCGGAGGGACCCATATCACTAGAAGACAAGACTGGACTAGGGACTACAGGAAGTGGGTCCGAGATCAACTCTAGGGTTTTAAAAGGTGTCATTGGAATGTCAATGGGAGGAATTGATTCAAAATTGCCAACATCAATACGAGAAATAGCTGAAGAACCAAGGGGATTATCGGACGAAGAAGCTGAGTTGTCATCCAACTTTTTACATGTCTCCTCTATGTTGACGTCCACGCCCTAGGAAGGTTGATTGCCACCTTTTTCCATGTCTACGTTCTCCACCATCTAAGCGTTTGAGGCCTAAGATGATTTTTTTACCCAGATCTTCTTACGATTCTGGAATCTATGAGGAGGATTGGGGCAATTCCTCTGTAAATGCCCAATTTGCATGCATGCAAAGTAGCGAAAGGGGATCTTCCAATAATCAAACCTTTGATTCCAAATACTTATGTGCATCTCCAGCTTTGTTTCTTCATATAAACCATCCCTCATACCCATTTCCACTAAAATATTCATGCATCTTCTATCTACCTTTTGGTCCCAGTTTTCTTCCAGCGCGACAAACTTCTCGAGCTTTCCTCCAGTTACTTCCAAAATCAATCTTTGCTAAAATACCATAGGTATACTAGGAAAAATTACCCATACTTGTTGCATGTTGTGCGGCTCTTTGTTCGCGTCGAAGTTGACGTCCCATTGTTTTAGTACCAGACCTAACGGACCCCATTGCCAATTCCGCTCCAACAGTTTCATTCTATCACCTTCCTATTTTACTTTAAAGAGAATCCACCCTCTCGACAAAATGTGGAATTGAGGAAGATGATCCAAACTCTACTTCGAATTGGTATCCATCCAGCTTTTGAGTGTTGTTTCGCCTACCACATTGTCGCAAAAGTGACCTACCAAAGCTAAATTCAGATATTCCGGGACTTCCTCAATGCCAATATCTTTCTCGACTGATAATGAAGCATGTTCCTTTTTGGCTAACGCTCCCTTCTTCCTACGAGGCTTACTCACACCCTCCTTGTATGGAACGTCCTCATTATTGTTTGCAGTGGATATCGTGTGACTACTAACTTCTTCCTATGGTACGAGCAAAGGATCCACCTCGAACTGTTGAGACATGACCTCACCCTCCCTTTTGCACTTTATCTCATGATTTTGGAAGAAAATGGGTCTTAGAGGGACAGACTGTCGTAATCGACCTCATCTATCACCATTGTACCGAGGGGATTATGGACTAGAGTTTAACAAGTGGAAAGGACGGGAGTACGGGATCACAGGGCAGGAATGACATATGAAAATCAGGGAGCTGATAAACGAAGGGTGATGGGAAGACAGGAAAGAAGGGCAGAATCGACGGAAAAGGACTAACGGGATCGAAAAAAGGGGAAGGACGACCTCATCACCTAACTCCATTTCGCATTTCAATTAAGAGAGCTTCAAAAGGGGCCCAAAGAAAAGGTCGTAGACCTAAAGAAAAGAAAACGAACCGCATAGCTCCATTGCGCCGCTTGTGTGTGTGTGTGTGTATTTTTTTTTCCTTAGTAATTTCTTTCTTCTTAGGAGGGCCTTCTCTTCCCTCGTCGGGTTTCTCGCACAACATTCAACATATGCGAATCAAAAGTTTGAACCAATTAGCAAATTAGCAAATTTGAGAGAAAAAGTACATGTTGGTCACATTCTGATCCACCTTCTCGTATTTGCAACATTTTTGGAAAGCTTTTACGTTTTTTTTCACCAAGTTCACGAACAATCTACTTGATTTTTTCTAACCCTTTCCTCTGCATGTCATATTTTAACCTATACACATCACTTGAACCCACAAATAATACAAAATATATTACTTATAGATTAAAACTTCAAGTAACTCCCCTTGTTCTCTTCCTGGGGTGTGCTTCCCTTGTGCTCATTGTACTAAGTTTTCTCCTTGATATTTTATCAACAAAAGGTTGAAATATTCCATTAATGAAATATGCTTTATAATTAAGTAAGAAACTTCAACAAAACACTGTAACAAACTTCTAAAACATTTTTGGGTTTAGCAGTATGCTTTGCTCTAGTAATGTACCTTGTTGAGTATGATATAGTAATACACACCTATGTGTTTGCACCTATATGAAGCACTTTGTGGCCCGATGCAAACTATAGAAAAACTTACTAGGATTTTTTTCCAAGCGATAAACTCTAGAGAATGGACACCCCAATGCATCTATATGTAGTTTGTGCACCACGCAACCCAAATTTTTTTTAAAAAAAAGAACATGAACAAGTTTTTGAATCCAAAGTAACGAGGGTCCCTAATCCACAAACATATTTTTTTCCATAGAACGCATTGTTGAGGACAATAGACTCTCTAATCAACAAATACCCCAACCCCACCTCCCAAAAAGCAAAATAACACTATGAAAATGAGAGAAACTAAACACCTATTGTTGTGATTTATGGCAACAAAAATCTAGAGCAAGACACCAAAAAAGCTAGGGTTTGTAACATTGAAGGTGAGTTTTAAATCCTTTTGTTTTGTTTTGTTGAGATGCATTATAAATATGAATATGAATAAATCACAAGTTTTATGGAATTTGTGATTCATTGAACAAAAAAATTGGTTGAAGTGAAGATCATCAAGTTACATACCTGAAATTTCTCCTTCGCAAATTTGTATGTGAAGCACGATGAACCCTTGTGAATATTGTTCTTAAAAAATGCATCCATACCCTTCTCTTGCTTGGTAAATGTCTCTTACATAAGTCTCCCTTCTAACTTTTGGCACACCAATGATATAAGGTTTTGTTTAACTCACATTGACAAAATTAAAATCATTGTCCTTTTTTGGTTTCATTTTTTTGACATAATGATGAAAAATGTGATGTATTTTCCATAAATATTTTTCGACAATGTTGTGTCCTTTAGTGTTTTCTTTACAGTTTAGTGTAACAGTGTGCTACAAGACATTACATGTACCAAAGTAGTAAATTTAAGTGGAATGGAGGTGTAAACCTTTACATATAGTACTTTGAAAAGGTTGTGCATTGTAAAGGTTTTACTACAAGTTTATATTTTATACGCGACAAAACTACATGCATCGATGTGTATTTTGTCATGATCACATAGGTGCAACTAATATAACTAGGAACATCGATTAGTTAAAAAAGGATTTAAAAATATGTTTGAAGATAGAGTGTTACATGCTTCCAACACTTTCTTTTAAGAATGCAAGCATGTGTTGATTGTGGTTTTAGTTCACATGCATGGGAACAAAAATGTAGTAATACCAAGCAATCGATTATTCAAATTCCTTATTCCATATAATTCCAATTCCACCAAGTCTCCTTTTCCCTTTGCAATAAGTCATTTATATATATATATTTTGGTTATTTGATTAAGTACATGCTACATTTACATGTGCATTTTAATAATTAGTCCCTGCCGTAGGCATAGACTATATGTTCCATGTTTCAGTATTAGTTAATATAGATATTTCATTTTTTCTAAAGATACATCAAAGTTAGGTTAAAATTAGTATTTATAAATTATTTTTTGAAAAATGATGTTCACTTTTAATTGGATGAGAGGGCTTGAAGTGACAATTTTTATCATTGTCACATATTAAAAAAATTAAGAAAAATACAAAAATTAGTTACCTTTATCTTAACTTTGTCTACTTTGTATTTAATATAGTGGTTGACCATGCAACCTGGGCGAGCCACCAAGAAATAGGCATTAATACCATACAACACATGTCCATCCTCTAAGCTGCCAAGCGTAATTAGAGTTGAGTCACCTTCTCATGGCGTGCCTTCTCTCGTTTGTTGTCCTAGTTACTATATTCGCGTTGTTCATATGGAATATTCAAGTAAATTGCAAATCACAGTTTAAATTCTGTACTATTCAAGTGAGAGGCTTGCAAATTTTGCATAACTATGTATTTTTTGATTTCGCAGGCAGCATTACCATACAGTAATGGAGGCACTTGGATGGAGCAGAAGCGAGTAAGTTCATATGGTTTTCAGTTTTATTTACAAAAGGGTGGTCGAACATTAAGTATTATTTCTCCTGGAAAGAAGCTGAGAAGAGGTGAGAATATTTTTATGCCCGTACTTGCATTTCTTGAACTGAAACACTGTTTATTAGTTGAGCTTTATATTTCCTGTTGAAATTACTCAGTATAATAGATTTGATTGTAATTACATAAGTATTTCGATCTATGAAATTGGCTACAGTAAAGTTTGACATCGGTTAATACCTTAATCAACTTTTGTGAAAATAGTGTGTTCACATTTTATTTTAATTATGTTATCAGTTATTATAGGGATGGATTTTTGTGAAAATCTTATAAATATTGACCTAAAAAACTTACTAAACTTAATTGCTATATGGATCCTGCTATAACTATTGTATAAGTCATTGATTCCACTAACCCAAAGAGGTTCAATTCTGTTGCAGAGATTGTGGGTTTATCTCCATTAAAAGAACATGAGTGACTTGATCCGAGCAGCCTATCGTGCAAGATCAATCTCTCGGTGTGCACACGCGGCTGCATCTGATGGGTGCATAAGCACAAGTTGGAGGTTGGTTATGAATTCGCAGGCATCCTCGGTACTTTTGACATCTTGCAGTCCTTGCTGGGAGAAGGAAATTGGTATTGGCCTGCAACAGGTTATAACTTCAACGACCTTGATGTCATCTGCAGCAAAATATTCAAGCAAAGGTTAGTATGGAGTGCCCTCTTTGGTTTTGTGACGTTTTTGGTTTAAGATTTGTCATTTAATCCAATGCATGAATTATATATTCTCCAGTGCTTCAGTCATGAAACTAAATAGAAGTCAAGAATTTTGATAATTGTATAATTTTCATTGGTACAGGATTTTGTGTGTGCATGTCTATTAGAGAGAGGCAAAGGTTAAACTCAGGCCATGGCTTTTGATGCTCTTAAAAAACAAATTGTAGGGCAATTGCACCATGTACTTAGGAAATAGTTATTTGAAGGAAGTAGTTAGAGTGAAACAAAGTGGATACTCTACTAATCTCACAAGTGAATTACCTCTCTATTAGCCTTGTTGCATATTCTAATAGTAAATCAGCATAATCTTCCTTGGGCTGAAAAGTCTTGCCAGTTAAAAACTTCATGATTTTTTGTGTAATGGTGTTAGTTTGGGGCACAGAGCCTTCTAGAGTTAAAATCTTGGCACGCATGCATGTAAAGTTAAAAATTCTGTATATTACAACCAAATGACCTTGAAATTAAAATATATACTTGCAGTCTAAATGTTGGAATGTTTTGAAATTTGATAATCCCTTGATTTGAGCCTGAGGAAATTCTATGGATATGATGGGTTTTGCAGGTTTTGTCTCGAAATCTTTTGCCTCTACTCAAATGGTTATGGGCTCTACCGGTCACCACCAAAAATGGTAATATCCTGCCTCTCTACTACTATGTGCAAAAAAAATGGTCTCGAGAAGAGTGAATGAGGGTTCCTCTTATTTCTCTAGTACACTTTAAGATTTTGTTAATGTTTTGTAGAGTTCGTTTTACCAACAAAGTATGTTTCTCACAACTTAGCTTAAAAGTTGTATGATCGAAAACATGGTTTTGAAGATTTTATGTTTGGTCTAGTTGTCTACAGATTAATTTTGTTGTCTGCTACTGGAATTTAATTAGTTTTTTCCCTGAATGTTGTTTACTAGATTTGATTCACGTTGTTGCAGAATTTCTTGCACAAGTTTTCGGCTTCAGCAGAGAAGATGTTTCCAGCCTTTGTTGCAGAATTTCTTGCACAAGTTTCCGGCTTCAGCAGAGAAGATGTTTCCGGCCTTCGTACACAGTTTTATAAAACCAATGGAAGTACTTTGGCAGGGCTAAGAGTAAGTTCTTTTCCCTCCATCTCCAATCTGCGAGAAAAATAACACGATTCATATTCTGAAAGGTTAAGTAGTGGAGAAATTTAAACTTTTTCATAATTACAGTGAAATTCTCAATAAATAGCCCATGAAATTTCCATAATTATTTCTATTGCAAGACCTCTGTTTATGATATAGCATAGTTTGGCACTGTTATGCTCTCTTCCCTTCAGTATAACAAGCTATTATTACTACAGTGATATATCTTTATGTTGGGATTTCCTTCGGCATTGATAAGAATTTGTAATCTAATAGATTCAGTTATTTGATCAAAACTTGTATCTCGGATGTTTAGTGATTTCTAATTTCAAATATTATTGATTAGGCTTTGTGATAGTTGTGAATAATTTCACATACATTATATTTATAAGAAAAAGGAGATTAATATGCCATTAAACACATCAAATATTTTGTCGACGGCAATTTAGTAATTTCAATTATTTGATAGGATCCCTCAATATTAGACTCAAGTGTTTTGACTTGTTTTTTGGTATGGCTGGACATATTTTGTCCCGTGCACTTTGGACATATTTTGTCCCGTGTACTTAGAGCAGAAAAAAATGTATCATTGCTTTGAGGATTTAGCTGTGACTAATTGTTGTTATTTAAAATTGCAGAAACTGGGCTATGAGGTTGATGCAAATGAATATCACAGGTACCATTTTTTTCCAATGCTATGAACTATTTATATGTCATATTTTCCCTTTCTCTACAGTGGGAACTAAAAGGAGAGCCCATATACATTGCTATGAGCGATCCAAAATATTTAGTTCTGAAAAATATAAATAAATTGCCATCATTTGCACTTTACTTTTTGAACAGTGGGAACTAAAAGGAGAGCCCATATACATTGCTATGAGCGATCCAAAATATTTAGTTCTGAAAAATATAAATAAATTATCATTTACACTTTACTTTTGACATTAATTCTTAAATTGTATCACAAATTAGGCAGGAGATTCTTTCTATGCAAGTCATTCGCCTCTGTTTCTTCCCTCAGATAACGAAAATTCATCTAGTTATAAGTGCATATACCTTATTGGCATTTTATAAAAAAAATTACCTTATTGGCATTTTATAACAAAATCTTATACATGTGTTATTTTTTAATTTCTAGTTTTGTGCATGGGAGCTTACCATATGAAGTCATTAAACCTGACCCTGCTCTGAGGAGCATTTTGATGAGCATGCCTCAAAGGAAATTGGTATGTATTTGGTATTGAGTTGCATAAATTCAATTTTTAGGTCAACTTCAAAAGAACATAAAAAATGTGTCCAAACCCTGGAAAAAGCCCGTGGGTACTTATTGTGAATGCTTCTAATGTCAAATAAAAGTAATCAACCAAAGATGGATGGAAGGAAATTGTTTAGGGACTTTCAGATATGTATTTTATAAAATCAATCAAATTTTCAATGCTGTTAACCATTAGATGCTGGGAAATTATTGACAGCCTTGATACTGTACATATTCTCTATTTCTTGAATGCTTGAATGCTCAAAGCCTTGATACTGTAGGCTTTTTTGTATTTACTTTGATTCAATACTTCGCTCCTTCAATTTTTATGACGGCTTGAAGTTGTCAAAATGTCATATGTTTGTGGCATGTGCTAATAATATGATTTATACCTTTACAACATTCCAAATTTAGTCAGTGTAATTGTGTTTTTAGAGTCTTTAATTTCTTGATAACAAGCACTGGAAGTTCTAAGCACTGCAATTTTGTATTGTGTAGATAGGAAGGTTTTTCCTAAGTATGATATTCTTGGTTGGTATTCAACTGGGAACGATGTTAAAGAGACAGACATGCAAATTCACAAATCTGTAAGTTGTGCTGATATAATAGTTGTCTTCTATTGTATTGTCAGCGATGCAAGAGTCTTTCCCTTCAATTGTAAATCAACTTGGATGGACAACTCTTTAAACCAACATCATTCTCAAGCTTTATTTTAGAAGTGCATATAGATATATTTTTGTCAGGCTCGTGATTCCCATTTGCTCTCTGATTAAAAACAAACTTACTTTTAGTTGCATTTTTCTCCTCGGGCATTTGAGTAAATACTTTTTGTAATTTTGAAATTCATTATATAGGAAAAAATGCATAGAATTGCAATAAGACTGCATGAATGGTTCCATAACAATTCATGTCATACTTGTACATAGAAAGGGAAGTATTTAAGCATACTCTTTAACAAATTCAAGTGTAGAGATGGAGGGCATCTGAACATGATGCCATATGCCCAAAACGCATATCATAGTAATGTCAAGTTTGTGTAAGGTCCTTTAGTTAGGTCAAATTAGGGTAAATAGGTTATAACACGTGAGGATTGAATATGAGGTAAAGGTGTTAAATATAATGCAGCTGCGAGAGCCATTCTTTGGGAGGATGGAAGCCTAGTCAGTTAACTAGGATTCCTTGTTAGTTAATCGGGCAGTGTAAGCTATGCTGGGAGCAGGTAGTAGGAGTGGAATTTTCAAAAGCTCCTTTGAGGTATATCATGCATTATTTCTCCCAAAATGAAATGAAATCTGACCGACTATAACTGTTGTTCAAAAGCAAAAAATGAAATCTTGATCTCTAAAGAGGGTGTTAACAAAATGAAACACCTTTTTCAGGTAGCAAAGTTGTTTTGTAGTTCAAGTGTGGATACACAGTGGAAATCGTTTTTGATGGGAGCAAGCATGGAATTGAGCCTTACTCCATACACGTTTCTCTAGATGGAGAATGGATTGTACCAGAATCTGTAAACGACAATATTCTTAGAGTGACTCCTCCATTATCTCACTATATGTGTGTCCACTTACCCTTGGGTTTTCTGATTTGAATCGATAAATAATATCTCAACGTTCATAGTATCTTGATTATTGACTTGAGTTAATTTTATTTTTGACATACATAAAAGGATGATCATTTTATTCTCACTTTTGAGTGCCCATCGTTTTGTGTTATTCATTTTTTTATAGATAGCAGAGGAAAATTACTTGCAGGCTCTGCAAATGGTTATGCAGGATATGTTGATGGACTACTTCGGGAGGCTCGTCTAAATCATCCTAAAGAATTCATCGTATATGAAAAAGGAAATATGTATGTTGCAGATATAATGAATATGGCCATCAAGAATATTGGCAAAATAGTTATTGCCGCATTGTCAAGTTGGCCCCAAATCCTATCAAATCCCAGGGGTTTAGCATCATTTCAAACTAAGTAGTTAATATCTCAACTACTACAATAGAAGACTATGGTTGCAAGTCCCTAATTCTTGGGACACATTGACAAACTTAAAATTTACTGTGAGAAGTTCTTAAGCCTCAGTTTAGGGACAGGAGTCGCCAAACCAAAGAAGCTTCCATGCCCAAAAGTTTAATTGTGTGACAAATAATTGAACCCAATCGTCTCAGATCAAAGTTGGGTTATTTCAAGGTGTAATATTGTGTATGGATGTTCTTTCTGATCTGTTATGGTGATAGGTGTATGTGTAAGATTGTAGCCACCATTGCTGGAGGAAGGTCGACTAAATCATGGCATATCGATGTTCCTAGTGAGGATGCTAAGTTCTCAAACTATTTTCATGTTGTGTATGTTAGCAGTACATGTTCCTTGTTGGTTGTTGATCCACGAAATCAGGCTATTTGTGAGATTCAACTTAACTACGATAACTGTCCATATCAATACGAAAGCCATTTCTCCATAGGTATGCATCTTAGCTTTTAAAAAAACATTAGACTTTTAAAATTTGTTGTTTTTTTGCCCCATTTTTATAAGCAACACCAAAGATTATAGTTTTGAGACAACTCTTTATCCAATGGTTTATGTGTGTTGTCTGGAACGAGATTACTACTAAGAGATCTCAGATAAAATTTAAACTAATAGAAGACATTAAATTTTCATCCATCTTAAATGACAAGTTTCAAGTTGTTTACATTGCATTACTAATCTGCAAGGATTCATTCAATTGGAGGTGTTGTTTTACGTGGCTATGCCCTTGCTCTACTTCAACAAGGAGTTGCAACTGTTGTTTTCTCATGAAGAGTAATTTCAATTTTTTTGTGTTTCATCGTTCTTTGCTTTTTGGGAGATTATGACCATCTACTTTGATTGTGGCATGTCATAGTCCTCATATTACACAAGCAACATTTGCATCTTCTTTGATGAAGAAGAGGAAATACAGATTAATGGAAGAAAAACAGTTCCTTAAGGTTACAATTTAAAAAACTTAAAAATATAAATAATAAAGATTCTAAATGAATAATAATGTTCCTCTGTATAAATATGATGAATAAAAATTCTTCTTTATTCATGCACAAACTCATTGCTTCAAGCATTGAATATCATTCATATGGGACAAAAACCCATACAAGACTTTGACTTTGCAAAGCTTGAAGCAATGAGTTTGTTTCCTTTGCAAATATAAAGTTCATTTATGTAGATCAGGTTAACTTATTGCCCCAATTGTACATAGATTTGTACTTATTACCTAGAAGCAATGGCTTATCTATGTGTTTCTAGCCTAATCCTGCAATACATCGTTTAATTGTTTTTTAAGAATTTGTTAAAGTGGATACTGTCCATAGTATTTTTTAGATGTGCTAGATTTTAGAAGCATTGGTGTTTCAGGTCACACTATATCCCATCAATAGGATGAGAAAGCATGCATTTTTAAATATTTATGTGAGACGATGCAAAGAGTTTGAATATATATAGAAGGAGAAAATGTTTGGTGGTCAAATTTTTAATTTGTTATGTTTTATTATGAAAAAATTATTTTTCATCTGATAGTGTAAACTAATTAAATGTTGTCTGTGACCAGATGAAACTGAAAAGTGGAAAAAGATCACCTTTGCAGGAATAATTACATGCAATGATCTTGGCATCTATTGCAGGAATAATTACATGCACTACTCTTGGCATATATTCTCCATCTGGTGAACACGGGCATTTTGGGGAGCCCTAATAAGTTTTGATTCATGATATTCATATAATTAAGTAAATCACTAATCAATGCCAGGGAATCTCATAAAGAATTGAAGAATTGTTTCTATTTTTTAGTCTGTAATGTGGTTCTGTTATCTATTTCTTAGTCTGTAATGTGGTTCTGTTCTAGTTGGACATCAGGAACATTTTGTTGTCTACTTTGTACAGTTCATATGAAAGAAAAATGAAATTCAAAATGGAGTCACTGTATCTGCAAATTAACAGTACCACTGCTAGTGTTAAGTGAACTCAACTATCCAAGTGGTTGAGAAGCTAGCAATTTAATTGTTCAAGTGGTTAAGAAGTGAATTTTCCTTTTGATGCTTAGCTCTTCAATGCACCTTTTGAAAGTTCTCTCTATGTGTGCCAGGTCCGAGAGATATATGAATTTGATGCTTTGTTCTCCATAGCAGCTTACAAATTCGAGTATATTATATCCCTAAAATAACGAGTGGCTAGCCATAGTGTCTTTATTTGAAAAGGATAGAAAACAACATGCTCTTGTTGCAACACACAACTTTCTTTATGTTGGAAAATGGAAGAATGATGCCCACAAAAACTGTGTATATGGAAACATTATTAGTGCTCTTAGTGGATGTAGTTTAAAGTTTAAAATGGCTCAATAATTATGATATGCATGAAGACACAGATAAAACAATAGCATAGTACATTTGTTTCACTTTGCCCTATTATTTTATATGGTGTCACAAAGAAACCAAAGTTATGTATAAAGTTTGTGAAAAATGTGATCTCAAACCAATAGCTGTTAGTGATGAATGCAAGTCTAGATTCTTAGAGTTGAAAATAAAAAATGGTTTCAAGAATGTAATGATATACATTTGTTTTTTTTACATTTGAGTACATGCAGAGGATAATGAATCCTGACACAAGGAATCATCCATGGTTCTTAAAGAACTTGCATATGTAATGGAAGGAGTGGAGGTAGGCTACCAACATTTTGATCCGAAGCATTGGCCTCAAAGTGTTGAGGAAATCATGATGATATTGGCAGAGGCAAGATTATTGCCATATCATTGGCCTCAAAGTGTCAAGGAATTTATAAGAAGAGGAAAGAATACTTCTAAGAGGTGCTTGCAATATTGCAAATGCAAATGATCTATGGTTCTTATGTATATCAAATTCTATTGTTGCTTATTTAAACTTTAATTTAATTTCTATATCAAAATATCAATATTACTTTGATTTTTAAAATTTTTAATTTGACTAGCATTTCAAATTTTCTTCAAATTATTATTATCTATTTAGTATTCAAAATATTGTATTGATTTAAATTTCAAATTACTAAACGCAAGGACTAAGCTGTACGCAGCTCTTGTTGTGTATTGAATTTTGTAAGATCGTTATTTCAGATCAAGTGTGGATGCATGTGATATCACATTAGTCTAATATATACAAAAATGTTGAAAGCTCCTATCTAGAGCAAGATATTGTAAGCATGTGGTAGATGAAAATGGAGAGACACTTTACCACATCAACTCTAACATGCCAACTTCCAATATCCATCTTAGACAATTGGTACTTCACCTAGAAATGTATCTCTTTTGTGATGCCCCAGTAGTATGTGACAAATCAAAATGTAATAGGTTGAAGATCAACCCTCGATGTGTCACATTATTCTATCACATGAAAGACAAAATACCCCAAGTTGATGGTATGATACCTCCCACTATTATCAAGGATCCAATAGGCGATATAGAAAATAGACATAGGGAACCTTCTGTATCCTCTTTTTTTTTATAAGTTTGAAGCCAAATCAACTATGTTTCATTTGAAATTGACCAACTCATCTCCTTCTATTGTGTCAATCTATAGATCTAGTAAGCCAAATTATAATATTAATACTACCCCCCTTAAGCATCACCTTCCTCCAGGTGCAATACTATTGTGTGCGTAGAAAGACCACCCAAACCTCACTATTCCACTAAGAGGTCACAACCGTCACTGGTCTCTTATCTAGATTCGCGCTCTACACCACTTTGGTACTCAATACCGACAATCGGCCTCGCACAGACTCGATTAGTTTGGAGTCCACAATACTCACCTCACACAACACCACGTAGGTGCTATTCCATTGTGTGTGTAGAAATACCACCCAAACCATGCTATTTCACTAAGGTCATGCAAACGCTATTGGATATCATTCCACTCGGTGCTCAACACTCTAATCACTTCTCATGGATTACCACAAATCAAGTAGGACAAACAATCATATCGGATTTACCTCTAGAACCAAAGACGCCTTATGCAAACTTGACTAGCTTGGGGTCCATAACACCCACCCCACACAACACCAAGAAGGTACCCCTTCACCAATCAGTATCCCCTCAGGTGTCACCTTCCTCAAGGTTCTATACCAGTGTGTGCGTAGAAAGATCACCCAAACCCGGGATCATCTTCCTACAAGCTTTGTTTTCACAGGGCTTGCAAATCTTGATTGCACACAACCAATGGCTCCAGGGAATCACTCTGGTCACTGTCCAATAGATATAGGGAATCAGTTCGATCACTATCCAACAAACCACTCTATTGTGACAGGATTAATAGGTGGCTATAATCAAACCGACAACAACAACAAGGAACCAATACTTCCATGTGTGTGACTGAGGATTCGTGACGTTTCACCACTCTATTAGTTCGACACATACCACTTCTAGGAACATAATCTATCACACAAGTCTTCAATACAATTCAGGATGCTAGGCTCAAGCTAACAACTAGGTAACTCAATACAACTTTGTTGCCTTGACATTACAATACCCTCCCCCTCTAGACAACACTTTCCTCAATGCTCTTCAAAACCGAACAAAAATGGGTACGCCTACCTTGTGGCGTCTTCCAACACCCATGTAGCCTCATCTAGGCCAAACTGATTCAACTGCACCTTTACATGGTCGATGGCGCAATTCTAGAACACAATCTCCTTCCTACCTATGATGCGCATAGGTTCCACTTGGAACTCTCCCTCGAGTTCCACCTGAATCACATTCCAACCGATAACGTGATTAGGATCATGTATATACTTTTTAAGCAATGAAACATGGAAACCATTATGAGATTTCATATGAATAGCCAATGCAATCCTATTTGCAAATGGTCCTATTCTATCAAATACTTCAAAAGGTCCATAATATCTCGACTCCAACTTGGAACAACTTCCAAGCTTTAGAGAACTCTTCCTTAGCTTAGCTCTTAGATAAACATGGCCTCCAAATTTGAATTCTCTGTGCACTCTTTTCATATTTACATAGCTCTTTTGCCTTTCCTACGTAGCTTTCAAACTCTGCTCGATCTTAAATATTTCCCGCTCCATCTCTTTTACCATTTCCAACAAAAGTGCCACTCTATTCACTGAGTTTTCCCAACTCACTAGAGTCCTACATTTCCTGCCATACATGGCTTCAAATGGACTCATACCCAATGATGACTGATAACCATTGTTGTAAGCAAATTCAACGAAATGAAGGTAAACCTCCCACTTGGATGACTTATCCATCATATACATCCTTAACATATCTTCTAGCACTTGATTCACTATCTCTGTTTGGCCATCTATTTGACGATGGTAGGTTGTACTGAAATTGAGCCGAGTTCCCAACTCCTTGAACAATATTTTCTAGAACCTTGATGTGAATTTTACATCACGATTTGAGATTATTTCCTTAGGTAATCCATGAAGATCTACACAATATCAATTGTCTTATGTGTCGACTTCTATGCACACATGCACGTACTTCTCATCTTAATTTGTGACCTTGTTGACTCATTATTTGAGGTCAATGCAACACAATCTCATGGTTGCAACATGAAACTTTATGCTGAGTGCATCAGCAACCTTGTTCTCCTTACCTTCGATGTGCTTGAACTCGAGATTGAATTCGCTTAGGATACCTGCCAAACACTAAAATTCGATTGATCAAGCAAATACTTCAAGCTTGTAATCAATGCGCAACTCAAACTTTCCTCCAAGTATGTAGTGTCGCCACATCTTCAAGGCGTGCACTATGGCTGCTAGCTCCAAATCATGTGTCACATAATTATTCTCGTGATCCTTTATTTGTTGGACTCAGAACAAATCACATGACCTTTTTGCATAAGTACTCCTCCCAGTCCTTCAATGCTAGCATCTATGCATAGCAGGAAATATTTATCCAGATCTACAATCTTCAAGGTAGGGGCACTAGTGAGCAATTCCTTCAGGTGCTAGAAACTTCTCTCACATTTCTCAAACCATGCGAACTTCACATCCTTTCTTTGCAATGATGTGATAGGATACGCCACCTTGGATAAATCCTTAATGAATCTCCTATAATACCCTGTTAAACCCATGAAAGATCGAACATTTGTCACATTCTTGGGCATAGACCAATTCACTATTGCCTTAATCTTCTCAAGGTCTACTAGGATTCCATCTATAGAAATAACATGACCAAATATTGAATCTTCCTTTGATAAAAATTGCATCTGCTTAGCTTGGCATACAATTTATGCTCCTGGAGCACCTACAATACCATTCTGAGATGCTCTGCATGCTCTTCCTCATTCTTGGAGTAAATGAGGATGTCATTCAAGAATACCAAGATGAACTTATCAAAGTACTGGTTGAACACACTATGCATGAGGCACATGAAAGTGGTTGGCACGTTGGTTAAACCAAATGGTAGCATAGTGAACTCATAATGCCCATACTATGTTATAAAAGTTGTCTTATGGATATATTCCTCCTTGATTTTGACTTGATGGTACCCCAACCTTAGGTCAATCTTGGAAATTTCTTTGGCTCCCTTGGTCTGATTAAAGAGATCATCTATCTTGGGCAATGGATAATTGTTCTTGATTGTGACCTTATTGAGTTGTCTGTAGTCAATACACAGTTGCAAGGTTCCATTCTTCTTCTTAACAAATAACATTGGCGAACCCCATGGGGACATGCTCGGTCTGATATAGTGCTTACCCATTAATTCTTGGAGTTTCATTTTCAACTCTACGAATTTGGAGTACTCATCCTATAAGGGGCTTTGCTTGCACCTGGCACAAGATTGATACTAAAATTTATCTCTTTTGAACGCCAATCCCAACACTTCTTCTGGAAATACATCTTTAAATTCTTGTGAGTCTAGGAAATATTCTAGCACTAGACCTCTCTCCTCTATTGAACTTGATACATGAACTACATATACTTGATAGTTCTTCTTGAAGTATCTGCCCAACTGCAACACTGAAACTTGCCTTATGAAAATACTCTTAGCATGCCTTTCACTAACTGAGGCTTGCCTTCATCACCAATGAATTCAAGAGACTTATTATAATAGTCAAGCTTAGCATTCTGCTTTTCCAGCCAATCCATGCCAATGAGAACATTGTACGATCCCAATGGCAAGATGTTCAAATTTGCTACGCGGGACATATTGTCCAAAATTAACAGGCATCTTTCTACCATTTCACTGACTTCCATCTTTGTCCTAGTGGCTATATGGGCTAGCCACAACTTGCCATGCTTACTTTTCTTAAGCGCACAAACTTCAATAATATTAGGATGAATGTAATTATGACTAGATCCCAGGTCTATTAAAATGCAAATAGACTGCATGACAATCTTATCTCCAACATCAACTATCGTGGCTTGGTGATCTGCCCGATGATCATCCAAAGCTATGTAGATTCTAGGAGTTGATGTGGCCATGTTTGTAATGTCGCCAATTTGAAAATTTTCCCAATTTAGTCAATTTTCGAAACTTGGACTAGTGAAGCCCCAAACTTTCCCAAATGATCCCAAATGGTTTCGAATAGTGTCTAGAGTGGATTGAGGTGTAATAGGAAACATTAATGTATCTATTATAGGCTTGGACACTTTCTAAATACTTCAGCTACTTGCATTTACAATTAGAATATGAAAGGCATAATTACTAGGAAAATCTATGTTGAAACCCCCAAGGGTAGATGGCTCCAAAAGACTCCTGAGGATTTCGAATTGGGTATGAAGGTATATGAATGGAATTAAGACATAAAAATGAACCTCATGGGTGCTTAGACACTATCAGAATACTTCTGCAACATTCATTTAACTTCAGGAGAAGTTGTGGAATTTTACTAGTAAATTCGAGGTTCAAACCCCCAAAGGTAGGGGACAAAGATGCCTTCCCAAATGCTATAATACCTTCCCAGATTTTAGAACAGATACATGGTGTTGTTAAAATACTTCAATGGGCTCCCCAATACATAATCAATTTGTTTCTATAGGCTTCTTCAAGTCCATAAATCCGAGGTTTGTATACATGTCTTCACATAGGGGGAAATGATAGTAAACTTCACCACTTGTGAAATTTGAAATTTAGGTTCCAAGGACTTGTGCAATGTTAAGGAAACTTATTCAGAACATTAATGAAACTCCATACATCAAAAATCACATATATTGACTGATACAAATCGAAATAAAGCCTCTTCAAGCTCCAACAACAAGATATAGGGAAAATGACACCATTTATGCATTGTTTGGTATTTTTACATAGTTTCACTTGGTATTTCGACCTGAGAGTCTTCTGAGCATCAAATATAGAGTATATATATCATAATACAAATAAATGGAGATTCTTGTACTCTCACAAAGAGATCAACATCTCACCAAAGGTGCAATTCCTCCAAGAGCCAAAATATGCAAGGAAATGTGTGATAGAGACGAGAACAAGTTATAGAAGAAAGAACCACGAGCTGCCCTATAGATTCAACCTGCAACTAATAAATCCATTGTAGCTCCAAATGAAAGGTCTGAATGGCCTCTCCAATTGCCTATTAGGATGGGAATCTTTCACCCTTGAAATTGGTACTAAGGCAAGTAGAGTAAACACTCCACTAGCATGGACAAGCTAGAAGCTCTCCAAATTGCAAAGATGCAAATTAAAAATGATCAAAAGCTACTCTCCTTCTTTGTTATTGTCTTTTATAAACTTATCAAGTGCTCCATGGGTCGAATTCCCTAAAAAATACTCATTTCAACTCAAGTTGGGAAGAGATTCCAATGTGTGCCACTTGTCCAACAATTCCTAGTCTCCATCTTCCCTCATTTTGAATGGGTGTCTCTTTGGCTGCCCTAACTCCCTTGTGCGCCTTCTTGGAGGCTATTTTTAGTCCTAACATGTCATATATGTCAGATGTCAGCATTCAAGTTTTGATTTGTGTCATAGGTGTCATAGAATCTTCATCATTGTTGTCATAGAAGCTAGGGAATCTAGCCCAAGTGTCACAATTCTTCTAAGATGCCTCTTCCTCTTCCATGTGAGTTATTCTTCCACTCTAATTCGACCTTACATGACTCATTCCATGAATAATACCTCTTAAACTCCCCCAAGTATGTTACCCTTCATCTTGAACTCGAATTGGTGAGAGAATCATGCCAAGTGTAGTAGGGAATCTTGCCACAAGTGGGTCCCACAGCCTCTTATGTGCCCTCATGGTCCAATGTGAATTTGTAAGTCTAAGGTCATTTTGGGTCTTGTAGCTCCTTTACTCCAACTTTTAATGCTTCCACCCCCAACCTTGGAAACTAGTAATTTTCCTCCATGATAGTTCATTTGGATGGGAATATTACAAACTTTGAATTGGGATTTTTCTCTTAATGTGACCCACCTTGTCCACTTGGATCTAATTTTACATTATTACTAACTTAGACATCATGCTTGGTAATTATTTGACCTTTATCATCAATTTGACAAACTATCATGAATATGGCCAAGTGGTTTAGGCCATTGTGACCCAATGCAAATTTTTGGGACATGGCAAATCCTCCCTTCCCAATATTGCTTGTCCTCAAGCAATTTCAAACATGGATGTTGAAGAACCTGCTTTCTTTCCAAAACTTTGCTTCCCAAAACTTCCCTTCCAAAACTTTGAGTAGTGGCACTCATGCACTACAATTTTGTGCTTCCAAAAGCAAAGAGATGTGGATTTTATTTTTCATATTGATATTCCCTGTGACCTCACCACTAAACACCAAAATATTAATTAAATCCATCAAAACAAATTTTGCACAATTACCCTTTTACCTCTTTCATATTTTGGAAACCCTTTCTGATACCACTATATAATTCTTGAAGTTGCCATTGAGTTTCCCAACTTTGAGTCTTCGAGATTCCATGAAGATTTTAGAGAGGAACCACCATGCTTGTTGATGCACTATTCTGATTAAAATCACTTTATTAAGTGGGGACTCAATATCCCATACTACTTGCTTCCCCCAAAAATTGAAACCAGTGAGACTAAAAATTATCCTAGGGTCCCATTGCTTGTATTGCACTCCAACAATTAGGAGTGCTCTCCAATCCATACCATCAGGAAGGAGAATTCATGATCCCATTTTCTTGTATGCATTCTTCCAAACATCATGAGTACAAAATATATATCATCAAATTACATAACAACATAATAAAAAGGTACATCAAGGAGGTTCCTCATCAAATAATCATGAAAGTGCTTATACCTCCAAGTAAGTAGACCACCATTTGCCAAGTGCATACAAGCTTCAAGTGACCAATCAAATCTGCTCTAATGACATAGGCGAGGATCCCATGTCCTATAATGCTGCTCCGAAAGGATGTAAGATGCATCAAAATAATCAACCATGTGCTCTTTCATCCAAGAAGTGAACGAAGAACCTCCACTAAAATTTGAACCAAGTAGGGAGCAAAGAAAACAATGAGCCTTCGAGAGGCTCACATAAGTAGAATTTGTGCATCCATGAACATGTGTATCATCAAGAAATAACAAAGGATGTTGCTGCCAATAAGAATTTCCTCCAATCATATATCTCTTCACCCAAGTAGTGGATGAAGTTCCTCCAATATCACTTGAACTAAGCAAGGAGCAAGGAAAACCACGAGTCTTCAAGTGACTCAAGTGAACATCATAAGTGCATCCATGTAGATGTTTTTCATCATAAGGTAACAAGGGATGTTGTTGAAAATGTAAATAAGAAATGGATCTAATAAAATGGCTCTAATAATGTCATCATATAAAGGAGATATCGGAGTTTCATGCTACTCATGTGGCACCATCAAAAATAAATCTTTCACCCATACTTCATTAGGATGAATGCTGCAAAATATGGAAGTGTAGGATGTAGGAGAATGAACCAACTCACCCAAATGACCAGAAAATGCAGAAGTGTCCTCATGTGAATGCTCCATAAGGGTAGGATCATGCACCTCCCTCAAAATTGCAAAACTTTCCTCATAGGTTGGTTCCAAGGTAGTGGAATCATACACTTCTTCAAAAAATGTGTCACCATTTCCAAGAGGAAACTCAAGTTCCTCTTCCACCACATAAAGTGCTTGGATCTCATCAAGCTCATCTTCAAACACATCAAGCCCCTGCAAATTTCCATGTTTCTCATGATCTACCATGTCATGGGAATCCTCCATGCAATCTACCATATGACAATTTGAAACATAGGAGGAGGAGCAAGTTTATTGCAACCTTTCAAGAAGTTGTTCATTTTGAATTTTGGGTTTATGAATATCCTCATTATTCTTCAAGTATGCATCATGTAACAATTCATTAAACTCAACCCAATTGTTTCTATCAAAAAGCAAAGACATGAAATTACCTTTGATGTTGCACATTGCTCTTTGAATCTTCTCCATGTCTTCAAGGAAGGATGGATCCTTCAATGAAGAAACTCTCCAACAAGAACTTGACACTAATGCTTGAGTGTCATGGAGCATGCTAAGGGTCTCTTGGATCTTCTTTTCATTCATATTTAATGACCCTTCAAGAAAAAGAGGCTCTTGCAAATGAACTTCCTCATCTGCTTCCTTATAAGCACATTGCAAAGGGTTAGCACATTAGATAAATCATGTGATGCAACAAACTTATCTAGATACCCCAATAATGGTGTGATGCATATGTGGTGTGCATGGTAGTGCATGCATTGGTGTGTATAGTCCTCATAAGCACATCACAAAGGGTTACCACATCCAATAAGTCACGCGATGCGACAAACTGATCTAGATACCCCGTTAACAGTGCGATGCATCATCAACACATGCACCCACATCATAAGATAGTGCTATATTGTGTTTACTTGTTTGTAAATTAAATTATAGCACCATAAAATTATAGTACCAATCCATGTAGAATTCCATGGAGCACCGCTATTGGTGCAACCTCTAAACTCATTGTTGTGAGGTGTCAAAGTTAGAAAGAGTTGCATTTGCGATATTTTTTTTATAAAAATGAAAAAAAAGGTGAATTTATAAATTGAATTGGAAAACTAAAACTATGCAAATGTAAATTAAGATATAACAAAGAAATTAATTGGCCTCATCTTCACCGTAGTGGCGTGCTTGTTGTATAAATAATAATAAAATGAATTTAGTGGTATTTTGAAAAATGAAAAATGCATTGGAATCCATCGTGGATGAATATTGCCAGCAAAATCCAATAATTCAAACTCAAAAGACAACATGGCACTCATTGAAGAACAAAGAACATCGTTGCTTTGAGGTGTTGGAAGCACTAATAAATAGTGAAAATGAAAAATTGATTTGGTATTTTTTTTACCCTACCATGGTGTGCCTTGTATCTCAATGCATTGGTGAAATTATATGTCCAAAGTGCAGTAGTCAACTATTTTATTAAAAAAAATTAAACCTACCGTAGTTCATGAAGCCTAGTCAAGCACGAGGGTGATTACATATTATGTAAGCAAAATATACTAATTGTTTGAAATATGGTTTTTTATTTAACCTTAAAGTGGTGCACCTTTTTAAAATATGGACTCATGTGATTGTATGTTTAGGGTGAACTTCGTAATTTTTTTACGGAACATGTTTTACATAATTTGAATGTGATTTTTTTAAATTACCATATTGCGGTGCATCTCCTATGACTATGGATTGATGCAACTATATATATATATGGTGCATTGATAATATCCTTTTTTACAAAATGTTAACCCTAATGTGGTGTGCATGGTATTGCATGCATTGGTTTGTCTATAGTCCTTATAAGCACATCGCAAAGGCTTATCACATTTAATAAGTCATGTAATGCAACAAACTTATCTAGACACCCCGAGAATGGTGCGATGCATCATCCAAAAACATACCCACATCATGAGATAGTGTTATCTTATGTTTACTTGTGCACGTAAAATAAATTGTAGCACCATAAAATGATGCTACTAGTCCATGTCAATGCATCACTTGTTGTATGGGTGGGCGCAAATTTGGCATGGCAATGCACCTATTACATACACAAATAAATAATATGAATATTAATAAATAATAAATAAAATGTTGTAGAAAAGTCTAACCTTTCTCTTAATCAAATTTTAGAGGAAGAACATGGAAGAATACAGGCAGTAGTATTCTTTCCCATGAAACCCCTTGCTGATCGTTTTAAATATCTAGAGTTTTTCTTAAAACCAAATTCTCTTCATTCAGGGATTGGATATGGCTATACAAAAAGGTAGAAGCTCGGATTTCATGTTGGGCAAATCATTTTCTGCTAAGAGGTGGGCACTTGGTCCTTCTGAATGTAGTTCTTCAAAGTATTCTAGCATATTGGGCTTCCATTGCATATATTCCTAAAGGAATCTTAACCAAAATTAGGAAGTTATGCTTCTCCTTTTTGTGGACAACAAACAAGCAAGCAAGCAGAAGGTATTCCATTAGTAAAATGGTCAATTTTGGCAAACATTAAGGAGCAAGGGGGATGGGGCATTGAGAGCCATGTGTTGTTATGTCAATCCTTAGATGCTAAGTCGCTATGGAGATTCACTCAAAATGACAACTCTATATGGGGGAAAGTAACGACTTCAAAGTATTGACTGAACTCTTCTTTAATGGAATGGTTGAGACAACCTGAAAATATCTACAAAAATGGATTGGTGGGATGGAAATACTTGGTTCAAGACTTCCCTCTAGTAGGAAATTGGTTGGCATGGAAGGTTGGGGATGGTAAAATCATTCGACTAGGATAAGACCCATGGGTAGGAGCAGGGAAGGAATTTAAGCTTTCAAAAGAAACAGTGATGTCTCTTCAAGGTCAAAGAATGAATGTTTTAGTTGATGCTCATGCCCAATCTCCTCAATCTTGGGGTAGGGATGGTTGGAAATCATCGATGACACTTGGATTAAGCGGGGAATTGGCAAGGGAATGGGCCTATTATGTAAATAAATTGGTGGCTTGTTTGATCCATCTGGATGAAAATTCGTCGGACTCCTTAGTTTGGACCAAGAACGGTGCCTCGAGGAATACTCATCCAAATTCGAATATGAGATTGCTATCTTGGATTCAAACAGAGGTATCAAAGAATGGTGTTGACCTACAGTATGGAAAGCTTCAAGTTCTCTGAAGGCAAAAAGTGTTATGTGGTTTGATTTGAGCAATAAATTGCTAACCTGGGACAATCTTATAAATATAGGTTTTACTGGACCGATCTAGTGTTATCTATGTCGTGTAGATGGGGAATATTCCTCTCACCTATTTGTATCTTGCTCTTATGCAGAGTCTGTTTGGAATGCCTCGGCCAAAGAGCTAAAAGCAACCTCAAGCCAGATCAGTTTGTCGTTGGAACAGAGTTGTCAACAATGGTGGAAGGACCTAGAGGTACGTTGCTATGACGGATTCCCTTCCATTTTGTATTTACAGTATTTGGTGGGAAAGAAACACGACAATTTTTCATAATCGATCGATTCCGCAAGAAGTGACATCTACTATGGTTGTGCATTGGATGAGGGAACACAGATCCAAATAGAAATTTGGGAAGCAACGTATTATAATTCATCCACAAATTGATAAATCCTCCCCATTGGCGTTTTTAGATGGTGCGAACCAAGGAGCCTCGCCTTTGGGAGGATCGGGTGCAGTTCTTTTCTTATCAGAAGTCAACAAGTTAAAAATCAAGTTTGCGCAAGGGTATTGCACCAACATCAAGGCAGAACTAGTAGTTATGTGGACAGTATTGAAGGTGGCTTCTTCTAGAGGCATCAACAGATTACAGTTGTTCAGAGATTCGAAGATGGTTATTGATTGGGCGAACAAAAATATTCAAATAAACGTGCCTCATCTTCAACATATGCTCGCGGCAATCCGAAGGTTGGTAGATATTTTTGAAACCATTTCCTTTGCTCATATATACCGAGATCTTAACACAGAGGCCGACCAACTTTTAAAATACGCTCTAATGCTAAATCCTGGATGGTTGGAAATAGAAGATTTCATGGATGGGAGAACCATCTCTAATTACCATTTCATATAAATAAGAAGTCGTTATAGTTTTGGATAGATAGATGATGAAAAAGTGCTATGTAAGGACTGATATACGAACATCGTCATAAGTCTAGAAGTAAAATAGATGGCAATGTAAAAGTCTTTTGGACTGTATATGTTTTTGGAATTTTGTAAAGAAGGGCATAAAGAGAGGCCTAATGGATAGGCTGAAAAGGTGTATGTAAATCTTTTTAGATAGTCAATATTTATTCAATAGAATAAAATATTTTTTCTAAGAAAAAATAATAATAATAATAATATAAATAATTAATTATTAAATCTAAATGACCCAACCTTACATTTAAAAAGGCACGATGTGATGTATAAAAAGCTCACCTATTGTAAATGTATCATCATCTTTCATATTATCAATTACATAATTACTTTGTTGTTATGGAGTATCTTTGGTTGATTTATTCATTTGGATGGTCTTTATGTGTATGCGAACTAAATTGACTCACTGCGTTTGATAATGATTTTTTTTATCAAAGCAAGTCTAATCCGGATTTTAGCCATCATTGGAGTTTCTCTAATAGTGGTCTTTGACCATATCCCCCACCATTCTCCCACGCTTCCACCCTCCGCCCTCATTACTTTTATCACCGCACTCCAGCTTCATACACGTCCAACTTCATGCCCTCCATGCCTCCCTTCCACTCATACTTCCCTACGCTCTTACTAACCATACCCTACTACATCCCATCCTTCTCACCTTCCAATCCAGTTATACACTCCTCCGCGCTACTTCCCACTTCACCTCCGCACCTCCACTCCCTTACTTCCATTCTCCCTTCTACATCTACCAATCCCTTCGCAGCTCCTCGAGCACCTGTCCCTCTCCATCTCAACATTCAATTTTCACAATATTCCCTCCGTATGTCAACACAATGATGCAATTATATGTCCAAATTGAATTGGTTCGCAATTTTAATGAAAACTTTTAAACCTACTATAGTGCATTTAGTATGGTTAAGCAATCTGGTGTTTGTATGATATGTAAGAAACACATACTAATTGTTTGAAATATATGTTTTTATTTAATCCTAAAGCAGTGCACCTTGTATAAATATGCTCCAATGCATCTATTTCTATAGGGCACACTTCCTAATAATTATTTTAAAATAACATGTTTACGCCATAGGCATTTCACCAACGAGAAGCATAACCATCCACGTCGGCTAAATTCCTCGCTCATAGAGCGAATGGAATCCTGCCATGTGGATGGCCGCTTTGGCCCCACAGATTTCTGATTGTTACAGCTTTCTCTGCAGGAGAACTCATATTTTACCTTCAGCCGTCCTTGTCGACGTTCAGGCCCAACCAAAGCACCTTTCCTTCCTGGTTATTGCACGCGCTAGTTATTGCAGGAGAACTCTCCCAGCTCTCCCAGCGTGCTCCAACCCCCATATGCTCTTCAACTTCACCCACCCGTCTTCCCAACCCTCCTCCAAAGATGTTAACGGCTCCATACTTGGAAGCTCTTCTAACTCGGACATCCCAGCAACATTTAGGATTCTAAGTTTTGTCACGTGCTCCAAGCCATGTATGTTGTTCAGCTTCACACACCGGTCTGCCCACAACTCCTCATTTCCAAGTATGGAGCCACACTAATGGCTCTCAATCTGGTACAGAGACTCTGCTTCTCGGTCCACAAGGTCCACTGACTATGGCTTTCGAACAAGAAGGGATGTGGGAACAAGCTCTCGATCTCCAACCGGATCTACACAAGTATATGTGCCTTGAGGATCTCCTCCTTTCACCCAGTAAACCAGGGCTGGAACACCCCGGACCCTTTTTATTTATTTATTTTAGGTCCCACTATTGGGAGGAGGAGCCAAACATTCGCGGATCTAGCAAGGGTTCTTAAACTGGTAGGCATATTTGCACCCAAATAAAATAGGGTAAAAAGTGAATAATTTAATTTTCAAGACCATATTGATAGGATTAATGTACCTTTACTAAGACCATCCATTTACTGCACAAATATGTCTCTAGGACTCAACTCAAATATTGTTCTGGGCGCTCTGTGATCGCTCTGGTACTGGCAACTCTGTTATTCTTTCTAGCTCGACAGCCTGCTCTCGGGGTGTTGCCTTCGTGCTGATACCTACCTGAAACATATGCCCAGGAGGGGTTCCCTACGTCGGGAGCAAAGCGTTCAAGAGCTCGAGACAGTAAACAACCCCTTAGCATCTGCTATCACTATGCAGCTTCAATCTTACCAACACTCCCAGATTCTTCTCACAGTAAATTCTTAGATGAAAAGTTCCATCCTCAACCTTGCTAACATTTACCTTGGCATATGCAAAATAGATTTATCAGCACTAAATATTTTGAAAGCCAAGAGAGGCTGAAAACATGTAATCCACCACGGGACCGAGGAACAACACAGTTTTCTCTCGAAAATGAATAAATAGAATGCCATCCGAGCAGGCAGAGATGGGATAATGGCACCAAGATACTCCATGTCACATTGAAATGCAATAGAGAAAGCAACCAAATATGAATCTACTGCATCCAATGACAATGCAAAATAGGTCCTACCAAGCATGTGCCATCGAAATGCTCCAACACGGATCCACTACAACTGAGAGAGACAACGAACCACATGCTACCTATGAAGCTCGGGGTCAATAGCACTCCATGAATGGATTACACAAATCGAATAAATTGTTGAAAAATACACAGTTTGGAACTGCATTATGGATATCTTCATAAATTTATGCATGGATTGGTCAAATCTTCTACTGCCTCCTCTTGGGAGGGAAAGGTTTCTTGAATTGTTTCTTAGTTTTAGTTGTTAGTGCTAGATTCCCTTCCTTAGGACCCTTAGTTCTGCTCTGAACTTTGCCTTCTTCTTCTAGACAATCATGCCAAAGTCTCTCAAAATCTGGCTGAGTCTCACGTCCACTCACAGAAGCCAAGAAGGTTTCCCAAGAACTTGGAAGACCATCAAAAATAGTTTGTACAAGGTCATCATCATCTACTGTAACCCCAATAGCAGAACGTTTATCTCTTACCTGAGCAATGTTTGTGAAGAAGGAGGCCACTCCTTCATCTTTTTCCATCTTCAATGTACGAAGTCTATTTTTCAAGACTCTCTTTTGACTGGGTGCTTTCTTCTCGTACAGATTTGTCAACGTGTCAAAACACTCCTTGGCTGTCTTCAGTGGTGTTATGGCAGGCATTATATTTTCCTTGACTGAGTCATAGATAATCCTCCTAGCCTTTGCTTGCTTCTTTTTGAACGCTGCCCTTCCTGTATTTGATGTGGGTTCTTCTACAACATTAATGACCAAGTCATCGAGGTCATTCTCTTCCAAGGTGGCCATAAGCCTTGCTTTCCATGAATTAAAATTTGTTGAACCTTCAAGTCTGTCCTCTGGTCTGAAGGAGGTAGAAGAAATCATCTCTGGTCTGTCTGTACTATCCCAAGGTCTATGTAAGACACAGTCACCTGCTCAAACGTTGTGTGCTTAACAAGCAGAGCTCTGATACCATGTTAAAATTATGAAATTTGATAGCAATAACAAACTGTAAATATAAATAGTGCAGAGATAACTAACAGTAAATACACATAAAAAATTGAACACGGTATTTTTCACGGGGAAACCTTTTAAGGACAAAAACCCCAAAGCAATTTAATAATGATTTATCTCCAAAAATGAGGTGACTGAGTTTTACAACAGCAGGCTAAGAACAAGCCTCTTCAATAATTAGAATTTGTTCTACTGACCAAGAAGAACCCTGTTCTGTTGATCCTGATCTGTCGTTGAATGTAGTTGATGCTAGATGTCTGAAGCAGTTTCAATCTTGCACAATCCACCTGTAGATGTCACTGTTCACTGGTGTATACCCTGCTGAGGGTGCCGTGACCTGTTCTAGTCTTTTCCAGGGGATGCTGTGATTGTTGTAGCTTGTGGGTGCCCTCAACAGGGCTGCCAAAAAATTAGGACAAATTAATGAAATAAATATAATAAATAGGGTCATAATGAAGAAGCAAAACTTGACACTATAATTAGGAAGTAAAATGTGGTGTTAATGTGGAAGCAAATATCAACGCAAAATTGGATGCAAATGTAGGTGCCAAATAGGAAGCCTAATGTGGTGCTAATGAGGAAGCACAATTGGGCACTAAAGTGGAATCCAAATTTGGCACAAATGCATAATCAACATCCGAGAGGCACAACTTGGCGCTATTGCAGATGCAAAACTAGAAGCCACAAGGAAATGCCCTAGCTGAGCTAAAATACACTGTAGAAACTTCCAAGTGGGATCCAGCAATACCCTAGCTGAGTTAGGGTAATCTTTAAATAATGTTAGGGCTTTCACTCCTCAGCAGAAAGTAAAAAGCTCAGCAGAAGTAAAACCCAACAAAAGATAAAACCCAGCCACGAGCTGATCAAACAGAAAAAGTCCATGAACTGTCCTTTTTGGAGCAGAAAAAAAGAAACACCACGAATTGTCCTTGAAGACACCACGAAATTGTCTTTTAAAATGTTGAGTTTGCTTTCTCATTTATAGTGAAATAATTTCATTAATTGAGGCCGACCTGTCCTTATATATCAATTAAATTTATTTATTTATTTTTTGTCCTCCAATAATGAGCCGACCCACAACAACAAAAAATATATATTTATTTTTCCTTAAATGATGGGTTCATGGACCAAGCCAAGCTATGCTTGAGTTTCATTTATCTTCAACAAGTCATCCAAGTGTTCTTCAAGGTCTTCATGTCCACTCCAAGTACATCATCATAAGGAGATAAATTAATTTCTTTACTTCACCCTCCTGTTGCCATCAAGACCAAGTGACAGGTATTTCAACAAGGGTTGATCAATCCCCTGAGAAGGTCCCATAGCCCATAGATCAAGGGGAGGAGTACACCACTTGCCCAGACTCGATGCTGCTCAGGAAAAATCAACACTCCCTCTCGGCGAGAGGGTCATTCGCTGCAATACCAAGCTTGTCTCGAAAGTGCACAAGCTTTGTCAACGACAGAGGCTTGGTCAATAGGTCAGCAATCTGCTCATCTGTACGGATGTACTGGAGCTTCATGGCACCTCGCTATACCATATCTCTAATGAAGTGATACTTCATCTCAATGTGCTTTGACCTGTCGTGAAACACAGGGTTCTCTGAAAGCTTAATGCAACTCTGATTATCGCAATGGATAATGGTTGGCTCAAGTTTTCCACCAAACAAGTCAAAGAGAAGCTTTATAAGCCAAACTACTTCTCTGCAGGCATCACTGGCAGCAATATACTCAGCTTCATCTGTGCTCTGAGCTATGGAACCCTGTTTTCTGCTGGACCACGAGATCATGGCTGATCCCAAACTAAAACAGTACCCTGATGTGCTTTTCCGGTCCACTGCATTGCCAGCCCAATCGGAGTCAACATATCCAAGTAACATTACTCCACTGTTGGAGGTATATATGAGCCCATAAGTAATAGTACCTCGCAAATATCTGAGCACATGTTTGGCAGCTATCTAGTGTATGTGCTTCGGCTCTGACGTGAACTGACTCAATGCATTCACTGCATAACAGATATCTGGTCTCGTATGCACTAGATACATCAAAGATCCAAGAAGTTGGCGATACTGAGTAGGATCCACTGCTTGTGAAGAAGTAGCTGAGTCACGTAACTTCTTCAGATTTGATGTCATGGGTACACTCATGGGTTTGCAGTCATGCATCCCAAACCTCTGCAAGATATCAACTGTATACTTCCCTTGAGACAGGAAGATCTCATCTGGCTTCTGCCAGAACTCTAAACCAAGAAAATAGTGCATGAGTCCCAGATCCTTCATTTCAAATTCTGAAGTAAGCTCCCTCTTGCACTGAGCTATCAGTTGCTCCTCTCCAGTGAGGAACAGGTCATCCACATATAGGACTAGGATCAAGACATGGTTCTGAACAACCTTAAAGTAAAGGTTGGAATCAGCAGTGCTCTTGGAGAATCCCAAACTGTGAAGGTAACCATCAATCCTAGCATACCAGACCCCTGGGGCCTATTTGAGTCCATACAAAGCTTTCTCTAGCTTGCACACATGAGACTGCATTTCACGAGTCACAAAACCTTGAGGTTGCTCAATGTAGACCTCTTCTTCAACTTCTCCATTAAGAAAAGCTGTCTTTACATCCATTTGATGGAGTTTCCATCCAAAGACAGCAGCGAGGGAGATAATGGCCCTGATGGTGGTATACCTGGCAACAGGGGCAAATGTTTCATCATAGTCGATGCCTTCCTTTTGTGAGAAACCACGTGCCACAAATCTTGCTTTATATTTCTCAATGCTGCCATTAGCAACATGCTTGATTTTATAGAGCCATTTGGAAGTCACCACGGACTTCCCTTTTGGTCTAGGAACAATTTCCCACACATCATTTTTCATAATGGAATTATATTCTCCTGTCATGGCAGCAATCCATACCTGATCAGATTCTGCTTCTTTGAATGTAGAGGGCTCTGCATCAATGAGCTTACTCATAAGACCTGAGTATTTCTGGGGCTTCTTGCTTTCTCTGAATGTCCCAGAAGGAGCTTTATGCTTCTTTGCTTCTTGCAATATTTCTCTAGCCCAAGCAGGTCTTCTCTTGGAAGGAGGAGCTTCAAGTAATTCTTCAGCTAGTCTTTCTGGTTCTGAGTAAGCATGAGGTTCATCTTCTTCCTCCCTCTAATTCTCTGAATGAGGAGAGTCTGGAATGTTGGAAAGAGATTCTTCTGCATCTTTTGGAAGCTCTTTGGAGTGGCGGAGAACATCTTCCTCATGAAATATCACATCTCTGCTGATTTCAATGTATCTTTGACCAAGAGCATAGATACGGTAGGCTTTTGAATTTTCACTGTACCCAACAAATGTGCCTTTCTTTCCGGAAGGCTCCAGCTTTAATCTCTTTTCTTTTGGCACATGGATGTAGACTGGAGTACCAAAGATCCTCATGTGGTCAACTGCAGGTTTCTTACCTGTAAAGACTTCTTCTAGAGTCTTTTCTCCCAAAATGGCATGAGGACTTTTGTTTTGAATATAGACAGCTGTACCAACAGCCTCAGCCCATAGAGACAAAGGAAGATCTAGATCACACAACATGGCTTTAGCAGCCTCATAGACTGTTATGTTCTTCCTTTCTACAACCCCGTTCTGTTGGGGGTTGTAAGGTACAGTCAACTCCCTCTTGATCCCTGCTTCTTGGCAAAAGTCATAAAAATCATTCGATTCAAACTCACCTCCATTGTCTGACCTCAAGATACGGATGTGTCTTCCTGTCTGATTTTCAATCAGCGCCTTGAACTCCTTGAACTTATCAAAAGTTTCACTTTTAGCCTTTAGAAAGTAAATCCAAGATTTACGAGAGTAATCATCAATGAACAGTACATAGTATAAACAACCACTTAAGGAAGGTGAAGACATGGGTCCACAAATGTCAGAGTGAATCAAATCCAAAATCCCTTTTGATCTGCTGTTACTTTTTGAAAAAAACTTCTTGGTATTTTTACCAAGGGCACAACCTTTGCAAATACCACTATGTTCATTAGAAAACTCAGGCATACCTGTAACCATCTTTTGAAGACCAGGGAAAGTTGCATAATGAAGGTGCCCAAACCTTCGGTGCCATAACTCACAAGGGTTGATTGTAATGTGAGCCAATGCTTGAGTAGAATGCCCAGATGCCTTGTAAAGGCCTCCCTCTCGAACCCCAATCAATTCTGCTGCACTCAACCTTTCATTCTTTGACCACAGCAGAACCTTTCATTCTTTATCTTCTAAGCCAACAACAGAAAGGAGATTTTTCTTCAAGCCTGGAACATACAGTATGTCTTCAATGTGCAACACGGTCCCTGAATCAAGTTGAAATGAAAATGAACCGACTCCTTCAATTTTGTAGGTGGTGTCATCTCCAAGTTCTACTTGGGTGGAAAACTTCTTCTTTCTGTAGCTTGAAAGAGCTTCACGGGAACCTGTCATATGTTTTGAGGCTCCACTATCCACCAACCAAGAATTTGTGTTGTTGGTGGTGGACCCTGCTAGGGCAGAAATTAAGTTGTATTCTCTTCTTAGTTCTTCCTCCTTGGAAGACTTGGCATTCTTCTTCTTCTTAGGCTGTTCTTCCTTAGCTGTAGATGCTTGGAGCTTTCTTTTGAATCTTCTCTGTGGCTGCCTACAGTCCCTAGCATAATGTCCCATCTTGAAACAGTTAAAACATTTAATTTGTGACATATCAATTTGCTTACCTTGTGGCTTGTTCTCTTTCTTCTTGGGAGGGAAAGGTTTCTTGAACTGTTTCTTAGTTTTAGCTGTTAGTGCCAGATTCCCTTCCTTAGGACCCTTAGTTCTTCTCTGAACTCTGCCTTCTTCTTCCAGACAGTCATGCCAAAGTCTCTCAAAATCTGGTTGAGTCTCACGTCCACTCACAAAAGCCAAGAAGGTTTCCCAAGAACTTGGAAGACCATCAAAAATAGTTTGTACAAGGTCATCATCATCTACTGTAACCCCAATAGTAGAAAGTTGATCTCTTACCTGAGCAATGTTTGTGAAGAAGGAGGCCACTCCTTCATCTTTTTCCATCTTCAATGTACGAAGTCTGTTTTTCAAGACTCTCTTTTGACTGGGTGCTTTCTTCTCGTACAGATTTGTCAAGGTGTCAAAACACTCCTTGGTTGTCTTCAGTGGTGTTATGGCAGGAATTATATTTTCCTTGACTGAGTCATAGATAATCCTTCTAGCCTTTGCTTGCTTCTTTTTGAACGCTGCCCTTCCTGTATTTGACGTGGGTTCTTCTACAACATTAATGACCAAGTCATCAAGGTCATTCTCTTCCAAGGTGGCCACAAGCCTTGCTTTCCATGAATTAAAATTTGCTAAACCCTCAAGTCTGTCCTCTGGTTTGAAGGAGGCAGAAGAAGCCATCTCTGGTCTGTCTGTACTATCCCAAGGTCTATGTAAGACACAGTCACCTGCTCAAACGCTGTGTGCTTTACAAGCAGAGCTCTAATATCATGTTAAAATTATGAAATTTGATAGCAGTAACAGACTGTAAATATAAATAGTGCAGAGATAGCTAACAGTAGATACACATAAAAAATTGAACACAGTATTTTTCACGGGGAAACCTTTTAAGGAAAAAAACCCCAAAGCAATTTAATAATGATTTATCTCCAAAAATGAGATGACTGAGTTTTACAATAGCAGGCTAAGAACAAGCCTCTTCAACAATCAGAGTTTTTTCTAATGACCAAGAAGAACCCTGTTCTACTGATCCTGATATGTCACTGAATGTAGCCGATGCTAGATGTCTGAAGCAGTTTCAATCTTGCACAATCCACCTGTAGATGTCACTATTCACTGGTGTATACCCTGCTGAGGGTGCCATGACCTGTTCTAGTCTTTTCCAGGGGCTGCTGTGATTGTTGTAGCTTGTGGGTGCCCTCAATAGGGCTGCCAAAAAATTAGGACAGACCCTAACTTAATTCAAGTACATAAGGAAATGCCCTAGCTGGGATGAAATACACTGTAGAAACTTCCAAGTGGGATCCAGCAATACCCTAGCTGAGTTAGGGTAATCTTTAAATAATGTTAGGGCTTTCACTCCTCAGCAAAAAGTAAAAAACTCAACAGAAGTAAAACCCAACAAAAGATAAAACTCAGCCACAAGCTGATCAGACAGAAAAAGTCCATGAACTGTCCTTTTTGGAGCAAAAAAAAAAAAACACCACGAACTGTCCTTGAAGACACCACGAAATTGTGTTTTAAAATGTTGAGTTTGCTTTCTCATATATAGTGAAATAATTTCACTAATTGAGGCCGACCTGTCCTTATATATCAATTAAATTTATTTATTTATTTTTGTCCTCCAATAATGAGCCACAACAAAAAATATATATATTTATTTTTCCTTAAATGATGGGTTCATGGACCAAGCCAAGCTATGCTTGAGTTTCATTTATCTTCAACAAGTCATCTAGGTGTTCTTCAAGGTCTTCATGTCCACTCCAAGTACATCATCATAAGGAGATAAATTAATTGCTTTACTTCACCCTCCTGTTGCCACCAAGACCAAGTGTAAGGTATTTCAACAAGGGTTGATCAGTCCCCTGAGAAGGTCCCATAGCCCATAGATCAAGGGGAGGAGTACACCACTTGCCCAAACCTGGTCAGGGCTTACAGTGAAATCCTGGTAACTGACCAGGTGCCTCCATTCTCCCAAAGAATGGCTCTTAGCCCCAGGTTGAGCTTCCAGTCCTAGACTGGATCAATATCCTAGTAACTGACCAGGTGCCTCCATTCTCCCAGAGAATGCCTCTCAACCCCAGGCTGAGCTTCTAGTCCCATACTGGATCAATATCCTGGTAACTGACCAGGTGCCTCCATTCTCCTAGAGAATGGCACTTGATGCTGCTCAGGAAAAATCAACATGGAGGACGGTGGAGTACTCTGGTTGCATCAACGCATACATATTGAGAAGTAAGTTCCCACATCTTTTCCAAGAAAACTCAAAAACCTGTTAGGTTACAAATGTCGAAGCCCACTTGAAACTTCAAACTCCAACAACACTTACAGCTTGGGAGAAGATCTCACCATCGAGTCTCAGTAAAGATTGAGACCTGTACATATTCCTAAAAGCTCTGGTTACAGCAAGGTCGAGGCATCGAAACGCCTGGAGGCACCTTCAAACCAGACTACAAACCCTGAAGGATAGGGAGCCGGTCGGCCTCATCCTCACCTTTCACAAAATGGACTAAGTGGTGTGAAGGTTGGCATATCAATGAGTTTAGGGTAAAACCCAAGACCTGAGATCATTAGAAAGATCGACGGTGTAAACCTCGCCACGAGTTCTAGTCTGTATACGATCACCAAACTTCATTAATGAGCATTTAAACCCTCAATTGTCAAAGCTCGGTGTTATGCCATCACATAATCCACGCATACAAATCCATGCACAACTCAGCATGTAGGGTTTCATGTAACAAAGGTTTGTCACCATGATCCATGGTTTTAATCACGTGAAGTTTCCACGAGTGCTGCCAGCAAGCTTTCCACCACAATGCAGTTATGGAACCATAAATACTAAGTACTGGTTCGAAGGTTATGCCAGCGCAATATCCACTATCACAATTATTACCATAAGTTAAAACAAATATACAACGACATATAGTTATGCATACAACTCCCAATAAATTAGTTTACACATAAAGTTTCAAATCTATAGCTATGTCTATAGTTAACGTGATGATAGTTCTGTAAAGTGCTACGTATATATAGTGCACATTATGCCTCATGAATATAACCTATAATCGTAGAGGTATTATTATATTGCATAATTCGGTAAATTATAAATATTATTGAAATGGAAAGGTATTACGATGTTCTCTCCATAGTTTTGGATTGAGAACATGTAATGAAATACATTGCATTGTTTCGATAGTATATAAACGACAAGCAGGTATTGCTAACATATATTTTTCTCCTTAGTAATTGTTTATATAGGTTATTCCTTTGTCCGTCAAGATAGACAAAAAAAAACCAGGCATTCATACAATTACAAAGTATGCAGAGATAACTGACTCACGACAAATAAAAATACCTGAGTTGTTGCATTGCAATTAATCTTCTGTCTCACCTGAGCTCTGCAAATAGAATTCATGAGCGTTAGCTAGCAATAGCTAAGTAAGCCTCGGGGCGTACTCAAGGACCCCTTCATTTCAGTAAGACGATCGATCAGTTTCTAGAAAACAAAACGTATAATATAGAACAAAAGTGACGATATGTAAACTAACAGTAAAGTACATTATGCAAGCATTATTCAACATCCTGACGTTGACTTGACGATATTTGACGTACGACTTTTCAAGACATTATTCAAGCTAACAATTGTTAAGACACTTGTTGTGATTCAAATGTAATTTAAAACTCTTGGTCATTAATGTTAAATGTTATGAGTTGTTATCGTTAAGTACGTTGTTTAGTTGTATTGAAGTTAACGTTTTTAGCATAGTGACACAAGCATTTACTGCTACTCAAAATTTTTAAATTTTAGTGATTTTTTTGGGATGTTATAGCATGACATTCCCATGAATGCCTTAACCCTTAGACATTGCCACCTGTGTTGCATGCAAACACTAAGTAGGTAGGTAGATAGTGGGACAACTTTTTTGGAATTTCCGTTCATAAAATAAAATATTTCTCAATACATGCGGACAAGATAGCTGTCACTGCCTTTACCTCAGCCATAGTACGCTAGCAACAACATGTGCTCGATGGGTGATAGGAAACAGGCTTGATTACAACCACTTGATCACCATGCATGCCATGGGCCACTTAGTGAGTATGCATGTCCAACTCGTGCCCTTGCTAGTGTGGTACTTCTTCAGCTACCATGGTATTTCTTAGGCTATGTAGAAACCAAAAAATCAAAAAGTGTCAGAAAACAAATTATTCTTTCCTTGTCGCATTCGAAGTATCCCGGTAAAGCTTATTATTTCCGCCCAGTGAATGAAAGGCATCCAGTAAATATGGAGAAAATGTATGAAAAGCCAAATTGTAGTAATAAGAGATTCATGTGATTGCCCCTGATGCCGTAGCCAATGCCTGCCTAAGGAAGATATTTATGTAAAAGAAAATATGGAATGAGAGACTTTTTTAGAATCAGGTCAATTTGAAAAATTCCCCGCGTTGTTTCTTAGGGTTCAACTTAATAAGAGCTCTGCTCGTATAGAACTAGATCCCACAGGTACTAGCTTTGTCCATGCAATATTATTGTTCCATGAGCTTCCCTCTGCCGGGGCACAGAGAAGTGATGACGGAGATGACTACATTAATGACACATATTAATGCTGCCCGATCTACACATCAACATCTTGCCACTACTCTGGTTCGATTTCAGGAGCAAGCCAAAGCTAAGTACGTTGCATTTGTAGTCCCGCGCCTCAACGCTACTGGAGTCCAAACATGTTATCAAAAGCACAAGTCCTACCATGTCCACAATACCTATTTCTGAGTTCATTCAACAGTCTTAAGAGTTTCTTTTATCTTTTTCTACATTGTTTTCGTACCAACACCTCAAACAACTAACTCAACTCTAATTACGATCAAGGTTAGCTCTAATTACTAACTCGGCTCATATATTTCATAATAAATAATAGTTTTTAAAATTAAATTTTCCCTAACTATGGAATTGATTCATTTCCAATGTGCAACTTCGAACTCTAGGAACCACATCGTTGCTACAAATTGGTTGAAAATTCTTCTCCTACAACTGAGGTTTAATTGCATGTCATTCACCTTATCTGCTGCATCGGCAGGTATCCGCTGCCATGCTGCCTCGTTATAAATTAAACTACACTCTTTTCATTTAAGTTTAAATATCTAATAAGACATTGACACTCCATTTGATATGTCTTGGTCCAAATTTCCCATTATGTATGGCTTATGAACTTATAATTTAAAATAATAGTCAATGAAATTTAACATGAGTCTGGTTGAAATAATCTTGACTATTAATTACTTCGTAATTCTCTAAAATTTAAAACCATAAAATGCAAAACAAAACTATTAATATATAAACATTTATGTTCAATAAAATTTTGACAACAAACAATATTTTATTATTATTTTTAACAGAAACGTTTATAATATATTAGAAAAAGAGAGGAATTGCTTGAGTCGTAATTGACACCAAACAACAGAGTACAATAATCATAGAATTAAGAAAGAATTGTAGATGATCAGAGTGTGAATGCTGTCCAACGGAGGATGATGCTTCAATCATTGCTGAATTTGTCAAAGAGTTTGAATATGGAGTCTGCTAAGTGATTTGTAAATAACTCTATAGGTGCCTGTGTAATGACCGAATTGTTGTTTAGCTTCATGAATGTAATGAGATGTCGAGTGAGATGTCGAGTGAGTGAGTGAGTATGCAGAGTTTGAATTACTCTGTTTTCGGTGACAAAAAGCCTCTAAGGAAGTCTATATGGTGGCCGAGACTGCTTTTGGAACTGCGAGCTTGCAAAGAGTTTGCTGGCAGAGGGGTGAAGAAGGGACTGCTTAGCCGATCAAGGAATACGAATAGCTGACGAGACTGAGACTATCCTTAAGAAGATCGAAACATGGTGATGTGTTGCGAGAAAATCACATGAAGTTGAGCTCTATTGGCGATTATGAAAGATGCCTGAGGTGGAAAGAATACGAAGTCTGAAGAAGTCTACAATGTTACTGAAAAAGCTAAAGTAACTTGCCAATGAGGGAGAGATTAAGGGATTTGATAGTAGTTTGAGTCCCCATTTGAGAGTTCGATCATACCAGGAGCAAGGAAGGTTGCTTTCTTTGCTTCCTCGTCTGCTTCGTAGTTTAAATTTCTAGTGATATGGTATGCATTGAATTTCTTGAAGGTAGTTGCTATTTGTTGAATGCGCCTGATGATCCTATCGATTGCCAAGTTGTTGAACTGAGTGGGCGTATTAAAAGATTTGATTATGATCAGAGAATCACCAAAGACTTGAAGGTATTCAATTTTCTGGTGTTTGGCAATTTGGCAACCCTGTAGAAGTGCTAACGCTTCAGCTAAATTGTTCGAACAAACACCCAGTCCCCATCTGTAATTGATTTTCATATTTCCTCTGTCGAATGAAAGAATTCCACCAGCTCCAGCCTGACCAGGGTTGTTTTTTGAAGAACCATCGAAATGAAGGTTGTCCATGGGTTGGTTACTTCTCCATGCTTGAAAGTCGATGTCAAGGAGTCTGATCTACTAAGATGGTAGCTCCCGATGCTTTGGAACAGTAGCTTTAGGGATCGGATGGAGGGATCCAATCTAGTTCAATTCGGTGTTGGAGAAATTCGTGTCTGCTCTGAATTTGGATTGGTTTATGCATTCGATTAAGATCCCTTTTGCTTGTCCAACAACTTGTAGTGGCGTTGGGCGAATATCTTGGAAAATAGCATTATTCCTGGCAATCCATATCTTCCAACAGGTGATCTTGGGAATTGTTGTCCAGATATGAGACCAGAGTTTTCTTTTCGAGAGGGGGGTTGGATAAGTAGATTTCCATTCTGAGAGGAGGCGAGTGGTGGTGGTGTTGTATTCAAGCAGAGAGTATAAGCACACACACAGATATAATCAAGACAAGAGAGATGAGTCGAATGCATCCAACTGGTTATATTCATCTTGATGGTATTATTTATACATCTTTATATGTTGTTGGAGCGGTTGCACCCACTCCAACTCCTTCTTTAACTATACTATTACATTTGTAACTAATGACAATTGAGGAACCCGAAGGGTCCCCTCCAACATCTCCCCCCACCTCAAAATCTTTCTTCGTCCCAAAGAAAACATTAACAACCATGAACTGCGATTCCTTTAGTCTCTGTCAGCAGTCTGGTAGTGGCCAATCGAGCCTCTCACCCCTTTCACCTTCCTGCCGGATTCATCTTCCATGGTCCAGGAGCTTCTGGGATTCCATGCTCTGCCATTGCATCAACTCACCATCTGCCTCAAAAACATTTGAAATGACACTAAATAGATGTTTATGTGTGTCAGCACCGGGGGCTTGATCAATTTAAGTGTTCTTTTGTCATTATTAAGCGTGAAGCGCTTTCTCTGTGTGGTATAGATGTCTTCTGCTTGAATGCATGGTTTTCGTAGACTCAACTGTCGTGAGGCTTCCTGCAAGTTTCGAATGTGTCGCCACTGCTTGTGGTCGATACCGAATGATATTGGTCGACTTGACTCGACTCGACATGACTTACTTGACTCAACATGATTTATTAAGTCAGCTAGAGATCGACTGAATTAAAAAATTATAATACAAAAAGGTCGACTCTCGACCATCGACTTCATAAAAAACTCGACCACTTACAATATCGACCAATTTACATCATCATCGACCACTTTTTGCTTCGACTTCGAAAATAACTTATTGACCAACTACTCTTTAGCATGTCGACCAAAGTATAAGGCAACTTTAGTAATATGTCGACATTGACATTCTGGCAATATTTAAAAATCGACCAACTCTTTACATGTTACCTGACCAAATTTTACAATTGACAATATCGACCATGACTTCCTTTTAACCAAATTGACCCACATTTAATGATATCGACCTTATCGACCTCAAAATTGAAAATATATAAATATTCTACAATCGACCAAACAACCACGTCGACCATTTTACTTAATGACCCTTGATCATATCATTGACTACATAGTTGCATAGATCAATCAGTTGTATAGTCGCTAGGCTCTCGACATGTTCTTTTAAGCAACGGTTCCAGGTAGACTGGTCGGCGACCCAACTCTAATCACGGTGTTCTTCCTTGAATATGAAAATTGTCCAACTGTTTTTGAACGACCAAGTCGATAACTTTGTCGAGTAGTCATTCGACTAGACCACGGATGCTTCAATGGCCACACGTGATCAATGTATCGATTATCTACTGCACTGGTTGACGGTCGACTACACTAGTCGATGATCGACCAACTAGATTACTGCAACTGTCGGCAGGTTATTGCACAGAATCGCCAGTCAGGTTCCTCTACCATATTTAAATGCATATGATGATGGTATTTCTTTTCTAGCCGACAATGGAATTAATTCACGAACCGTGTATGGGATTTTGTAGTAACAGTGATCTTCAATCGACTACGGACAGTCGGTATCATTGGTTCTGCCTTCATTTGCTGTATTATGCGTTGACCATGGTCGAGAGGTTGTTCCTGCTCTCAATATAGCATGCTAGCGCGAGAGGAAAGCACCCACGGCCTTATCATATCTAGCTGAACAGTGCTTGGTCAACTAGACATTTTCGTCGATAAGCTCGATCAATTTGGCATGCTGAACGCATCCTTCATGGTCGGTGTCGACAGACTTCTTAGTAGGCAGTTGTAATTCAAGGGCGGTTCTGTTGCTCACGTTTGTCCAGCTCCAACAATTAGTGTGTAGACTTTATTGATTTCGATGAGCTTTGTCAATATTGCATCAATTTGTGATGATGGTTGGCAGACTCTTCCACGGGATTTTGTAATGTGCGCACAAGCGTCCTTCATCTTTCTTGCAGGCTCTTCGACGAACTTCACAAGCTTTCTTCCCGATTCGAACATCACATGCTTTCTTCAATGTTCGATGCTTGGTTAATGGTGACGATCAACATCTTCATATTTTTCTTTTCACAGGAGTATCAAAGCACGAGCAGTCTTTCTTGCAAGTTTCAATGAACATTGCACGATTTCCTTCAGATTCATAACGTAGCATCATCATTTCTGAGCATTTATTGCAGGGTTCTTTTGCTTGCAGGTTCTTGATCGCTCCCATCAGCTTCTTTCTCTTACACGCAGGAAAGTCTTCAACAACGCCTCAGCAATCGAGCAATCGAGCAACGTTAGCATTTCTTTGATTCTTGCAGGGATTCCTTCTCCTCACGATCTTTTGCAGGTTCGAACCGGCTCCCTCTGCTACTGCTGTCACCCAGACCAGAAGAAGACAGCAACTGTGCCAGATGTTGTATTCAAGCAGAGAGTATAAGCACACACATAGATATAATCAAGACAAGAGAGATGAGTCAAATGCATCCAACTGGTTATATTCATCTTGATGGTATTATTTATACCTCTTTATATGTGGTTGGAGCGGTTGTACCTGCTCGAACTCCTTCTTTAACTATACTATTACATAAGTAACTAATGACAACTAAGGAACCCGTAGGGTCCCCTCCAATAGGTGGCAAAGATTGGAACTGCGATATCAAGATCCTGGAGCATATAATTCCAAACGTATTTTGAGAATGCACAATTGATAAAGAGGTGGTCAAGAGTCTCTGCATTGTTATGGTAGAGTGGGCACTAGTTAGGTCCCATGAAGCCTCTTTTGATGAGGTTGTCACCAGTGAGAATCTTTCTGTGTGCAAGAGTCCAGATGAAAAATTTTACTTTGGGAATTTCTAATGAATTCCATACCATTCCCCAAATGTTTTTCCTGGGTATGGCTTGATTTTGAAGAGTTTTGAATCCCAAGGCAGCTATATACTTTTCGGTAGATCCACAACCTCAACCATCCTTGTCTTGGAGGTGGGTAGGAGCACATCCTATCAAGCTTTCGTAGAGGAGGATTCTGGAGTTTTCAAGATTTGTTGGGATAATTAGATTTTTCCAGCTGTGCCAAGTGTTAGAGGTGTCCCAGTTGTTCAGGTCCCTAAGTTTTTTGATTCCTTGATGGTTGAGCCAATGATTGATATCTTGAAGTTGGTAGTTGTTTTAGAGTTGCTCTTTTCCCATAATTTTGTCATAAAATATATTAATTTCTTCCCCGTTTCCAGGTATCCAATATAACTCTTGGGAAAATAAATCCCAGGCTGTTTTGCAGAGAGACCAAATTGAGGATCCCTTAGAGGCTGGTTTGCTGCCAAGACATCTGAGAGTGCTTCCATTCAGATATTTCTTTTTTAATAAAAGACTGACTCTGCGGTGATTGTCGTGCAGGATTTGCCAGAGAATCTTACCGCCTAGAGCCTTATTTTCCTGAAGAGGGTCGCGAATTTGAATTCCTCCAGCATGTTTTGGCTGAATGGTGGTTTTCCAATTGACTAGGTGAATTTTGTGTTCATTATTTTTTCCTCCCATCAAGAGGAAATCTCTCATAAGTTTGCTGATGTGTTCAGTGACTCCTTTGGGTGCTAGCTAGAGTGAGGATCTGTAAATTGGTAGAGCTGAGAGGACCGATTTAAAAAGAATCAGTTTACCTGCTTTGTTGAGCCATTGCCATCCCCATCTCGTGATTTTGGAGTTGATTTTATGAATTATATCATCCCAATTCTTGGATTTTGAGTGTCCGTGGGTGATTGGAAGGCCCAGATATTTGAAGTTGTCCCAGTGCTAACGAACTTTGATTCCTAGAATGCGGGCGATATTGATAGCAGCAATTTTGTTTAGATTCCATCGATAAATTGCACTTTTGTGTAGATTTATCTTGCCCCCCGAGGAATTGCAGTAGTTATCCATGTTTTTTTTAAGTTTCGGGCAATTATGGAGGAACCTCCTCCCAGTAAGAGGGAATCATCTGCAAAAAGAGTGTGATTCAGAGGCATGGAGTTGTGGGCGAGGTTGAGGCCAGGCAGAAGTCCAATGCTGAGATTGAAATTTAACTTGCGGTTGAGGGAGTCAGCTAAGATGATATAGAGGAAGGATGACATGGGACACCCTTGTCTAATTCCACGGGATGCTTGAAAGAAATTGGTAGGGCGGCCATTCACAAGCGGGGCAATCCAAGGACGATTGATACAAGCAGAGATCCAATTTAGGAAGGATGTATCGAAGCCAAAAAATTTCATAATTTTAAGGAGAAAAGAGTGTTTGACCCGATCAAAGGCATTAGCCATGTCTAATTTGATCAGCATACCTTTTTCTTTGCAAGATTTGCTGGAGTGGATGGCTTCCTGTACCAAAATGATGTTGTCGAGAATTTGTCTTCCATCGAGGAATCCGCCCTGATTATCCGAAATGATTTTGGCAAGGATGGGCTTCATTATGTTCATTAACAGCTTGGAGATGATCTTGTAGGATGCGTTGCATAAAGCGATTGGACGAAATATGTCGAAGGAACTTGGGTTTGTTTCTTTCGGGATGAGTGCCAGGAAAGTGGAGTTTGTGCATCCACCTATTTTGGCTTTACAATGAAAGTCTCTGATCATTCTCATAAAATCCTTTCTAATTAGGTGTCAGCAAACTCTGTAAAAGTGGATAGAGTACCCACCGGGCCCAGGCGCTTTATCTGGATCGAATGACCAGATAATATCGGTTACCTCCTTCTCAGAAAATGGCTTGAGGAGATCTACATTGTCATTATCGGTGAGCAACTTCGGTATCTGGTCGAGGAAGATATGGCCACCATCTTCATCTTCATTGTTTTCTTCTTTGAAAAGCGATGAGAAGTGTTTGAAAGCTTCGTTTTGGACTTCATCGTGGCCTTTGATGGTAGCTGCATCGCCTGACTTGATCTCATCGATATGTTTAATGGAGAGACGAACCTTAGTCTGCCTGTGGAAGAAGGCCGTATTTTTGTCTCCTGCTCTGAGCCATGTACTGCGGGATTTAAGACGCCAATATTCTTTATCTCTTCTGAATGCTTGGTGAATTTTTGCTTGGTAGTTGGCTTCTTCCTGAAGAGTTCTGTTGTCAATAGGAATTTCGTCCATCGATTTTTGCAAAGCTTCAAGATCGCTGGCAGCCATCTTAGTGGGATTGGGAGGGGGGCGATTGCTTTTGACCCAGATTTTTAGCTCTTTTTTGGTGTTAATTAACTTTTGTTCCCAAACATATCTCAGGGAACCAGTGACGGGGATATTCCAAGCGTTTGGTAGGACGTTCCAAAAGCTGGTCGATTCAAGCCATTGGGAGCTGAATCGAAAGGGTATGGGACCATAATCTTCTTTATCTTGCATATGGAGAAGGATCGGCTTATGATTCGATGCAAGATTAACAAGAATTTTTGAGGTGACAGTCTGATTTCCAGTGAGCAGGCTACTTTGAATGAGAAATCTGTCGAGGCAGGCCATTATGTTTCCATTCCCTGTCTTCTTGTTAGACCATGTGAATTTGTCTTTCTTAGGCTTGATATTCAAAAGATCCCATTTCTGGATGAGGGTGTCAATCTAAGATCTGAAGACACCTTTTCCGATAAGGCCTCCTTTCTTTTCAGCATTGGAAAGGGTTGTGTTCAAGTCACCAGCTAGAATGAGATTGTGTGGATTATAGGCATTGAGGAAGACTTCGAGAAATCCCCAGCAGTCCTTCTTTTTAGAATACAAGTTTGGTATGTACAGATTGATGAGAGCTATTTTAGTATTGCTTCGAATGTGGAGGAGTTCGGTAGAAATCTAGTGTTGAGTGACGAAGGAATCGCATAACTGGAAATTGTCAGAGGACCAGAGAATGGCTAAGCCGTCGGAAGCCCCTCTAGCGCTGACTGCCATACCTGTGTTTTTCTTCCAATTATCTTTTCCAATGGACAAAATGGCCTGAACGCTGAGCTTGGTCTCTTGAAGCATGAGGATGTTCGAGGTTTCAATTTTTTGCAGGTCTTTTATAGCTTCAATTTTACTGGGATTACCCCGTCCTCTGATGTTCCAAGAGACCAGCTTCATTATCTATTGTTGTAGGCGGAGGAGAGGCCTCCCCCTGCTTGATCTCCTATTCTTTTCCCAGCTAATATGGCTCTGGTATTCCTGCTGAATGCCATATCTATTGTTGCTTGTGATCCTTGAGTTTTCTCGCGTTCCGCTTCTTCTTCCCTTGTGTCTTTACTTGTTTTCCTCCCTAGTTTTTTGGATGATCTATCTATTAGATCCTCTAGAGAGGAGGGTCTGGCCATCGGTTTAGTTTTTGCGATTTCAGCATAAGAGGGAGAGGGCGTACCTTTGTTCGAGGCCATCCTTTTTGGGCTTGTAGTGATTTGGGGTTGTATTTCTTCTGGATCTACAAGGAATTGTGAAACTTTTTGGTGTTCATATTGCTCTGGTATTTCTCCTTCTTCAGGTAGTTCGACGTTGTCTTGAGTTTCGATATTTTCCAATACTTTGTATCTATTGTCGTTGTTGATGGTCGTTGCTTTCTGGTGCTGTTGATCTCCTTTTCTTGAGTTTTGTCCTTTCAATGTCATTTTTGGTCTCGATCTGAGTGCAGGGTTTTTTTGTACTGCTGTCCATTACTCTTTTCTTCCTCCTACTTTCGTATATGCGGGCTTCTTTTTGCAGGATCGTGCAAAGTGCCCATATTCATGGCAGTACTTGCATTTGAAAGGAATTTGTTCGTAGTCGAGTTCCTGGATGTGGATCCAGTCTGCTACTGTGAGTTTTATGGCTTCTGGGAGTCCATGTTCCAGATCTACTTCGACGCATATTCTGGCTCATGAATATTGATCTTTTTGATCTGCTTTGTCAATATACTTTCCGAGGAAGTTTCTGGTGGCTTCTAGGGATTCGGGGTTCCAGCAATGGAGAGGCAGATGGGGCAACCTCACCCATACAGGGACAGCGGAGGGGATATCATGGGAAGGGTTGAAATCAGGGTTCCATTTGTTTATATAGAGTCATTGTGGACCCATGAAATATGGCTTGCTCCTGAAGATCGACTCGCGATCTTGTTTGGATTCGAAGACGAAAGCGAAGAACCCCTTTTCGAGGAAGTAGGATTTCACTTCGTCAGTGATGATGGGATTCCAATTTCTTTGAACCCAGGTCTCAGTGGTCTTTGGCGAGGGCCATAGACCTGTGAATTGACCGATTAAACCTCTTTCTGACAAATTGAGAGCGGTTTTGCAGGGTTGCTCTATAGGTAAAGCCACCGTTGGGATCTCGGAGATCTTTTTTACAAATTTTTGCTGCGCAGTGGAAAGAGGCTTCTTCCCCTACGCTGCAATGAGTTTTATGAAGTTAGAGAGATCAGAGGGGGGCGGTTCGGGGTCATCAAGCGAGGCCATGAAAGCTAGGGCAAATGCCTTCCAGGGGACTGCGAGGAGCAGAGGGCAGCCCGACCTGTGGGATCAAACGCCTTCCACGGAGGACGGCCATGAGAGGAGTGACCTGTTTCCAAGGGACAGGGGCTTAGATAAAGGAACTAAGATCTACGAGCGAGCAGCTAAGAGGGGACTGCGTGCGAGGGTCCATTTTTTACAAAACCAAGCCTTACATGCATGTTGGAGAACACAACAATACAATATTATTTTTTCAAAATCACTCTCCCCAACCATTCTCCCGTCTTAAGTGGCGTGGGTTGACATCCGAACATATTAGCCTGACTCATTAACAAATTTAATTATGTCGTAGGCGTTTCACCAACGAGAAGCATAACCATCCACGTCGGCTAGATTCCTTTCTCATAGAGCGAATCAAATCCTACCACATGGATGGCTGCTTTGGCCCCACATATTTCTGACTGATATGACTTTCTCTGCAGGAGAACTAATATTTTATGTTCATCCGTCCTTGTCGACGTTCAAGCCCAAACAAAGCATCTTGCCTTCCTGGTTATTGCACGCGCTGGTTATTGCAGGAGAACTCTCCCAGCTCTCCCAACGTGCTACAACCCCCGTATGCTCTTCAGCTTCACACACCCATCTTCCTACAACTCCTCCAAAGATGTTAATGGCTCCATACTTGGCAACTCTTCTAACTCAGACATCCCAAAAAAATTAAGGATTCTAAGTTTTGTTGTGTGCTCCAAGTCACGTATGTTGTTCAACTTCACACACCGATCTGCTCACAACTCCTCCACCGGTCTGCCCACAACTCCTCTAATAAAATGTGTGTGTCTTACATAGTTCAATGGAAAAACCATTGGAACCATCTGCAACACCAACCTCCTTATAAACCCAGATATCGAGGAAGCTCAGCTTTTGCAATTATGGTTTGCTGACAATGGATTCTGTTCAGCCTCCCCATCTTTGAGCAGAAAATCCAACTCCTCTTCTTCTAGCTCCTGCAAACGCATTTCCATCTCTGTGCTACAATCTCTCCAACCCTCTGAGAAGGAAACTTGGTATTCAATTATTGCTACAATCACCAATATTAACATCGATGACTTTCATTTCCTTCCATGCCCTCTATTTGTCGATGGAATACAATGCATGAAAAAAAAATCCCGCAAAGTTGGTAATGTTTGGCTTTGTGCAAAATGTGATGGGGAGTTTACAGAGTGTGCTTACCGATACATACTCAAACTTGACCCGATGGATGCTACTAGACAACTATACGGTATCATAGCTTTTGATGATCCTGCACAACAACTCATGGGGGTCTCTGCAAAATATTTGTGCCTTCTATCAAATGATCCAACATCTCTCCTGGAAATTGTTCAACGTGTTTGTGCTCGAGAGTACCTTATGACCTTATCAGTAAAGACAAAGACTTTTAATTCAAATGCTCGCTTGAAGGTGCTTCTAGTCATGTCAGAGGAGGTTCCACCATCATCGGCACATGTCGATTCACTTGATGAAAGCGAACACATTGTGCTTAATAAACATCCAGTTGCTCGCAGGATTTGAACTCTACCTTCGAAAACACTTTCCCCAAAAATTTACTACTCTTCAATTCCGACTTTTGTACTTTCTGCCTCATACTTAGCAACTACAAATTTTTGTATAAACACTGCTACCTAAGTGGTACTTGTAACCAGCAATGAGCAGTCTTGAATATTATATTATTTAGTTTTGTTGTAACATTGTGTTAAATTACATATTTATTTCAACCTATCTTGCCACTTTCAAATTTATACTTAGAATTAAGATTGCTTTGTCAACTTTATACTTCTTTTCTTTATAAACACTATTCACGAGTGTCTGTATTTCTTTCTTGCAACAACTTACCATAAATTATCCATGCTCCATTTATCTTTTACAATCTACCTTTGTTTACTCTTCCAATGATTAAATATATAGTATGTTTCTCTTCCACCAAAGGCACCATAAAGTTCATAACCACCGAACACTTTTTTTTGTATCCATGTCAACCAATGATGACAATGATCAAATCAATGCAAGCAGAAGAGTTCTATATGCTCAAAAGAAAAAACAAAACAACAAGCGTCAACGCCTTCTATATAGAGCTGCTCATCAACTTGTTAATATCCCTTCTTCGTTTCACGTTGTTCAACCTCCCCTAACACCCTCCGCACCATCCGCATCCACACCAACCCATCCAACAAACATCGACCTAGATGGTGCACAACAACGGTTTCGTACAAGATTGGACAAACTATCTCCCATGAATGTATGCTCTATATGCATGGAGTCTTGACCTGGAATTAAAACAAAACACTTTTCTAGTGCATATGCATGTTCTAGGTGGATTGCGGAAAAAAATGGCCACCGCTATTCCTTGGAAAACAACATGGATCCTGGGAGACAACCATCAGTGCTAGCAGTCCTTACTCAAGTTGAAGAAATGCTCATTTCTAGTGTTAACCCATTTTTACAAGTCACTCATGCTCGTGGGGGACAATATACATATTTTGTCCACACTATTAGCTTCCCGCAAAACATTACTAGCATTGCCACTTTCCTCTCTCACTTACTCTCAGACATTGGCATCCTTATTGTTAGTAAATGCAGTCCTACGAAGAAGCCTTATGAATTCTTTGTTAGTTGAGCACATGTTCTTGCTGCTCTCCAATACAAGCTTTCAAATGACCCCAATTACAAATATGTTCAAGTTAACTCAATTGCATTATCTTCTTTGCCTCTTGAACCAACTGACATTTCATCCCTCCTTCGTCACGTCACACCTGATGAAACCCCACTTGTTGATCGTACCTCAACTGCTACTATTCAATCACCCAGCTTCCTTGAACCCCATGAAGAACAATCCTCCTCCTTTATATCTACACAAACAAATTGTAGAACTGAGGTTGATGAAATCAAACGCTTCTTGGGCACAAGCAATGCACCAACTCCACCTTGCATTGAATGACCCCCAATAGACATTTCCCCTATCAATGAGTACAACAAAATAGGCCTCCTCTCAATGGCCTTCCCAACCTTGTTTCCCACTGGAGTCGCAATGCTTTGACAACCACACATTCAAGAGGTTGGTATGGACAATTATGCACTGCACCTTCTTCGATACCATGACAATAGATTTGGCCAACATCCTCGTTTTCGTTATTACATATATAACCTCATGATGTGCCACCGTAGCCATTCTAATGCTTCCATGTTTGTAAATCGTAACACTGAAGATACATTGCCTCCAACCATCTCAAAACTTGTATAGCAATTACAAGACTTGCCCAATGCTAAAATCGTTGAGCAAGTCATGCGCTTTGGCTCCACCCTTCGCGGGACATGCTCCTACTGGAACAAAATCAGGGGTGAACTAACTGACATGATCACTCAACAAGGGATACCAACATTCTTCTTCACGCTCAGCACAACTGACACGAAGTGGCCGAATTTGCATTCTTTGATGCCTGGACAAGCTCCAACCATTTCAAATCAACAACACCAATGGAGAATTCGCAACCTTATAGCCAATCCACACGCTGCATCTCAATACATGGACAATAGATTCAAAATATTCCTGGAAGAGGTTCTTCAAAAAGGCCTTTTTACAAAAAGACTACTGGTGTGGGTTGGTAACAAATCATATTCCCATGAAAGTTCATTGTATTCAAAACCTCAAATGTCCGTTCCTGATATTTATATTTTCCATGTAGGTATGAATGGAAACACAGGGGATCTGTGCATATACATGACTTCTTATGGCTAGACAATGCACCCAATATGGACACGTTAGACTGGGGAGATGCTACCAAGGTCGAAGATGCAAAACAGTACTTTGACAAGTTTGTTAAATCATGGAATCCTCGAGTAAACCATTTTCAAAACCAATCCTTCCAAGCCTCTACTATAAATTATCCATGCACCATTGGATCACATTCCATACTTGCAACTGATCACTTTGATGACTATGAAGACCTTGTTAATTGTGTCCAAATGCACACAAAATGTTCAGAATCTTCTTGCCTACGCAAAAAAGGATCATCTCTTCAATGTCGTTACGGCTTCCCCTTTGATCTACAACCTACCTCTTCCTTATTCTTGAAGCCGCCACTCTTGGTCATACTCACCTCCTAGAAAGCACTCCTAATGGAAACCAAACTACCCTCCCAAAATTGTTCGTGTCTTTCCTCGCTTCACTACCATTCCACCCTTTACTACATATTCCTTTGTTTCCTTTTGTTGGAGTGAGCTCCTCCTATACAAAGCTTTCCGCACCCTCCGCGATGACATCGGATCCACAACATTGGCATGTTGATCGTTTGCCAGAAGCCCCTAGTACACCTCCCTCTGATGACTCTACTTCTAGTTCCAACCACTTTCCCTTAGCCCCTGCCATGGATGAATGGGAACTCCTTTCTCAACTCCGCCCTGGAAACAACCTCTATGTTGATGACCTTGACATGCTTGGCCATCGTGACTTTGACAAAGAACGCAATTGGACCGAAAACCATATTCCTTCACACATGCATGCAACGACCATATCATTCATTGACCTCACTCAATTGTTCGCCCAAGTACAACAAGACACCTTTTCATCTTCATGTTCTCCTGCCTCCTTGTCTGCCACACAACGCATGGCCTTTGACCTTATCCTCGCACACTCAACAAATGCTACAAGCCCTCCCCCACTCAAAATGGTCATTCAAGGCATTGTTGTAACGAGAGAGTTTGTCCTCTTTCAATCCTAGCGCAACCATGCATCAGCAAGCGAGGTTCTTAGATCTTGGAACCATAAAAAAGTAGGTTTTATGATCATGTTCAAAAAGCGCATCTTGGAAGAGTAGAGTTCTCAGTACATTTTTTTCAAACCAGAGGATGAACAGCCCCATACGACAATAAAAAAACCCAACCTGGACATATTTCAACGTCCTAAACACATTTCTAGGCACATCCTACAGCTGTCCATTCCAATTCTGGGCTAATTTTGGGTGTATAGGATCAATTCTCATCTCTATTTTGACCATAAATCAACAAATATTTAATCCAATCCATGTTCAAAAAAAAGTTGCGTAAACAACTCTCTTCTAATTCTGGGCATGGACAACGCAATAGAGAAGTGTTAGATCGGACCACCATCAAGCTGATTTTGTGCCTATTCAGGAGGGACATCACCTTTGCCACCCTTATCTCACCATGTTTATACCTTCATAAAACTGTATCGACTGTAGATGGTGACTTTTGATCAATATTTAAAGTCAATATTATATTGTTTTATACCCAATAGTTCTATGAAAGAGTTGGATTTTTCCATTCGGCGTTCCTTTTGCCCCTCCAGGGGCAAATGCTAGTTTACCATATTTTGAAGTGTTTGGTATTTTATTTAATTAATCTTATCATGGCATGTCTCTTATCATTATGCATTGATATAGTTATATTTATTTGGTGCATCGATAATATTTGTTTCAACAAAAATTTAACCCTAATGTGATTGCATGGTATTACATTCACCGATGTGTCTATGGCCCTCGTAAGCACATCTCAAAGGGTTAACACATCCAATAAATCTTGTGATGTGATAAATTGATCTACATACCTCCATGACAATGTGACGTGTCATACACACATACACCCACGTCACAAGACAATGTTGTCTTACATTTACTTATGTACATATCTATGTACATAAGACAACGACGTGTGGTGTCGAAGTTATAGAGGGTTGCACCTGCAACATATTTTTTCAAAAAAATGAAAATTACGAATTTACAAACTTGTTTAGAAAACTACAAATATTAAAATGTAAACTAGGATATGGCAAATAAATTACTTGGCCTTGTCTTTGTTGCAAAGGAATTGTCGCCATGGAAAATAAAATAAAAATGAATTCAAAAGGATTTTGAAAATTAAAAAAAAATGCACTGGAATCCATCGTGAATGAATGTTGTCAACAAAATTGAGCAATTCAGAAGCATGGGACATTAGGGTGCTCGTTGGAGGACAAAAAGGATCGTTGCTTGAAGGCATTGGAAGCAGTAGTGATTAATGAAAATGAAAAAATGGTTTGGTAATTTTGTTACCCTACTACGGTGCGTCTTGTATCTCGACACACCAATGTAATTAAATGTCTGAAGTGCACTGGTTAGTGATTTATTAAAAAACTTTAACCCTGCCACAATGTGTTAAGTATGATATATCCATGGGAAGAATTCATAGGGGGCCCACCTGAAGGGGCCTCACCCCGCCGACTCTGATTACGGAGCCTAACTCGATGGGGACATCAAGTGAGGCCCTTATATATCTATGCATAGCCACCTGTGGATTTGACCCCGAGTCTTTTTGCTAACAACTCACGGCTCTCAACCACTTGAGCTAACACATCGTGCTTAACATTGTGTTAAGTATGACTAAGCACCGGTGTGTTTACACGTTATGTAAGCAACACACACTAATTGTTTAAAATGTGATTTTTTATTTAACCCTAAAGTGATGCACGCTATATAAATATGTAATGTTGTGATTCTACGTTTAGGGCATACTTCCTAATAAGTTTTTAAAAATAACATGTTTTACGAAATTTGAACGTTTATTTACTTATTTTAACTAACCGTGTTGTGGCATGTCTCCTAACACCATCATCAATGTAGTTATTTGTATTTGTTGCATCAATAACTTTTTTTTTGTTACAAAAAGTCAATCCCAATGTGGTGTGCATGGTATTGCACAAATCGATGTGTCTATAGGTTCTGGAAATGCATGAAAATATTTTTTTTACAAAATTTGGGTTATTTTAGTTAGTCGTAAAGCGATGCCTTGTGAACCAAGTTGCCTAGAGCGGTTGATCATGATGACGAGAAACGATGTGTATAACTGTTAAATGAGCATTAGTGACCTTTTTTTTTCAAATACTATGTTTTATGATATTTGAGCATGGTGGGCATTTTTTTGAATTGCACCGAGAGAAGCTAGGTGCTCTACAGCCTAGTATGGGGGAGATGTTGTCACGCAATGTAACGTAACGTAACGTAACATAACACAAAAAATAATAATTAAAAAAATTCATGTCGGGTCATAAAATAAAAAATTATGAAAAGTAATTAAAAAATCCATGTCGGTTCATAAAATAAAAAATTATGAAAAGTAATTAAAAAAATTGATGTCCCTCTATAAAATAAAAAATTAAAACTTAAACCTGGACCTATCAACCAAGAGAGATCAAATTTTTTGAGTTTAAATTAAAAAAAATTACACTTCAAGAAATTGGATCCCTCTTGTCACCAAAAATCAGAGCGAGAAGCATGGAGGGAACATTGTTAGGGACCCCTTTGGAGAAAAGCTGGAGGACCTTCTCAACGAGCTGGATCTAATGGATATCCCCTTAAAAAATGCCAAGTACACCTGGAATAACAGAAGATGTGGAACCGGCCATATTGTTGCTCGCTTGGATCGTTTTCTGGTAAGTTGCTATCTCTTCAGTTATGATTTTTTAATCACCTCCTCCACCCTCCCATGCGCCTCCTCAGATCACAAGCCAATTTGTCTCTCTGTCTCTTCCCCCACCAACTTGGGCCCCATCCCCTTTCGTTTCAATCCCCTCTGGATCCTTTCCCCCGACTTTCATGATATTGTTCTTCATGCTTGGAACTCTCATTTCTCTGGATCCCCCAACTATATATGGGAGTCTAAACTCAGAAAAGTCAAGACCGATTTGAAAAAGTGGTCAAAAATATCCTACAAAAATCCTCATAGCTCCAAACTCCTCTTAAAATCCAAGCTTTCCAATCTACATCACAAAATGGAAACTGAGGTAGTCACTCCCTCAATCCTCCTTGAGGAAAAAGATTTAGAACTGGATCTTCTTAAAGCAGCTGCACAGGAAGAAGAAACTTGGAGATTAAAATCAAGACAACTTTGGCTCAAAGGAGGAGACAGCAATACAAAATACTTCCACAACCAGGCAAGAGTTCGTCGTAGTCAAAATGTTATTTCCGAACTTAAAAACAACAATTGTGAAAGGGTTAGTGGGCAAGAGAACCTCGAAGCTCTGGCCCACAATCACTTCAAAGATCTCTTCTCCGATAGTGGAGAAACTGACCCTGAAGCTCAGGCCGACCTCCTTGCAGAAATCCCCAGACTTGTCTCTGATGACACAAATCACGAGTTGACCAAGCCAATTTTAGAGCATGAAATCGAGAAGGCTATCTGGTCCCTCAACTTGGACAAATCCCCCGGGCCTGATGGATTCACTATAAACTTCTATCGGGCCACTTGGGAAATCATAAAAGAGGATCTAAAAAACATGTTGAATTGGACTAGGAGAAAAGAGAAAATTGGTGGAGCCACCAATTCATCATTCCTAGCTCTCATTCCTAAAGAGAAATCTCCCAACTCCATGAATAGGTTCAGACCCATCTCCCTCTGCAACTCTTCCTACAAAATCCTTACCAAGATCCTCACCAACAGAATGAAAAAGATCATGGGGAAACTAATATCACTCTCTCAAGGAGGTTTTATAGCTAGTCGTCAAATATTGGACAACATAGTAATCGTCCAGGAAGCTGTGGATTCAAGTATAGAAAAAAATCATCAAGGCATGGCCATTAAGCTGGACATGGCTAATACCTTTGATAGGGTCAATCGCAACTTCCTTTATGCAATAATGGAAAAAATCGGTTTTTCTAGCTGCTTCATCAGATGGATAAAAGCCTGTGTCAACTCTCCTTGGATTGCTCCCCTTGTTAATGGAAGACCCTCCCCCTTCTTCTTGGCCACAAGAGGATTGCGTCAAGGGTGCCCCCTCTCCCCCTTCCTCTTTCTTCTTGTTGCTTAGTCCCTAAGCAGGAAACTCCACTCTCTTCAAGACTCCGGGGATCTCAAAGGCATTAAGATTGCTCGTGGGGTCGAGCCTGCTAATCACTCACAATTCGCCAATGATACTATTCTATTAGGGGGAGCTTCCACCATAATTGCAACCAGGTTCAAGCTTACTCTCAACACTTTCCTAAAAGCTACTGATGGCAAAGTCAATCTCGAAAAATCCAAAGTCTACTGCTGGAATTGCACTCAAGGGACAATCTCGAGGATAGCGAGAATCCTTGGCTTTGAAGGGATCAAAGATTGGAGTTCTTTCACATATCTAGGGGTCCCAATATCCAAAGGCAAGAAACGTATAGCTGATTGGAACAAGCTAACGGATAAAATAAAATAAAAAGATCAGCTCTTGGGGATCTCGCTGGCTGAACCCTGCAGGGAAGTTGATCTTAATAAACTCTATTCTTGCAGCCTTCCCCTTATACTCCTGCTCCATTTCACTTGCCCCTAAATCTGTCATGTTGGAGATCTCCAAGTCCCTCCGTTGCTTCCTCTGGCAGGGGGGAAAACAAATGGCACAAATAAATTTCATTTGATAAATTGGGAAACAGTATGCAGGCCCAAGATATATGGTGGGGCTAGTGTAAAAGATCTTTCTTTAATGAATCTTGCCCTTGGTGCAAAAATCCTTTGGAGACTCATCACTAGGAAACCAGCCTGCTGGAAAGAAATTCTACACAAAAAATATATGCAGGGAAGCAGGGAAAAATGCGTGGAACACATTGACTTAAAGAAAAAAGGAACGACTATATGGAACTTGTGCAAAAAGTCAGCTTTCATTATTCAAGATAATCTCTCTTGGACCCCCGGTAACGGTAAAAAAATTCACATCTGGAAAGACAACTATGGCAGTTGTAATCCTGCAAGAATATCTGGCCTCAGTGATTTGAGAATCTGGATGGACCATGCAAATATCCGCACTCTTCATCAACTCTCTAACTGGTCCCCCCAAGGTAATTGGTTGGGTTGGATACAGCCTGATCTCCTTGAGCATCTACAATTTGACTTCAACGCCCTTCTCTCCTACCTGCATGGAGCCATTCCTGTCCACTCCTCTGTCAAAGACACACGTTGCTGGGGCTGTAAGGGGATCTACTCTGTGAAGGATGGATACTCCTACTTGGATCGCCTAAATAACATTTGTAGCAAAGATGAAAAATGGAAGAGAGTCCGGGATAAGGATGGACTCCTGAAAATTAATGCCTTCACCTAGATTCTTGCTCAAAAAAAGGGGAATTACAGGACCAGCTAGATGCGTTCTATGCAAAAATGAAGAAGAGACAGTCAACCATCTCTTCCTAGACTGTAATTTTTCGCAAGAAGTTTGGCTCAGGGCCCTACAGGACATTCAGCCCACTCTCACTCTCCCGACCAATTGGGATGACCTCTTTGCAAAATGGCACCTTTACTACACTGGCACCTTCTACAAGAAGCCAAACTTCAAAAGGGCATGGCTCGCCTTTCCCAAATTCCTCTGTTGGAAACTCTGGACAGCTCGAAATCATGAAATCTTTGAAGGAGCAAGAGCAGCTCCGGAAAAGATTGTCAACTCTGCTAAAACCCTTTGGATCAACACTCTCAGGAATACGAATCTGAAGTATTTATGTAAAGAGCCTCTTAGTGTGGAAGAGAAACTTTGGGTCTCAGATCTCCTGATCCCACCAAGCTCCTCCCCCCACCATCTCCCCAAATTCAAAAAGGCCCATGGCTGGCAGATCATAATAGACACAAAAGATTTCCAAAGCTAGCTTAAAACTTTGGACAGTCACACTCTTTTCTTTGATGGTGCCTCGAATGGCAATCTAGGGTTGGCAGGCGCGGGAGGAGTTCTCTCGGACTCCGGTGGAAACAAAGTTGAAGATTATGCATGGGGGATCATACAGAAGACCAACAATGCTGCAGAGTGGCTTGCATTGATAAAAGGTCTTGAAGTAGCAAAAAAAAATCAAGTCAGTAATCTCGTGGTCTTTGGGGATTCACTATTGGTTATAAGGGAGGCCAGAAGGTATATAAACAACCAACACAAGGCCACACACCATATCCACCATCACTTCAAATTTGCAGCCACAGGCTTTCACTCTATCACCTTCCTACACATTCTAAGACACAATAACCATGTTGCTGACAGAATGGCAAATGCCGGAGCAATTCTGGACTATGGTCATGCCTTATTCAATGGCACCCTCATCCCCAATGTTTGGGTCCCCTAGCCACCCTTATCACCCCCCTCCATGGCTCGTCCCACTACCTATTTCCTCACTCTTCCCAACGAGGGCATTAATTCCCACTATCAACCTTGGATCTCTTTTGCATCCCTCCTCCATCTCCTCCAACGCAACAGGCGGTTGCGTCTGACTACCCCCATCTGTCATGCATGCTCTAACATTTACTCCGGGCTCTTCCCCAGGCCACCTTTCCCTTATATCTTGCAGGGTGGCGGCATTTCTCCCCATCGTCCCTCAGAGTCTTCTCCTGCAATCTCCCTGTGCGCTCCCTTCTCCATTTTCATGCTTTCTGTCATGGCGGGTATCTGCCACTCTCCAAACTGCAAGGATTGTGCCTTGGGCAATAGCTCCAATAGAGGCAAGAAGCGATACCTGAATGAGCTTCTGTATAGCGATGAAAGCACCGGCAAGCGAGGGGGCTTAGCCTATAATAACTCACGCCAACACGAGGACCAGGGTAGTAGGAAGAACTGGGTTCCCCTGGAAAATGGAACCAGTGCTGATAATAGGAATGTAATGCAGTGCCTTGGCAGTGGGCTCGACTATGGTAACAGAAGCAGGAAGCAATTTAAATCCCCGGAACCTGGGCATAGTGGCCCTCATATTCTGGTATGTAACAGTCCGGATGGTTATGGCAGTAAAAGTTTGAAGCAGCATATGGGCTATCAGGGGAACCTGGTTGCTATGGATCCTCCTCACCGGAATGCGAGTCCCACTCCTGAAGCTAACACCCAGATACAGGACCTGGAAGCCCAGGTTCGCTGGCTTCGTGGCAACCTGCTGGATACCAAGAAAGCAATTTCCAATCTTGCCACCTTCGTACAGATCTCCAACTCAGAAGTTAGGAACAGTGCTGGCAAGGCAAAGGATTACTACGAAAAAATAATGGGTAAGCATGACACTTTCTTCAGCTGTCTTCGAATTCTGGAAGCTAAAGTAAACTGCATTAGGGTCAACAATGGCAACACAATGGTCAATAGGGAAAGCAGCCCCTCTGTGATCCTGAACCTGGACGAGGAAAATATAGCCACGGCCCCTGTCAGTCGCCATCAGGCCAATTGACTTGGCTCCTACACCTCCAGGCTCTATTTACCCATCTTTTGGTTTTCCTATGTATTCCAGAAGCTCTGTAATAGCACTTCTTTAGTTTTAGCTCTTGTTTTAGACCTTCCCGCTTCTTTTTGTATCTGGTATTGGGCTACTTTTTTTGAAATTCAGAGGCTGAACATTGTTATGCTTGCTTCGACAACTTTGGGTCCTATGGGAACAACCTCCCGGACTTATGTAATTTCCTACTTTTTTTAATATATAAAGCTCTTAACCGTTTCTGTAAAAAAAAAAAAAAAAATTGGATCCCTCTCGGTGGTTGATAAATCTGGGTTTAAGATGGATCTATGCTGGTTGTTATTGCACCGAGAGTATAAATGTGCTCTGCGACCCAGTACGAGGGAGATGTTTTCACATAACATAACGTAACGTTATGCTACCAAAAATAAAAATAAAAAAGTAATTAAAAAAAATCACGGCGGCTCATAAAATAAAAAATTCAAACCAAATAAATAAAGAAATTCATCTGGGCTTATTGCACCGAGAGTAGCGACGTGCTCTATAACCCAGTATGGTAGAGATGTTGTCATGTTCCTAATGTTATGCTACCAAAAATATAAAAAATTCATGTCGGCTCATAAAAAAAAAAAAAAAAAAAAAAGTAGGCTCATAAAATAAAAAATTAAAACCAAATAAAAATCTATTAAAAAAATCCATGTTGGCTTATAAAATAAAAGAAATAAAAAGCATAAATCAATCTGAAACATGGATCTATCAAGCAATTACACCTCAAGAAATTGGACCCCTTTCGGTGCTTGATAGATTCAGGTTTGAGATGGATCTATGCTGGTAATATAAAATAATTTAAACCAACATAGATAAATCTTAAACCCGAATCAATCAAGTACCGAGAGGATCAATTTTTTGGAGGTGTAAATTTTGCCTTGATGTGTAAAAAATTTACACCTTAAGAAATTGGATCCTTCTCGGTGCTTGATAGATCCATTTTTACGATGGATCTATGTTGGTATGCAATGCATTTAGATATACAAGTGCATCAATGCATGTGGTGTAGTAGTGCACCGATGCGTTTGATTATTTTTATGTTCATTGGTTAAACAATCTCAACTAAAACATATGTTTGTCCACTTCTGCTAGTAACCTCCACTCACTTGCCTCTGCTAAAAGCATTAAACGGAGAAGTGTAGAAACCTTCACAAAAAAACTATTTTCCTTGAACAATTAACATTGGCCACAAGTATATTTTGAGACTAACGAGAGAACAAGCGATTCAATCGAACCGCCCCACTTTGCAGCTAGGGCTCGACCCTCGAGCTCCACGATTCTGGACTGTGCGAGCCTGCTATGTGCGAGCCATTCGAATCCTGCTGCCCCCCTCCTGCAGCTAGGGCTCGGCCCTTGAGCTCCCCTTAATGGCCTCGAGAGGAAACTCAAGCCCTCCCCCCCCTTCTGATCTGTTCGAATTTTTTAAGCTCATTGCAGCTCAAGAGAAAAAGACTATGTCCGCTTCTCAATAGAAGTTTGTGAAAAAACTCAATGAGATACCCACCGTTGCGTTGTCGGTAGAGCAACCCTGCAAGAAAGCTCTTAATCTGTCGGAACGAGGACTGATTGGCCAATTCACAGGTCTATGGCCTTCTCCGAAAACCACTGATATATGGGTGCAAAAAAATTGGATAACTCTGATCTCGGAAGAAGTAAAATCTTACTTCCTGGGAAAGGGCTTCTTTGCATTCGTCTTTAGAGCAAACAAGATTGTGAGTTAATCTTTAGGAATGGGCCATACTTCATGGGGCCGCAAGGGCTTTGTATGAACAAATGGAATCCAGATTTGGACCCATCCCAAGATATCCCATCTGTAGTCCCGGTTTGGGTGAGACTTCCGCATCTACCCCTCCACTGCTGGAATCCAAAATCACTAGAAGCCATCGAAAATACCCTTGGAAAATACATAGATAAAGCAGGTCAAAAAGATCAATTTTAATGTGCAAGAATCTGCGTTGAAGTATATCTGGAACATGGACTCCCATAAGCGATAAAACTCACAATGGCAGACTGGTCTCATATCCAGGAATTAGATTACGAACAAATTCCATTTAAATGCAAGCATTTCACTCGATCATGCAAGAAGAAGCCTGTAGATCCGGAGGTAGGAGGGAAAAAAGAACAATGGACAACTATTAAAGAAAACACCAAATCGGGACCAAAAACCCTACCAAAAGGTCAAAGCTCAAGGAAAGCAGACCACCAACATCAAAATTCTCTGGTTATTAACAATGGGAATAGACTCAAAGCTCTTGAAATACCAGAAACCCAGGAAATCCCCGAAGTTCTAGAAGAAGGAGAAATCCATGAACAACAAGAATCTCAAGAAGCACCCCAAATACAAGAAGATCCGAAAGACCTCCAACCCCATAACACCCCAAGCCCCAAAAGACCTAATTCGAATAAAGGCACGCTTTCACCTTCCTATGCAGAAATTACAAAAGCCAAACCAACGGTCTCCCCTGCATCTTCGGAAGAACTTACAGACAAATGATCCAAAAAGTTAGGACGAAAAATGAGCAAAGACCTAAAGGAAGAAGAAGTTGAATGTGATAAAATCCAAGGATCTCAAGCAATAATAGACATGGCCTTTAGCAGGAACACCAGATCCAGAATAGCAAGGAAGAAAATGGGAGACTCAGCAGGGGGAGGACCCTCCTCTACCCACAATAATAGATAATGAAGTTGGTCTCTTGGAATTGCAAAGGATTGGGCAATCCCAGCAAACTAGAAGTAGTTAAAGACCTCCAAAAAATTGACATGCCAGACATCCTCATCCTCCAAGAGACCAAACTCGATGAAAATTCCGTCCTAGCCATTGGAAAGGAAAATGGAAGAAAAATGCAGGTATAGCTGTCAGCGCCAGAGGTGCCTCCGACGGCCTAGCAACCCTATGGTCCTTAGACAAATTCCAATTGCATTGCTCCTTCGCCACTCAACATTGGATCTACACAGAGCTCACTCATGCCCAAAGCAATAATCAAATGACACTCTGCAATTTGTATGTTCCTAACCTATACTCCGAAAAAAAAGATTGTTGGAAACTCTTGGAAGATTTTCTAGATGCATACACTCCTCAAAATCTTATTCTTGTTGGCGACATGAACATAACTCTCTCCACAACTTAAAAAAGGGAGGCCTCATTGGAAATGATATCTTCAGATCTCGGGTAGAATCCCTTATTCAGAGATGGGATCTGCTTGACATCAAACCCAAGAAAGAAAAATTTACTAGGTCCAACAAGCGACTAGGCAAAGGAAATATAATGGCCCAGTTAGATAGATTTCTCGTCTAGAGCAGCCTTTTGACCGAAGGACAGACAATTATCTCAAAAGTTATGGCAAATTTGGCCTCAGATCACAAGTCGATCCTACTCCAAATTCAAGAATATGAAGATCTCGGTCTGATCCCCTCCAGATTTAGTCCCTAATGGCTAGATCACACAAGTTTTTGGGACATACGGGAAAAATCTTGGAGAACCTCCATTTCAGGCTCCCAAGATTTGTTTGGGAGCAGAATGTCATGTCCCAAATTTGGAATTGGGTCGCAATGGCTTGATCACATTGGCCATATTCATTAGAGTTTGTAAAATTGATGTTAAAGGTCAAATAATTGCCAAGGAGGAAGATTACTAGTTTCCTAGGTTTGGGGTGGAAGCTTTGGGATTTTGAATAATGGGGATAATAAATGATGTTTGAACATTAGAGTGGCATAAATATTTAATAAAGGAGTTAAATAAATATATACAAGTGAAAATCAAAGTGGCATTTGATCATGAAGACACATGGAGGAAGTGGGACCCACATATGGCTAGATTTCCCCACTACACTTGGCATCATTCTCTCACCAATTCGAATTCAAGGTGAATGGTAACATACTTGGGGGAGTCCAAAAGGTATTATTCATGGCATGACTCATCCAAGGTCGAAATATAGAGGAAGAGTAACTCCCATGGAAGAGGAAGAGGCAATTTGGAGCTAGTGAGAAACTTGGGCTAGATTCCCTAGCTCTATGACAACAATGATGAAGATGCTATGACACCTATGACACAAATCAGACTTGAAGGCTGACATATGACATATATGACATGTCAGGGCTAAAAATAGACTCCAAGAGGGCGCTCAAGGGTGTTAGGGCAGCTAAGATGCTTCCACATGTGTTTGGTGGAAGTGGGAGACTAGGAATTGTTGTACAAGTGGCGTTCTTTGGAATCTCTTCCCAACTTGAGTTGGGATGAGTCTTGTTTGTGTCAGAAATTGTTACTAAGGCTAAGGTAACAAGCCAACACAATCTCAAAAGTAAAAATCAATTCAAACTTGGGTTTAGGGTTTTGTTTCATATGTTTTTGGTCATTGACTTCAAGAGCATAAAGGGAATACATTCAGTAGATAAGCAACAACTAAATCATACACATATATCAATAAAGATGTATATATATCACAATAATCCAACAAAAGACTGTAATGAAGTTCACACATAAAGGACAAGCATCACTGGAAATTACACATAAACCAGAAATGAATTTGTCATTCATGAAACTAAATAAGTTCAAAATGAAGCCAACACAGATCAAATGTAGGGTAAAGAGTCATATATTCATAGTTTCATCAAAAAATGCACATAAGAGTTTACAGTACCTATCATTGAACAAGTCTGGAAGTATAAGCAGCTATCAGACCTCCTAATGCTCTCCAAAATCAGAACCTCTCTTCAGTCCCTTTGTCCCTCTTTTATCATTACAAAGAAGTGGTTCTATTTCCCCTTCATTCGGTCGAAATTGAAACCACTGAGCAGTTACATTAACTAACTAACTCAACTAATTAACTAAAAATAGTAAATCGGATTCCTGGCAAATATGACGAATTTCTGGAAAATAGGTGTCAAAGAAGCTTCCATATCTCTCAATTGGTGACACCTGTGTAAAAACTGAGAGAGGTTTTTGTAAATGGGTCCGTGATGGACAAAAACCTCTCTTGGTTTTTAAAAATTCATCTCTAGTCAATCAGAATCTGCCCCGCAAGATGAACACTAAAACAGGAAAATATTAAATCTTTAAAATCCCTGGAAAATAGGCTGCAAAGATTAAACTGAATCTTTCAATCCTTGATAGCTGTTGCAAAACTGAGAGAGGTTTTTTTAGATGGGTATCTTAGGAACAAAAACCTCCTTCAGTTTTCAAAAATTCCTCTCCATCAGCTCGCGGTCTGCATTTGACTTCAATTACTCAAACAGGAAAAACTGAGCAGAATTCTCAGTGATCTGTGCATTTCACTGGATAAATACTTCTGACTGCTTGAGAAACTCTTTGTCTGATTCATCTGCTTCTTGTTTCTTAGATTCCCATAATAATATTGCCTCTTCATTCAAAGTTTCCTTCTCATAGAGTACTTCCAAAACCTTTGAGAACATTGGAGCAAACTCTTTCCCACTTTCCAAACAAATTTCTTCAAACTTCAAGAGCACTTCAACCTCATCATCTTCAGATTTAGAATCTCCTGCCGAAAATCATGCCCCATTCCACGGTCTATCACGATTTTGCCATAAATCGGCATACAGTTGCGAGATAGTTGCCGGAATCTCCCTCACATGAGATTGACGCCTGTTCACAAAAAAAACTTGGCAAAACACTAATCAAACATGACCAATGATTTATTTAACACTTCCCCAGTGAAATCCCCAAAAAATCGGACTGAAAAATGACCATTCTGGAAAAAAACGATTTTCTTGTAGCGCGCCCTTTGTTAAAATTTTGTCTAGCGCTACAGGAATAGCTGTCATGCCAGAATTTAGCAGTTTTTCAACTTTCTGCTAATTTGTCGGAGGTTTTAAAAGTTACTTGATTTAAGAAACGAGTCTAACTGTTCTCTCAACACATTAATGAATCAACCTTTGAAAATATGACTTTCTTTAACCCCCTTTAAAATATAAAAGATCATCAAAATCAAATAAAATCTAAAAAGAATGGGCTCAAAACTTATTCAATCACCCATAGAGTTTCTAAGGAGACTAAAACTAAAACTTAAAACCAAAAATTTAACCGAGGTAGATTGAAAAACAAACCAAAAACTTGAGAAAATAAATCAAAAAATGGAGAAAAATTTACTGACTTAACATCTGGCTCCAGCTGTGGGATGAAGTCCTCCCTGTGAGGCTTCAAGAACCTGTAGACCAGTGCCTTCTGTCTGCTACCTTATCTACTTGTCTGTAAAACTTCCATTGGGCTATGGAGTCTTTATTCAATCCTTCACTCACACCGGCATGTACAATGAAAATCAATTCTCTTTCTCTGAGGAACCTTCCATCTACTGAATCAACTCGAAACCCCATTTCCAATGTAACCAAGAAAGAATTTGATCAACCCACCAAAACTGGTTTCCAACTCCAAATATATATATAATCAGAAATATTGGAAAACATGAAGAGCAGAGATTTAACAACTTATATCCACTTTCATCAAATAGTGTCTCTGAAATAACAGATTTATAACTTGGTATTGACTCTAAATAATCTGCTACTGGATCATAAAAATTTCCATGAGTTACCTCTTCCCGCTCTATGAAAAAGACAGGCTGTCCATAAGAATATTTTGTTCCATGAATATCAATCAGGCATTGGCGATAAAAGACATCTGGATCAGCCTGAATTTGCTCTGGATCTTTTTGGATAGTATCATTAATAATGTTAATAAGCTGAACCTCCTTTTCCACACTGTCTTCAAATGAATGACTATTAGGCATTGGCTTTTGCTGTTCAAGGATAATAGACTGAATGCATTCTTGAATCTGCTGATCAGATTGTAACATATCACACTCCTCACAGATTTCTGGGTCTTTCTTTTCAATTTCATCATCATATTTATTAAAAATTAGACCATCTTCAAAATGATTTTGAACAGCAGATTTATCATAACCATGAATGTAAGCAACTTCTGAAAATTTTTGAACAGCCTGGCCTTCATCAAATTTAATATCAAAACCAAAAGGGATAGAGTCTAATTCATCACAGAATTCTTGTCTTGGAACCCTAATCTCTTCATCATAGCAAGGAGTATTCTGAGAAATTTTGAATGATAATGCTAAAGGTTCATCTTTTCCTTCATCCTGATCAATCTGAGCATTTGCAAACTCATCTGTTAGCTCAAGAAATTTCTTGATTTCAATGTCATCTTCGAAGACCCTCCAATGCTTAACATTATCAGGTACACAAGGCCTGTACCTCACTTCTATAGGATACCTTAACTGAGTAGTCTTAGGAATTCTGAAATATGAGGCTGCTAGAGCCAATGAATCAGCTGTTTCATTATGATTCCTTGGAATATGAGTAATATTAAATGCTATGAAGTAATTTTCCAGCATATCCCATACCTCATTTCTGTAACTCTTCAGCAAACCCTGCTTTACTTGATAGTTATTCTTCACCTGTTGAACAACCAACTCGGAGTCGCCATATGCAGCAATTTGCTGAATGCCTAAGTCTTTTGCAGCTTTCAATCCCAGTAAAAGTGCTTCATACTCAGCAGTGTGGTTAGTAGTGACAAATTCCAGCTTATACATGAGTTTGACTGTCTCACCTCCAGGAGAAATGAGCAGAACTCTAGCTCCAGCACCTTCTTTGCACGAGGATCCATCAAAGTACAACTGCCACAATACATCTTCGTCTTCTCTGCTGCGTTTTACATGCTGTTCTTTTTGTACTTGTAACAGACCAGCAGAATTCTCCTCCTCACTAAACTGTAATATGCATGAACCAAGGTATTTGTCCACAGAGTACATTGGGTGATTTGTAGTATTTTTATCATCTGTGACTATGTAAGCAAGCTGTAGCTCTCTGTAAAGTCTCCTATTTTCTCCACCAAAAACAGGAATAGTGGCATATGAAAGGTCCATCTGTAAGGTTCCTCCAACCTTCTTTGCCCAGGATCTTGAAAGAAGCAAGCCAAACTTTGGGGTGATATTAGCCACTACAACATCCATTATGACACTCTTCATTGGCAACTGAGCAAGGCTGACAACCATATCTTTAATCACTCCTAGACACTTTACAGCTCGGGATTCAAAGGCATATAAATCATGGTAAGGCTTGGTGACATTAAGGCCCAGGGCTTCCATCACAGCTTTTGGCATCAAGTTATGGGATGCTCCTGAATCTAACAGGCAATTGTGAATCATTTTCTCATGTACTGTGAAGGTTACATAGAAAGGAGGAGAAGCACCAGCCTCATTTTCAGTCTTCTTAGCCAGAGCTGATCCAATGAAAATTCTAGGGTTTTCTTCCTGCAAGTTAACTGTATCTGAAACAGGCTGATTACTGGGTACATTCATCACTTTCAGAACTGTATCTTTATATGATGGATTCTTTATTAACTCAATCAAAGGTACAAGAATCTTTAACTTCCCTAGTTCATTCTCCAGACTAAAATTCTGAACAGATTTATTTACCTCTTCAACTTCAACATTCTTCTTTGATTTTTCTGCAGATTGCTTCTTCTCTATGACAGGATCAGTTATTTGTTTAGCAGGAACAGGTGCAGCAGGAACCGCTTCCTTCTTCTTCGGAGCTTGGGCCACTTGTTTTGGACCTGATCTGAGATTTATGGTCTTTTTAAGTGGTCCATTCTGAGGAACAACAACAGTTATAGCAGCATTTTCCAAGCATAAATCATCTTTAGTTTCAAACATATCAACATTACAGTATTCTGAATTCAAAAAATCTTCTTCAGTAACAAAACTTGTAAACAATCTATCTCCAATGTGGTTCATATCCTGATCAGTCTCAGTCTCTTCAAAGAGCAACTGTTGATCAATTTCTTCTTCATCAACTAAATTATTTTGAAAGGGTGGGGGCACTTTTTGATACTCATTTTCCCTCCTTTCTTGCTGGATGTCATTATTTCTTCGCTCCCTTAGCATGAATCTAGGAGCAAACTGTCTTCTAAACTGATTTTGGTTATTTGGGTTCCTCTGAGCTTCTGGAGCAGGTTTAGCAGAATTCTTTTCAAGCTCTAGTTTATTCAACTTTGCAGTAAGGATCTTAACCACTTTAGCCATCTCATCTATCTTGGTCTCAGCAGACTGAGAAGCAGAACCTGCTGTGACAGCTTCTTTCTTTTCTTTTCTTTCATACAGCTGTTGAGCTGTTTCATTCTTAAGTCTGTTTGAAGCTAGCAAATTAGACTCTACCTCTAAAGCTGCATCTTGCATGTTCAGCAGGGTGATAGGTCTTCTTTCTCTCAACAACAAAGAAAATTCATGATCAAAAGCATTTGCATAAGTTAACTTAGCTGATGTTTCTGTAGGTTTAATTTCTACTGGAATTCTACTGTACATCTTATTAAACCTTTTGGAAAAATCTGCAACAGTCTCATCTTTCTTTCTTCTGAGAGCTCCAAACTCAGTTATATAGTATGTGTGATCCTTTGTGTCTCCCCATTGTCTCATGAAAAGATCATGGAGTTCTTCAATGATGGTAATTGAGTTAGCAGGCAGGTCTCTAAACCATTTTCTTACATCCCCATCAAGACTCTGAACAAATACCCTCATCCACACATCTTTTATCTCAATGTTCTGATTGTCAGCATAGCTTAGGAAAGCCTCCCAATGTTCTTCAGCAGTGACTTCCCCTTGTCCATTGAATCTAGGCATATATTTATGATAATCACCTCCAGGCAATGCATGTAGAGGCTGAGGTAAAACTAATGGTGCATACCTAGCTGCAACCATGCGGTCCATCATATCCATGGGTGGGTTTTGACCTGCCATTTTGTACTGGTTGATTGTGAAGATGTGGAAACTTGACTAGAGCTTTTCTGAAAAGGGTTCTTTCCTACTTTCAGCTGAAAGATAGGTATTTTATCAGGAGAGGAAATCTTAGCTTTCAAAAAACTTTGGGGATTAGTAAAGACCTGGAAAGTACTTTCAGGGATGGTAGGTTTTATCCAAGGTAAAGTTTCAGCTGAACTTAATGATATGCCCAACTGGCCAGGGTCACAGGAAGCTGGCAAAGATTGAGATTTTCTGAGTTTATTTGTTATTTTCAAAATTTGCTCAGGGTCTGTCACACCCAGTTTCAATGGAGAAACAGGCCTATTCCTGGTCCCAATCCCTTTAGAAGCCACTGTGACTTCTTTTTGGTGAAAATAGCCTTTGAAAAAATGCTGATTCAAGTCCACCTCTTAAACCAGAAAAATGATAAGTATCCCAGGAAAGATATGCTTCAGCTTCGTCCCCGGCAACGGCGCCAAAGATGTTTGTGTCAGAAATTGTTACTAAGGCTAAGGTAACAAGCCAACACAATCTCAAAAGAAAAAATCAATTCAAACTTGGGTTTAGGGTTTTGTTTCATATGTTTTTGGTCATTGACTTCAAGAGCATAAAGGGAATACATTCAGTAGATAAGCAACAACTAAATCATACACATATATCAATAAAGATGTATATATATCACAATAATCCAACAAAAGACTGTAATGAAGTTCACACATAAAGGACAAGCATCACTGGAAATTACACATAAACCAGAAATGAATTTGTCATTCATGAAACTAAATAAGTTCAAAATGAAGCCAACACAGATCAAATGTAGGGTAAAGAGTCATATATTCATAGTTTCATCAAAAAATGCACATAAGAGTTTACAGTACCTATCATTGAACAAGTCTGGAAGTATAAGCAGCTATCAGACCTCCTAATGCTCTCCAAAATCAGAACCTCTCTTCAGTCCCTTTGTCCCTCTTCTATCATTACAAAGAAGTGGTTCTATTTCCCCTTCATTCGGTCGAAATTGAAACCACTGAGCAGTTACATTAACTAACTAACTCAACTAATTAACTAAAAATAGTAAATCGGATTCCTGGCAAATATGACGAATTTCTGGAAAATAGGTGTCAAAGAAGCTTCCATATCTCTCAATTGGTGACACCTGTGTAAAAACTGAGAGAAGTTTTTGTAAATGGGTCCGTGATGGACAAAAACCTCTCTTGGTTTTTAAAAATTCATCTCCAGTCAATCAGAATCTGCCCCGCAAGATGAACACTAAAACAGGAAAATATTAAATCTTTAAAATCCCTGGAAAATAGGCTGCAAAGATAAACTGAATCTTTCAATCCTTGATAGTTGTTGCAAAACTGAGAGAGGTTTTTTTAGATGGGTATCTTAGGAACAAAAAATTCCTTCAGTTTTCAAAAATTCCTCTCCATCAGCTCGCGGTCTGTATTTGACTTCAATTACTCAAACAGGAAAAACTGAGCAGAATTCTCAGTGATCTGTGCATTTCACTGGATAAATACTTCTGACTGCTTGAGAAACTCTTTGTCTGATTCATCTGCTTCTTGTTTCTTAGATGCCCATAATAATATTGCCTCTTCATTCAAAGTTTCCTTCTCATATAGTACTTCCAAAACCTTTGAGAACATTGGAGCAAACTCTTTCCCACTTTCCAAACAAATTTCTTCAAACTTCAAGAGCACTTCAACCTCATCATCTTCAGATTTAGAATCTCCTGCCGAAAATCATGCCCCATTCCACGGTCTATCACGATTTTGCCATAAATCGGCATACAGTTGCCAGATAGTTGCCGGAATCTCCCTCACATGAGATTGGTGCCTGTTCACAAAAAAAACTTGGCAAAACACATATCAAACATGACCAATGATTTATTTAACACTTCCCCAGCGAAATCCCCAAAAAATCGGACTGAAAAATGACCATTCTGGAAAAAAATGATTTTCTTGTAGCGCACCCTTTGTTAAAATTTTGTCTAGCGCTACAGGAATAGCTGTCATGCCAGAATTTAGCAGTTTTTCAACTTTCTGCTAATTTGTCGGAGGTTTTATAAGTTACTTGATTTAAGAAATGAGTCTAACTGTTCTCTCAACACATTAATGAATCAACCTTTGAAAATATGACTTTCTTTAACCCCCTTTAAAATATAAAAGATCATCAAAATCAAATAAAATCTAAAAAGAATGGGCTCAAAACTTATTCAATCACCCATAGAGTTTCTAAGGAGACTAAAACTAAAACTTAAAACCAAAAATTTAACCGAGGTAGATTGAAAAACAAACCAAAAACTTGAGAAAATAAATAAAAAAATGGAGAAAAATTTACTGACTTAACAAGTCTCTTGGAAGGAATTCGACCCATGGAGGACATTAGAACTTTATAAATGTCAATAACAAAGAATGAAACCAGCTTTTGTTCATTTGTAGAATTTGCAATTGCATTTGTGAAGAGGGAGAGCGAGTGGATGACTAGTTGCTTGCCTTAGCCAATTTCGAGGGTGAAAGATTCCCATCCAAGTTGGCATTTGGAAAGGCCATTCAGACATTTCATTTAGAACTTTAATGGAGTCTTTATTTGCAGGTGTAAGCTACAGGGCAGCTCATAGTTTCTTCTATTGCAGCCCACTCCTTCAACCATTTCTAGTTTTGATGACATATTCTTGATCCTTGGGGGAGGGTGTTTTTGGTGAGCTATTGTACTCTTTGGGGGAGCTTCTAATGCCCCATTTCTTTTGTAATATGAAGTAAATACTCTGTTCTTCATCTCCAGAAAGTTTCAGGTCGAAATTCGAAGCAGAAATGTATAAATCTCAATTTTAATGAAAGAACAGTGCCATTTCCCCACTACCTTGTTGTGAATCAATGTAATGCTGATGATTTCGAATGAATGGATGATTCTCTGATGCATTTGTGATTAATGGACTGCCATGGATGTATTTTACAATTTTCATGTACTGTACTTGAGCATTTGAAGTATTTTTACTCAGTTTAATTGCATTGGGAGAAGAAATAGTGGCATTTCCCCAAGGGTCGAATTGGTGATTTTTGCAGTTGAATGGGAGAGGGTTGGAACAGATTTAATAATCAATTAATGGTGCACATGAGACCTTAATAACATCCTTAATACATTCCCTACCTTTGTTCAGAAATTTGAGTGGGTTTGGAGGCATTTGGGAAGCCATTTTCAGTACTTACCCCAGGGGGATTTGAACCCCAAATTACTAGTAAAATTGCATACTTGGTCCATAATCTTAAGAGAGTTTGCAGAGGCATTTTGGTGGACATATGTCATCCCTGAACATCATATTCAAGTCCTAATATCATTCATACACCTTCCTTGAATATTTGAAGGCATTTGGAGTCAATTTGAGACCTAGAGACCAATACTAGTCAAAGGGAAATCACTAGTAAAGTTACCTACATTGACCAGAATTGAAAGAGGATTTGCAGAAGTATTTTAAAGGTCCAAAGGCATCCCTGAAACACATATTTATGTTCTAATATCATTCATATACCTTCTCATAATATTTGGGATCATTTGGGGCAAATTTGGGATCTAGAGATCAAAACTAGTCAAAGGTCGAACTAGGAAAAAAAAGTGGAAAATTGCCATTTTAATAAAATTCCTAACAAGGGACATTACAGTGGTATCAGAGCATGGTATTGGCACCTGATGTGGTAGAACATTAATGAAGACCAGGAGTCAAAGAAATAAGCCACCACCCTTAGAAACTGAAACTGGATGTACTTTGGTGAAAGGGAAGAAGTAGGAGAAGAAGTGCATTCATTGGTCACCATGAGTAAGGATGAGAAAGGAACCTTAGAGGAGAATGAGGAGTTTAGAAAATTAATTAAACCATCCTTTGAAGACAAGTGGAGGCAATACTTTCAAGAGTTCCAATTTTTGCTTAGTGAACTTGGAAGCAACTCGGAAAAAATAATGAGCAATGGTTCTCTTTTCAAGGAAAAGGATGAAATAATTTATGTCACAAAAGAGGAACCTAATGTAATTGTGGAACATGAGGTACATGTTGATATGCAGGTTCTTGAAGATGCTACACTAAAACAAGAAGAAGGACAAGCACTTGTCCTTGTTCAGAGGGATTATGAGTTGCCTCATGGAGAGAATTGCAAATTCCTTGGAGGAGGCACATGATCTCACAATAGTTGGACCAGCCAATTATGGAGAGGATGAATTAAAGATTTCAATGGGTAAGAGTTGTAAGGATTTAAGGTTGGTTCATGATTCCTCACCCCCTACTTCTTTTTCAGCCACATCAATTGGGGATGAAAATTGGGTGAAAGGTTTTTTTCTAATGGTGCCACGTGAGGGGTATGTAACTCCTACCTCTCATTTTGAGGATGACGTGAATAGAGCACCTCATTATTTACATTTGCAGCATAATATTTTTTTTCCTTGTGATGATACATATCTTCATGGACACACTTATGATGTTCACTTGAGTCACTTGAAGACTCATGATCTTCCTTGCTCCTTGCTTAGTTCAATTGATGTTGGAAGAACTTCATTAACTATGTGGATGAAAGAATACAGGGCTGATTGTTTTGATGCATCTTACATATTTTTGGAGCAGCATTATAGGACATGGGATACTCACCTATGTCATTGGATCAGATTTGATTGTTCACTCGATGCTTGTATGCACTTGAAAAATGATGGTCTACTTATTTGGAGGTACAAGCACTTTCATGATTCTTTGATGAATCATCTTCTCAATGTACATTTTCCTTATGTTGTTATGTACTTTGATGATATATATTTTGTACTCATGATGTTTGGAAGAATGCATACAAGAAAATGGGATCCAAGAATCCTCTTATCTAATGGTGTGGGTTGGAGAGCACTCTTAATTGTTGGGGTGCAATACAAGCAATGGGACCCTGGAATAATTTTTATCTCATTGGTTTCAAATTTTTTGGGGAAACAAGCAGTATGGGAGATGGATTTCCCAATTAATAAAGTGTTTTTTATCAGAGTAGTGTAGCAGTAAGCATGGTGGTTCCTCTCTAAAATCTTTATGGAAACTCAAAGACTCAAGGTTGGGAAATTCAATGGCAACTTTAAAGAATTATACAGGAAGCAGGTTCTTCAACACCCATGTTTGAAATTGCTTGAGGACAAGCAATATTGGGAAGGGAGGATTTGTCATGTCCCAAATTTGGAATTGGGTCACAATGGCCTAATCACATTGGCCATATTCATTAGAGTTTGTAAAATTGATGTTAAAGGTCAAATAATTGCCAAGGAGGAAGATTACTAGTTTCCTAGGTTTGGGGTGGAAGCTTTGGGATTTGGAATAATGGGGATAATAAATGATGTTTGAACATTATAGTGGCATAAATATTTAATAAAGGATTTAAATAAATATATACAAGTGAAAATCAAAGTGGCATTTGATCATGAAGACACATGGAGGAAGTGGGACCCACATATGGCTAGATTTCCCCACTACACTTGGCATCATTCTCTCACCAATTCGAATTCAAGGTGAATGGTAACATACTTGGGGGAGTCCAAAAGGTATTACTCATGGCATGACTCATCCAAGGTCGAAATATAGAGGAAGAGTAACTCCCATGGAAGAGGAAGAGGCAATTTGGAGCTAGTGAGACACTTGGGCTAGATTCCCTAGCTCTATGACAACAATGATGAAGATGCTATGACACCTATGACACAAATCAGACCCGAAGGCTGACATATGACATATATGACATGTCAGGGCTAAAAATAGACTCCAAGAGGGCGCTCAAGGGTGTTAGGGCAGCTAATATGCTTCCACATGTGATTTGGTGGAAGTGGGAGACTAGGAATTGTTGTACAAGTGGCGTTCTTTGGAATCTCTTCCCAACTTGAGTTGGCACGAGTCTCTTGGAAGGAATTCAACCCATGTAGGACATTAGAACTTTATAAATGTCAATAACAAAGAATTAAACCAGCTTTTGCTCATTTGTAGAATTTGCAATTGCATTTGTGAAGAGGGAGAGCTAGTGGATGACTAGTTGCTTGCCTTAGCCAATTTCGAGGGTGAAAGATTCCCATCCAAGTTGGAAATTGGAAAGGCCATTCAGACATTTCATTTGGATCTTTAATGGAGTCTTTATTTGCAGGTGTAAGCTACAGGGAAGCTCATGGTTTCTTCTATTGCAACTCACTCCTTCAACCATTTCCAGTTTTGATGGCATATTCTTGATCCTTGAGGGAGGGCGTTTTTGGTGAGCTATTGTACTCTTTGGGGGAGCTTCTAATGCCCCATTTATTTTTTAATATGAATTAAATACTCTGTTCTTCATCTTCAGAAAGTTTCAGGTCGAAATTCCAAGTAGAAATGTATAAATCTCAATTTTAATGAAAGAATAGTGCCATTTCCCCACTACCTTGTTGTGAATCAATGTAATGCTGATGATTTCGAATGAATGGATGATTCTCTGATGCATTTGTGATTGATGGACTGCCATGGATGTATTTTACAATTTTAATGTACTGTACTTGAGCATTTGAAGTATTTTTACTCAGTTTAATTGCATTGGGAGAAGAAATAGTGGCATTTCCCCAAGGGTCGAATTGGTGATTTTGCAGTTGAATGGGAGAGGGTTGGAACAGATGTAATAATAAATTGATGGTGCACATGAGACCTTAATAACATCCTTAATACATTCCCTACCTATGTTCAGAAATTTGAGTGGGTTTGGAGGCATTTGGGAAGCCATTTTCAGTACTTACCCCAAGGGGATTTGAACCCCAAATTACTAGTAAAATTGCATACTTGGTCCAGAATCTTAAGAGAGTTTGCAAAGGTATTTTGGTGGACATATGTCATCCATGAACATCATATTCAAGTCCTAATATCATTCATACACCTTCCTTGAATATTTGAAGGCATTTGGAGTCAATTTGAGACCTAGAGACCAATACTAGTCAAAGGGAAATCACTAGTAAAGTTACCTACATTGACCAGAATTGAAAGAGGATTTGAAAAAGTATTTTAAAGGTCCAAAGGCATCCCTGAAACACATATTTATGTTCTAATATCATTCATATACCTTCTTAGAATATTTGGGATCATTTGGGGCAAATTTGGGACCTAGAGATCAAAACTAGTCAAAGGTCAAACTAGGGGAAAAAAGTGGAAAATTGCCATTTTAATAAAATTCCTAACAAGAGACATTACACAGAAGCTCATTATTACCAAAAAGACCTTGAAGGAATGGGCCAAAACTAATTCCTCCCCACCCTCTAACTTCAGAAAGAAAGTTGTAGATGAATTGGAATCCATCCAAAATTCGTTAGACGAACATCCAACCGATAACACCATGCTCCAGGAAGAGGTCGAGTATCAGATTAAGGCCTACCAAGCCTTCCGCAAAGAAGAATAATTTTGGAGATTAAAATCTCGAAGCACTTGGCTCAAAGTCAGCAATAGGAATACTTCCTACTTCCACAAACAAACCAAAGCCAGGCACTCTATTAACTATATCTCATAAATCAAAACGGAGAATGGTTCAACTGTCAAAGGACAAGGAAATATTAAAATCGTAGCGCACAACTACTTCCCAAATCTCTACACGGAGGACGACAATGCTGGAGAGGAAGGAGAGCAAATTCTCCTTGAGCACATCCCAAAGAGCATCACCCCTGAAGACAACGTTGATCTCATCGAGCCATTCTCTGAGCAGGAAGTCATCAATGTTATATGGTCGTTTGATCCTGACAAAGCTCCAGTACCAGACGGATACTCAATACACTTCTGCAAAGCCTGCTGGTAGTATATTAAAAAAGTTTATGAGAATGGTTATGAATTTCCATTCAAAAGCAAAGATCGAATCTTGCACTAACTCCACATTCCTGGCTCTTATTCCAAAAGAGACAAATCCCAATTCCTTTGGCAGATTTCGACCAATTTCATTATGTAACTCATCCTACAAGATAATATCCAAGATGTTGGTAAACAGAATGAAGCCTCTTCTCAATAAAATCATCTCAGACAATCAAGGAGGCTTCTTAGAAGGGAGACGAATCCTCGACAACGTCATTCTAGTTCAGGAAGCTATTCACTCTAGCAAGATTCGCAAGGAAAAAGGTATGTTGATCAAACTCGATATGGCCAATGCATTCGATCGTGTCAAGCATTTATTCCTCTTTCAAGTCACGGAAAACTTTGGATTTGGGGAAACCCTCATAAGCTGGATCTCAACCTGCATAAGAGGCCCTTGGATCACCCCTTTAGTAAATGGCCACCCCACTAAATTTTTCCAATCCACGCGTGGAATCCGACAAGGATGTCCCTTGGTTTCCTTTTTGTACATCCTTTTGGCTAACTCCCTCAGTCGAAAGCTGAAATCGGACCTAAATATAGGCTCCCTACTGGGCCTCAACTTAGCTTCTGACTCCATGCCTCTCAACCACACACTATTTGCCGATGACTCCCTCTTATTGGGAGGAGGCTCCTCCATTATTGCCCAAAAATTCAAACAAAACTTGCCCTGGTATTGCAATGCCTCGGGAGGCAAGATCAACCTCCACAAGAGCGCATTCTACGAATGGAATCTGAACAATACTTCTGTAGCCAACATTGGCCAAAGCCTCAGAATCAAAGTCCACAAACATTGGGACAAGTTCAAATACTTCGGCCTCCCAATTACACAAGAAAATTCAAAATCTGGAATTTGGGAAGATACGATAAGCAAAATCAAATCCAAAATAAGAAAATGGGGAGGACATTGGCTCAACAAAGTTGGAAAGTTGATCTTAGTAAAAGTTGTCTTGTAAGCTCTACCAATATATCAATCCTCTCTTCTTCTGGCGCCTAAAGGAGTGTCAGATCATATCGGTAAACTTCTGAGAAAATTCCTCTGGACGGGAGGGAAAAACAATGAGAATAAAATACATTTAGTGAATTGGAGCATTTTAAAACAACCAAAGCTTTTGGGTGGCCTCCAAGTTCGCGATCCTCTCCAAGCAAACATGGCAATGGGAGGCAAAATACTTTGGCAAATTCTACACAACAAACAACACCGTGTCAGTAAATTATTAAGAAATAGATATCTAATATGTACTAATCTAAGATGTCTTGACAACAATCCTACCTCCAAAGGTTCCTCGATTTGGTCCTTATGCAGAACCGCATGGGAATTCTTCTCTCAAGAACTCTACTGGGTCCCCGGAAATGGAAGAAAAATAAACATTTTTACTGATAAAATAATGGGAAACATACCGCTACAGAATATTCAAGAATTCCATGATATAACTCAATGGCTCACTCATCAAGGAATCAAAACATTGAACGACTTCAGCTCCTGGGACACCTCCGACACATGGCAGAGCTAGAAAAAATTATCAACCCCAACCAATCTTGAACCTTCCAGAATCCTTCTCATAGAAAACTTGACTGGCTGCGCTCCTACTCATCTCCAGGATAAAGATGAACGCGGTTGGGGTCCAAAAGGAAAATGCAATGCAGCCCTAGGCTTCAACGCTCTCCAAAACCATGAAGTCTAAAAAAAAAGCTTATGGAAATTGGTTCGGAATCCATTTGGACTCCCCAAGGTAAATTTCTTCATTTGGACTCTTTCCCACCAGAAGGTTCTTACTGGAGACAACCTAAGCAAAAGAGGAATCATCGGGCCACATTGGTGCCCTCTATGCCGTAGGAATTCTGAAACTTTAGATCATTTATTCATGGATTGCCATTTTTTTAAAAATGTTTGGGACCACATGCTCCATGAACTTAACATAACCATGTCGATGTTCAACACCACCACCTGCCTACTCAAAGACTAGAAATCCATTTATCCCTTCCCCCTCTCCAAAAAAAACTCTGGCTCCAAATATGGATAATTCTTCCCAAATTTACTTGCTGGAAAATATGGATTGCCAGGAACAAAGCCATTTTCCAAGAAACCTACTCCACCCCCTTGCAAGTCACTGGACAAGCCAAAGGCTTGCTTATAGAATGCTTGAACTCCTCCAAGCTCAGGATGGACATAAATCTCAACACAAATGAATTAAATTGGATTGGAACCATTTCCCCAGGCCCTATAAAAGAAATAAACCCTCGGCTTCGACACTTACCGCCATGGCAAATCAGACTTTCCAATTCCGACTTTCAAGATTGGAGAAACAAGCAGCCTATGGACAGTCTACGTTTTGATGGTGCGTCCAAAAGAAACCCCGGTGTGGCAGGAGCAGGGGGGTTTTGTTGTCTATTGGGGGAACGCCGAGAATAAGATACATATGGGGATTAGGAACTTGCTCAAACAACTTAACAGAAGCCTTAGCCCTGCTAAAAGGTTGCCAGATCGCCAAAGAACAAATAATTGAAAAGCTACAGGTGTTTGGAGACTCTCTTGTAATTATCAAAGCCTTCAATTCGAATACAGAGTTCAACAACTTGACACTAAAACAGATTGTTCATCGAATTCAACAAATTGCAAACTCATTCAGCCAATTCAGACCATTCCATATTGTGAGAAATTTAAATTACGAAGCAGACTCGGAAGCAAACGCTGGAACTAGCCTTGAACCTAGGAAAATCAAATTCTCAAATGGAGAAACGAGCCATCACCATATCCCTTGATTTTAATTTACATACGCAAACTATGAGCAAATTAAGAAGCGAAGGATTTGTGAATATTTTGACACCGAGCAATAGATACTGTCATCACGCAGAGAGATACTGAGCAAGACAAATGTTTAAACAGAACTGCCATTATGCAACCTTTCCAAGGATTTCAACCGATTTCAATGTTTAAAGAAAACAAAATTGCAATTGTTAAATGACTTCAATGTTTAAAGAGAAAACGCAACCAACTTAAAGATCAAATCGCATAACTCTTATGCAATCTGGTCATCAAAAATCGATGGAAGATCATGCTCAGTAACCTGGTTTACATCAGTGAATTATCATATAAAGGAAGTTCTCAGTTCATAGAGCAAAACGTTATTGAGTTTTCTAAACATTGTACTTAGTCGGATTTGGCCTCAGCCACGACTCAACTATTTTTAATTTTTATCAATATATTTAACCGTTTCAATTAAAAGAAAAACATTGGCCACAAGTATTATGCCTTTCATGTACATAAGGAGATATTGGAAGAAGGAAAGATGGGGTTGCATGGATAAATGAAATATAATACCCCAAATATGGACTACTATAAATTATGTTGATATAAAATTTTCAAGTGCATAAGAAAAGGCAAAAGTTAGTCTTGGCATGGTAAGACACTGGACATGTAAGATAATGCAACCTTGTGAAGTGAGTATAGTAATCACATGGAAGGTATATTATCGCTTGAATTAAATTGAAATTATTATATAATATTAATGAATTAAAGTGCACTTGGGGTCGACAACATCATAGGAGCACCATGGGGGCAATGAGGCAACAAGAGTAGCAGTAGATTGGAGTTTACAGAACATATTATTCTATTATTGATGCCAAGCATCTTTTCCTTTGTTCTTCTTATCTTTTGACTTATGTGTTCTTGGTCTATCTTCCCAAGCTTCTCGACAAAGTCGTACTCTCCATGCAAGGAAGAGTATATCTCATGTAAGTTTTTTTGGGAGCTTCATTATTTTTAATCTATTATTCCATTTTGCCATGAACTTTTAGAAATTCTTCTCTTTGGGTTGACATAGATTTTGTGTGTGGATCCATGGTTGATAGGCTTGTAATTGGAGGAGAACATTAGAGAGTGAGGTTGGTGTGCACCGGGGACATGTTGGGGATTATTGTTGGTTAATTAGTAAGCTAGTTGTTATTATTTTCATGTGGCTAGCATGTTGTTGAAGGGAAACACATGTGATATACAATGTTGTTGTGATTGTGTCGAAGATGCACATTCTACAACCCAGTAGGGGGTGGTTGTGTAACTCCTTCCGTGCTCATCCTAGAACGGACATGTGTCCTTTTTAAAAAATAATAAAATATTATAAAAAATAAAATGCTGGCTCAAATTAGATTTAAATCATTTAGGACTGGAGGGTTTGGAGGAGGGTGATGGCGGCGGGGACAGAGGAGGAGACGTCGACGAGGCACCGAGGTGTCAGTGTTTCATTCGAGCTCTGCTGATGTGATTTATGGTTTTGCAGTCATTGATTGTCCTTTGGGTGGTAAGTTCTACTGGGCTTATGCCCTTATTTTTTTGGCCGCTCTTTTCTCGGGTTGGCTGGAGATCTTTTGAGGTTCTCTTCTACTAGATTTAGTGAGCGGGATTCTATCTTTGTGGAAGTGGGATCCAAGTGTCGTAGGGTCCACCTCCCTCCTGCTGCTCCAGACAGGTGTGTGTTATCACCTTCTTTCCCGATTTTGGGTTATTATGGACTCTACAGATGTCCTCCGTGAGTCTTTCACATCCCCATCCGTCAATCATCGTTGCGGTGTGCCTGAGCCGAAGGTTCTGCGTTCGTCGGTGTGTAGAAACCCTAACCTCTTTGGTGCTAGGGCAAGGGTGAGACGTAGACTGAAGGCGCACAGGGCTAGGTCTTCCCTTTCCCGTTTTGTGATTGCAGAGGATGCAAACTTGGATAGGGTTGCCATGCTTGCAGAACGCGCTCTTGTCGGCAGACTGGAATTTACTTCTGGCTCGAAAGAAGAGATTTTGGAGTGGGTTAGGGTTAATTGGGTGACGAGTTCCGATATGGCTCCTCGGGTGAACTTATTGTTGAATCGCTGGATTCTTTTTGTGTTCTCGCATGCTGCTATGATGTCGAGGGTCTTGGAGGGTACCTGGCTGTTCAAATCTGGGTCGTTGATTCTAAAACGTTGGCACCTGGCATTTGATCCTCTTACTGAGAAGCAGAGGTTTTGGCACCTGTGGATGTTGATTCTGGGGCTGCCGATTGAACTTTGGACAGAGGAGGTTGTTGTCGGCTTGGCAAATGCTGTTGGGCGTTTCATCCGCGTTGACAGAAAGTCCCTGTTTGGCATGGACAGAAGGTATGCGAAAGTTATGGTGGAAATTGATATGGACGCAGGCCTCCCGGCTGAAATCGAGATTGTTTGGGGTTGAAGGTGCTGGAAGCAACGGCTTGATTTTTTCAGAATTCCTTTCCGCTGTTTTGCGTGCAAGGAAATTGGACACATTTTTGCTAAATGCCCTCATGTCTTGAAGCCTGTGTCAGCTTTGAATGGTAATTTGGTATCGAATACTTCGTCGGTTGTTCCTGGTAAGTCTGTTCCTGCACCTGATACTGTTTATTCTGAAGTATTAAAGGAGGATATTGCTTTATTGGAAATTTCGGAGAAAGATTTAGATGCACGCATTGCCTCTGGGTATGTCGTTCTGAGACATGGGAACAATGTGTCTTCTGATGGGAGCCTACCTTTGACTGGTGGTCAGTTTAAGCCTTCTGTTGTGCGAAATCTCTCTTCTAATTTGGTTGCGGTTGAGGCAAGGGATGGTGAGGGTTTGGTTAATTCAAAGTCTATTGGTGTAGATGTTGAGGCTCGGAGTTCTTTATTGCCATTGCCCCTCTCAACTATTGATTGTGAACCTGTGAATTTGGGGACTTCTGAGTCTCCTTTGCATCCTCTTGATGAGTTTGGGATTTGTGGATCTTTAGACCTCAAAGTCGATGGGGTCTTAAAAACTCTTTCTCCGGTTCCTTCTTTCACCAAATATCCATCTGTTGACTCTGGGGCTCTGCCGAGCCATACAGTTAATTTTCAAAATGTTACAATTCAGAGAGGTAAAAAGAAAAAAGAGGGGGGTCGGTCTACTGTTTGTGGTACTATCCCTCCTTGGCAGATTGGTAATTTGCAATCTGGGGTTCATATATCAGTTCTGAAGAGGGTCTTAGAGCGCAGACACCCTATGATACTGGTTCGTAATGTCTATTTTATCTTTGAATATACGTGGGTTGGGGAAGGTTGCCAGGGCAAAGGCCTTCTCCAAACTATTTGCAGCTATTTGTCCTAGTATTGTACTTCTTCATGAAACTATGTGTTTAAGCTCGGTTGTGGTTTCAAAATTAGGTGACCTTCTTCCTAGATGGGAAGTTGCGGCTAGCAGTTCTAATGGGCTTTCTGGTGGTCTGGCAGTGGCCTGGGACCCTGCACTTTTTGCTTTCAAAGTCTTTTCCACTCTGTGGGGTCTTTTGATGAAAGGTTTTTGTTTAGGTTTGAACCTTCATTTTCATGTTCTCAATTGCTATGCACCTTATGAAGGTCGTAGGCACTTCTGGGATGCTTTGGCTGCCTCTGGGATTCTAAACCTACCTCTACTTTTGATTGCCGGTGATTTGAATTTCACAAAATCTGCCTCTGAGATTTGGGGTTCTAGAGCTAGATTGGACCCGCTGGCGGATTATTTCTTGGATTTCCTAGGTCGTTTTGATCTAGTGGATTTGGCACCAGCTAAACTTATTCCAACCTGGACAAATGGCAGGCAGGGTATTGCAGGTGTACATAAGAGATTGGATCGTTTTTGGTGAAATCTTCCTTTATAAGTATCTTTCAACAGTCACGTTCTTGGGTACATGAGGTGAAATTCTCTGATCACTGGCCTATTGTTCTACAATTTGAAATATTTGGTCCAAAGGTATGCTACCCGTTCAAGTTTAACAGTTCGTGGCTGTTGGAGAAGGATTTCTGTGATTTGGTGAAATCATTTTGGTTAAATACAGTTGTAGAGAATTTGAACCCTGTTGATTTCTTTTGTCATAAGATGTTGAAGCTCAAAGAGGTTGTTATTAATTGGATTAAAGAGAAAAAGAAGTCGGATGCTGCTGAACTAAAAAACTTGGAATCCAGTATTCAAATTGCTTTTATGCAAAATTTGGATGGTTCTCTTAATCAGGGTGATTTTGAAATTATGAAGAGTTATGAGAAAAAGGAGGATATTCTTCTGATGGAAGAAAGAGAATGGAGATTAAAGAGCAAAGCGCTGTGGATCAATCATGGGGACAGGAACACAAATTTTTTTCATGCATTTGCTTCAGCGAGGAGAAATTCAAAACTGATTTGGGATATTAATGATGAAAATGGAAATACATTAAAGGGTTTGGACACATTGTGCTCTGAAGCTGTGAGGTTTTTTGGCAATATCTATAAAGAGGATGGTAGCTGTGATCTTATGGATCAGATCATATTGGCTAAGCTCTACCCCAGATGTATTGATGAAATTGAAGCTGAAGCTTTGGGCAAGGAGGTTTCATTGGATGAAATTGAACATACTTTAAAAAAATTTGCCAGGGATAAAAGTCCTGGGCTTGATGGGTGGCCCATGGAATTTTATGTACACTTATTTGACTTTTTGGGGAATGATATTCTTCGTCTCGTGGAGTTTACTAGGGTTCATGGTTTCATTTCTAGTGCTTTAAATTCCACTTTCCTTACCTTAATTCCCAAAAGTAATAAACCTGTATCTTTTGGGGAGTATCGGCCCATTGCGCTCTGTAACCTCATCTATAAACTGGTGTCTAAAATTATAGCTCAGCGATTGAAGGATGTTTTATCTTTTGCTATTTCTCCTGAACAGTTTGGGTTCTTGAAAGATAGGCAAATACATGATTCCATCGGTATTACTCAGGAAATGCTTCACACGATTAAATCCAAAAAGTTGAAGGCAATGATCTTGAAAATGGATTTAGAGAAAGCCTACAACCGAGTCAATTGGTCTTTCCTCAGGCTGATTTTGATTCAACTTGGTACACCTCCTCTAGTGATAAATTGGATTATGGCGTGTGTTTCTACGCCTGGCATTGCTGTTTTGGTAAATGGCAATCCCACTTCTTTCTTTCATTGCTCGAGAGGGATCAGATAGGGATGCCCGCTGTCACCTTTGTTATTTCTTTTGATAATGGATGGTCTCAGTAGACTTATACAACAAGCCAAAGATTGGGGATTGATAAAAGGTATCAAAATGGGTGATGGTTGCTTTCTGTCGCATCTTCTATTTGTAGATGATGTCCTTCTTGCTGACACCGACTCTGTCATAGAGTGGAAGGTTTTCTCCAACATCATAAATTTCTTTTCTAAAGTTTCTGGTATGAAGGTCAGTATTACTAAGTCTTGTTTTTATCAGCATAATGTGGAAGCTGATAGAAGGGGTGAAATTGCAAACATTCTACCTTATAGTTGTAATGATCTGGCTGATGGTTTGAAATATTTAGGTTTTATGTTAAAACCTAATTCCTACAAAGCAGATGACTGGCGATGGATTATTAGTAAGTTTGAACGAAGAATTGATCATTGGTCTTACCGGTTGCTTTCATCAGGTGGCAGACTTGTTTTAGTTAATGCAGTTCTATCCAGTATTCTGGTTTTCTGGTTATCTTTATTAGAGGTTCCGGCATATATATTAAATAGGCTCATGAGGCTTGTTTTCAATTTTCTCTGGTCTGGCACTCGTGAAGGCCCAAATCTGGTGATGGTAAAATGGAAGGTACTAGCCAGACCGGTGAAATGTGGTGGGTGGGGCATCAAAGATATTTATGTTTTCAGTAAAGCTCTTAGGTTGAAGAGTTTTTGGCGAGGCTTGTTCAGCAATTCACTGTGGTCGAAGGTTCTCCATATAAAATATATTAAAACTGACTTAATCAGTTGGCTGAGGAAACCTAAGCGAATTTCTGGTACGTTGTCGCCAATTTGGAGAGGTTTCCTTAAGGTTTATGGTTGGATAGCCAATGATTTATGTTGGCGGGTGGGTAATGGTTGCAGTATTCGTATCGGCATTGATCCTGTACTTGGCATAGAGGATTGTTTTCGTCTGTCAGATAGTTTGGTATCTTGGCTGAATTTGTTGGGGTTTAAATCTCTTACTGATATTTATGATTGGGACCGTGCTCATAGCACTGATACTGGTTGGTTGTATAATTTAGATGGATTGATTCCGGAACATGCAAGGGAATGGGAATGTTATATCCGGGCTCTTAGGACTGCTGGTATTACACTCTCGAGGTCCCCTGATAAACTAATTTGGGCTGGTAATCCAAAAGAAGGTACTGTTACTGCAAAATATGCTTATGATAGGATTATTCAGCATCAGGGTATTTATCCTAATCACTGGTGGTATTCGAAAATTTGGAAATGGTCTTTACCTTTGAAGGTAAAGTGTTTTCTTTGGCATGCACTCAATGGTAGTCTTAAGACTTGGGAAAATTTACTTAAACGTGGCTGGTGTGGTCCTAGCTGGTGCTGCTTATGTAATTTATATTATGAAACTGCTGAACATCTATTGGTGAAGTGCTCTTTTCTGTAGAAAATTTGGAATTTGTGCTGTATTGACCTCAATTTACAGTTTGTTTGGGATGATTTGGATTTTGGCAATGGATTACTCAATTGGATTAGAGATAACAAGAAGCCACTATTCCTTCCTATTTTTATAGCTTGGATCATCTGGTTTACTAGAAATGAAGTGATTTTTCAGAATACTAGACCTGATGCTGCGCAATGTGCAAAGACTGTTTGTAATTTATTACAGACTTACTCTCAAGATGATCATGATATAAAGGCTGTGAGTATGAGCTCTTTTTCCTTTGTGGTTTCGAAACCGATATTATTTTTTGATGGGGCTGCTCAGGATGGTTTGTGTGCCACTGGTGGGGTCATCTATATCAATGAAAGCCATTACTTTAGTCTCCGTCTTAATGGTGGAAAGGGTACCAATATGAAAGTTGAGTTAATGGCACTTTGGGTTATTCTAAAGGTGGCAAATTCCTTTGGATTGGTGAATCCTAGAGTATTTGGGGACTCTCGAGTTACGATTAAATGGGCTACAAATGAATACATTCTCAATGTATTGGAACTAAAATATTTGTGTGTACGTATCCGTCAGGAGATGGCAAAAATGGAACAGATTTCTTTTGAGCATATATACAGAATTCACAACTCTCTTGCAGATCAACTTTCAAAAGATGCTTTGGCTGGACCTGTTGGTTATATTTTTTGGGAAGAATGGATGGAGGCCTGTCTGCTTGACAGGGGTAACTTATATTTCTTTTAAGAAAATTTGTACTCATGGGAGGATCTTAGTTTTTTGTCGTCTGAAAAGTCTTTTTTTTGGACGATTATCTTTATGTATAGCAGCTATGAGGTTGAACTTTTTTGAGATCAAGATCTGGTATAGATATCTTGAACTTTGATATTCTCAATCATTGTACTATTTGATTCGTATGAATAACAATAGTACGATTTTTTTCAGCTGGAAAAAAAATCATTTAGGATAGCATATATATAAAACTAAAAAAATTAGATAAATTAAAACCATAGACATTGCATTACTAGACTGCAAATGTTGAGGAAGGGTTCGCACCTCAAAGAGATTTGATCCCTCCCGGTGCTTGGTAGATCCCCTTTAAGATGGATCTATGCTGGTGGATATGGTGTTGCTGAGAGCCATGGAGCTAGGGACAATATTGTCTTTGTTTCTGAACCATTTCGAGGACTCCCTACATAAGATTTAGTGCTGGAACTTTTCTTGTAGAAAGATTGTTGGCCAGACTAGACTCCTGAAGGGATTGTTAAGCAAATAAAAAGTGTGTTTGTGTGGTGATGCATTGAAAGGAAGAGATTTTGCAATGTTTAAGAGTTGATTGAGTTTCATGGAGCTCAATCCTTAAAATATTAAATCCCATTTATGTTGGTGACTGGGTTGGGTATGCGTTTGATAGTTTTAGTAGATTATTTGTCCTTTTTTCTACATTGCCGAGCTTGGGGTGACACCTACAACAATTGATAATTATAACTTGGAGGAAAACCACTCCTGTGGAGGTATTTCCCAAGTACTTCATTATATGCATTTGATAGTTTTAGTAGATTATTTGTCCTTTTTTCTACATTGCCGAGCTTGGGGTGACACCTACAACAATTGATAATTATAACTTGGAGGAAAACCACTCCTGTGGATGTATTTCCCAAGTACTTCAAAACAGGCTCTTGCTGGTTCTGAAGGTCATCTTATTTGGGAGGAATGGCTGGATAATGCCATTCTGGAGAGTGGTGTCACCTACTTTTTTTATTAAAGTCAGGGTTTCATACGTATATGTTAGTAGATGTTCGTAGCTTTATTTTCATTGCACATATTTTAGAAGAATGACTTGACTTTTTTGAAGGTCTGCTTCATTGAGAGAATGTGATCAGACAGGTCTATGATGGACTATTTGTGTATCTGATCCAATTTTGAAGTCTTTTGTTGATTTTGTATATGAATCACGACAATCACTGTACTATTTGATTCACCTTGAATATCAATAGTAGTTTTTTTCGCTGGAAAAAATCTATCATTTTTATTTGTATGTTAAGAATTAATTCTCGTGGTTTTCTACTTTTTGTGAAGATTAAGTCCATGGATTGGTAGATGTCATCATGGTTATGATCATGTTCCATAAAGATGTTGTGGGTTGTTAGGGAAATAACCACGTGTAGATTCTAAGGTTATTACATTAATCAATTAATATTGAAGAATTCACAATTCAACATTCATTGTGTAAATTAAGATGCAACCATGCCAATTGTATGGAATTGGCATTACATACATGATTGAAGATGTAAGAATAGTGGATAGGATTAATATATCATGTATATAACTTGTAAATGATGTGTGTAAATTAAGATGTAACCATACCAATTGTATGGAATTGGCATTAAATACATGATTGAAGATGTAAGAATAGCGATAGGATTAATATATCATGTATATAACTTGTAAATGATGTGTATTGTAGTGGGAAATTTCACTAGGCATGTGTAACATATAAAGAAAGCTAATTTGTGGGATTTGTGGTATATGTATGCCTTTATATAAACTAATTAAAACACATGTATGTAGCAATAACGTATAAAGCTTCTTTATTATTATTATTATTTAGAAATTATAGATATTATATTTATGCAAAAGGATTTGTTTATCCTTTAGATGATTTTAATGCAGGATTGGATGATTTGGTTATTGCTCACTTTGTTTCTCTATAATACATGCTCCCATTGTTTATGGATGTTGAGTTGATGTTCACGCGAGCTCGTGGCTGAGAAACACAAGTTAAATTTAATATTGAATTTAGAATGTGTTAATGAAATAGATTTGAAATGAATCTAATGCAACTTTATTAGCTCTCGAGATTTAATGCTATTGAGCATAAAATTTCGCAATTGCAGGTAGATAAATGATTTCCAAGATGTAGTGGACATTGGGTCATAACAAATGCAATGGTCAAAATTTGGTCTAAATTCCTAAAACTTCAAGATTAATAGGAATCAAATTTTTGGTCATGGAATTGAGTTATAGTTTGTGGGTAGTGCATTTGAATAACAACATTTTAAAGGATAATGGCTATGAAGCCTTCACCAAAACCTTAGTAGCAACCTATTATCCTTAGAGAAGTTAATGAATGACTTAGAAAACAACTCAGACAAGCCATGCAGAGCTTTGGACCATGCAAAGCATTGGAGGGTTAGAGGCAAATGCACACTTCACACCAAAGAAAGGCGGGCAAAAAAAGGTTAAGGCAAAGGTATGTAGAGGTTTTGTCAATGCTAAGGAATAGATGGTCGGAGGGGAGATGCACTCTACACTCCCCAACATATGAAGGTTAAGGGTGATGCCTAGTAATATGGAATTGAAGGGAAGGATATTTCAGTGTAGTAAAAGCTATTAGAAAGGCCACAAGATAGTATATTTCACTAGTATTATTTTTGTTATTATTTTGTAATTATTCTCTCTCTCTCTCTCTCTCTCTCTCTCTCTCTCCCTCTCTCTCTCTCTCTCCCTCTCTCTCTCTCTCTCTCTTCCTCTCTCTCTCTCTCACACACACACACACACACACACACACACACAGCCAATAAAAAAAGGAAACACTCACCAAACGAGGCCAAATCAATAGGCCATATTTTTATCTTGTGTCCATTTGCAACAAACTTGCAGAAGGATGTATGTCATACTATGAAGATCCCAATGGTTTGGTGGATTGATACTCTTGAACAAAAACTTCTAAATTGGTACAGGAAAAATTCTATTTATCATACGCTGCCTGTGTTCGTGTGCTGGATAATTTGGCGGTTTAGGAATGAAGCAATCTTTGAAGATCGACAACCTTCCATCATTGTGGGTACAATTAGAATAAAAAATCTGTTTTTTTGGAGTATACACTGTCTTCTGGAGCTAGCCACAGTAGAAGACAAAAAACTAAACCTCCAGATATATCACAAGCACGTGGTTATTTTGATGGATTGGCTTGCGATGGTTTATGTGCTGTAGGAGTTTATCTCAAAATCAATCTAGAACACAGTTTTAAGCTAAAATTAAATGTTGGATCAGGATCGAATTCAAAAGTTGAACTAGTTGCTCTATGGCGTCTACTAAAATTTTATTCTACTATTGGTATCGATTCTATCAAGATCTTCGGGGATTCAACTACAATTGTGAACTGGGCAAGACAGAGTTATGAGCTGCAAGTTTTGGATCTTCATCAATGGATTTGGAGGATTCAGGAACTTTTAGAAACCTTTGAAAATTGGGATATCTCTCACATATATAGAGAACATAATGCTATTGCTAACAAATTATCTAAGGAGGCTCTGAAGTCAAAGAAGACTTCCTATTTTGGGGATAACCTCGAGGCAGAAGGTTCACTTTACTTTTTTGCCTAACTGTTTCAGTTGCATTGTCTAGACTTTGTGTCGGCTTTGTTGTTAGTCGAGCTCGAATGGATGGAATTGTTGTAGTTTTTTTGTTGTATTTGATGCGAATTGTTGCAGTTTTTTTCTGGGCTCTCTGAAAGATGTCTGTACTCTTTGATTCAAAATTTTGAATAGTAAAAGTATGTTTTTCTTCTTCTTAAAAAAGCATATTCCCATACAACAAATTAATTAATAAAAACAAAAATATAAAATGTATGAAATGTTGTTTCGCTTAAGATTTTTACATGTAAATCTCTTTCTAGTACAAAAGTACCTCTAACTTTCTCTTTAGTTAAAAACAATGATAATTCTAAAAAGGAAAATAAAAACATGAATCCCAAGCGCAAGGTCATTACGCGGAAAACTTCCCGGTCACATGAAAACGTCTATTACTCACGTCACGTCAGCGTATTCACTTTGTTTTAATTTTTGTTTCAGTGCTTGGGTTTAGCAAGGGTTTGAAGTAGCAGCCATGGCGGAACAAGAAGTCGCGGTATCGAGTTCCCAGAAGCGCCGCGCAGAGAACATAGCAGCGGATAAAAACTTGAAGAAAACAAAAATGTCGGATTTTACACAGGAAGTAAACCCTAGTCAAGCTTCAGATTCGTACGAGGAAGAAAATCTGAGTGAAAACTCTGAAGAAGATGAATATTCATTTGGAGAAGAAGAAGATGAAGATAATGATGATTGTGAAGAAGAAGATGAAGTTGATGATGACTGCGAAGAAGAAGAACCTTCTACCAGCCCGCGACAGGAGGAGAAGGACGGTTCTAGAAGCGTCATCGCCGAAGAAAAAGAAGAGGAGGGTTACGCAGGCAGTAGCGAAGACGAAAGCAGTGGAAGCGATGGCGAAACCAGGGCAGTTCGGTTTGCCGAGGGTTCCAATGCATTTCGTGCTGCGTTTTCCAGGATTATGGAGAAAAAAGTAGCAGACGATGCGTTGGTAATATTTTTAATTTTTAAATTATATGTTTTTGTTTACAGCAAATGTTAAACTGCAATGTTTATAAGTATTTGGATTTTGATGGAACTAATGGAATTATTCCCGAAAAGTACCTGTAATCACGAAAGTGGAGTGGATTTATATAAAAAATTAAAAATGAGATTGTTTTATTCATTAAACAGCAGTGTCTTTTTGACACGATCACGGGATTTTTATTTCCTTTTTCTAAGGAGTAAAACAGTTGGAATTGGAGTCGGGGACTGATAGTTGAAAATTGTCAGGTGTATGGAAGATTTTATGCTTTTTTCTATTAAAAAAGGGTATAATGCGAAGACTTATTAATTCGGCCATGAAAAAATTCCATAACTTTACAGTAAATTTATTTATTTGTTTTATGGAAGTTCTTTTTCATTTAAAAAAGCTTTATATTTGATATTTCAGGTCTGAAATCAGAATATACATAATACTGCCCATACAGGCTCAAAAGATAACAAACCTCTGGCTATCTCGCAGAAAGTTCTGCTTTTAACCTATCATTACATATCGCATACATCATAGGCACCTGAAAGGTGGACTTAAAAAAGAGACCACGACAATCTGCTCCCTGGCCAAAGGCTCCTCACAAAAACATATCAGATCAGATCTTAAAAACTCAACAGGAAAAAACCCTACATCAGAACAGGGCTCTGTCAGAAGCTATGCTGTTGGGAGCGAGAAGCAGGAGCGGGAGCGGAGCGAAAAGCAAAATTTCTAAAGCTCCCGTTTTGGGAGCGTTCCGGGAGTGTTTTTTATATAGTATATATTATGATATATTTTGATGGATTTATATCTAAAAAACATGAAGGATGTTGAATTAGCTATAGAAAACATGGATTAAACCATATAACGTCAATCATCTAGTAGTTATAACTTATAACATTATCATCAAATGATCAACCATAACTACTTTTATATGAGCTTGGCAATGAAAGGAGGTACCATAGCATTGTCATCAAATGATCAACCTAGTATAAGAGCTTTTAGTGTAAGAGAGGTAGGGAGCACCTTGGGAGCGAGCTTCAAGTGCGGGGGCGAGGGGGTGGGGGCCGCTCCTACGCAGCAGAGGTCAGAAGCACCTACCTGAGAAGATCTTCTGAATTCCAGCTCAAAGAGGAGATCCTCCTGCACAGTGAGCATTTCTTTAGAAAGATGATCAGCAAGAGAGTTGAACTCTCGATAGGTAGGAGCAAAATAAACTTCTTCAAAATAACTTTTTACCTCCAATACTTTGTTCATAACAGTTTCCAATGCCAAATTATTAATTCTGCACAAATTATTTTCCCAGTCCACCATAATTTTTTTTTGTAAGCAGAACATTATATTTCATCAAAGAAGCAAAAAAGAAGTACATAGCTGTTGCTGATGTCTAGAGCCATCCGATAGAGGGCTGATTCAAACCATACCCTAGATAACAAGCTATCAAAATTTACCGAGTTCAAGCCTAGTCTGAACAGGCTTTTAAGAGCCAACCAGAAAAAAACTAACGAAGTTGTGAACATATAAAACTGACTGAAGCTGACATATCTAGACCAAGAAGACAAAATGGTCTTTCATGGCCAAATAGAGCTAACTGGAATTCAAGCTGCATCCACCTGGAAATCGCTAACAGCCTCCATGTTGAGAAGGATGGGTTCATTGAGGAGAACAACGTCCTGAGCGGTCATGGCATGAATTTGAGTATGGCAGTCGGGGTGAGAAAGCATGATGACAAGCACCAAGATTCTCTGGTTAATTTTCTCCAACTGAAACTTCAAGTCCGCCATGCTCTTGTGATTGTCGAAAACCATGTCAAAGAGTGCTTTAAACACCATGTCGATGTCGTGGAGGCCTGCAGAGTTTGTAGCCATGGATTGAGCATGCGAGGGCCTGGATGTTGGCCACCTTGCTTATAATCAACACCATCACTGAAGGCATTATTCAAATTGTTCATCGATGTTGGATGAGGATAGACAATAGGATTGCTGTGGCCTAGGGAATTGCCCTCCCTATCGAACCGTTCTATTTTACAACCCCAACACTCAAGTTAGTCCACAGATTGTACATATATGCACGACTGTTTGTATGACATGTGTAGAAATCCGTATGGCTAGATCCGTATGATTAGGTCTGTACGATTGTACAACTTGTCCGTACACTTTGTTCATATGGTCTCCTTGCACCAGAAAATTCTGCTCCTTGAGCTGGTTCAGCTGCCTCTTCACCCTGAATGTTGCCTCTCTCTCTCTCTCTTGCCCAAGAGACTGAAAATCCGAAAGTCCTAATTCTCCACTCAATGGTTGAGTTTCTGACTAAAAATCCGAAAGTCCTCGTAATTCTCCACTCAATGCTTGAGTTTCTCTCTTGAAAGATTATGTGTATATTCTCCTCTCCTCTTAGCTTCCCTTTTATTCTTTTGGGATGAACCAAAACCCTAACTTCAATGGCTGAGATTAGATATCATTCACTTGAGATCGACGGTTGTGATTCATTTGATTAACTTAAATCACTAAAGCCCAAAACTTAAGCTTTTCACCAGATTAACTCCAATTAATTATAAATGGGCATTTACTTTAATAATACCTTTAATTAAAGTGAATTTTGTAAGTGCATGAGAGGTCATTGTGATGATTCCCATGGGCAAAACACCCACCCATGGAAATACCTGTCTGAGCTACAAACATGAACAAGTGTGAGATACAAAAGAATATCAATGTGCAAAATAGGAGTACGTGCTGATGAGATAGAAGAGAATGTTATCCAGTGGGCAGTTGGAGGTCCTATGAATGAATACATGTTTTGTGAATTCAAGGGGCAGCTGGTTTTGGAGCTTATGATTCCATTGCACAGAAAAAACGCAAAAACAAGTGTGGAGGGAGATTCACCTTCCCAACACAATGGCTCTAGTACACCACACTCATTAGCTGCTTATGTCTTTTATGAAGTTCAAGTACTAAATATATCTCAGCTCCACAAATGCTGGTCCAGCAAAAAGCGTGTCCATGACTGACTTTATTATGCCACTCCAGTGGCCCAGTTTCGTAAGGTACTCATGAACCGCTCTAGCAATGACTCTGATGATCCAAAAGTATGTCAAAGTGTAACAAGAAACGATTTCCTTATCAAGCTGTGGCAGACGAACTGGAAATGCGAAAGGAAGCTGGGGGCATATGCTTATCATCCTAATGAAACCATATTTTTGCACAAGGCAAAGGTATATATAAATAAACATTTTGCTTAATATGATTTACTACCAGATTTGGCATGACATTATAATATATTCAAAACATGGGATGCACAATATACAGTTCAAAATAATTCATTGATCCATTTGAAGGAAGTCTCAATGTAACAAACATAATAATAATACTAATTATAATAAATAATAACAATAACAATTAGGTTAATGAAACATCAAGGGTCATACACGCCTTCACCTCGTGACCAGTCAATGCATATTTGTACACTGTCATGAGTCTCATTGTCATCCTTCATCATAATTCAATCTTTTATTTTATATTTACAAATATCACTTTATGAATTCCATAATAAACAGGGATTGTTTATTCCAAAGACAGTGTAGAACAGAGAATCATAATGATAGTTAAAGAAGAAGAGATATTACTATTCAAATAATGGAATTAAAGAACTGGTGGTGGTGCTGAAGGAGTTAAGAGTATACAATGTTTGTTTTTTCACATAAGGAGCAACATATTTCTTCTAAACACTGATCCAAAATATCCTGTCTGATCCAAAATATCCTGTCAATCCAGAAACACGAAGAAGATCTTGAGCATGAGAGAAATCCAAAGATCTTCATGGGTGGACTAGACATTGAGGAGTCAATGCCTGCAAGTGACTTGCATTCAAACTGCTGGCCACAGCAATAGAATAAACATTTGTCTTGGAGCTCAACCACCACCTCCTGGTTCATCTCTTCAAACTTTTATTTTTTTATTGCTAGGACATCTGGAATGTGGTCATTTCTTCAAACATCATTTTTTCTAACTACTATGACAGTTGCTCTGTCTACAAATCAAAGCAATCAAGTACACAAAATTTGTATATTTTTCTGGGTTTTACTGCTTGCTGGTTTATGTTAACATTTCAGTGTTTTTCACCTTCAGCGGGTTATGCGTGGCTGAAAGCTACTTATGAAAAATACTGTAGCAATTAAACACGCTGTAAACTACCACTAACAGGCTGAAAATAAATATTTAACACATGCACAACATAAAAAGATAGACTCAGATTTTTCGGCAACTGTGCCCTGGAAAAACCCCCACGGGGAAAACCAGTAAGAGAGAGAGAGTTTCTTATTTCTTCAATAATCTCAGTACATAAATTTATACAGCAGAAATTTTACTTATCTCCACCAATAGATTTCACCCAGCACTTTTCTCGAAATCTGTGCCAAAACAGAAGCCTCGATTTCTGTGCAATGAGTGCCTCGATTTCAGTGCATGAAGGTACAGTATCCGTACAGTACAGTCTTCCTTGAACTCTGTGCAACCTGCCTCGATTTCTGTGCGCTGAAACTGCCTCAAAACTGTGCATCAACCTCGGTTTCTGTGCCAAGCAATCTTCCTCGAAAACAGTGCAGAAATACTTGGGATTTGTGCCCAGATTTGCCTAGGGATGCGTGCTACCTGTCTTGAAACTCGTGCCCAGAATTTCCTTGAGATTCGTGCCCAGAATCTTCTTGAAAACCGTGCCCTTCTTACTGCTGTACCTACACCTCGAAATCTGTGCTGTTATGAAGAAATAAAGCTGTCAACTAATCCGTACAGCGTATCTAATGCCCAGCAGAAAGCCTCGAAGTGCGTGCCCACTGTAACATGCATTAAATGCTCCTCGAACTGCGTGCCCAAGGTTTTCTTCACTCTCTCGCTCTTCTTCTCTTCACTTCATTCACTAAAGTGAGCTCTAATGCCTCCCTCATGCTTTTTGTTCTAACCCTAAGTGGGTTCTAATCCAACGGTGGAGAAAGATCCAATCCAATGGACAAGATTCCATGAGAGTGAAAATCACTTTTATTTAATTCACATAAGTAAAATCACTCACCCACTTAAGTTAAATAAAAAAGTGACTTTAATGTTATAAAGTTTCATTAAGTGACATTTAATGTGAGGGTCAGCTTTTTCCCCCTTCTAAGTGACATTAGGCAAATGTCACTTGGAGAACACTTCCCTAGGTACAAAACTAACAAAATTAAAGGTACCATGAATTACACAACTGCTTGATCATATTCCAGCTACTGAATAAAATAGTACACATGTTATAGCCAGAAACCATGATACGTATGTCAACCACAGCCAAAACCTTCAACAAGGTGGAGTAGAAATCTTCAACAAATGCATAATCACAGATTTTACAGCACAATGTAAAATGGTAATTTTCTGAGTCCTTGACACAATTTCTTAATATACGATTTGTACACAGGAATAATCTCCAGCTGAAATATGGCGAGTAATCAGCATTTTTGTCTATGAACAATCAAGCAATACTATTTTCTACTAAAATCTTTGAGAATGACAATATATTCCAGTAACATAATTTTGAATAATGGAATTCATCTACCAGAAATCCAATATACATCCAAACTCGAAAGAGGAAAGAAACTTATAAAAATGAACCTAAAAGCGAAAGTCCGCATACAACAGTCAATATTTCCATTGAACATAAATGCATCCAAACTGCATTGATGAGTTTGAGTTAAAACTCTACCGCAAGCATCACAAAGTTAACAGGAAACACACTAAACTCTACCTCTATACAACCAATGGCTAACATTGGCATCTACATAGAGGTTTCAAAAACAAGCAAAATTGGCGATAAGGGCCCAGGTAATACTCAAAAAGCCTGTAGTTTGTGTGGCCTTACATTAAAGGGGAATGCTATACAGTTTATAGTCGAGCCTCAGCTGAGGTATTATAAATACTAAATTCCTATCAATGTTAGTATATCAGATCGACTTTCCCTGCACATATATTATTTTTCATGGGGAAAGCATTAGACATCAAGGTTAACATTTTATTTAACTGAAGTTGAGCTTATTTGTGTAGCCTTACATTAAAGGGGAAAGCTATAGTTTATAGTCGAGTCTCAGCTGAGGTATTGTAAATTCCTATCAATGTTAGTGTATCAGATCGACTTTTCCTGCACATATATTATTTTTCATGGGGAAAGCATTATACAGCAAGGTTAACTTTTTATTTAACTGAAGATGAGCTTTTAATTTGCTCAGTTTAGATTTAAGATCATAAGTCTAAAGTTTATTGAAGTTCTCCAAGATCAGAGGGTTCAACATAAATAATTATTTATGTTCGCACATTGAAATATAGGAGGCTTAATTTTCTTTATTCTTTTTGAATATTTTCTATAAACGTATAAACTATTGTACTAGATGAACTCAAAGCACGCTTCAAAGATTTTTCTAAAGCAAATATAGCTGATCTATGAATTTTTATGCTACTGAGCTGCCCTTTTATGGTAAACATGAAACCACACGTACTTCACTTTATATTGCACATTGTATTCATTATGTGCTAAGTTTATCTGACTTTGGGATGTTAGGCTCGAAGCAACCAATATTTCACTAAATATTTGCCCCTAATATGTTGCAGGGGCCTGTTTTGTCTGCACATAAGAAACTTATTGCAAAGAAGCTTGATGAAGAAGCTGAGTTCAAGGTCAAGAGTGAGGCCAAGAAAGAAAAACGTTTGGTATGTTTGATAAATCTTGCTTTGATGTTGTTCTTGATCTGGTTGGATTTTAGGTTGAAAGGTTCCATGTCCATATACTAAAACATTCTTATACTTGATTCAAGGAAATGAAAATTGACTTAAAATGAGTGTTGCTTATGACAGGTCTTTTCTTGTCCTTTTTGCTTGTGAGTTTGTGTTGTTAATTAATTGCTTTTCTGATGAAATAATTTGTGAAATTAGAGCTGCATTATAAATATTTCTGTGAATTGCCAGAAAAAGGTGCATCCAAAGATTTTTGAATTCCTCACATAATGTTGTCACAATTTTGCGTTTGTATGACTGCATTGTTTAGTTGTTCTGTATTTGAAAGATTTGTGAAATCAAAGCTAAGTTGTAAATGTTTCAGGAATAGTTGCATTGGAAGATTAATTTATTTCTTGTGTAATTTTGATATGCAAAATGGCTTAGAGCCAATCCGCAAAGATTTTTGAATTCCTCACATATTGTTGTCACAATTTTGCATTTGTATGACTGCATTGTTTAATTGTTCTGTATTTGAAAGATTTGTGAAATCAAAGCTAAGTTGTAAATGTTTCAGGAAAAGTTGCATCGGAAGATTAATTCATTTCTTGTGTAGTTTTGATATGCAAAATAGCTTAGAGCCAATCCCTCTCCTGGATATTATCATATATTTTGTTAACTTTTGGGTTGCTTCAAAAATGTTTTTCACAAAGCTAGGAGAGCACTTGGTCTCCTAGACCCTTGTTTATGTTTGATTGACATTTGGAGATCTCTGATTGGGAGTATGCATTCCTTGGGAGTAGGACTAGAGTAGGCACACGTCTGGAGGAGGTATTTATCTTATGTGGCATGGCATCTTCTAAATGGTGCATGTGTTGAGGAGAACGGGGCCTTGTCATAGGGTATGGAGCTATCTTATAGAGGAGTGCTAGGCACTAGGGCGAAGGGCACAAAGCCCTAGAAGCAAGCAACTATGATGTTATACATGCTGAGGAGTGCTGGACATAGAGGATCACGTGGCACATAGTGTTAGGAGGAGCACTTGGCATGAATACACTTGGATTGGAAAATGCTATACCTTGGAAGAGGAGCACTTGGCTAACACTTAGTTGGAGGGTGCATATCTAGGAGGAGTGTTGGGCCCAAGGACATTATACTTGGAGGGTGCATCATCTTGGGGGTTGTATAAGGCCCAATGTGACACTTGTACATCCTTGTTTAGTGGAGTGCTCCATGTGGTCTTGCCTTGTAGAATTAGTTTAGGGTTACTTGTGTACATACTACAAAGTCCACATTATATGTTGACTTCCTTGATTTATTCTATATAAAAGGAGGACAATGCCTTTTTGTATAAAATGTACTCATAGGGTATGGAGCTATCTTATAGAGGAGTGCTAGGCACTAGGGCAAAGGGCACAAAGCCCTAGAAGCAAGCAACTATGATGTCATACATGTTGAGGAGTGCTGGACATAGAGGATCACGTGGCACATAGTGTTAGGAGGAGCACTTGGCATGAATACACTTGGATTGGAAAATGCTATACCTTGGAAGCGGAGCACTTGGCTAACACTTAGTTGGAGGGTGCATATCTAGGAGGAGTGTTGGGCCCAAGGACATTATACTTGGAGGGTGCATCATCTTGGGGGTTGTATAAGGCCCAATGTGACACTTGTACATCCTTGTTTAGTGGAGTGCTCCATGTGGTCTTGCCTTGTAGAATTAGTTTAGGGTTACTTGTGTACATACTACAAAGTCCACATTATATGTTGACTTCCTTGATTTATTCTATATAAAGGGAGGACAATGCCTTTTTGTATAAAATGTACTCGATATTCTATCTTTGTAATTGTCTTGGAGAGGACTAACTGCTTGTGTGATGTAAGAGAGGAGAGGACCTAGGGTTTGCGATGTAGACCCTGGAGGAGACATGAAGATTGATGCTAGCGGTAGTGGTGATCTTAAGTCTTGGAATTTGTGTGATGCAAGAGAAAAGACACAGGGTTTGTGTGATGTTAAACCTAGAGAAGAACATAGAACACTAAAGGCGGAGAAGAGTCTTAGAGTTTGGTGTGATGGTTAACTTGAAGAAGACTTGGAGCTTATGTTGATGTACTCTTGATATTCCATTGTAACATAGTCTAGAGGTTTTGGTGCTTGTGGGATGCAAGTGAAGAAGACCTAGGGTTTGTGGAATGCAAACCCTAGGATGGACAAGAAGCTTGGAAGGCTAGCTCAAGGTTTTTCTTGGAGCCTTTGTACTTGTGTGAGCAAGAAGTCCTATGGTTTGAGTGATGTAAACCCTACAGTAAGACATGAGCACTAGAGGAGTGAAGAAGATAGAGCTTGGTGTGATGCAATCTTGGAGAATCTCCTATAAGACTTGTTTGATGCAAGTGGGAGATCAAGGGTGGTTGTGTTGGTGTCAATTCTAGCTGCTTGTTCAATATGTGCTCAATAGCAAATATACAAATAAACTCAATGTGGGCTCAATAGCAAATATACAAATAACATCAATGTTTTGTTGTGTTCAATACAAAAGGTACAAGCTACATATATAATGTATGTTATGACCTTTCAGTCACACCTTTTATTGTAATTAATTTTCATACAGTTAGGCTTAATTAACATTAATATCCCTCCTTTATCTGAAGAGGCATTACAATAATCCCCCCTTCATGAAAAATTTCTTCATCCCAAACAAAGCATGCGATTTGACAAATTTGGTCTCTATCAATGATTTTGAAAGATGTCTTGTATATGACAATGCTTCAAATGAATATACTGAGTCCTAGATTGACAACAAGAACGTCCCCGACATTGAAAAAGCAAATACTAGGAAACTCAAATTTAAGTGTGAAAGAGCATGTGAATGAGAATTTAGAGTGGGAACTCAAATCCACAATGTTGACAAGAACAATCTCTAGAAATGATGCAATAAATGGTAAAGAGGCTCATGATCATGCACTTAATTTTTCTAACTGTAGCTCCTAGATAATTATTTCCTAGTGATTTCCTTGTCTCAACAATTAAATGGCAGCTCACTGAATAAATTATACTGGTTGGAATTTATTAACAGAAATTAATAGCGAAAGTAAAATAGAAACAGATCTCACAATAACACACGCACAACAAAATTTATGCCATTCAAATCTGTTTTTCGTTAAAATAATATCCAAGCATACAAGGGCCCCCTTACTGGGAAGATGGCCCAATGAAGAAAAATAGAATCTACATCAGACCTCTTTAGAAAATCTCTGACTGCAATTTGCCCCAGAAAACCCCTCTGCACCTGCTGTTGCCCTTGTATGGCTTGTATGGCCTCTGTACATCAGGTACAACCTGTACGGCCTACAATATGGCTTGTACGACCTGCAATAAACTGATTGCGACCTGTTGTATGACTCGTTGCCTGCTGTACGACTGTCACACGTGGCTTGTACGGCCCTGCACGACTGCTGTACAGCCCTGCTGGGATGTATGGTCTACTGTATGGCCTCTGCTGCAGTTGATTGAGCCTCTGCATACTGGTACAACCGTCCTGCAAAGGTTTCCTGACTGCTGTCCTCTTCTCCCTGCCAAATCTGGAAAGTAAAAGTCCTTCACTATCTGAAACGAGTCACTTATTCAATGCTTGTGTGTTGGTATCTTCTTCTCTCACCTTGGATGTCTTTTATAATCTTGAGATTAACCAAAACCCTAGCCTCCTAAGTGATCAATGGTTGAGACTAAATTTCTCCTTCACTTGAGATCAATGGCCATGATTCATGTAATTAACTTAAATCACTAATGCCAAAATCTTAGGCATTTTATTAAATTAATCTCATTTAATTCTAAAATGACATTCACTTTAATAATTTAATTATTAAAGTGAGGTATTAAATGTTAATGACAATTTCCACAAGTTAGACACAATCTCATGTAGAAATACCTATTTGAACTACATACTTAAACAATTAATGTGCCCAAGTCTATAGTCTAGATGACCATTATGAAGTAAATAACTCTAATAGAGACAAACCTAGGGTCGGGCTCCTCCTGGCTGTTAGATTACCTCAGAGCCTCAGGTGAGTAGCAAGTCTTCTATCAGGAGTTTTTTACCTTTGACGTTTGATGGTAGGATAACAAGGCTTGTTCGTTCTTTTGCTCTCCCATGATTATATGACCAGGTCCTCTCAGTCCTAGTCAAGGTCCCCAGGGATATCATCTATCACTGCATCTTCCCATTTACAGTGATTGACGACTCCAACAGAGAGCGCATCTCGATCCCCTCCCTCGCCCTCTACCATCAGGACGAACAAGGTTTGGCATCGTCTTCCTTTTGTACCGCTGTGAGATCTCCAGTCTCAAGTCCTCCTATTTTATCACAACATCAACATTATCTTATTTTTTTGGACTACTAGTTAATAGCTCTTGGGTAGATAGTTAGTTCTCTTATAACTCCTCTAGCTTCTTCTTTCAGCATTGTTCTAAGAGTTGCTTTTGCACTCCCACATTATTCTATGCTGGATCTATCTTTTTAGTCCTTTTGACCTAATTTTGTGATCTTTTGTTGGATCTTAATAAAATTATCTTATCTGCAAGACTTAAGATTTGTAAGGTTTCTTTGAAAATTTGTTGTTATCTTTTCTAGTTGCATTCCGCTCACGGTCTCACGTTGATCATGGAGTCATCACTAGGGAGTTTAAATGGCTGGTTCTGATACCACTTCAGATTATGTGATTAGATTAGGATCTTTAATATAGGAACTCCACACACGATTATGCTGTCAGGGGCATAATATATAAATAAGCTCAGTGTTTGATGGTGTTCATCACAAAGGGCACAAGGCCCATATATAATGAATTATATTAAAGTTGTGACCTCCATTCACCACTTGTTAGTATTAATTATTCCACAAATTAGGCTTCAAAGAAATTTGCCTGGTTTCTTCATTCCAAGAAATGTGCATGAAAGAGTTTTGTAACTTGTTTTTGCCTTCTCATTTTGGGATTAAAAGAGCAAATGTATTAACATCAGAGTAGCATGAGGATGCATTCCTAGAGTTCGTTACTGCCAAACGGGGACATCCCCGTCTCTGGGTTGTCAATGTTCTTTGCTAAGTTGTAACATTAGTCGCATGATTGTTTTGATATATCCACTACCTTCTATTAATCTGTGGCAGAAATTAATCAGAGCTTAGTGCAATAGTATTCCTTTACATTCACACTGTTAACAACAGTGCTAAAGCAAGTTGAAAATATTAATGCTATGTTTCTTGTGTCCTAACCTAAGCTGTTGGGGGCGTAGAGCGGGAAGTGGGAGCGAAGCGAAAATCAAAATTTTCAAAAGCTTCCGAGGTGGGAGTGTTTTCAGGAGCGTTTTATATATCTATATATATTTATATATTTTGATGAATATATGTCAACAAAACCATGTAGAATGAGTTACAAAAAGCATAAAAACATGGATTAAACTATATAGCATTGTCATCAAATGATCAATCATCAACCATTTTCAATATATAATATTTGTCATGACTCATGACTCATCAAAGTTTCAAACTCATATCACTTGTAACCAAACTTACCAAACTATAACAGACAAGTCAAAACATCAAATGATCAACCATGAAATGAAATGATTAATGAAGCACATATTCATTGATAATTACTAATGACCAAAGTTCAAACGTCAAACAATTATAATATGCTATTATGTAGTCAATAGTGCAAAGTTGCAAGCAATGAACTTCAAAGGTAGGTTCACTGTTCAACTTTCAACATCAAACATCAAACTTAAATTGTCATATAATGTTTTCAAAATATTTCATTGAGTCATAGAGTCACCATAAGAAATATTAAAGAGTCAATAGTTACAATTTGCAAAGTTCTAATGAAAAACTAGAAAAAGATAAGTATTGATATTTCCTCTTGCCACGGGAAACTTCTAATTTCTTTTCCTGTGATCTATGAGCACTGCTAGCCTCCTCATATTGGGTAGGTGGAAGTGGTCGTGAACCGCGTCCAATAGCTACACGACCCCCACGAGAGGATGGAGGTTATGAAGATGGAAAAAGTGGTATAGGTGGGAGTGGAACACTGCTACTGGAGGGGGGTGGCATCTTTGCTGCTGCTGCTGCTGCTGCTGCTGCACGGTCACCATAATCATCAACCAAAAGTTCAGCTTCCAATCGCTCTAAAGCCATGGCTCCATCCTCCAAATTGTTCTCCTCTGGGTTTTTGTCCCAAGTGAGATATGTGTTAAGATTATATGCTACCATAGACTGGAATGCAAATTCATTTGCATTCAATACATTATTCACAATAGCAACATAATAAGGATCTCTGAAAGATACACAATCACAAAGCACAAAACAATTTATCTTGGGAAACCCTCAAGTGGAAGAAAACCAAGCAAGAACTTCCTCAATATAGATGATCATGTACAATGCCCCAAAAATATGTCTCACAAATAAGAGAGATAAAAAGACCAAACTCTGGACTCAAGCCACTCCTCCTCCTTCGCAGATATCTTTCTCTCTCCTCTAATGCAAATTGCACAAGTGAGTGAATGAATAAATGAAGGAGTCTCTCCTTCTATTTATACATTACTTTTGACCTAATCTTTAACTTAGTTATGTCGGCCCCAATAATCCTAACTGGGCCGACTTCTCTAGAGAGACTCAATTACCACTTATATTATATTTATTTGGGTGCTAACGACCCAACTTACAATGGAGGGTTAACCTCATGACCTTTACATGACCAAATGTAATAATGACATCCCCGATGGAGGTAAAAGATCCTCGAGGGAGTTACAATAATAAAGTACAAGTAGAATATACTTCGAAGTTACATTAATTTAACACTCCCCCTTAACAACAAGGGTATTCTACTGACATCAACATCTGCACGTGTAACTCTACACAACATCATCGGAGGGAGGAGGGCATCATCATCAACATTGATACATGTATAAATCATTGGAAGTTCTACAACATCATCATCTTCAGTACTGGAGCATCCTCATCTTCAAAACTGGAACATCAACATCTTCAATGCTGGAGCATCCTCATCTTCAGCATTGGAACATCACTTGCAGCATTGGAGCATCCTCATCTTCTGCACTGGAACATCACTTGCAGCACTGGAGCATCCTCATCTTCAATACTGGAACATCATCATCTGCATCACTGGAGCATCCTCATCTTCAACATTGGAATATCACCTGCAACACTAGAGCATCCTCATCTTCAGCACTGGAATACCATTAGGAGCATCACCTGCAGTACACATATGATCCTTCCTTTTAGAACTAGGGATCATGGACAATCCTTCCTTTCGGAACCAGGGATTAAGTCCTTCACAAAATCAACATTTAAGACTATCCTTCCTTTCGGAACTCAGGATCTCTGTCTAGGGATGATCAATCCCACCACAATCATTTAAGACACCTCTGTCTAGGGATGATCAGACCCAACACAATCATTTAAGACACCTCTGTCTAGGGATGATCAGACCGATCACAATTATTTAAGACATCTCTGTCTAGGGATAATCGAACCCAACACAATTATTTAAGACACCTCTGTCTAGGGATAATCGAACCCAACACAATTATTTAAGACACCTCTGTCTAGGGTCAATTGAACCCAACACAATTATTTAATACATCTCTGTCTAGGGTCAATCGAACCCAACACAATTATTTAAGATACCTCTGTCTAGGGTCAATCAAACCAAACACAATTATTTAAGACATCTCTGTCTAGGATCAATCGAACCCAACGCAATTATTTAAGACGTCTCTGTCTAGGGTCAATCGAACCCAACACAATTATTTAAGACATCTCTGTCTAGGGTCAATCGAACCCAACACAATTATTTAAGACACCTCGGTCTAGGGTCAATCGTACCCAACACAATTATTTAAGACATCTCTGTCTAGGGTCAATTGAACCCAACACAATTATTTAAGACATCTCTATCTAGGGTCAATCGAACCCACCACAACTCATGATCAACATTTAAGACAATCTCTGTCTAGGGATGATCAATCCCACTGCAACTCAGGATCAACATTTAAGACCATCTCTGTCTAGGGATGATCAATCCCACTGCAACTCAAGATCAACATTTAAGACAATCTCTGTCTAGGGATGATCAATCCCACTGCAACTTAGGATCAACAATTAAGACAATCCTTGCCTAGGGATGATCAATCCCACTGCACCACAGTATCATCAGCACTACTCCCCCTTTCGAGGGAAGTCCTTACGGACTACACCAAGCTTGTCACAGAAGTGCTCAAACTTCACTCGAGACAGAGGCTTAGTCAACACATTTGCAACCTACTCATCCGTGCTCACATATTGGAGCTTTATAGCTCCCCTCTGCACCATATCACGGATGTAGAAATACTGTATTTCTATGTGTTTTGACCTCTCATGTAACACAGGGTTTTCTGTCATTTTTATAAAACTCTGGTTATCACATAGAATCACCGTGGTATCCAACTCCAGATCAAACAGACCTGATAACAACTTCCGAAGCCATATAGCTTCACAACTCGCAGAATAGGCTGCAATATACTCTGCCTCTGCAGTCTTGAGAGCAACACTAGATTGCTTCCTGCTTAGCCATGAGATCATGGCTGACCCCATACTGTAACAACCGCTTGAAGTGCTCTTCCTGTCTGAGACACTTCTTGCCCAATCGGAATTTGTATAACCATACAGTCTGAACTCATGATCTCTAGAATAATTGAGACCATAATCTATTGTACCTTTTAGATACCTCATCACATGCTTTGCATCTACAATGTGAACACGTCTGGGCTCAACCAGATACTGACTCAAGGTGTTCACAGCAAAGCATATATCTGGCCTCATATTCGTCAGATACATTAATGACCCAATAATCTTCCTGTATAGAGTCACATCCACTAATTCTGACGCAGTATCAGATAATAAATTCAAGTTGGTATCCATGGGTGTGGCCATGGCTTTACACTCCAACATATCAAATCTTTTCAAGATTTCTATTGCATACTTCCCTTGATTAAGGAAGATTCCCTCTGGGCTTTGCCATACCTCGAGACTTAGAAAATAATGCATTAAGCCAAGGTCTTTCATCTCGAATTCTGCAGCGAGCTTCTCTTTGCACTATGAGATTCTCTTCTCATACCTGTTAGGAACAAGTCATCCACATATAGCAATAATATGACTGGTTCATCATCCATAATCTTGAAGTAATGGTTAGGATCAACTTTACTCTTAGTAAATCCCAAGCTCGTCAGAAAACTATCAATTCTTCCATACCAAGATCTTGGAGCTTGCTTCAACCCATACAGAGCCTTTGTTTTCAACCTCAAAACCTTGTGGCTGTTCTATGTACACTTCCTCCAATAACACCATTCAGGAAAGCTGTTTTCACATCCATTTGGTGTAACTTCCACTTCATCGTGGCTGCAAGTGCCATGATGGTTCTAATTGAAGTGTATCTTGCTACAGGAGCAAATGTTTCCTCATAATCGATTCCTTCCTTTTGAGAGAATCCTCGAGCCACAAACCTAGCTTTGTATTTCTCAATACTTCCATCCGCAACATGTTTTTATTTTATCTTGTATATCCATTTAGAAGATACCACACTTTTACCTTCTGGTTTGGGAACTATGTCCCACACATCATTCTTCATTATTGACTGGTATTCTTTCGTCATAGCTTCTACCCATTCTTTCCTTGAATGGCCTTTTCGAAGCAAGTAGGTTCTTTGTCTACAAGATCACACATCAAAGCCACATAACTGGAAAATGGCTTTGGCCTCTTGCTTTCTCTTGTGAACCTTCTGGAGCTCCATACTTCTCAGCATCTTGAATAATTTCACGAGCCCAAGTTGGTTTTCTCTTGCGAGAAATAGTCATAGATGGAGGTTCTTGGGGCTCCAACATATAATGGTCTTCCGGAGTCTCATCATCGGGAGAGGGTGCAACCTCTGCAACTCTAGGAGGTATATTTTCTTCATATACTTCTTCATGCTGGCACTCATGATTGCTCGATATCTTGATCACACCATGAGTCTGGCTACTAGAGTAACATCTCGTTATGGTCTACTTCCTTATAAGCCTTGTTTATAGTTGAACCATTGTCACTTGTTATATGGAACAAGTCTCATCATTCTTCATTTGTAGGTGATCGTGTACGACACTTCCTACAAGTCAAATTCAATAGTATGGTTAGAAACATTTCATAGTTTCCAAATATATGCATAAAAACATAAGTCACACTATCTTAGCCAATGCTACAACATTCATCCATATCCCATATTCATATGGTAACTTTCTAGATGCCTTCCATCTCTACCATGACATTATTAAGAGCGTGCACTACTCCCAATATGTCAGCAAAGAGGTTTCACTCTAGATAAGTAGCAATGGAATGTTGTATAGCACCATAAGCTACTTACCCATCACATGCATAACACTGCAAACATCCTAACACACATCCTAAATAAATGTGTATACAACTAGATACTATCATTTAAACAATGTGATAAAAATGACAATTCAAATACTTATCTTTGTTTGTTTGGTAGGATCTCTTTTGATCCTAGTCTCCTTGCAGGTATTACTGGAATGGACTCTGTGTGTCCCTCCTCCTTCAATCACAACTGCATCCCTCCTTATCCAATGCTGAGATAGATAAGAGGTTCTCCTATCTTCCAGTAAAGTTGTCCTTCTGAAAACTGCTTCTACCTTGACCTAGGGTTTGACAGAGAAACCCTAATTTTCCAACTTCGGGATCTTGAAGAACTGACTGGATGAAAAGATGTGCCTTCTCAAGGCGAGTTGAGCAAAGTACTCTTTCTCCTAAATCCGTGAGCAATTCTTCCAAAAACTTGATGCCCTAGTTTCTTCAATTTCTACTGCAGATTTGTCGAGTCTTAATCCTAATGTATATCTGAAATTTATGCTCCTCAAGGTCTGAAACTTCGTTCTGTGATAGTATGATCTGTCCTCTATCCAACCCCACAGGTTAGAGCAGGATTGGATTCACCAATTGGAACTTATGCTAAGTTTCCCAAGATGACTTGTTTATGGACTGTTTCAGTATAGTGAACTTGTATGGACTTCCAGGTGTCACTGTTTCATCTTCGGGTTTTGAAACTCGCACTTGCGAAACTACAGTCCGTGCACTTTCTGGAACATCTTATGAAATTCGATTTGGATCTTCCTAGCCTGAGATATAACATTTCTCCTTAGGTCACCTGTTTAAAAATGAATTTGGAGGAGGCTGGAACCCTGATTTGCATGGATCATATCTCCTAAAGTACAATGAATCTGAGGCTGAAACTCGCACACAAGGTACAATAACCTTTCATCTTCGGCCTGTCCAAGTTTCAGATCCTGAACCTTCACCAAAAGTGATTTACAGCGAAAATTCCAAGATGACTAGTTTCCGGAGAAAAAGAGAGAGATTTACCCTAGCGAAAGCTGCTCTTTTCAGTCTAGCTCTGATACCATGTTAAGATTATATGCTACCATAGACTAGATTGCAAATTCATTAGCATTCAATAGATTATTCACAATAGTAGCATAATAAGGATCTCTGAAAGATACACAATCACAAAGCACAAAACAATTTAACTTGGGAAACCCTCAAGGTTAAGAAAACCTAGCAAGAACTTCCTCAATATAGATGATCATGTACAATGCCCCAAAATATGTCTCACCAATAAGAGAGACGAAAAGACCAAACTCTGGACTCAAGCCACTCCTCCTTCTCCTTCGCAGATATCTCTCTCTCTCCTCTAATGCAAATTGCACAAGTTTGTGTACATTACTTTTGACCTAATCTTTTACTCAGTTATGTTGGCCCCAGTAATCCTAACTGGGCCGACTTCTCTAGAGAGACTCAGTTACCACATATATTATATTTACTTGGGTGCTAACAACCCGACTTACAATGTCGGGTTAACCTCATGTCCTTTACATGACCAAATGTAATAATGACATCCCCGGCGGAGGTAAAACATCCCCGACGGAGTTACAATAATAAAGTACAAGTAGAATATACTTCGAAGTTACATTAATTTAACAATGTGTTCTATCGCTTTTGGCACGTTCACAATAATGAGACAACAACTTCAAATTGTAATGTACACAAACCAAGTTGTTTGCCCAGTTTTCCTTAAGGTTGTTTCTTTTCACACCGTGGATGAAGCTATAGGTGCTCCAACACCTCTTTCAAAAGAATTGTTAACCACCTGTGAAAGCACTCTGATGGCCAATTTATGCAACTATGCGGTGGTGGAGCCATACATGTTCTACCACTCGGTAGGAACCAATCTATCTCGATTTTTGTTTGCATACAAACTAATGAACACCCCATGTTGACTAAGGTATTTGCTCAATTCAACACGCAATATGCCGCTCTCCTCTTCATCAGGGACCAACTTGTCTATAGCTTGCATGTACCCGTACCTCTGGATCTGTGTGGGTTTTTCTCCTGACTCCCCCGCTAGGTGCTGGTTTCGCCAACCAAGATGGAGAATAATATTTTGGTGTAAAGACATAGGGTAAGGCATGGAGTGGAACATTAAGTTTATCCCACCCGTTGACCACATGCTTTTGAATATGCTCATACAAGATGGGATCTTTTGGCTCAACAATATCTTTTATTTGGCCTAGCATTGTATACATTTGCTCATACACCTCCCCAATTACCGACTCATCGGTATTTGCAAACCGAATCATTTTAAAAATGGCTTGGTGAATTGCAACACATACCTGACACTCACCCAAAACTGACCATCAAGAACTATGTCCTCCACCTCTTGAAAATCATGCCTCTCAGATGCGGATGTAGCCCTGTCTTTCAAAACCTGCCATGAATCACTTGATACCATAGTAGCCAATGCTTCCCTTACCTTCAAAAGGCGCCTGCAGGTAAGGTAATAGCTAGCAAATCTAGTCTTTGGAAGCTTCAAAAGCTCCAACGTTTAATGACTACGGAAAATGTGATGGGCATTACTATGATTGGCAATAAATCTTATCATACGTTTGCCTTTCTTGTACAGTGAGCCAATCCATTTATAATCATTCTCCTTCATCTTAATAATGTCATGCATTAAAAGGTTCAAAGTGAACCAAACACCCATACCAAAATATGTTGGGGTATCTATCCTCAATGATTGCTCCCGCTGCTGCTTTACAATCAACAACATTATCGGTAATGACCTGGATGACATTGTATGGCCCAATGGATTCAATGGCTTTGCAATGTTGATGTCAGTCTTGAACCGATCCGAGTAGTCATGGGATGAAAAGAAGATTGCACCACTGGCAAACACCCCAAGAATATTCATCAATGGATTTCCCTTTACATTTGTCCAACCATCAGATACAATGGATACCCCATATTCATTCCAAGAATTTGTGAATTGCCCCAAAGCATCTTGGATCTTGGCTTTTTCCTTGTCAACTCCCATGGTTCTAGCTTTGTCATACCCGGGGCCCCTGTATTCTGTAGGGGCACTTTGGATGGCTTCAACCAGTTCATGCCAATAGGGTGAGCGAAGAACATTGAATGCTATGCCACATGCATAGAGAAATTGAAACACTTTTGCATCCACATCATCCCTACCACCATGGTCAAGGAAATATGATATTGTTCTACGCCCTGAATGCGAGGGCGAGAGTCCATTGCCATGGGTGGATGGGGATAGAGCACTAAATGTTCTATGTGAGCTTGCGGTTTCATGTTCAACCCTTGTTTTCTTGCATAGGTATTGTGCTTCCTCCCCTTCCCTCTTATATTTGGCTCTGTCATTTGATGGCACTTGTGTATAGGTTTTGACTCCTATAGTCTTGTTTTCATCCCATGGCATAACCCCACATAAGTGCTTTCTCACACGGGTATATGAACCTGTGTAAGTTACTCCACAGTGGGGGCATGCAAATTTTGTGGTTCCACCCCCTCTCCCTCCTCCAAGTCTTGTGACATATTTCCACAAGGGTGTTTGGTTGTCTTTGGCTTTCTTTCCATCACCACCATCACTATCATTTTCCTCATCCTCCTCTTCCTCTCCCATCTCTCTATGATATGTGCCACTACCCATTTCTTCATCCTCTTCTTCATTTCTCCTCCGGTTTCCAATCAAAACCATCATAATAAACAATGGAACCAAAATGACAAACCACATTGACATACCCATCACCATGCTTGTAGTCTTGTAGAGATTTAGAGAATAACTCTTTGCCTGCAATGGAATGAGGGAGAAGGAATCGGAAAGAGTAGGAGAAGAAAAACTACAAGCATTCAAAATTTCAAGCCATAAACAAATACAAGTTTATATGGAAAAGAAAAAACAAGAAAGAGTTTAATGTCCTACCTCTTTGGCTCTCCAATGGTGTTTGAAGTTGAACCCTATGGCAGCCTTCAATCTCCCCTCCAAGCTCTTGCAAATGGCAGCCTTCAATCTCCCTTCTTGCTCTCCAAACTCTTCACCAAATCTCCAAATTCACTCCAAGGTCCACAAACCCTTGCAAACATGAGTCAAATGGCAACAATGAAGTGAAATGAGGTTGGGGGGTGCTTTAAGGCCCAAGCAAACCCCTCCAAGAAAGTCAAAATTTGGCTTCCTCTCTCCAATTCGTGCATTTGATGCGGGAGCGCTCGTGGGAGTGATGGGAGCGATCGAGGGAGCGATATTGGGAGCGTTTTTTAAATCGCCGGAGCGATGAGAGAGCGTCCGGGGAGCAAACGCTCCCGATCTCTCCCTCATCGCTTCCAGACAGAACCATGGAGCGAAAAAAAGAGTCCTGGAGTGCGCTCTACAAAAACACTCCCGAACGGGAGCGATTTCGGAGCGCGACTTCAGAGTGGTTCCTGCACGCTCTGCTTGGAAGGGTGCTTCTGGAGTGGAGGCGAGGGGGGGTGGGGCGCTCCCCCGCAACGTAGGTCCTAACATTGCTTGTTATGTGCCTCAATAGAATGTTCTTTGAAGCGGCAGTGCTAAACCAAATTGAAAATTTGATGCCATGTTTCGTTGTGCTAACATTGCTTGTGATGAGTCTCACTGAATGTTCTTTGAAGCAGCAGTGCTAAAACAAATTGAAAATATTAAACATTTCTTGTGTTTTCTTCATTCCTTGCATAATTTTGGATTTGTATGTTTGCATTGTTAATTGCTTCTCTGATTGAAAGATTTGTTAACTCAAAGCAGGATTGTGAAAATTTCCGTAAAGTCATTGCGGAAAAGCAGCAATGGAAGATTTTATTATTCCTTGTATAATTTTGTCATAATATTGACGTGCAAAATAGCTTAGAACTGATCCCTATCCTGGACATTATTCATATATTTGAAAAATAATCTCTCCAATTGCTTGATAGAGCTGTGAAGGCAGTAGAATTTAGCAAACTTACCCTAGTTTTAAGTCACAGTGTAATACTAAATGAAAAAACATATCAATGCTTGTCACAGATAATTTTTAGGGAATACTATTTATTGGAAAAGCTGGTTAGTTTGTCCATTTACAGAAATTTTGATGAAAGAGTTTTTGTTTGCCTTTTCTTCTTGGGATTGAAAGAGCATTTGTATTAACATCAAAGTAGCATAGGGATGCGTTCCCTAAGGTTGGTTACCCCCCAAAGAGGCGTATCCCCATTTCTGGGTGGTCAATGTTCTTTGCTAACCAATTGGTATCAATAATCATGCATGATTAGCATCAACACGGTCACTATCTTTACCAATCTGTGGCAGAAATTAAGTTGAGCTTATTGCCATGGAATTCCTTTACAATCACACTGTTAACAATAGTGCTAAAACAAATTGAAAATATTAATGCTACGTTTCTTTTGTCCTAACATTGTTTGTGATTAGTCTCAACTGAATGTTCTTTGATGCATCAGTGCTAAAACAAATTGAAAATATTAATGCCGTGTTTCCTTTGTGTTAGCATTGTTTATGATCAGTCTCAGCTGAAATGTTCTTTGAAGCAGGATTTTCTATTGTAGACATATTCATTTTAGAATTTTGAACTCTGGTATTGGTATTATTCATTCTTTATTGTTTAGCATGCCACATGTTTCTTAGTGTACTAATAGAAAATCAGTGTAAATGAAAGAGTTAAAAGTTAACTTTGGAGTTGATTTGATTGGATTATTTCAGCTTAGAGAGAAGGGACATGTGAAACCTGAAAGCTTCTTTGATGCAAAGGATAAATCCCTTATTAGGCTGGCAACCAAAGGAGGTACCTCCATGCATTTCTAGTGATCTAAAATGCTTAACAGGAATGAACTTCTGGGAATTTGTTCTTATTATACTGATACATTGTATGCTCGTCTTTCTCTGTGCATTTGGTGCTGCTCTGTGGAATCACAGTGGTGAAACTTTTTAATGCGGTGAGTGACTTAAACCTTTAATTAGCTATTCTGAGTCTCTAGCACGTGAATGATATTGAACAGAACTCTTTCATTGGATATTGGTTAAACACCTATTCAAATACTTGAAGTTATTTTCAATGACATTGAGCAATTACATGCTAAATAAAATATCTGCTTTGGAAACAGGTTAGTAAGGCACAGAGTGTGCAGGCTGGCTTTAATGTTTCAAAGGCTAAGGATGCAAAAGGTATATTTAGCTTCTCTTTCATCATAATTGCACATAGAAAGATACTGAAATTTGATGAGTTCATCTGCTTTTCCTGTAAATTTGATGCTAAAATACTGAAAGATATTTCCTCACATCAGTAAAATTAATTTTCATAATCATAGGAATCTCAGATCTCCATTTTCACATTTTTGAGTTTTTTAAATTTCAAACCTTGATTCATTCAAAACATATGAGAATTATGTAAAGATTCATACAGCCCTAGTATCGGTCATCCTAGCTGAAGAAATATTACCTTCCCCCTTGAAAAATTCAAACATTTATCCAACTGCAATTTCAGATGCTACATGTCTTCTTGTATGCTGCTATGTTTTTATAAAAAATTCTTGAAGTATATCATCCACATTTCGTCTTACATTTATAGCTACAACTTACCATTCAATCAGTGATTACTTCAGATTACCATTCTGATTCCTGATCATCAAATGTCATCTTCAGCTATCTCCCCATCAAATTTACCGAGTTCTCTAGATTCTAAATGTCAAAGCTGTCATTTATTTGCATTCTTCAGATCATTGTTAAGTTGTCTGCACTATATCTCATAACCAATCTACTCTTCATAACATTGATAAAATTCCATTATTACGGCTACTAGTAAATAACTATCTTGTTTATCACTGGAATCCTATAAACTTGTAAAGTCTTGGACAAACTAGGTATGTAGTTTCTCATTCATTCAGAAGGAAATGGGTGTCAGAAATCATATAGTGAAGGCAGGCTAACAACAGGGGCTTATAAAATAACAGTTTTACGTTGAAGCAAAGTGACTAGCAAAAAGTGACATTTCTTCTGTGGATTCAGATTTTCATTGGAGTTTAGGATTGGAGGCATTGAATTAGTAAAGATTGAAACATAGATATATTCTAGAACACTATCTATGTCAACAGTCAAATAAAACCTTAGAGACATAACTTCAATTATTGTCTTGTACACTTTAAGTGACCACCACCTTCACCTTTTGCAACACCACTATTCAACAAGTAGACACCAAAACATTAGCATATACGTATACATTATTACATTCATCCTTGTGGATCTAGGGTTTAGATTGCTACTACTAGCTAAAAGTGACATTTCTTCTGTATGTATGTGCAGCATTTGGTGCAATGGGGATTGCATCCAGACCTCTGCTGCACTCCCCCGCAGCAGAGGTCTGGATGCAACTTTTGTGGATCTTTTGCTTTTTAGGCTTGAACATGGTCACCAATTGAGTTTGTAAATTGTCACTATGTACAGCTTCATTTGCTTCCACTAGCTGCACATGCTTTTTCTTTTTGGTAGATTTATGATTGACAACACCATCCGTTTCTTGAATATGTTGTCTGGTTGTTCATGGTTTTCCCAGCATGTTTTCTTTATTTTTGCAGGTTAAAACTTTTATATCATCTGTTTAATATATGCTATAACTATGGCAGCTGCTAGGAAGGAGAGCAAAGCAGCGTTTTTGTCAGAGTTACGTCGAGAAAATCAGCCAAATTCTTTTAAACCTGGTCAGTTCAGTTCCATCAAAGCGCATTCAAGCTCAATCATGGTAAGCACGCATCTCGAATTAGTAACTTGCCAATGGATACAAGCTAGAATGTATTGTTATGAAATTGCTACCCACTTAATTTCGATCACAGATTATACCACAATATTTTGGATGTTGGATTTCTCTTTCTTCCCTATCATTATATTTTGGAGATCCATTTTCTAAATTCATGGATAAAGCTACAACCATTTGTTTTGAAGGGGCTGAGAAGGACCCCCATGTGAACATAAAATCAAGAACTGACCTCTTTTTAATACAAATGTTGTAGTCATTTTAATAAAAATGTTACCTACATGACTATTAAGAGTAATGCGGTGAAATTGCACCTTGGCAAATTAGATCGTAGTAGTAAACAAATTAAGCCCAATCAATTAAACAACAATTGAAAACACACAATAACATTCACATTATACATTGGCCTGATATAAGCAGCAGTATGGATCTGAATTCTGTTAGCAGATCAAGAATGTACAGAGTATGGAGATTATAACTTTCATACAATGGACACTAGATTTATCAGTCAGAATTTCCTTAACCACCTCCACCAGGTCTGTTGTCTAAGTTCCAAGGTTCTTTCACTCGTTGTGTCAACACCGAAGTTGCATGAAACGTGGAAACGTGTACAAGTTTCGGAAACGGGAATGCTTGGAAATGTGACCCTTCCCAAATGGGTATGTCAAGGGAAACGTGGTATATATACGTATGTGTATAGTTTTTTTTAAATAACACATTATCTTACTATAAAATAAGAATGATAGGTTAATTTGTAGGTAGGTTTAGAAATGATTTAGAGGTTAATTTGTTTTCGTTTTCCACAAACTAGGGTTTTTAAGACTTCTGATGGATCCCAAGCCACTCATGGGCCCTTGGGGGTTTCCGAGAAGTTTCCAAGTTTCCGCGAGTTTCCGGTACTGCTATGCGGCATTTTATGAGTTTTGTGCAACATAGGTCAACGTCAAATCTGCAAATTAAATCATCGCTTCCAGCTGCTAATATTATCCAGGAACGGCATAGTATCTCTCCAAGCTGCTGCATAATACAGACCTACAGGCATCACCGTTACCAATAAATTACATCAATTTGGAATCTTTTGTTAGCTGCTTACTCATGGCAGCCTAAAACAGGTAATCCTATTCCCTTTTGGCTCTTGCTCTTGTATATTCAAAACTGCCTTTAATCAGAGGTTCAAAGCACCGATCTTATGTGGAACATGGCTGATTTACTGGCTGCTGTTTCCAATCTTCTTCAAACATGAAACGGTGCCAGCGAGTCTAATCCTGTAACTGCTGATTTCACCTTCCCCAAAGCAAACCCATTACCTGCCAGGCATAACTTTCTTCCTAGTCTGAAAGCTTCAAAGGCCATGCAGACTTGGATGAGCTAAATGACCATAAGCTAAGTCTGCCCATATTATCTTACAGCGAACCTCCATTTGATATCAAACTGCTAAACATGTTTCTCTTGCTAAAAATTCTCAGGGCAGATTGAATTAGCAGTTTATTGTCTTATATGCAAAGATGGGGAAATGGCCATTGATCTAAGCTTCTAGGCTTTCAGCAATACTAGCATAATGCTATTGCCATCAAAAGTTTGTTTCCACTTTTTTGTTTGACCAAATCTTAACAGCAGTTTGCTTTATGAGCTTTCTTCACAAGATTAGTAAGGGTTCTAAACGCATAAAGGCACTTTTCTGCTTGACCCAATTTAGCAGTAACTTGATATAAGATCCCTTTTTTACTTGACAAGTTTCGCAAAGCACCAAGTGTTGGATTTTGTGCAACTTCGGAAGTTATTCGTATTATATTCTATTGTAATTATTTGTACCTCCTACGGAAGTTGAGCTCGATGTAATTAATGATGTAAACCCTTGAAAGAATCAATGTAAACCTTGGGGAGAAAATTAAGTAAGGAAAATAATTATTAAATGTATTTTTATATTCCCCCAAGACAAGTCGGCCCTGTCAGATTAGGCAAGTCGGCCCAGAAAGGGAAAAAGTAATTTTTGCATGTGTATAAATAGAGAGGTTGTATGCCTCATTTGTTCATTCACTCACTCAACACAAGTTCGAATAACTTGGAGAGGGGCTCGCACCTGCAGCTAGGAGAAGCTTATTTTTGGGGTTTTTGGTTAGAGAGACTTTCTACTTTCTCTCTCTCATCTCTGTACTCTGTTCTTAGAATTATTCATCTCTATACAAAGGTTGCTGGGTTTTCTCCCGATTGGGTTTCCCAGGATAAATTCTCGTGTTCTTTGTTGCTGTGCTTTGTCTTTCTTCTTGTGATCCTATTGATTTTATGCAATTGAATTATTATGCTATAATTGTATGAAACACTAACATGGTATCAGAGCAGTACTAGAAGAAGCCATTGCCGTAGCTAGGGTTTCATCTTTCAAGGCCTTCACTCAACATTTTGGCGGAAAAAGAGCCTTGGGAATTTTGCTCTAAGGAGGGCGCATCTTTTGGTGAAGGCAGAATCCAATTTTGAGAATTTTCAATTTTCGACCTAATTCTACAGCTGCAACAGAAATTAAGGTTTCAATTTTCGACCTACTTCCTCCACAGTTTTGGCTCGGCCCCACCTTTTCTCAACTCGCCTTGCTAGGGTGCATCTCCCTGTGGAGTCAGTTTTTCAAGAATCCAATATTCAATTTTGACCTAGCTCCTGTTAGGGTTTCTACGTCAGATCTGCAGTTAGGATGATTGGAATGAAGGTTGAAGATCGCCTGGAAGGGGCTTCCAACTTCATCTCTTGGAAGTCTAGGGTTCTTCTCTTACTAGAAGAAAATGATCTCTTGTAGTTTGTCAATGAGAAGGTCCCAGAACTAGAAGCCGATGAAGACAAATCTCGTTGAAGGAAGCATGAAGCCTCAACTGCTGATGTTGATGAAGACACTCCTCACAAGAAGTCAAGGAATAACGATCGTACAGAGTTCTTCTTTTAGTTCTCCACATGTTGAGGAGATTTGAAGATCCAGACTACTAGAACAGAGGTCTCTCCATGGTTCCCACAAGAAGGCAGTGGGATCCCACACACAAAAACTATAAGAGATAAGTATTTGGTTTTCTTGCTTACATAGATCTGTTTTTGTCTTATATGTTTTCATAACCATTATATGTAGATCTATCAGGAAGTGTGTTGGTTTTACTCTTGTTGTATTTGATATGCATATGAGTTACACAACATTTCATGAGCACATAATGGAGCTAGTCTAGATGATATCTCCTTTCTGCATGCTTAGAGTAGTGCACACTCTTGATGGCATGTTCTAGTGGAGATAGAAGACATCTAGATAGTTCCCAGATGTGTTTGGTAGACATGTTTATGATTGTTGTGCTAAAGTATTAGCCAAGATGCCCGTGTAAACTATTATCATTGCATAGAAATAGAAATTGGTTAAATTTGATTATGTAATGTCACTAATCATCAGACGAGATTTGACTTGTAGGGAAAAGACCATGTGATATGGCCTACAAGAGAAGGAGACGAGACTTGTTCCAATGAACAAGTGACGGACACATGAATCTCGTTGATGTTCAACAAAAAGCTTCCAGGAATACGACTCTCAGCCTAGAAGGATGACCTCGAAGGAAACTTTCACAGGAGTAAAACCAGAAGTGGGCCACCTTCGGATATTTGGTTGTCCAGTCTACATACATGTGCCCAAGAAGAAAAGGACGAAGTTAGAACCTTCAAGCAAGAAGTGAACTTTCGTGGGATACAAGGAGTCTTCAAAGGCATACATAATCTACATCCCAGGATCTAGACAGATTGAAGTCAGTAGGGATGTGTCCTTTGAAGTAGAAATGGTTGTCAGGAAAAGCAGAGGATCAGACATGGAGATCGATGATGAGGAAATGCTAGAACCAAAGGAGATGTGATCATCTTTCCCTTCAGTTTAGAGGGAGTTAGCAGAAGAGGATGAACCCATCGATTCCATTGATCCAGTTGAGCCAGTTGATGTTCCCAGAGATAATGCAGTAGGCCGGAAGAGGCCTAGATGGGCACAACAGAGTTTGCATGGAGCAGATGGGAGTGTTGTAAAACACAAGGCTAGATTTGCTGCCAGAGGGTTCTCTCAGAAAGAGGGAGTCGATTATGATGAGACATTTGCTCCTGTGGCTCGATATACTTCTATCAGATCGATCATTGCTATTGCTTCAGCTATGGGGTGGAAGTTGCATCAGAATGATGAGCCATTGATTTTGGTCCTTTATGTTGATGACCTGTTTCTCACTGGAAATGAGAAACTTATCGTATGGTGTAAGAAAAAACTTGCCTCTGAGTTCGAAATGAAGGATCTTGGATTGATGCATTACTTCTTGGGATTAGAAGTATGGCAGAGGCAGAAGGAGATTTTCCTAGGTCAAGGAAAATACACCATAGATATTCTGAAGAGATTCGGGATGTTGGACTGCAAGTCCATGGCCACTCCGATGGATGCAAATTTGAAGAAGCTGAGGGATTCTACTTCAGATTCAAATTTGATTGATCCCACTATGTATCATCCGTTGATTGGGTCCTTGATGTATCTGACGAACACCAAACCAAATATATGTTTTGCTGTGAATGCTCTCAGTCAGTTCATGTGTGAATCGAGGCAGATTTACTGGATTGCTGCAAAACATGTGCTTAGATACTTGCGTGGCACTGTGGGATATGGCCTGGGATATGCTTCAGAATGTGACTTGAGATTGTAGGGGTTTATAGACTCAGATTGGGCCGGATGTGTTGCAGATAGGAAGAGTACTTCTGGATGTTGCTTCTTTGGGTTCTGTAGTGATTTCCTGGTGCAACATGAAGCATAACTCAGTAGCACTCAGTACTGCAGAGGCCGATTATATGGCTGCTAGTACAACAGCTCGAGAAGCAGTATGGCTTCGTAAACGCCTTGCAGGATTGTTTGGCCAGATTCCAAAGCCAAACGTGATTCACTGTGATAACCAGAGCTGTGTGCAGATGTCAGTGAATTCTGTATTCCACGACAGGTCGAAGCATATAGAGATTCGGTATCACTTCATATGTGATATGGTGCAGAAAGGTGCGGTCGAGCTACAATATGTTCCGACAGATGACCAGATTGCAGATGTTCTCACCGAGCCTCTTCCCAAGTTGAAGTTCAAATACTTTCACGAAAGACTTGGAGTAGAAGAGAACGTGTCCCTCCTTGAGAGGGAGAGATGACATAGAGATATTTACCCTGCTTTCACCCAGGTGCCTCTACTCGTCCAGGTTCTCAACCAGGTATGGGAGAAATCCCATCGGCAGGATGGACAGGCAGTAGATGGTCAGGTTCCACCCAGGTGCCTCTACTCGTCCAGGTTCTCAACCAAGTATGGGATAAATCCCATCGACAGATGAGACTGACAGGCAGTAGATGATCGGGTTCCACCCAGGTGCCTCTACTCATCCAGGTTCTCAGCCAAGTATGGGAGAATCCCATCGACAGATGAGACAGACAAGTAGTAGATGGTTGGGTTACACACAGGTGCCTTTGCTTGTCCAGGTTCTTAGCCAGGTATGGGAGAAATCCCATCGCCAGATGAGACAGATAGGTAGTAGATGGTCGTGTGATGATTGCACAGGTACCTCTACCCGTTCAGTTTCTCAGCTAGGTATGGAAGTACCCCATCAACAGATGATACAAACAAGTAGTAGATGGTCATGCACCTCTGCTCGTCTGGGTTCCCAACCAGGTATGGGAGGATCCCATCGACAGATGAGACGGACATGTAGCAGATGGTAAAACCTATCTCTCGGACATCCAGGCAGGATGGAGAGACTCTCTTGGACTCACCGAAGGATTGATGGAGTTGATGCATGATGACACTTCTCGAAGGACTAAGATTGTGTTGACAACCTTCAGTATGTATAGTGATGATTGAGACAATATAGATGTACATATGAAACCCAGATGATTGTGATGCTAATGAAGACCGAATAATACCTTCCTTGTTGAGAGGGAGTGTTGAATTTTGTGCAACTTTGGAAGTTATTCTTATTATATTCTATTGTAATTATTTGTACCTCCTACGGAAGATGATCTTGATGTAATTAATCATGTAAACCCTTGAAAGAATCAATGTAAACCTTGGGGAGGAAATTAAGTAAAGAAAATAATTATTAAATGTATTTTTATATTCCCCAAGTCGGCCCCGTGGGTAAACTGCCCCAAAATCAGTGGGCAGTCTGCCCCAAACAATGGGCAGAATTGCCCCAGTCAGGTCGGCCCAGTTTGGGAAAAGTCAGGCTGGTCCAGAAAGGGAAAAAGACATTTTTGCATGTGTATAAATAGAGAGGTCGTATGCCTCATTTGTTCATTTACTCACTCAACACAAGTTCGCATTACTTGGAGAGGGGCTCGCACCTGCAGCTAGGAGAAGCTTATTTTTGGGGTTTTTGGTTAGAGAGACTTTCTACTTTCTCTCTCTCATCTCTGTACTCTGTTCTCAGAATTATTCATCTCTATACGAAGGTTGCTGGGTTTTCTCCCGATTGGGTTTCCCAGGATAAATTCTCGTGTTCTTTGTTGCTGTGCTTTTTCTTTCTTCTAGTGATCCTAATGATTTTATGCAATTTAATTATTATGCAATAATTGTATGAAACACTAACACCAAGTGTGGATACAAGTTGAGTTATGGTGTAACATTAATAATCTCTATCATAAATAACATATTTGGCAGGTGTATACTGGGTCGAAGTAGGCGTTGAAGCTTTTAATACAAATTCAATACCATGCTTATACCATGGAGATTCACCCATAGCTACCATGTGTCATACTGAAGGAAAAACCCCTCTGCTCAATATTACTCTTGACTCATCAGTCTTACATCCACCAAAACCTTGACCACATCCTCACTGCTTGCTCAGAACCATGACATTTAACCTCTACCTGTTAAAGTTAGTGCATCTGCGAGACCCATTCTCAGAGAGGATGGTACCCTAGTCAGTTAACTAGGGTTCATGGTCAAGTTAACCAGCCAAAGTAAAGAGTAAGACCCTAGAAGGTACCCTAGGGCCCCCAACTGTCTCCTTGGGTTCTTGGTCAGGGACCAAGCAGGTTGATGCCATGGCAAAGTCCCTAGCATGTGGCTAGGGCCCCTATTTGTCTCTAGGGTATTCTGGTTTGGGACCAGACAGTTTCTTGGTCACTAGGACCAAGCAGATCCTGCAGGTTGAGACAGAGACATCCTGGTCTAGGACTAGGCAGATTCTTGGTCATGAGGATCAAGTAGGTCCTGCAGATGGTTGATCAACATTCAGTCTAGGATTGAAAGCTCAGCCTGGGGCTGAGAGCCATTCTTTAAGAATGGAGGCACTTGGTCAATTACCAAGATGTTGACTTTGGTCAACCTTCAGCCTGGGGCCGAAGAAGCTGGTCAAGGACCAGGTGGTTGATCAACATGATTCAGTCTGGGACTGAAGCTTAGCGTTGGGCTGAGAACCATTCCTCGAGAATGGAGGTTCTTGGTCAGTTACCAAGATGATGATGTGTGATGTCCTCTTCTCCTAGGTCTTTGAGATGGTTGAGCTAGATGGTCTTCTCAAAGGGACTGGCCACCCCTTGATTGAGCCACTAGCAATTGACCTAAGGAGCAGTTTGGAGGACCACATGATCACATCATCCAGTGTGGACCTTCCTTATACAGTGATGATGAACTTTCAGGTAGTATATGGAACCCTTGTACATTTGAGAGAGAGATGATTGGTTGTACCCCACCTTAGTTACTCACCCTTGGTCTTTACACCTTGTTGTTTCTTGGTCTTGTGGTTAGAAAGTTTTTCTACCCACCTTGGTTTGTCTTGACACTTACCACCTTGATGTTTTGGTCTTATGGGTAATAGGGTTATTTGCCCACCTTAGTGGTACACCCTTTGGTCCTAAGGGTTGTGGGTCATGAACCCCTTCTTATTCTATGGTTTTGACTTGTAGCTTATGTTGGTCCTTGTACCTTTAATTATGACCCTAGTATCCTCACCTAAGACACCTTAGTTATATTTTTTATATTTTTAAGTTGTGACTTTTATTTTTATCTTCGGTATCTTAACCCTCACTCATTGGTACCCACCCTATTATATGGAACCCTAACTTAATTAAAGAATTATTTTGAAGACCCTTCTAGAAGTATTAAGATTTTATTTAATGATGTCTAATTCACTCACTTGACATTATCTTACCATCATTATATTAGTTCTGATTCCTGTCTGCTTGACGTCAAGGGTTTTTGAGGTTCTTGCTGCTGCTTACTCACCTCTGTAGGCCGTCCACCTGCTGCTGGAGATTACTTTCATTCCAGATCTGATTTGTCTAACTGCTAGGGTCTTCTGTAAGGTTGCTGATATTATTATGACTGGGCTGTGACCTCCTTGAGGGCTGTTTGCTGGTTAGATGTCTGCTGAAAGAGATGCCGCATACCTCAGTAAACCCTATCTCTGCTTCTTGGTCTAATTTGAAAGACATCCACCCTAGAGATCTGATTTATGACCTCTCTATGTACTTGACATGAGGTTGACTGATCTGATTTTGCATACCACGATTTTTTGAGGTAACCGAAGTCTGCCATAACTCTGAGAGAGGTCCAATCTGCTGTTTGTAACTCTGAGAGAGGTCCGATCTGCTGTTTGTGACCTGAGAAAGGTTTGATCTGCTGTTTGTGACTTGACTGGGATCCGATCTGCTGTTTGAAGTCTGCTTGGGATCCGATCTACATGCTGAGAGATCATTGGTGGAGGCCGTGAGGCATTTTTGGTCTGATCTACTAGTTTGTGATTTGTCTAGGGTGCGATCTATCTGCTGATTGCATTTTTTGTGGAGGCCGTAAGGCCCTGGGTTTTGTCCTACTCTGCTGTGTGCATGTCTGTGGAAGCCATGAGTGTTGGTGGACAGATCTCTAGTGATCAGACCATGTTTATATGCTGTGCCTTGCTCTTCTACCAGATCTATTGCTGAGATTTGTTTTTAACATATCCATATTACTGAGACTTGATCTGTTCTATGTGCTGATCCTTTATGTTTGATTGAGGTCATATTTTTGGGGTTCAGACCTCTTGCGCTCGTATCTATTGGACTTCTATTATGTTGGAACTTGATTGAGATTGTCACTGTGTTTCTTGACTGTCATTGACCATCCCTGTTTGACTGTACTACACTTATCATCTCTCTCTCTCTGGTTTGTACTTACCCTTTAGCAGGGTCAGCTGGTTCCTAGTGTTGACTGGCCTCTGAGAGGCTCAGTTCATTCTGAAAGTAAATTTTTCTGAGTATAGAACAGGAAGGGTCCCACACTCCAGGTAAGTACCCAAACTTGCCCTTTTTATTAATTAGAATTGTTACTGTTAGTCTTATACTGCTGGTTACATGTTACTGAAGATTACATTAACACAAGGACCCAATGGTAGTGTTAAAGTTGAAAAGTTGAAAGAGATGAAAATTATGTTTTGAATTATCTTGTTTAAGTTATTGCTGTACTATTCTGCTCCAGTATAAATTTGTTATGTTTAATTTTTGCATTAAAGTATATAAGATTTGATTTTTCTACATCAAACCCTAATCCTAACCAAAATTCAACACTACCTTCTACCTATAGAAACTGCTAATTATAGACATGCATGAAAAACAGACTTTCCCAAAAAATCAAAAAGCAAAAGAAGAGAAAGATTGATCCCGAAGAAAGAGAACATCAGTCTAGTTTCTTATGAGAAAGCAAAAAGCAAAAAACCAAAAAAAGTCTCACTGGACTCATTTTTTTACAAGAATCTGGAATGTATGAGTATCAATGTCACGTGGGCCCCTTGATCTAGGGTTTCCCCCAAAAAGCAACTGCTAAAAATAGCAGTCTCGGGCTCTACTAGCTCTGGCAAGAACTTTGATCAATATTTATGTATCTATCAATGGAATCTCATTTGATTTTAACCCTCCAATAGTGCAAACACAACTAGGGGTTAATGGTCCCCAAGTCCATCCAATGCTCTCTGTTACCACCCAACCTGTATGTGAACGAGAAAAGTCACAACCTATTAGCACAACCTAGATGGCAACAAAGGTTGGATGTCTTTGTCACCTCAACAAGCACAACCTCACTTTAGTATGGTGAAAACAGGATTTAGGAGTAAGAGGGAGGCATCACTGTGGATCTTGGTGATGATGCGATTTACCATGTGAGAGGAGTTGGCTTCATTTCTTTTCAAATGCCTTTGGGTGATGTTCTTGAGTTGAGTGATATTTTCTTTGCTCTGGGTTTGAGGAAAAATCTCTTGTTTGTTTCTTGTATGATATATATATATACATTGGAGAGTTTCCTTGAGGGACATGAGTGCATCATCAATGATTGTAGTCTAGCGAGTCTGAGGACTTTGGCTAGAGGGGGGAGAGAGGGTGGCCTTTTTAAGTTGTGTTATTCTTGAGGTTGTTAATTTCTCCCAGATGTCACTACTTGATCTGGGAACCCTGAGATCTCAATGGCCTTGAGTCTCTATAAGCCAAACAAACCCTGCTTCTCTATGCCAGAGAAGATCATATGTAAAACAAACTTATAACTTAAAGCACTAACAGATCTCTTAACAACTTTGAGCAAATAAATTCAATCACACAAATTTGACTCACAAATTTATCCTGGAAACCCCAATGGGGAAAACCAACTCCGACGGGGATTTCTTCTTTCTTGAGCCCAGAGCAAATAAGAAGAGGTAGTTAAATACAAAAATTCAGAAAATACAGTAAAACTCTAGATCTGCAGCAGTAGCTACTGCTACTCTTGGGAAATCTACCCCTGCTGTCTGTTCAAATATGGATCTCTCTAAAGGTCTGTCTCAGGATGTAGTACTACCTCTCTCAATCCACAGCCTTGATCTGCTCTGTCAAAGATGAAAGTCTGCAACCTCTCGCTGTAGAATGCGCCCCATCTGCATGGGAATGTGCCCCTCTTCTGTGAAGTCGCCCACCCTCATCCTTTGATCAATCTCTGCTCGGATGCTCTCATCAACCACAGTAAAGACTGATCTGTGCCTCAGATCTGGTAAGGACTAATCTATCGCAGATCCCCTCATTGTCCCTGTTTGCAGATGCACCCCCCTCTCTGTGGAAGTCGTCCACTCTGCATGGACAAGTCGCCCTCCTCTCAATCCCCTCTCCCTCTGAGAAAACTGCTGAGTAACCTTTGCCGGTGACCTCCTGCCTCCTTATAATAACTCACTGAACAATTAGGGTTTCCGAAATCCTAATATGAGTGCATGTAAAAATCTCACTTTTGCATGCTTTTTAATAAAAGGTCCATCATGCAAAAAGTTGGATGCATGAGGCAAATTACCCTAAAATGTCCACATGCATCCGCCGTTGGATTCATGCCATTTGGTAGAGTGCATCTTACCCTCTACCCTATCCTGATGCCTATACGTCAAGTGCACCTCCATGCTAGGCATCTGAACATGGAGGACAACTTTTCTAGTTAACTTTTCAACAGAGGTACTCACACATTCCGGCGAGAGTTGGTAGGACCTTCTATTTCTCAGGAGGCACATGCTAAGCGAGATTTTGATTTGTGCACTCTGATTGTGAGATCTTTCAATGCACATGTTTCTCCTCCCGTGATCAGGGAGAATGTGGAGATTGTTGTTCCCGTGGCTCAGGAGCATGTAAGAGTGAGTTGTGCTAGTCGTGTACCATTGTTATCTTTCATTCATTTGACTTCCAATTGTATAGAGGAGGAGAGGTGTGATGATGATATTGACTTCATCCATGAGCTTTCTAGTTATTCATTGGAGAGGTGTGATGCCTTGATGGAGTATGTTGCCGAGATTGATTCTAGAGTTGCAGCTTATTGGACTATGATGGAGTACAGAGCCAAGGGTTCTGGATTCTCTCAAGTTTTCCTTGATGATGCTCTTACTTCAGAATTCTTTTGAGATGAGTGAGTCTCTTGTTCCGTCTCTGATCTACAACAGTCCCTAGGCCCTTCATCCGCTTCTTCTCAACTTGGCTCTGATACCAAGTTGGTTTTACACACACAATCATGAACATGAATACACTTTAGAATGAGAAAGAGTGGATTCATGTTCAATGTCTCATTAGATAGTAGGAGAGGTGTACGATACATGACTCCCAAATAACTTTCTATTAATCACTACATGAACTACTCATTTAATGCCCCATTATTACATCACTTACCTAACTATTTGACCACTACATTAAATGCCCCATTATTACACCACTTTATTAGTGAGACTTTATTATTTGTCTTAGCCCTAATATGTCTTGACTTTTAAGTTCTATATGACCCTTACCTCCAACAGCCAATAGAGCTAAAGATGTTTAAAAAATATTATGTATACCATTAATATGTTTATACTTGGCATACCATTATTTTGCACGTGTAATAGTAACTTCCCTCCAGTTAGCTAAAATGAATTTCTTTTATCATTACGAAATCATTGGTAGATGTCTTGAAAACCATGGTGGACATTCAACCTGCCATTGTTTGAGTAGGGCTTGGTTCAAATTTTGAATGGAACCAAGGATTTAATGAGATGTCCCTTTCAAACACTGAGTGGAACCAAGGACGTAATGAGATGTCCAATGTTTATGGAGTTCATAGTATCTTTAGTTATTTCTAGTAGCATCTAGGGAATTCGGATTTAGCAAAAATTGTACTGTGTTCCTTAAAAAATGAGGACATTGAAAATCGAATATGCAAAGAATACCAACTTATGAAATGTAATAAATCCACATTATTTGGAGTGACTTGCCTGTTACTTGAATGATTGAATTTATCATTCATGTTTACACAACATTCCCTCTGCCCCTTTATTTACCCCATTTTAAAATTCTACTTTCTTTTTTATATTTGTGATCAGGTAATTGTCTTGAATGTTCCTCAGCATGCTCTTTAAACTAGCAACATCATTAGAGTTTTGTAATTACTTTTCTTCATTTCAGCAGGAAGCAAAGAATGGACAACAAGAGTCTGCAAATGAGACTGGGTGGGCTGCTCTGCGTGATGATTTTATGCTCACTAGCTCAAAACTCAAGGACTGGGATAAAATACAGGTATGAAAATGTAGCAAACATTCCTCTACTTTTGATGTTGATGCGTCTTCGTATCCAACACTCTGGATTTATTTTGATATGATATTGCATGTGTTTCAATGCGAAATCCCTTTTTTGCCAAAATAACCCAGACCGAATGACATTACCATGTCAGTTTAGTGCCGAAATTGAAAATATGCAGTGTTAAATTTCCAGACGTTTATCTTGGCCAACCTGAGTAGAAACTTTAACTGGGTCCAAAATCAACTCCCATTTACTTAAGTGCAAGTTGTTTTGAATAATCCTCTTTTTAATCCAGGATACAGCTGCAGTAGATGAATTGGCAGTTGGCCACATTGATACTGATGGCTCATCTGATGAGGACTGAACCAGGCAAAAATAATATATTAACAGCAAATGGAATACTATGGAGGTAATGTTGGCCTCCATTTTTTAGAAGGCAACGACATAAATGTAACTGGAACTAATATTGTATTCTGCTCAAAATTCTATATCCATTGTGTTCTTTAAATTTCTAGAATATTAGTTAGAGGAACTTCCGTTGAATGATTGTTTTTATCATTTAATTAACTGCATAATATGAAGTAACTTTGATACATATAATGCCAGCAGGGTACAACAGCCTGGGGTACTGACTTCAGGCAGCAGAAATTGGAGTTTTTTACTGCCTTCCTAAAACGTGGAATGTACGGATTTCAATCACTAGTATGAGTTGAATGAGAACATTGCTAAGCAATGGAGTTCTCATTAGGTGACAAATGCAGAGATCAATTTTTCGAGCTACTGGAAATGCAGTTTGAAATTATATTTCTCATTATTTATCTGTACATTTTATTTGGACTGGAATTCTTTGTAGTTGTTCCAAAGGGATATCAGTGTATACGAGTCCATCTTTCAGCGATGGTTCACCTCTGTAACATGGCTAAGAAATGCATCTTTCAGTGCGGGTTGATATCTTTTATGCGAAAACCATATCAAGTATATCGTTTCTGAGGTGCTCCAAAATCAGAAGATGTTACAATTCTTCAGAACATTCTTATTTGAGTTCAAATCATTCAACATACTGCTTCCGTTGAGCACTAAATTTTCCAGTAGTAATTTAGTGTTGGAACATTTCAGTGTTCTTCAACATTTTCCCTGATTTTAATTGAAAGTGCAGATTATTATGTTAATTTGATTGAAGCTTACGTGCTTATATGTCTCTTTCGTATGAGTGTTTCGGTAGTAGTGTCAATTAATTCATCTACAATTGGTCACTGCCTAAAGTTTGCATGCATTCGCCTAGGAATTGATGTATAGATAATAGTATGCATATCAGGTTCGTTTTTTTAAATTGGCTAGCTGCAATTTGAAAAGGAGTAGTCTATTTATTCTATGTGTTGGACTTTTCAGTGGGTTTTGGTCGTGGTCGGAATCTGGTAATATTTTTTGGTAAAATCCAAATTTGATAGTGTTGAAATTTGTGTTTTTGAATCCATAAATAGATTCAGCACCCTCAAATACCCCTATGGCACCCAGATTATGCAATTTCCATAGCTAATATATGTAATTCTATTTTTTTTATAGATTTCCTACTTACTCTGAACAAAACAAGACGGAAAATATATTCAGAAAAGCTTGAAAACGTAGAATATTTAGAAAAGCTTGAAAACGTAGAATATTTAGAAAAGCTAATTAATGTGGGTTTGACTTTTGTTTTTTCTAGGTGCATTCCCTTCTCGCATTTAATGTTAAAAAAGTAAGGGCAATAGTGTTTCATTAATGCTTTGCTTGCATTCACAATTAAAACCATTCCATGACTTTGTTGTCGTTGTTGTCAATGGATTTTGAATTTTATCATGATTAGATTATCTCTAAAGATCTCTAGGTTTCGATTGAATTTCACGAGTCATTCGTGTATATCGAAAATTATCTCAGTTTTGGAACTTGTATAGCATGGCCTTGGCCGTAGCAAACACCTTGACATGGGAAAATGCCTAGTCAGTTTGGAGGCAAGTTGAGATGGAGGTGCAATTTATGTTTTGACAATGACCTCGAGTCTTATATTTTATCATTGCCTATACCTCAACCACACATCATTGTCTATACCTCAATCACACAGTTTAAATAGTTTAGAGGACTATAGATGGAGGTACCTGCTTTACTGCAGCCCTCGTCAAATGTGAATAATCTTTGGAAATAGTGTTAAATTGTACCCTTTACTCCATAGTTGTTCCTTTATGATGTTGTGAATACCCTGCACATTATATGTGGTGAAGGATTGTTCTAATTGTTTCTCATAATTTGCCATTGCCAACATAAATGATGGCCTCGTCGTTATTGAGACTTTTTTTAAAATTTTAGAAAGGTTGTGGTGTTGGTTTGATTGGTTTTTTTCTTTTTTGGAAGGACAAGAAGTGCCTTCATAACTATGAGAAATATTGTAAATTAATAATTCACTAGTGTCAAGAAGGGAGCTAAGTAATGACAATGCCATCGTTAAAAGTAATAATAGCATAAACATAAGATATGCATGAGTATTTTTTGTTTGTGTGAAGGACATGAAGTGTCTTCATGATTATGGAAAATATTGTAAATGAATAATTCACCAGAGTCAAGAAGATAGTTAAACAATGGCAATGCCATTGTTAAAAGTAGTACTAGCATAAACATAAAATATGCATGAATTTGTATGTACGAGGGGCAAAAATTTACAAATTCAACTGACCATACAAATATTAAACAAAGCAACTTTTGCTTTGCATGGTTATTTTAAACTTACTCTGTTAAACTTTACAAACATATGAAGAGAATTTGTAAATACACCAAAATCTTGTAAACCACACCTTGAAGACAAAGAAAATTTGTAAATACACAAAAATCTTGTAAATCACACCTTGAAGAATCATGGAAAGATTATTTGAATTACTTTCCTAGTATGACGTAAACACGATATAAATAAACCATTTATAATTTTATTGTCCCTGCCTTTGTAGCTGACCTAAACTTGAACTTCGTTGGTTCCCTATGAAGTTGTAATGTATGCACGGATGTTTTGGAGTGAAAATGAAGTCCTTATTATAGTGTACCAAACTCCATAAGTGCAACCCTTTTTTCTAATTGACTATATTTCTATTGTTGTGTTTATTTTGTAGCAAAATGTATATGCATATACAATTTGTCTAATCAAATCTGATATTAGAGATGTAGAAATTTGTTGTTATTTTTACAAGTATAAAAAATGTAAAATGAAGTAAAAGAAAAACCATGATAAATCAAATGAGGGTTTGAGACCAAGATAAGATAATTTGTGAACATCCTCATCGACAAACTATGAAATTAGAGGGCCAAACATTGCCAAGTAGAATTTACTAGTAGATTTGAGGTCATTGCAAGGAACACAACTTCCCATACAAATAAAATGAGGGTTTGGAGGAGAGTGCCAAGGTGATAAAGTCACGGTAGAAAGAAGCCCACGTGCAAAATCATTCATTTCTAGGATGATGAAAAAACAACATTATCAAGATAAGAAACCATTGTTCCAAAGTATGAATGTTGTTGACAAGCTACTAAGGGCATTAAGGATATTTAAGAGGATGAGGAATGTAGTTGTCATGGAAAGCACCACCTTGTTGGAATTCTATCATGAATTATTGATGTATTCAAGATGCCAGTGTCGAAATGAACCATTCAAGAAAAATAGTTCTTACCATTTTTGGCAAAGTGGAGCTGGTAAATAATGTTGCAAAATAAATTTTATTGATAAGGACAATTAAATGGGTTTTCTCTTATTAAACAACCTTTATCATCATTGTATCATCCCATGATTTTATCCTTCTATTCTCCTCAGTCATGTTTTCTCTTAATTTGGCTTTAGTAAATTGTCCATGATTAGATTCCTTGCTTTTGAATCATTTTGTGTATCGAACACTTGTAAACACTAGATGAATAAATACTAATAACTAATAACAATGAATAATAATAATAATAATGAAGATGCACATTTTGACTAAAAGAGATGACCTAATGAAGGGACATGACTTATCGACCACGGTGACGAGTCAATGCAACATATCGTCTTATGGTATTGTAATATCTTTCTTATTCATTACTCAATTATTTTATATTTTGTTGAGAAGTGTTGTCATTGATGCCAAAGCATAGTGATTATGATGAAGTGTCATGACGAAGTGTATGGTGACAAGTGAAGTGTCAAGCCATGAGAACAAGTCAATGCCAAAGCCAAGCGAAGTCAAATAATATTCTTGAAGCAACAATAAAGTTAAAGAATCCTTGAAGAAGCCCTGAAGCAACGTGACACTGAAGAAGCAATGATAATCTTGCAAAAGAGCACATACAAGAATTTTGGTACCAACCTCTATAGTAATTCCGGTACTAGCCCTAGATAGCTGTTTGGGTGAAAAAACCAATATATTAGGAGCCCTTACCATCATTCATGTGTCAGCGCTGTAATTAAAAAGTGTGAGAACGTCCTTGTTTACACATTGGATCCCCAAATGCATAAGTCGGCTCAGTTTATTTAATTAATTCACAAGCAACCTTGAAGGGCTAGTCAACCCTAAAATGACGACAGGAATGATATGTTGATGGGTCCACATCAATTTGATAGGAATTATATATATATGAGAGAGAGAGAGAGAGAGAGAGAGAGAGAGAGAGAGAGAGAGAACGTTTTTGATGTGAGGTGGTGTGTGAAAGATGTGATCTGAAACAATAGCGAATTACAGGGGTAAAAGTAGAACGCAGATCTAAGGAGAAGTAACAGGCCAAGAATGAAGAGGAAAGGAGAGAGGTTTTGATAGAGAATCAAGGTTTATCTTTCAATCATTAATTGCAGATTGTAGGGACACAAAATGTTTGGGATTTATGTAGGATTGATTCTGTTGTACATTATGAAAAGCTTTCTTTTGTGAATATAAAGTAAAGAGAGAGGACTGTAAACAGAGGATGTAAGGATTGTATAATAGTTGCGTTGGTTTAATGTAATGTACAAAAGGGAGAGTGCTGTCGTTTAGACGAGGAAGTGTCAAGAAGTCAATGGATCTAAGAAGTAAATTACTGACATGCTACTGAGATAAAAGTACCGAGGTATGAATGTCTTGAAAGAATAAGGACCGTGAAAGAATGCTTGGCTATAGCATAGAGATAGAGTGTAGAATGCTTGTATGGGCATAGATTACAAAGAGGCTGGTTACGAGAAAATGAATGCATGCAGAAGAGGCTGAGAAAACAGGGCTTGAGGTCTATAATAGAGTAGAGAGGAAGCCGTCGACAAAGGATTTTATGCAGAAGTACATAAACACATTTATCATTTAAGGGTGGTAGGGTGGTGCTTGGGAGAGCCGGTTGGTGCTTGCTATGTAAGCTGGTGCTTACAAAGGATTGGTGTCCTCATCCACTTGATAGGTTGGTGCCTGCAAAATTGAGTTTGTGCTCAAGAGGTTTGGTGTCCTCATCCATTTGACAGGTTGGTGCTTGGTTTATGAGTTGGTGCTCATAAGAGGATTGGTGTTCTCATCTCTTGGATAGGTTGGTGCCCGAACATTGCAAGTTGGTGCTTGCACAAGAGATTGGTGTCCCTGTTGGATTGGTGTCTACAAAATCTGTGAGTGGGTGCTCACATCATCATTGGAGATTGGTGTCTCCTACAATTAATTGTAATCTATGGTTTTATCAATTCATTAAATTGAGTTTCCATATAAAGATTCTATGTACTGTGCTTTAATGTTCTTTAGTGTTTATGATTAATAATGGTACATGATTAATGCAGTAAAATTTGATAAAGGTGTATGACATTGATTCACCCCCCCTCTCAGTATCACTGTGGGTTCCAACAATTGGTATCAGAGCAAGTTTTCTTCAGACAGTTTGACCACTAGAGTAGATCCCCATAAAATATTGATGAGTTGTCAATGGGCAAATCCTAACAAAACACCCCTATTCAATGGAATAAACTATCTACCATGGAGCATGAGAATGGAGGTATTTTACAAACTCTTGGACTTGACATTTGGAATGCAGTTCAAAATGGTTACATCGCTCCAAAAAGACCACCAAAAACTGTTGACTAAATTGTCATTGATGCCAACAGGTGTGTCTTGGTGCCCCTTGAGGAGCCCCTAAGGGTTAAGCAGTTGTCAGTGTCAAAGGAGACCTTTTGACCTTGTCCAAGGCCAAGTTTGAAGCCCTTGGAGCCCTTGGGACAATGACAAAAGCCCTGTCTACCGTTTATTGTGTTTAAGTTTCCCTAAGTTGTTTCTATGGTTTCCCAGGCACACAATCTATGCCCTAGTACCCTAGAAAGTGTCCTTGGTGGGCTGAAGAAGTTGCAATAGGCCAAATGACCCATTCCGTGGTCATTTGTGTTTTAATAAGGTCATGGTACCCTAGGATAAGCCTAGGCACCCCCACATTTTATGGTCTAATGGTCCTTGTACCCTTGAAGGAATGGCAAGAGTATTGTGGGTCATTTGTGTGTTGATACCCTTGGGATGGTCAAAATAGTTAAGAAAGCCCTTGAACCCACACCTTGATGATCATGATGATGGGGTTCTTGGTGGCTAGTAAAGCAAACCCTCACATGTGGTAACTTTGATGACTTAACATCAAACCCTAAACTCTTAACAAGTTCACTAACAAAAGAAATAAAATATTAATAAATGACTCCCTTTGGAACCTTGCTACCACACTTGAACCCATGATAGTTGTGGTCGTTTGATTAAACTTTCATATAAAACGTGGTCATAATGTGTTGAAGCCCACAAACTTTGGAGGAAGCATGCTCTTGCACATGGCATGTCCTTGTAAGCCCTAGTGGCTTAATGGACACCCTTATGCTTATGGAGGACACCCTTGCTTATAGTAGGAAGTGGTTGTGTGACAAAACAAAACAAAATAATAATAAACAATATTTTACATCTCATAGAAGTCGGGCCAACATTTTAATTATTAAATAAAAAATTATTTTAAATAAAATTACTCCTAAGAACTAGGTCGGCCCAGATTTTTTTTTTCATAAAACTTGTGTATAAATACAAGCTAATCCACCTTATTTCATGTCATAGTGAGTGAGTTAGCTCTGAATTTGTGGTCTTCTCTGTGGCAACATCTGTACCCAAATACTCAGCATAAAACTCTGTGTGGTTACAAGAAGTTATTTTTTCTTCTGCTATTTTTCTTGCGAATTTTTCGGGCTGCCTCCTTCTCAAAATTTCGGACTGTTCCTTAAGTAAATTCTGGGCTGCTCCATGAGAGGTCTCAACTGTCTCCTCTACAGAATTCAGACTGTCTATATAGTGTTTTTCATAGCATATTCTAGAATTTCGGACTCTCCTCAGGCTGCTTCAGATTTTCAGCACAAATTGTAATGACCCTTTTTCAAAATTTATTTAAAATGCCAATTTTTCCCCAATTTCGACCTTTGACTAGTTTTACTGTTTTGACCTCCAAATCAACCCAAATGCTCCCAAATCTTCTGTAGGAGTGTATGAATGGTATTTAGACTTGAATATTAGGTTCAGGGATGTTTTATGGCCCTCCAAATACTGCTGCAAACTTGATTTGTATTCTGATCAATATATGTAATTTTGACTAGTAATTTGTGCATCAAATCCCCTCGGGGTAACACTGCAAATGGCCTTCCAAATGCCTCCAAACTCCCACGAATTTATGAACAGAGGTATGTAATGTGTTAAGTATGTGATTAATGTCTCATATGAACCATTAATTATTTTTTACTACTGTTCTAACTCTCTCACATTCAACAACAAAAACCCCCAATTCGACCCTTGGGGAAATGGCACTATTTCACCTCTCAATACAAACAAACCAAGTAAAAATGCTTCAAATGCTCAAGTACAGTACATGAAACTTGTAGAATATATCCATGGAAGTATATGAATCACAAATATATCAGAGAATCATCCATCCATTCGAAATAATCAACCTTATAGTGTCATACATCAAAGCATTGGGGAAATGGACATTGTTTGCTCATTAATCAATAATTTTGCATACATTCAATGGGTATTTCGACCTGAGAGTTTCTGAATATGAAGAACAGAGGATATGAAGCTATTACAATCAGAAAAATATCATATGAAGCTCTCCCAATGAGTGCAAGATCTCACCCAAAGCGCAATCCCTCAAGGAGCCCGAATATGCCTTCAAAATTGGAAATGGTGGAGAGAAAGTGCTGCACTAAACCAAACCATGAAACTTCCTGTAGCTGCTACCTGCAAATAAAACTCCATTAAAGCACCATGAAAGACCTGAGTGGCCTCTCCAAACACCAACTTGGATGGGAATCTTTCACCCTCAAAATTGGCTAAGGCAAGAAACTAGTCATCCACTAGTTCTCTTTTCACAAATGCAATTTTTCTCAAATCATCAAAAGACATTCTCATACTTTATTTCTACATTTTATAACCAACATTAGCCTTTAAGGGGTCGAAATCCTCTCAATAGATTCAATAATTTTCCATTTAGAAAATATTCCTCATTTGCCACTTGTCTCCTAGTTCCAACCTTTCATCTTCTCCCAAATTCGAATTTGAGTCTCTTTAGATTCCCCCAACTCCATGAGCGCCTTCCTTGAGCCTATTTTTGGGGTTGACATGTCATAATGGTCAGGTGTAAGAAGTCAGGTCTGAATTTTGTCATAAATGTCATAGATGCTTCATTATTGTTGTCATAGTGACTAGGGAATCTAGCCCAAGTGTCCACTAGTCTCCAATTTGACTCTTCCTCTCCCATGGAGGTTACTATTCCATCCCATTTCGACCTAAGATGCTCAATGCCATGTGTTATGACTTACCAACTCACCCAAGAGTGTTCACCTTCCCATGAATTCGAATTGGCAAGAGAGAGCTGCCATGTGTCATTGAAAAATCAAGCTAGTGTGGGTCCCACCACCTCCATATGTCTCCAAAACCACTTGCCACCTAGAATTTCTCTTGAATTTATTTATTCACCATATTTATTAAATGCTTGAACCCTTCTAATGTCTAAATATCATTTATTAGCTTCCTTATTACCATCTCACATGTGCCCATCCAACCTAGGAAACTAGTAGGATTGATGGGATTGTCTTATTATGCACTTATTTGAATGGGGACATTACACAAACTCAGTTGTTTGATGATGTGTGCTAATATGATGACTATGCCTATGCTTAGTATGTTTACACAGATATTTTCAGTGATATGATCAGATCAGAAATATTTACACAATCATATGCTCAGTGCACAGAAATATGCTTAGTATACAGTGATATGATGATCACGCAGTGATGCGCAGATAACTCAGTGATATATTATGATATGATCAGTGAGATGCTCAGTACTCAGCCTGTTTTGGAAGTCCAAAATGATGGTATGTGCTTGATGATACATTCAATTAGAACACAGTGACATGATGTACAGTAATATGATGATTATGCACAGTGAAAGTTGTAGTATGAAATTGTGATGACACATGTCTTGGTATAATGATGACGATGCAATCCTACACTTCATGATGTTGATGATGACGATCCTAGTTGAAGATAACTAATGATGATATTTGGTAAAAGAAGAGCAGAATTACTTCAGTGATATAAATACAATGATGATTTGGCAGTGATTAGAGAGCAGAGGTTATCAACAGAAGAAAGTACAGGGTTTGGTGTTTGACAGGTCCACAGGTTCAGCAGTCTTTTTTCTTCAATGTGGTAGGGTGGTGCTAGGGCTCACAACCTTGTGAGTTAAGCTGTTGTAGCAGCTTGTCAGTTGTAGCTGACGAAGCCTAAAGGGTTGTAGCCCCTTCCAGTTGTAGCTGGTAAAGTTGTATTAAATTTTTTTACCCCAGTTGTTGCTGGGTCAAATTTATTTCTAAAAAGGCTTCCGTGGTTTTACCCCCAGGACTTGGGTTTCCACGTCAAAAATATTGTGTACTGTGCATCTTGTTAGTTTCATGTACATTGATGATATGCTATGATTGGTGATTAGCAACTTGCTCTTGATTAAAAATTTTAAATTGTGCAAATACTGATTCACCCCCTTCTCAATGTTTCAACAATTGGTATCAGAGCGGGTTCCTTAAAAAACAGTCTAACCGCTGGAAGGCAGTCATGGGCAAGTTTGCTAAACAAAGTAAAAGTGGATCATTCTTGTTGGATGGGACCAACTACGCATTTTGGAGCATAAGGATGAGAGCCTATGTGGAAGCTCAAGGAATAGAGATATGGCAAAGTATCGAAAATGGGTACAAAGTACCAAAGATTGTACCAACAGATCCAGATGAGTTGAGTCAATACAATAGCAATTCAAAAGCCAGAAATCATCTTTTGGGTGATATAGATGAATTCGTCTTTGCCAAAGTGATGAACTGTCCCTCTGCAAAGGAAATGTGGGACAAACTCCAAACCACATTTGAAGGAGATAGTAAAGTCAAGGAAGCCAAACTTCAAACGTACATAGGACAATTTGAATATCTGAGGATGAATGAGGATGAAGACATCGCAGCCTATATTCTTTGAGTTGATAAACTTGTGAATACCATCAGAGGTTTGGGTGAAGAAGTTGATGAGGTCGTAGTTGTTTGAAAATTCTAAGGACTCTTCCCAAAAGGTTCAATCCTAAGATCTTTGCCCTAGAAGAAACAGATCTGGAGACTATGACAGTAGATCAGCTACATGGGACTCTTGTGGCCTATGAAATGAGAATTGAAGATGAAGACACGTTAAGAAAGGAAGCAGCATTCAAGGTCTCCTCCAAACAAACAGGGAAGAACAAATCAGCAAAGGGAAAGCCAACAAGTGATGAATCTGATGATGAAGAAATAACTAACTTTGTTAGGAAGTTGAAGAGAGGCACTGGGAAATACAAAGGTAAGTTACCTCTTAAATGTTTTTCATGTGGAAAGATAGGTCATTTTGCTTCTAAATGTCCGTATGCAAAGAAATCAGATAGTGATGAAGATGGTAGCTTCAAACCCTACAAGAAGTACAATAATTACAAGAATAAGAAGGAGGTAAGTTCGCAAAGAAGAAAAGTCTCTATACAAAAAGGGACAGCTGCTCATCCAGTGAGGACTCCGACAATGACAGTAACAATGACTCTGACAATGAAAGTGAATCAGAGAAGGTACTCTTCATGGAAATAGATTCAAATGAGGTTCTTAATAGTGATGAAGAATCTGAAACTGAAGGTGAGGTAGATCTTGAAGCAGAACTTATAAGCGCCTTAAAGGATTTGAATAAATGAAGATAATCAAGCATTAGCCACCCATACCAAAAGAAGAAGGAGTCAATCCAACTTCAAGAAGGAAAGCCACAAGGAGTCTCAACCTCCACAAAGGTTTCAAAAGAAAAGAAGAACCATTCCAGAAAGAGATCACTCTTCATACCAATGTTTCAATTGTCACAAAATATGACACATTGCTAAGGATTGTCCTTCAAAGAAGAAGAAGGGTTTCCACCACAGAAGACATCAAGCACATCTAGCAGAAAATTATAGTGAAGATGAAGAGGAGGAAAGACCTCAAAGGAAAAGAGCTAAGGTAGAAGAAGAAGATGCAGAAGAGTATGTTCTATTCTCTGCACTCTCTGGGTCTGTAACACCTGGAGAAGACACATGGCTTATTGATAGTGGTGCTTCAAAGCATATGACGGGACAAAAGAAAACTTTATCAAGACTTGAAGAGAGGACCTCTCCAAAAAAGGTATCATTAGGAGATGACTATCAATATCCCATCAAAGGAATTGGTGAAGCAAGCTACAAGCTTGATTCTGGAACCCCCATGAAGATGAAGGAAGTCTTATATGTTCCAGGTTTAAAGAAGAACTTACTTTCTATCTCAACATTAGATAAGAAAGGTTATAGGGTTGCATTCATAGATGGACAAGTACTCATGTGGCCCAAAGGAAAATCAATTGAGGATGCAGTTGTTATTGGTGAAGAAGAAGGAGGGCTATATAAAATCAAAGGACATTCAGAAGCAGCCCTTGTCCATGAAGCCATTAGCCCAAGTGAGCTATGGCATAGAAGGATTGCTCACATCAACTACAAAGCACTACCCTATGTGAGCAAAGTAGTAACAAGATTACCAGATTTGAAGGTTGATCATGAAGGCACTTGCAAAGGATGTGCAAAAGGCAAGAATATCAAGAATCCATTTCCAAAGAGTGAAACAAAGACTAAAAGTACTTTGGAACCGATTCATTCAGATGTATGTGGTCCAATGCCCTCCACATCCTTGAGTGGATATGAATACTACCTTACATTTATTGATGACTATTCAAGAAAGACTTGGATATATTTCCTAAAAGAAAAAGATAAAGTCTTTGGAAAATTCAAGGAATTCAAAGCCTTGATAGAAAATCATTCAGAAAAGAAAATCAAGACACTCATGACAGATAATGGTGGAGAATATACTTCAAAGGATTTTGAAATATTTTGTAAACAAGTTGGAATCAAGAGGGAACTAACCACTCCCTACAATTCTCAACAGAATGGTGTTGCGGAAAGAAAGAATAGAACCATTATGGAAGCAGTGAAGCTAACGATACATGATCAAGATCTTCCTATGCATCTATGGGATGAAGCAGCAACGACGACAGTCTATGTCCAAAATAGATTGTCTCATAGTGCCCTTGGATTCAAGACTCCAAAAGAAATGTTCACAGGGAAGAAGCCTGAGGTAAGCCACCTCAATATATTTGGGTGCCCTATATATGTTCACATACCAAAAGAGAATAGAACTAAACTGGACCCTTCTGGAAAGAAGGGAATATTTGTTGGGTATTGTGAAGCATCCAAAGCATTCAAAATATACATCCCAGGATTCCATCACATGGAAATTAGTAGAGATGTAACATTTGATGAAGAAGTTGCTCTCAAAAGATCTAGAAAGAGGTAGTGTGAAGAAGTATATGAATAAGATATACCTCCTAGAAATACAGAAGCTGTTTCCTTCCCTGAAGAAGAAACACCAGAAGACCATGATATGATAGAACCTCAAGAACCCCCACCTATGAACATATCACGGAAGAGAAAGCCAACATGGGAAAGAGAAATTATACAAGAAGCAGAAAGATATGGAGCTCCAGAAGGCTCCACTAGAGCAAGCAAGAAACCAAAGCCATTTTCTAGCTATGTGGCTTTGACGTGTGATCTTGTAGATCAAGAACCTACCAGTTATGAAGAAGCAGTTCATAAGAAAGAATGGGTAGAAGCACTGACGGAGGAGTACCAATCAATAATGAAGAATGATGTTTGGGATGTAGTTCCCAAACCAAAAGACAAGAGTGTGGTATCCTCCAAATGATATACAAGATAAAGCATGCTGCGGATGGTAGCATTGAAAAGTATAAGGCAAGGTTTGTGGCCAAAGGATTCTCTCAAAAAGAGGGAATTGACTATGAAGAAACATTTGCACCAGTTGCAAGGTACACGTCCATTAGAGCCATCATGGCACTTGCATCCATGATGAAGTGGAGATTGCACCAGATGGATGTGAAGACAACCTTCCTAAATGGTGTAATTGAGGAAGAAGTGTACATAGAACAACCACAAGGATTTGAGGTTGAAAATAGAAGAACTCACGTATGCAAGTTGAAGAAAGCTTTGTACGGATTGAAACAAGCTCTTAGAGCTTGGTATGGGAGAATTGATAGCTTCTTGACAAGCTTGGGCTTTACCAAAAGTAAAGCTGATCCTAACCTTTACCTTAAGGTTATGGATGATGAACCTGTCATACTATTATTGTATGTGGATGATCTCTTTCTGACATGAAATGAGAAACAAATCATGGAAAGCAAGAAGAAGCTAGCTACAGAATTTGAGATGAAATATCTCGGATTGATGCATTAATTCCTAGGTCTGGAAGTATGGAAAGGCCTAGAAGGAATCTTTCTCAATCAGGGAAAGTATGCTGTGGAAATCTTGAAAAGATTTGATATGTTGGAATGTAAAGCCATGGCCACTCCCATGGATACCAACTTGAAGTTGGTAGCTGATGAATCGTCAGAATTAGTGGATGTAACTCAGTACAAACATATTATTGGGTTATTGATGTGTGTGACGAATACCAGGCCAGATATATGCTTTGCTGTGAACACCCTGAGTCAGTATCTGGTTGAGCCTAGACATGTTCACCTGATAGCTGCAAAGCATGTGATGACGTACCTAAAAGATATGATAGACTTTGGTCTATATTATCTTGGAGATCATGACTTTAGATTGTATGGTTATACAGATGCAGATTGGGCTGGAAGTGTCTCAGACATAAAGAGCACATCGGGTGGATGTTATTGTCTGGGATCTGTTATGATCTTGTGGTTTAGCAGGAAGCAGTGTAGTGTGTCTCTCAGCACAGCTGAAGCGAAATATATAGCAGCTTGCTCTGCTAGTTGTGAAGCCATATGGCTTTAGAAGCTGTTATCAGGACTATTTGACTTAGAGATGGACTCCACTGTGATTCTGTGTGACAACCAGAGTTGTATCAAGATGACAGAGAATCCAGTGTTCCATGTTAAGTCAAAGAACATAGAGATCCGATATTTCTATATACGAGATATGGTGCAGAAAGGAGCTATAAAGCTCGAGTATGTGAGCACTGATGAACAAGTTGTTGATGTATTGACCAAACCTCTGTCTCGAGTAAAGTTTGAGTATTTTCGAGGCAAGCTTGGTTTAGTTCATAAGGACCCTCCTCAAAAGGGGGAGTGATATAGTCGATGATGATATCTGGATCGAAAATGAGGTCGATGATGAGGATAATTGTATTGATTATGAGGATACTTGTATAAATGATGAGGATACTTGTATCGATAATGAGGATACCTGTTCCGACGACGAGGTCGATCATACCGACGATGAGGTTGATGAAGTGGTCCTTAGACCTTGTCTAAGTGGACGAGAGGATTGCATCATCCTTGGACTTATGTCCTAAAATGAGAGGGATTGATCATCCCGTAAGTAGATCAGGATTGCATCATCCTTGGACTTATGTCCTAAAGTGAGAGGGATTGATCATCCCGTAAGTAGATCAGGATTGCATCATCCTTGGACTTATGTCCTAAAGTGAGAGGGATTGATCACCGCGTAAGTAGATCAGGATTGCATCATCCTTGGACTTATGTCCTAAAGTGAGAGGGATTGATCACCGCGTAAGTAGATTAGGATTGCATCATCCTTGGACTTATGTCCTAAAGTGAGAGGGATTGATCATCCCGTAAGTAGATCAGGATTGCATCATCCTTGGACTTATGTCCTAAAGTGAGAGGGGTTGATCATCCCGTAAGTAGATCATGATTGCATCATCCTTGGACTTATGTCCTAAAGTGAGAGGAATTGATCATCCTGTAAGTATATCTGGATTGCATCGTCCCTAGACATGATATGGTGTCTTAAATTGATAGGGATTGATCATCCCGTAAGTAGATCTGGATTGCATCGTACCTAGACATGATATGGTGCCTTAAATTGATAGGGATTGATCATCCCGTAAGTAGATCTGGATTGCATCATCCCTAGACATGATATGGTGTCTTAAATTGATAGGGATTGATCATCCCGTAAGTGGATCAGGATTGTATCATCCTTGGACTTATGTCCTAAAGTGAGAGGGATTGATCATCCCGTAATTGGATCATGTGTATTGCAGATAATGATGTTGTTGATCGAGAGATCCAGATGATGCTGTTGATCGGAAGATCCAGATGATGATGCTATTGATCGAAAGATCCAGATGATGATGTTGCTGTAGCTGATCGAGTGCTGCAGAAGATGAAGACTCAGTACTGAAGATGGTTATGTTCCAGTATTGAAGATATTGAAGATGTTACAGTAACTATTTGAGTTAATGATGATGATTGACGAAAGCTTCCAATGATTTATAGATGTATCATGTATCATGTTGTTGATGACTCCTTGCTCCTGTAGATGTTGTTAGAATATCCTTCTCGTTAAGGGGGAGTGTTGAAATATTGTAACTTCTAAGAATATTCTATTTGTACTTTATTATCCAGAGATGTTTCATTCCTCCGTCGGGATGTTGTAACTAGGGTTATTAGACTTCCCTAGTGGGGTCGGCCCTGAGTTAAGTGTTTAGGGGTTATTAGACTCTCCTAGGAGAAGTCGGCCCAGTTAGGGTTAAAATTCAAATGAAGTAATGTATAAATAGAGGAGGTGTGTTCCTCATTTAAACACACACTCACTCATTCACTCACTTGTGAGTTGCACATAGGAGAGAGAGAGATCTGCGAAGGAGGAGAAGGAGCTCTTGTTTGGGGATTACATCTTTGTATTTGTTGGTCATCTATATTGAAGAAACTTTGCTGGGTTTTCTACCCCATGAGGCTTTCCCAGGATAAATCTGTGTCTATCTTGTGATTGTGTTTCTTTCAGTGATCCTTATTATGCTCTTGTTGTGAATTTTATGCTAAACTTAACAAGAAAGAGTGCTTATCAATCTTTCAAAATAAATTATAGCTATTGTAGATGAGAATCACTTGAAAATAGGACAATTAGAGAAGGCCCAAATTTGCATTAGTGTTTTGAAAACATATTTGGTAAACGAACACCAGAACTGGTGCATTGCTCAAATCAATTATGAGAGACAGGTTATTCTCCAAGGAGAAACAAGACAAGAATTGGGAAAAGCCTCTAAATCGTTGGTGATATTACAAGAGGAAGTATTGGATTTGCATAAAATTGAAGGGACAACGAAAGATGAATATGAATCGTCTAAAGTTTCATGGGAGATGGAGAAAGCATCCTTGCAGTCTTCAGAGCTTAATGCTGAGAGGAAATACAAAGAAGTTGATGAGCAAAACAAGCTTTTAGTTGATTGCTTGGAGGCACACAATATTGAAGAAGCATAAAAGCTCATCATAGAGCGAACATTTTGGTTACAAGAGAAGGAAGAAGTTTGGAAGACTTGAGGCAAAAATTACATCTTTACAAATAAGAATTAGAAAAGATTTCCTCTTAGATGAGAACCTTTATGAAATTCAAGAAGAGCACTAAAATACTCGATGATATCCTAAGCTCTCAAAGATCACCATCTAACAGATCTAGTGACTAGTCTAGGCTATGGCAGTAATCAGGACACTCTTGAAGAAAGCTCCAAGCCAATTGAGGAGAAGGCTAAACTCAACCCAAATGTCTTTAAAATTGCTAATTGCAACAAAGGCACTAGCATGGAAGGAAAACATAATCAACCGAGGTCTGACAGAAGCAAGCACATAAGGACTGCACCTCCAAGGGACAACATACACTTAGGTACAAAAGTCCTTTTCTTGGTTATTGTTTTCCTGTAATAAATTTGGGCATAAAGCAATGGATTGTGAAGTACATGCCAAGAATGACTATGTGGACAATAAAGTCAGAACAATTTATAAAAATGTTGATAGAATTGTTGAATGCTGGAAGTGAAACAATTTTGGGCATACTACAAAGTTCTGTAACAATGTAGTTTGTTACAAATGCAAAATCTTTGGCCATAAAGCTCAAGATTGTAAGAGCTCAAGGAAACCCAATAAAGTATATAAGAGAAAACAAGTAAAAGAAAATGAAGAAACAAGTCAGCTAGCTTTAATTGCTCAAAGTAAAGAAGAGAGTGCTGTTGATAAGCAAAAGAATGAAAAGTGGTCAAAAGTTTGGAAGAAGAAGATAGAAGAACATAAGAAAGAAGTCTGCAGATTGGTTCTATGTGCAGAAAATAGAAGGACAAATCACATAATATAAAATGAAACTAAGCCTCTTATCCTGAAGCTGTGCAGTATGATGGTTGAAGGAAAGGACACCATTAATTTTGAAAAAAAACCAGAGATGGTTCTGCATGTTGAAAATTTGAGAGACAATTCTCTTAGTTTAATCTTTTGATTCTTTGACCTCTAAATTGCAAAGGGTAGGCTAGGGTAGAAGCAAAATATCCTTGTTATTTGAAAAGCAAAAGAAGTGTTTTAACAAGCTTGAAGTTTCTGAGCTTTAAAGAGATCACGAGTATTGGTTAAAAGCAAAAGGCAACAAAGGAGCAGGTCCAGAGCAGCGAAGGAGGACAACAAGAAGGTCAAAGATGAAGGCCAAGGATCAAGAAATTACTAGAACTCATATTAGCAGAGTTGGGACCACTAAGATCTGAATATGATTTGAGGACAAATCTAAGACATAAATTGCAGACACGTTTTGGCCTGTTTGAAGACTGATTTGAGGGGCTATGATTTTTGAATAGTTTTTAGATTTGTCACACTTCATGAAGAACTGTTTTGACCGCAGTACGGACTGAATTCTGAGCAGTATTACACAAATAAAGAATGACATAAGTATTGTAGTTACTATTGCAATCAATGGGGAAGGTTAGAATACATGTGCACCAAGAATGTTAGATCGCATCACACAAGATAATTTGACACAAATATTAGCCACAATATCCTTACGCAATTGAAACTAATCCTATGGAGCAGTTTGATGCTATTGGACCTCATGGAACAAAAGTTATTGTTTACAACCTTTGACTTGATGATAATGGTATCCTACATTTAATTTGGAGATGAATTTTGATAGCAGCTCTTCAAGAAATATAACACATGCTTTCATTATCATAACCAACAGCCAAGGAATACCTCCCAATATTGTGGTAAATCATATGTCTAGCATTGAAAATATAAGTTCATAATCAATGAAGATACCAACATAATGGTTATCTTCTAAGATTGAAAAGGGGGAGATCATTGAAAACTGTCATTGATGACAAGTTGTTGAAGAAAATGCCCGCACAACACTTGGAAAACATGCCTACACAACCATGCCTAAATGCACGCAACAACACTTGGAATTATTCCTGCCAATATAGTTATATGCCCACCAAGATGCCCACCATCAAGAAAAATGCTCGCCAATCAGGTGAAAAATGCCTACATAGGCCTTAAGAAAATGCCCGTAGTACTTGGGATTATGCCCACAATAGGCCATAGGAAATATGCCCGCCAACAATAAGCAAATGCCCGCTAAGACTGTAAAATGCCCGCACTGTCAATTAAAATGCTCGCACCAGTTGAGGAATATGCACGCAACTAGCAAAATAATATGCCCACAACTACTTAATAAAAATGCCCGCACTTGAAAAGAAGAATGCCCGCAACTGGCATGTGAAAATGGCTGCAATACACTAAAGAAAATGTCCGCAGGCCTAAGGAAAATACACGTAGGCTTGAAGAAATGCCCGCAACATAAAAGAAAATGCCTGCAACTTTGAGGAAAATGCCCGCCAAAGCAAAAGAAAATGCCTTACAGGCATAAGTAATGCTTACAGACTATGAGAAATGACCGCATTATCAACTAAAATGCCTGCCAACTGTTGAATTTTCCCACCAAACCAAGAAAATTCCCGGAGGCCATGATAAAATGCCCACCATGAACTAATTTCTGTCATCATAACAAAAGAAATGCCCGCCATGAAAAGGTAAAATGCCCATGTCATTGAAGAAATGCCCGCCGCTCGATATTAAGGGCTATTGTTGACAAATCTTGGACAAGGCATATTTTTGGATAGATATAGAACAAAGTTTGAAGGCCCTTGATTACATACTTATAAAGCAAATGATAAGAGTTTTAATGATGCTATGAAGCAACACTTATGAATAACCTAATTTATATGGCAACTTAAGGAGATAGTTTAAGGCAGATTTGTGACATCTTTGAAGATAAACTTAGCACAATAGATTAGTCAGATGGACAGAATCATGCTATACACAATGATAATGTTGGATAGACAAGAATTGCCTCAATCATCAATATATTCTCATAATCATATAAACATAGACCCCGGTTCTATGGTTTAGATCATCTAGAACAAAATTTTCTTTTGGTGACAAAACTGATATTGTTATGAACGTTTCAAGAGCCAATGTACAAAGTTGACGCTGATGATAGTATTGCACATATTTACACCTATGTAGCCCATGGAAATGATGTTAATTTGAAACGTGTACTCTAAGAAAATTGTAGTACAAGAGTTCAAAATTGAGGTTTTCTGTGGCAATTGGATGACGACTCTTGCTATATGGAAGACACTATAACATTTAATCAAAATGTTTTAGTACTTGCAAATTTAAGATAAGAAAGATGCATTTTAGGATTGGTTACAGAAGTTGTTGTGTATGCTTTAACCAATAATATAACATTATAACAATAGTCTTAAACTCCATTCAGAGATGAGTTCTTTAACAACAATCCTTGGGTGATTAACAAAGGGTTATGTACAACAACTTGTTCTTTGAGCATCTTCAAGCCATGGCTTGAGAACATTTCTTGAGCAACTCTTGATGATATAAGACAACAAATGAAAATAGATGTTAATCTGATTTAAGAAGATGATTTGTGGCAATATTGAAGCAGTATGGAACCATATGGAAACCTCTAAATTTGTAGCCTTATCATTGTTTTAATCCATTGCATAAAGTAGATCTATTTACCATCAAAGGGGGTGAGAAAAATTAAAACAAGTGAAAAATTAGGAGTATGAAGATAGGGGGAGTCATCCCAAAGAACCACAAGAAGACAATACATTCACAGGAGGAGTAGCTCAACAAAATTAAAGGAGCAAGATGAGTCATCAAAACCAAAGGGGGAGAATTTTAAGAAAGAATAAATGTTCACAAAAGTATTTATTGTCAAGGAGAGCATCCTTTTGTCTTTGATGTCAAAGGGGGAGAGAAAAAAATTGTTGAAGATAGGGGGAACATGCATCACTACAAAAATTTCAAGTGTTACCACCAATGACACAGGGGGGGATTGTTGAAAAGTGTTGCCATTGGTGTCAAAGCATAGTGATGATGATGAAGTGTCATTACTGGTATGAGGACAAGTGAAGTGTCAATCCATGAGAACAAGTCAATGTCAAAGCCAAGTGAAGTCAAACAATATCCTTGAAACAACAATAAAGTTACTGAAGTCTTGAAGAATCCCTGAATCAACGTGAAGTTGAAGAAGCAACGATAATCTTGCAAAAGAGCACCTACAGGAATTCCAGTACCAATTCCGGTACCAACATCTATAGGAATTCTGGTACCAGCCCTATATCGCTGTTTGGGTGACTTAACCAATATATTAGGATCCCTTACCATCATTCATGTGTTGGCCCCATAATTAAAAAGTGTGAGAATATTGTGACTCAGCGTATTGTCATCCACAATTTCATAGATTCAACTTTAGTGACCAAGAGAGGAATCCCTATAGAAGATTTTGATGGATTCATGGTGGAGGTAGTCGGTGGACACATGATGCCATGTATGTGGAAGGATCCACATGAGTGATGAGGGGAAAATACATCATGAAGGATGACTTCTATGTGGTCGAGCTAACATAGATCAATGTAGTTTTGGGTGTCCAATGGCTCAGTACTTTGGGACCAATCATGACGAACTACCAGCAATGGTGCTCCAAGAGTTGTCTTGGCCAAGCAGATGGAGGCCCTATTCAAACTTGGTGACATAGCTTATGCAACAGAGTGCCTGATCAAAACACAGAAGAATTCCCATGACAACCAATAGTACCATGTAGACATACATGCTTTATTGGGAAAGCATGATAGGGTTTTTAGGGAGATTCCTCCAGGAAGAACTCCAGACAGGGGATTTGAGCACACTATTGAGTTGGAGGAAGGATCCAGACCAATGATCACCATTCCCTACAAGAACCCGAAGAAATTCAAGGATTGGATTGAGAAGGATAGTAAAGAACTGTTAGCCATGGGACACATCAATCCTAGTTCCAGTTCGTTTTCATCCTCGATGGTTTTGATAAAAAAGGAGGACGAGACAATGAGAATGTGCATTGATTACATGATATTGAATAAGTAGACCATCAAGAACATGTATCCCATTTCTTGGATTGATGAGTTACTAGATGAGTTGCACGAAGCAATGTACTTCTCCAAGATTGATATTCAATTGGGCTATCATCGGATCAGAGTCCAAGAATAGGATGTGCACAAGACAACTTTTAGATACCACTACTGACATTATGAGTTCTTGGTCATGCCATTTTGGTTGACCAATGACCCCACCACTTTCAAGTCATGCATGGACCATATATTCATGAAGCAGTTGAGGAAATTTTTGCTGGTATTCTTCGATGACCTCCTCATTTACAACAGGACATGGGAGGAGCATATGAGACATATGGACGATATTTTGGGCATTATGGAGGAGCAGTCCTTGTATGCCAAATACTTGAAATGCGAATTTATCCTTACGAAGATCTTATATTTGGGCCATGTGATCAGCACACAAGGCGTTCAGGTTGACTAGGAGAAGATTCAGGCCATTTTGGATTGGCCTACACCGAGGTCCTCACAGAGTTGCGAGGATCCTTTGGACTCTGCACGCACTACAGACGATTTGTGAAGGGATTTTCACAGCTGGATGCACCCCTCGCTAATCTTATGAATAAGGAGGATTTCAGGTGGACCAATGACCCTCAAGCAGCTTTCGACAAGATCAAATATGTGATGAGTACTTTACCGGTGTTGGCACTTATGGAATTCAGCTAGCCTTTCGTGCTGGAGTGTGAATCTTCAGGTATAAGTATCAGGGAAGCTTTGCTGAAGAACAGACACCCGATAGCCTTCGAATGCAGGAAAATCAGGGAGCCGGAGAGGCTGTCCTCCATTTATGACAAAGAGATGCTAGACATCATGCATGCATTAGCAAAGTTCAAGTAATATCTAGTGGGGAGCAGGTTTGTGGTCAGGACAGATCACAGCAGTCTGAGGTACTTCTTGGAGTTGAAGGAATTAAATGAAAGACAACAGAAGTGGGTCAACATGATACATGCCTACGATTTTGATATCAACTATGTTAAGGAGAAGAAGAATGTGGTAGCTAATGCACTTTTTGGGAAACCGACTGCATGCTCACTGATGGAGATTTCAGCTGATTGGAAATCCCACCTCTTTGTGGAATATTCCAATAACAAATTTTCTTGTGAGTTAATGTATGGTCTCATACAAGATGATAGGTACAAGGTAGTTGATGATGTCATATTCTCCAAGGACATGATCTATCTGATGCCAGAATCCAAACTTAAGGAAAATATTCTGAGGGCTACACATGATGCACCACTAGCAGGGCACCAGGGGTATTTCAAGACGTACTGGAAAATCAGGGAACGATTTACTTGGAAGGGACTCAAGGATGACGTATTGAGGCATGTGAGAGAGTGCATGATTTTTCAACATCATAATAAAGAGAAGACCCATCCGACATGATTACTACATCCATTTCCCATACTAGCACAAAAGTGGGAGAGCATCTTGATGGACTTCATCACAATATTACCGAGGGTGCAGAGATGAGATTGTATTTATGTTGTTGTGGATTGGTTGATGAAATTCACACAGTTCTTTGTGATCTCCTCAGACTACTGAACAACTCAGGTGGCAGAAGTTTTCTTTAGAGAAGTGTTTCAACTGCACGGGCTGCCCAGAAACATCATCAGTGATCGAGATAGCATGTTCATGGGGAATTTAGGAAGGAGGTTTTCCGGTTGATAGGCATAGAGTTGAATCCTAGCACTAGTTTCCATCCCCAGATAGATGGGAAGACCTAGATTGTGAAAAGTGTGTCAAGGGGTACCTACGTAGTTATGTCTTAGGGTAATAGAGAGCATGGATCAAGTGGTTGCACTTAGGGGAGAAATGCTTTTACACCACTTACCACATGTCCATCGGTATGAATATGTTTCGAGCTTTATATGGCTATGATGCTCCATCATTCGCAGATATGGAATTTGGAGACAATAGAGCACCCAAAGCTAAAGACTGGATACAGGAGAGTCGATATATCCTCACAACTCTTAAGGAAAGCCTACAGGTGGCTCAAAATCAACAGAAGATGTACGTTGACAAGTGTAGGATAGAGCATAGATTTGAGGTGGGAGACTTAGTATTCTTGAGATTGTAGCCCTATCTCCATTCCACGTTGAAGAAAAGCGGTGCATAAAAATTTAAACCTCATTTCTATGGACCTTACATGATTGTCGGGAAGGTTGGAGAGGTAGAATATGAGCTTGAGCTTTAGGAAGGAAGCAATATTCACCATGTGTTCCATGTGTCATGCTTCAAGAAGGAATAAGGATAGCAGGTCACAATATTAGCAACGTTACCCTTGATAGACGAAGAGGGGCAGTTGCTATTGGACCCAGAAGAGATATTGGATGTTCGAGAAAGGAAACCGAGGAACAAGGTGAACCGGGAGTATCTAGTCAGATGGAGGCACATGCCAGTGGATGATTCCACATGGGAGGGAGAGCATATTAAGCAACATCCCAATTTGCAGTTGCTTGAGGATAAGTAATCTCGAGAAGGGAGGACTGTCATGTCCCTTTCTGGATGATCCACTTGAGGACGACTTATTAGTCTATTTAGTTCCTATAGGCTATAGTTGAAAAAAAGACAGAGTTAATTAATTATTAATGTCTCCAAATGTGAAAGTAATTTATAAAGTGACATTAAATAATGAATTCATAAAGTGAATTTATAAAAGTCACTTAAGTTAAAAATGGCGCAAAAAGGTAAAATTGGACCAAAAGGGTCAAAATGAGGAGAAAAGGGAAAACATGGACTCTCTCATTCATTCATGATATTTTCATTTTCGAAACTTGAGATATATCGAGATTTGCTTTCTCTTGGATGAAACCCTAAGGGAGAGGAAAAATAGTTTTGGTGGTGAAACCATCCACCCTAACTATCATATGAGGAGAGATCATTCAAATTTCTCATATATCTTCATTGCCATGATTGAGGTATTGATTTGCTACGATTTTCATAGAGTTTGGGTTAAGTTTGGTTGGACGGCCAAGAGGGCGCAGTTGTTTATGAAGATACACCAGTTTGTGGAGGGCACTGAGACCATGGGGAAACAAGCTGACAGTAAATCCTTCCCTTCTCTTCTCAGAGGCACTGTTATAGTTGAGAAAGGGGGAGTAGTTGTCACCGAAGAAAAACATAGGGAACAATTGTGGGTTGTGGTATTCATTCTGAGAGTTGGTTTGCTTCAGGAAGGTAGCATATTGCAACCACAGGATGAGTTTACTCAGTGTGGACTGATTTCCCTCTATTGAGGCCGTATCTCCTTACAGAGGTAGCTTATTTGTGAATAAAAGGGTCATGAAACGGTGAAAGGGGTGTAACTTTACTTCTGGGGCTGAGATCCTATTGTTGAGTGTGTCTTTACAGTATTGGGTTGATATTCTCTATATGGAATGTATTATCTAGTTGGGAAGAGTGTAAATATTGTTGAGGAGGAACTAGAGGTAAAACCAAATTATATTCTCCTTGTGGTTTTCATTGGAAGAGTGCCATCACTTACAACAGTCTTCATCATCACGTGTGGACCAATAGCAAGCTGCTACAACATTCAGATGTATCACTTTCAGTTCATTGAAGGAGTTTTCACCTTGATATCTTTCCCATGTGTGCCAAATATAATTTGAGTTTATTTCCTTGGTTTACTACTGTGCATATTATGATATGAATATGGATGCTTTGATGTATTGCATATCAAATATGTATATCTCCTGAGCACATGTCACTGTTAAGATACATATGTGTATATATATTGTTTGTGTGGATGCCAAAAAGAATAGCTATGAGGTGACACCCCAATATGAGCATACAACAAATTAGATCTGGGTTTAATACACCTACAAGAAGTTTACAACAGTAGTGACCAACCCAATCCTATCAAAACAATGTATTCTCAAGTCATTTATCACAAACAATCAGTTGCTATAAAACATCAGTGAAGTGTGTGACAAGGTTAGGACCCAAACCACATCGTAGTAAGCCTTAACATCACACATTGTTAAGGTGATACCTACAGGAGTTAGATAGTAGTATTCAAGCATAAGTTGATGGTAGTTACATGACTGAACCAACCAGTAGTTGAGTTAAAATTCCATGTAGGATTGGCAAGGGATATTACATCCTCATCTCTTGGACATGTTGGTGCTTCCACATTGCAAGTTGGTTCTTGCACAATAGTTTGGTGTTTTTGTTAGATTGGTGTCTACAAAATATGTGAGTGGGCGATCACATCATCATTGGAGATTGGTGTGTCCTATAATTCATTATAATATATGGTTTTATCAATTCATTAAATTGAGTTTCCATATAAAGACTCTATGTACCATGCTTTAATGTTGATGAGTGTTTATGATTAATAATGGTACATGATCAATGAAGTAAAATTTGATAAAGGTGTATGATATTGATTCACCCCCCTCTCAATATCATTGTGGGTTCCAAAATATTTGTCCACAGTGGATTTTAACTTGTTATATTTGATATTTAGTAAATGAACTATGTTCATATTTGGAAAATGGACTTGTTCGTTTCATTTTGGTCTTCATTTTGCACCTTCATCCCACATTATTGATTTGATTTAGTTAAGCCCGCGATAACTTAGTGCCGCGACAATTTATCTCCTCAAGCTCTGAAAACAATTGTAATGGTGAAGGTTATATAATCTAGGTTGCTTCGAAAAGAACTCAATGGCATAATTTATACTTTCTCGTACTCACTTGCACATTATACTAGAGCCTTTCAGTTTCCTAAACAAGATTGAGAGGTATATTAATAAATGGATCAAGTGGTTGCACTTAGGGGAGAAATGTTATTACACCACTTACCACATGTCCATCGGTATGAATATGTTTCGAGTTTTATATGGCTATGATGCTCCATCATTCGCAGATATGGAATTTGGAGACAATAGAGCACCCAAAGCTAAAGACTGGATACAGGGGAGTCAATATATCCTCACAACTCTTAAGGAAAGCCTACAGGTGGCTCAAAATCAACAAAAGATGTACGTTGACAAGTGCAGGATAGAGCATAGCTTTGAGGTGGGAGACTTAGTATTCTTGAGATTGCAGCCCTATCTCCATTCCACGTTGAAGAAAAACGGTGCATAAAAATTTAAACCTCATTTCTATGGACCTTACATGATTGCCGGGAAGGTTGGAGAGGTAGAATACGAGCTTGAGCTTTAGGAAGGAAGCAATATTCACCATGTGTTCCATGTGTCATGCTTCAAGAAGGAATGAGGATAGCAGGTCACAACATTAGCAATGTTACCCTTGATAGACGAAGAGGGGAAGTTGCTATTGGACCCAGAAGAGATATTGGATGTTCGAGAAAGGAAACCGAGGAACAAGGTGAACCAGGAGTATCTAGTCAGATGGAGGCACATGCCAGTGGATGATTCCACATGGGAGGGAGAGCATATTAAGCAACATCCCAATTTGCAGTTGCTTGAGGATAAGTAATCTCGAGAAGGGAGGACTGTCATGTCCCTTTCTGGATGATCCACTTGAGGACGACTTATTAGTCTATTTAGTTCCTATAGGCTATAGTTGAAAAAAAGACAGAGTTAATTAATTATTAATGTCTCCAAATGCGAAAGTACTTTATAAAGTGACATTAAATAATTAATTCATAAAGTGAATTTATAAAAGTCACTTAAGTTAAAAATGGCGCAAAAAGGTAAAATTGGACCAAAAGGGTCAAAATGAGGAGAAAAGGGAAAACATGGACTCTCTCATTCATTCATGATATTTTCATTTTCGAAACTTGAGATATCTCGAGCTTTGCTTTCTCTTGGACAAAACCCTAAGGAAGAGGAAAAGTAGTTTTGGTGGTGAAACCATCCACCCTAACTATCATATGAGGAGGGATCATTCAAATTTCTCATATATCTTCATTGCCATGATTGAGGTATTGATTTGCTACGATTTTCACAGAGTTTGGGTTAAGTTTGGTTGGACGGCCAAGAGGGCACAGTTGTTTATGAAGATACACCAGTTTGTGGAGGGCGATGAGACCATGGGGAAACAAGCTGACAGTAAATCCTTCCCTTCTCTTCTCAGAGGCGCTGTTATAGTTGAGAAAGGGGGAGTAGTTGTCACCGAAGAAAAATGTAGGGAACAATTGGGGGTTGTGGTATTCATTTTGAGAGTTGGTTTGCTTTAGGAAGTGCAATACCCCATTTTGACCCTTGGGATATATTAGCTTTTAATGTAAATATTGTATACATGTGATGTATGTTTTCCCAGCGTGGAGCTCAAGGCTAAGGCCCCGCTAGTGGAAGCTCGAATTTTATTTAAAGGCAAGTATTAGACATTACGTTACCCATGTGCTATTTAGCCATGGAACATTATAAAAATGATGTAAATAAACATCATGCAATAAAATACCAAAACTGGCTATGGAGGCAACGAATGAGAAGGGGCCATGTGTATCCACTAGGGACTGGTGAGGGGGCTGTGGGATTGAACCATAGGATGCCATATGTCACCTTGAGAACCCATTTGACTTACCTTGCTGACATTTATTTTTGTTGAGGAATACAGTCCATGGCTTCAATGGAGCATGGGCAGCCCAGAAATTCGTATGGTAGAGTATGGGCTCTATTTTCTTGTACCACAAGTCTCTCTACCTCATGGGAGTTGCTTCTTCCTCATCCCCATTCCATTTGTGGAAGTTACTAGCATCATTTTCCATCCAAAAACGAATTCCAGCAGGGAGAAAAACAGAAAATCGCAATTGTGAAAGAACCCACGTTTTGAAGAGCCATAAACGCCCAGAAATGGTATTTGATAGTGAAATCCAATGGGGGGATCCATAGGTATGAACCTTGGGGCGAATTTGGGAGCATTAGCTACCCTGAAATCCATTGGAAAACCCAGTTTTGATAGCCTAGAAACCCATTGACGGCATTGAGTTATTTGTTTCCAGAATGGTGAGAAATCCAAGTGTGGATGTTTGAACAGAGGATGGGATTGCTTGAATTTAGCTTGAGATGTCTGTAGCTCTATGGTTGAGCTCACTGGCTTAGCATCCTCATCATTTCCTTTTGGTATGCTTGATAAACCCAACTGTGTGTTGGCTTAGCATGACCGTCCGATTGAATCCATGGCTGTGAGTGAGCCTGTCTAGTTCCTCCTTAGTGGATACACATCCCATCTCGGGGGTGATCTCTCAGCTGAAAGAATACAGGTTGGATAGAGATCTATGGTTGGGTGGAACGTTGATCTCACGTAGCCAGTTGTTTGGACGTTTTCATTTCAAGATAAGTATTCTCTGTGGATTAATTTATATGCATTCTGTGTTCTACAATGTGTTAATTATGAATGTTAACTGTTCATGTTAATGAGATGAAATGAATATCTTGATATGGGGTATATGAAACTTGTGCATAGCATAAGAATGGGATTGATTCAATGTCTGTTGATTCATCATCTACTTGGGATAGATATGTTGATGCATTCCAATCTCTGTGTGTTTTATTATGATTAATTCCGCTGTGTTTATATTGAGTATGAATTGCACACAGAAGTTTTTAATTATCCAAGAATTTCTTAGAAATTGAATGGGGCTGAGATTGTCAATAAGCCCGGTAGATTGGTCACATTTCCTCCTGGCATCGGACTAGATGGAAGGGGACGTGACAGGAAGGTAGCATATTGCAACCACAGGATGAGTTCACTCAGTGTGGACTGATTTCCCTCTATTGAGGCCGTATCTCCTTACAGAGGTAGCTTATTTGTGAATAGAATGGTCATGAAACTGTGAAAGGGGTGTAACTTTACTTCTGGGGCTGAGATCCTATTGTTGAGTGTGTCTTTACAGTACTGGGTTGATATTCTCTGTATGGAATGTATTATCTAGTTGGGAAGAGTGTAAATATTGTTGAGAAGGAACTAGAGGTAAAACCAAATTATATTCTCCTTGTGGTTTGCATTGGAAGAGTGCCATCACTTACAACAGTCTTCATCATCACGTGTGGACCAATAGCAAGCTGCTACAACATTCAGATGTATCACTTTCATTTCATTGAAGGAGTTTTCACCTTGATATCTTTCCCATGTGTGCCAAATATAATTTGAGTTTATTTCCTTGGTTTACTACTGTGCATATTATGATATGAATATGGATGCTTTGATGTATTGCATATCAAATATGTATATTTCCTGAGCACATGTCACTGTTAAGATACATATGTGTATATATATTGTTTGTGTGGATGCCAAAAAGAATAGCTATGAGGTGACACCCCAATATAAGCATACAACAAATTAGATCTGGGTTTAATACACCTACAAGAAGTTTACAACAGTAGTGACCAACCCAATCCTATCAAAACAATGTATTCTCAAGTCCTTTATCACAAACAATCAGTTGCTATAAAACCTCAGTGAAGTGTGTGACAAGGTTAGGACCCAAACCACACCGTAGTAAGCCTTAACATCACACATTGTTAAGGTGATACCTACAGGAGTTAGACAGTAGTATTCAAGCAGAAGTCGATGGTAGTTACATGACTGAACCAACCAGTAGTTGAGTTAAAATTCCATGTAGGATTGGCAAGGGATATTACATCCTCATCTCTTGGACAGGTTGGTGCTTCCACATTGCAAGTTGGTTCTTGCACAATAGATTGGTGTTTTTGTTAGATTGGTGTCTACAAAATATGTGAGTGGGTGATCACATCATCATTGGAGATTGGTGTGTCCTATAATTCATTATAATATATGGATTTATCAATTCATTAAATTGAGTTTCCATATAAAGACTCTATGTACCATGCTTTAATGTTGATGAGTGTTTATGATTAATAATGGTACATGATCAATGAAGTAAAATTTGATAAAGGTGTATGATATTGATTCACCCCCCTCTCAATATCATTGTGGGTTCCAAAATATTTGTCCACAGTGGATTTTAACTTGTTATATTTGATATTTAGTAAATGAACTATGTTCATATTTGGAAAATGGACTTGTTCGTTTCATTTTGGTCTTCATTTTGCACCTTCATCCCACATTATTGATTTGATTTAGTTAAGCCCGCGATAACTTAGTGCCGTGACAATTTATCTCTTCAATCTCTGAAAACAATTGTAACGGTGAAGGTTATCTAATCTAGGTTGCTTCGAAAAGAACTCAATGGCATAATTTATACTTTCTCGTACTCACTTGCACATTATACTAGAGCCTTTCAGTTTCCTAAACAAGATTCAGAGGTATACTAATAAATGTAATCATTATTTGGATTATCCTTGCAAGTTATATGGGGCCTTGTAACGATGCATTGGTTGGATCAAAGAATAATGGTCATTGGATCTCCAATACCAAATCCAATTCATTATATCAAATGAAATGGCCCCTATGGTTTACTTAATAGACTTACACATTACCTTGCATTGCCATTTGTTACTCTCTTAGACCTGCACTCAGAGAGATAGTTAAGCTCTTGAATGAAGCACAACCCTAGACACACTTATGAAAGTTGCACATTGTCACAACTTTTACTCACTTTAGGCTAATTATTTTTTGGCACAAGAGAGAAACACTAGAAAATAATGTTTAATATGTTCTTTAGAAAACAAGCAATGGACCAAGACTAGTGCCTATTCAAACTATGGAGTAAAAGATCAAAGAACAATAGGGTTTGAATGCAATGGGGAAGGTGTAATTAAGCCATTAATTGATGCACCACAAATAGTCCAAAACATATTTTGAAATTACACATGAAAAAGTGATATCCCTTAGATAAGATGCACCATGACAACTATAAAATTATGGCTAAGAATAATGTGCAACTATGGAATAAAGAAAGAACAACCATAGTGTGAAATCCAAGATGAAGTAGACAAAGTAGGACAACCTTCTAATTGAATGAACAAACAACAATACAACATTTATCAAATCTGATTTCATTATGTTAAGATCAAGACAGCCCTAACATGACAAACATTCCTCAAACATGGATTGAACAACCTTAATTAGAAAATTACAACAATAAACCTCTTCAATTATCCAAGGTTATATCAACAATTAGGGAGGGTTTTAATTCCCGTAATGTCCTCTTATTGAAGGAAGAGTCTCTTTCTTCAAAGCTTATTTATGCAACAAAAACAATGGTAATCCTTTCAAAAACAATAGTCATCCTTCAAAGAGGAAGAGAGATAGAAACCTCACATTAAACTTGTTCCTCAACTTCTTCCTCCCAAAAGATATTCAATTACTCTTGCAGGGAAATTCTTACACTTCCAACCACTCCTTTAGCTAACAAATTTCTCCTTTATTTATATCCTTCAAATCAAATCCCAATTCATAAAATAATATTTCTTTATAAGGCCCCATAATCCTCATTGTGTTTTACATTTGAATAAAATAGGTCCATATTTGATGAGATCCTTTTAAAAAACGCACTTGTTATTCATTTGATGGTTTGATCATGTCAACAATGCCACAAAGAATTTACTCATGCAAAGAACTTTCCTCCAAATACATGAAAACTATCTTGATCAAAGTGTTCACACCTCAAAGCCCTCGTTAAAGGTGAAGCATGTCTCCAAATATGTAGAGAAGGCCTTAAACAATTTGTATTTACCCCAAAAAATATAAATATGAAAATATACTAAATAATTTGTCTGTACCTCTAAATGCCTTCAAATAAGTGGAATATGCATTGAATAATATGAATTAACATAGTCACTTTAATATGATTTAAATGCCTTGCACAAAATGTTCATTTTAAAGTGGGTATATTCATGTTCAAGCAACCAAATTTTATTTTTACCCATGGAGTGGGATGCTCCACATCAAATGGCTCTTATTTAACCATTTGAAATCCTTTAGGGCCACATGCCATCATTATAAGTAAGGTGTTCCTTCTTTAGATTCTTTCTTCATCACTTGTCATGCCTCGAGCTTCCTCCAAGATAGTGCATTTTGCGCTTTTGGGATTTGTCTTTCCCATGTCATGCTTTGAACCTCATGCAATGTAGGGCATTCATTTTCTAGGGTTGTGTCCAATCCTTACCTTTCCATAAATATTCATACCTTCGACACTTATTGAGGTAAATCATTCATACTCTAGGGTTTGCTTAGTTGCTCACATACTCCATATATGTGGTCTAGGGTCCTGGGTGTAACCAAGGGAAGGTTCCTCATCTATGATGCAAAAATATATTGTAAGCCATGTAACCATGCCCCCAAATTGGTGTCAAGTGCACCCAAGTGGAACCTCATGATGAAGTGTCTTTGATAATGTCTCCGTTGATACTTCCCAAGTTTGTTCCTGCAACCTATGACTGCCACTGAACTCCAAGGATATGTTGTGTTGGTGAGAGAAGAAAGGCCCATAAAAATGTGAAATGAACCATGCATTTTTAAGGGGTAACACCATCTACACCAACTATTCTAAACTTATGTGCCTATAATTTTGTTTCCCATGAGATCTATGAAATGAAAGATCCCGAATCTAAGACTTTCTACACAACTCTTGAACGAAGGTATTTGTGTTTGAATGACAACTCAAGATAAACCTCATGAAAACCTTATACTCTATGAGGAGGCCTTTCCTTTTGGAAACACTCTACATCTTGGTATAGAGCTGCACACATCAGTAGTAGAATATGGACCTCTATATCATACCACATTAATGGTAAATTTCATTGATTTTGTATCAATTTCTAGACAATTATATGAAATGGTTGTGACTCTTATTTTAATAAATTTTATTTTCACATGAGTGAGATTGTTGCAAAATAAAAGCATTGAAAAATGTTCTTAAAGAAATTCAAATTCAAAATTGCTCTTTATGAAGAAAACCATTGATATATTTTTGAAGCTTCTATCACATATCTCTTAATTTTTTTCACTTTCTTAAAAAAAGATGTATTCATTTTCATATAAAAATGTTTTCTAACCTTTTGTGATTTCTTTTATTCTGATAAAGTACCATCTGAATACCGTATATGTAAACAAGGCCAACTTAATGATTCATTGTAAAAGGGGTTAAGTACATTTTATAGCAAAGAGAAAGTGGAAGTTACATGCAGAGCTATGGATGTTTGTTCAGTACAATTTCCAAGTTGGAGGGAAATGATGGTTACATCAAAACTTCACAAGTCAGTTAATTTGTATGCCATTATTCATGAGCGGATTGTTGACACTTCTGGGCAAGTGAAAAGATGGTTTATGGAATATCCATTACAAATGTGCTGTATGGAATTTTTAATGTATTTTTATTACTCATAATTGTATGAGAGTGACAGTGTCAATAGAAAGAGAATGAACTCTGCCATTGTGTAGTGTATCAAAATATATTAATGTATTTTTTTACACTCCATTTTCTCTTTATGTTTTATTAATTGTGTCAATGTGTATATTGATGTATAGGAGTGCATATCCCTTCCTTTGATAATTTGAAAGGATCCATAACTATTGGCCTAACTTCAAGACATTCTCCATTAAATAGTCTTTTATTTGTGGTTTTTGTCTTTGGATATGTGGTTGACTTGATTTGTCATCCTCGGTCCTTGTGCTTTTTTCAAGACTTGTGTACCTATTGTTCAATATGGTACCTACAAGACTTGTGTACTTATTCTTCAATATGGTACCTTGCACTATAAGATCCCATAGTTTGGAAACTCGAATTTAGTGTGGTTGTTACTAAATAAGAACATTTAAAAATGCTCTCTCAAAGGGAGCCAATTTGAAAATCGCTCTATGGAGATAACCACCGAAATGTTTGGGAGTTTTTTAACAAGTTTATCTTAATATTTTTCACACATTTTGTTATTGTGTTTGTTCTTATAAAGTACCATATGAATACCATATATATGAACACAACCGTCTTAATGATTCATTGTAAAAGGGGATAAGAAAATTTTATAGCAAAGGAAAGAGGAATTCTCATGATGTTCTATTGATGTTTCTTTACCAATAATTGCCTAGTTAAGGGAGATGCTATTTCCATTAAATGTAGTAGAGGTGTTACATAGTTTAATGTGTTTTTAAGGGGCATAGGTTCATAATATCATGGTTCAATTAATTGGTCTGACAATATCTAAGCAAATGAGAAGATGCTGTATGGAATATATATTAAAAATGTGATGTATGGAATTTTTAATGTATCTTTAATACTCATAATTGTATGAGGATGAGTGTTAAGAGAAAGAGGATGAACTTTGCTATTGATAGTGTACTAAAATTTATTAATGTGTTTTCTTTTTTTGTTCACTCTCTTTTGTTTTTGTGTTTTATTTATTATGTATATCGATGCATATGTGCATGTTGATTTTTAATTATTTTCAGATATTGATGGTCACTACCTTATGATATAACATATATCATAGAATAGATTTATATTGAAAATATAAAGCACATATGAAATAGGATCACATAAATATATCCAAGCACAAGAGACATAAAATTTATCCTAAGATCGGAATTGCATCCTTCTTATCACTTTGTTGTAGTAGATAGATGGATGAATTAATTCACTTGGTGTTATAAGTTGGTACAATAATGAATTGACCTTTAGCAATATATAGGTCTTCAAGGTAACTTTTACGTAAAGTCATGTATTTACGTGATTTTACCTTTTTCACTAGATAAATACATTATTAATAATATTACGAGCTTATGGGAATACCTCCCGAAGCTACATAAACATCAACATTCCCTCTTAGCCAGGGAGGTATTCTCATTTGTAGAAATATCTCCAACTGAATGACAAGTCCATGTCATCATATATGGAACACTCCCTCTAAGGAGTAGAATAAGGCATGCCTATAGATATCCAAGGCATGATCTTCAGCACTGGCTTTCTTCTTGTCTTTTGAATATGAGAGAAGTTTTGTCCCTTCTAATCAAGTCCTTCTAACTAGAACAATTGTCCCCATTGGAACCACATCATCTTCTCAAAGAATATATCTTGATAAATTTTATCAGCTTGGTCATCCTAATCCAGAAAGGATTTACTTCCTCATGCACTTTAGCAGTCTAAAACCAAAGGAGGCTGCACTCCTCAAGAAGACTCTTCTTACAATTTACCATTCATTACAAATGGAAGGTGACGATGGCTACAAATAGTCCGCCCCTTTGGGCCCATGCTCCACATAGGATCACTCTCCACACATGAGAACATATCACATAGGGATCATCCCACATAGGGATACACTCCATAAAGGAGTCTTCTCCTTAGTCAAAAGAGCAATCAGAGAATCGGATCTATGCTGACATACACAATGTTAGCACTTCAAGTCTCTTCTCGAGACTCTACTTGAGCTTATCCTTAGTAAAAAAAACAATCGGAGAATCGACTCTATGATGACATACACAATGTTATCACTTCAAGTATCTTCTCGAGACTCTACATGAGCTTCTACTTAGTCAAAAGACCAACTGGATAATATGTTCCTATGCTAACATACACAGTGTTAGCACTTCAAGTATCTTCTCGAGACTCTACCTGGAGCTTCTCCTTAAAAGACCAACTGGAGAATCTGCTCCTATGTTGACATACACAATGTTAGCACTTCAAGTCTCTTCTTGAGACTCTAATTGGAGCTTCTCCTTAAAATACCAACCGGAGAATATTCTCCTATGCTGGCATAGAGAATGTTAGCACTTCAAGTCTCTTCTTGAGACTCTACTTGGAGCTTCTCCTTAAAAGACCAACAGAAGAATCTACTCCTATGCTGACATACATAATGTTAGCACTTAAAGTCTCTTATCAAGACCCTACCTGGTGCTTCTCCTTACCTAGATGATATTATTCTTCTCCTCACATGCACATCTATTCATGTATAGGGCTCTAATATGTGTGCACTCACATTAGATTAGACATTGTTTATTCCACAAGGGGTAGCTAGTCCCTATCAAATAACAAGTCAAACCTACTCTATAATGAGATATATCACTCCATCATGAAGCACTCACTCACAAAGTATGCAATGTGACCTCAAGCCTTATTCACAATTAGCCAAATCACATGACTAAGAAAGTATGTGCAAGCACCTCGAGCCCTAATCACCCGTAGCCAAATCACATGGCTAGGAAAGGCTATGCCAGGGCCATTCACCACTAGCCAAGTCACATGGCCATTTCCTGTGAGTGAATGTATCATTCTCCTTGGTCAAATCACATGAACAATCTGGAAGAATGTCTTCCCGATGCTGTACTCTGGAGAAACATCAACATCTCATCCTTAAGCATCAACGTATTTTTCTTGCACTTGAGAGGTAGTTCATAAGATTGCATAAGTGATGGGTGAGAATCTAGGGACTAATCTCCCCATCCTATCATAGGATGGCCGGGAGAAGGCACTTCCCCATTCTGAGTCATGAGTTGATGAGTGAGAAAATAGATACTAATCTCCCCATCCCATCACATGATGTCTAGGAGAAGGCATTGCCCCGCTTTGAGCATTCTTAGGTACTAATCTCTCCATCCAGTCACAAGATATCTAAGAGAAGACACTGTCTTGTTCTGAGTCGTCTTAGGGACTAATCTCTCCACCCGGTCACATGGTATCCGAGATAAGGCACTGTCCCACTTGATCCACCCCTAACCAAGTCTCATGGCCAACACTGGAAAATGTTTGATGCTCAACCTATAAGAGGATAGTGTGTGTAATTGAGGTATAATATTACCACCCCGTCACAGGATGTTAGGAAGAGGGAACTGCCCCACTCTGAGCCATTCACCCCTAGCCAATTCACATGGCTAATACTGATGGAAAACCTATTCGATGCATCAACACTACTCATCAAGTTCTAGTCTCCCCACTTCGTCACAGGGTGGTTGGGAGCTGATACTGCCCTGCCTCTAGGCCATTCACCCCTAGCCAAGTCACATGGATAATGCTGGGGGAACACCTGCCTGATATTTCAAGCATCACATCTTCAAGCTCATCACATATCCCTCTATGCTGGAGTGCCCTTCTCCCTCTGCATCTAAGCATCCTGCTCCTTCTGCATCTGAGCATCCTTCTACTTCCGCATTCGAGCATTTTTCTCCTTATTCATATAAGCCATATTGCTGTCTTGGGATCTGAATCCAACTCCCTCTAACAAATGAGTTACTCTTGCTACTTGTTAAGCCTAAACTCATCATCAATCTTGGAGCACCAATCTTCCTATTGATGTTGATCCTCACTGCTACATCCTAGGTAGCTGCTCCCTCTAGATATATAAGTGTATGTCCATGCTATATTCCTCATCGATCAACTCTTCCGGTTTGAGTTATTCTTGTCATCACTTTGAGTTGGAATCTAGCTCATCCTTCATTCCATGCTTGAGATTCCACACTCGATCTCCATTACAGTAGTAAACAAAAATTAATTAACCGTTTAAGCTAATCATCAACAAAACACCATCTTTAAGTAACTAAGGCTTATTATTCAAGACATTAAATACTTATATTTATTGTTGAATTCCTTTCTTTGTAATCATTATTTTAACATTGGTAAAATCATTTTTAACATGCGCAAATAAATCACCCAACCAATTGGTAAAACCATGTGTTGGAAAGAAAACCATGTTCATAAGTGAAATCCCATGTAATATCCCTCCAAAGAAAAGTGCTTAGGTTCTCCTTGTTTCGACTCTAGGGATGTAGTTTATAACTAGTTCCAAACACCTCCAAATGATTTTGAATTTGGGGAGGAAGGTCTCGATGGGGCATATGAAACATTAACACATATATTAGACACCCAAACACCTGATATACCCATCCATGGTCTACAATTTTCAAGGAGAGAAGTTTCGGGAAAAGACTAGTCAATTTGAGTAGTGGAAACCCCCCTAGGTCTGCCCCTAATTTCCCTTCCAAACACTGTACGAACTTCACTAATTATTGATTTGATACTTGGCTCTGTTATGATACATCAATGACAATATATGTTGGAATATTCTCACCATCATTTTTCAGATTTGCATGTATGCATGCATCCAGTCATCTGCATGCATCCAATCATCATCTTGGTGGTCCTCCCAGCACCTAGAGCCTACTTTCATATCCCTAGAGCTTGTCTTCAGCCCCCAGTATCCCTCCTACCTACTTGATGCTCCCTATTTGACTCTTCTGCATGACATGTGCGCCTTTTCTCACCTACCACCAGTTATCATTCAGTTAGAGCGCCTCATCTCACCTACCAGGTGTCTGACAATCAGTTAGTGCATTGATTGAGCAGTTCTTCCACTGATTGCTCATGCTAACTGCCTGTAGCTCCTAGTTAGCTAGTTCTGGAGTGCCACTTGATCTTCTGACAACATCATGCGCCCTCCTTGGAGTCTCCATCCCCTGATTTGTGCATAGATTGTTTTGTTAGACTCAGTTAGACTCACTTGAAGGAATATTACCATTTATGACTGATACTACTGACTAGATGATGTCTCCAATGTTATCCAAGCTAGAATTTGATCATGATTCGAATGAACTCCTTGGTTAATTCAAATTCTCTACACAGTTATTCATTATTGTATTCATTATTCACAGTGCTAGCTCACAACTGATGTATGATACTGCTATTCTCCATTTTCTGTGTTCATGAGTGATTATTGAGTGCATTCTTCTCTTCTTCTTTGCAACTTCTTGAGAGTTTGTGTGAGGCTTGTCACAGCTATTAGATCCTACTACAGATTATCACATGGTATCAGAGTTGTGAGACCTTCCTACAGATCATCACATGGTATCAGAGCAGTCAACAACTATTCGAATTGCATCCATTGCAACAGTTGCAACATTTCTTTGAGCAACTATATTTCCCTGAGAACCAGAAGCCTCTGAGTTTCCACAACAAATCCTAGTGCTATTACCTTGAATTGAATGGATCAATCCAGTGAGGTCTAGCCAGGTGTGAAGGACTTAGTCATATGTGCTCAGGTGTCCTAAGGTAGTGTTCATTCGAAGTGTAGCAAATCTCCATAAAAAAAACTCTTCTTGTTTTGCAGTTTTATTCATCTATTCGAATCCCTCTTCAACATATTTGAATTCAGCAACTATCATGGATCTCCATTGTTTTTGCAGGTTATTTGAAGTGTTCTGTAGTTGCAACAGTTTCAAAATATTATGCACTGGTGATTCTGCACTGGTGATTCTGCACTGGTGATTCTGCACTAGTGATTCTGCACTTCTGCACCAATGCTTTTTGCACCAGAAACACACCAGTAGATTCGAATTGAACATCTTCCATGGATCTGGAAGGAGCTCCTTCTCTCTCTCCATTCAACTATGATGAGTGGAAACCAAAGATGATTGCATATCTGAAGAGACATGATCTTTTTGATGTGTGTATTGGTATTAAGAGATATTTTTCTTCCTATGGAGAGAAAGAAGATTGGCTTGATGCTTGTGACGGAGCCCTTGGATCAATATGTATCACTATGTATTCCAATATGCAACACTTCATTGATCTTGATGAACATCCAAGTGATCTATGGACTAGATTGGACAGATTATTTGGAAATCAGGAGGAAGAGGATGATGCTATCCATTTGGAGAACAAGCTCAGTGATACTGCCTCAAGTGCTCTCTCTATTCATGATTCGGCCTCCATCATCTCCCATGATGAAGATGTTCAAGATAAAGTCGAAATACAACACATGGTTTCAGTTGATCCATCTTCTGATTCGAATTCTGAGCAAAAGATGTCAATTACTACTCTAGAAGTTGAAGATACTTTCACAATATCTACTTCCCATGAGCCTGTTGATGTGCAAGATGATGACCTACTGAGCATTTTGGAAGTAAAATCAGATTTGGGAGGCAATTCATTCGCCCTCCTTGATCAAAATCTTCCTATGGACTCCTATTTGGTCATTGGAACATGTTTTCAGAGTTTCACCGAAGATGGAAGACTCTATCATTCGCTTGAGTTCAAGTCTCATGCATATCCTTGTGATTTTGGTTTTGATCTCACCCCTATTGGTTCAAAGGAGATCATAAGAGTCCATCCTCAAATTCTTGGATCTGATTTGAAGTTCAAGATATCACCATTATGTCATGGTTCATTGATTTTGATCTCACCCCCGTTGGATCAAAGGAGATATCAAAGAACTACATACACTTTCATGGAGCTCATGAGCTTGCTGATGTGCAAGATGATAACACACTGAGTATTTTGGAGGTAAAATCAGATTTGGGAGGCAATGCATTCGCCCTCCTTGATCAAATTCCTTCTTTGGAATCCTACTTTTTCATTGGAACATGTTTTCAGAGTTTCACCGAAGATGGGAGACTCTATCATTCGCTTGGGTTCATGACTCATGCACTTTTTTGTGATTTTGGTTTTGATCTCACCCCTGTTGGTTCAAAGGAGATCATGAGAAACCATCTTCCAATTCTTGGATCTGATTTGAAGTCCAAGATACCATAATCATGTCATAGTTCCTTTGGTTATGATCTAACCTATGTTGGTTCAAAGGAGATATCAAAGAACTATCTACACATTCATAGTTTTGATTCTACCTTAGTTGGTTCGAATCACATGCTCCATAATGATCTTCATATTATGTTTTTGAAGCATGATCCACTTCTTCCCAAGAGGAAGATGCCTCCTTTGAGTGATGATGAGCCAGTTTCACTTGCATCTTCACATGAGATTTCAGATTCATAGTTTGGAAGTGATGATGAGCAAGAGAGCAAACCTTCATCACATGATATTTCAGATTCAATATCTGAAGATGGAGACGATGATGAGCGAATGCTAGATCCAAATCCACAAGAACCTGAAGGTCTAGCAACTGATGATGAAGATGAGTGAATGGGATATCCAATTACAAAAGAACTTGATGATCTCTCACCTGATGATCCTCCTCTTCCTCGATGGGCATCCATTACACTCCGATCTGCCGGTGATTTGGTTGGTGATCCACATGATCAGAGAAGAACCAGATGCTATGAATATTATATGTATGTTAATTAAAGTTATTAATTATTAAGTGAAAGGGTGTAACCCTTCACTATACACGCTCAAGCCTATAAAAGCGAGCCTCATTGTAAATTATTAATCATCCATTATCTAATACATTATCTATTTTACTCCATATTTATGGCTTATCGTATATACCAGATCTTCTGGTAAAGTTATTTGTGTGAAGCAAATAATTATTTGCGGCATTTGGTATTAGAGCCTCGTTGGCTAGATTCCGTCCTTTGGCCATTTTATCGGCTTTTAGCCATTATTCCAGGGTTTCCCTGAACGGTGGTCATTGACCATAAAATTATAAACACTACCCACAACGATTCCTCTCCTATCCCCATCCCCCTCTCACCTTCACCATCCCGCTTTCTCCCACCCGCAGTTTTTTCTCCACCCAAGTGTCCTTCGTCGCGACCAACCTCTACCACAGTCTCCCAAATCCCTACGTGCCATTCTGCAACTTTCTCGTCGTATATTTTCCTACACCTCCACGCACTTCAAGCCACTCCCCCTTCCCATCCAACGAAACCCTTCATATTTGCTCCTCTTCCTTACCTCCACTCCTCATGCTCGTGCACCCCCCATACTCCATATATCGGTGCACTCCATTCCATTGTATCTTTTCTTCATGGGTTGCACCCTCCACTCCTCATCCCTTCCCTACGCATCCCCCCAGCGTTCGACCACCTCCATTCCTCTCTCGCCTACCTACAACACGTCCTCCCTATTCACCCAACGTTTCCCTCTCGCTTCACATGTCCATCTACAACACCATCCTTCCCACTACCTCCACACGCCACATCCCTGTCAGCTTCACGACCCCTCTGCATCCTTGTCTTCTCTCCCTCTCCACGCCTGCCATTTCCCTCCTGCTCTACATTTTTGCCTTCCCTACGCCCTCTCCACCAGATCCCCTCGCGCTTGTCTCTTCCGTCTACCAACTCACACCCACCATCGCCTCCTCCTCCAACCTACGCCCTCCACCGCTGCCTCCCCTACCTGCCGGCCTCCATTGCTGCATTTCTCCTTCTACCTCAGGCTCCCGCTCATCCTCCACTCCCATAGCCCACATCTCCCTCCACGTCTTCCATCAACCCTCCTCCAACGCAGTCCGCCATCACCTCTCTTCTGGCCTGCGTCCACCTCTCCCATCTGCAACCACTCCTTCTACGCCAACTCCCCTGTCACCCTACCTGCAAAACCAACTCCCACTCCTCCTGCGCCAACTCCCCCGTCACCCTACGTCTTCGCAGCTCACTCCACATACCGAAACCCTATATTTTAATAAGATTCAATATTAAATAATAATACTCACATTATTATATTAATATTAGATTTTTATTAAAATTCTAATTTTCTAAACTATTATATTAATTTATAATAATAACATATATTATTATAAATTACTCAATCCCAATTTTTTTTATATTGTTATTATAATAACATATATTATAGACATTGTTATTATTTTTAATAATAATTCTTGGGAAAAAAGAAAAGAAAAAAAAAGAATCAAGGAAGACTCCTTGTCAAAAGAAGCAGAAGACCAAATTGAAGAAGTCAAAGAAGACTCCCTCGTCAAAATAAGTAGACGCTATCTATCATCAGAGAAGTCAAATTCAAAGAAACACTTGTCAAAAAGTCAAAGACCCTCTATCATCGAAAAAGTCGAAGACTATCTATCGCTGAAGAAATCAAAGAAAGATCATGGAATCTGGTTTGCGACTGCAAATAGAGAAATTAGAAGCCAAGTTAAAGCGCTATCAAAAAGACAATGAAGAATTACGAGACATTAATACACAATTAGAAGTAAAGATTGAACTACATAAGATAGAAGAACGGTTCAATGAACAAACAATGTCCAACCAGAAAAATCACATAGAAAAATTATGTGCGCAAATCAAGGAATTAAAAGATGAAAGTGATTTCAATCAAAGATTGAAAAATAAAGATATAAAGAAGGAAATAAATAATTACGAAGCAGAAATAATACGCTTGAACAAAATCGTTAGCGACAAAGATGAAGAACTAATGTAGTTACGACATAAATTAGAAAGTCAAGAATCAGAGGTCGGCCAGTGTCGACAACAGATAAAAGTTCTTCAACAACAAAATGACGACTCTAAAAAGACACATAAGTCAGAGATCGCGAAGAGTAATAAAGCATTATCTAACAATGTTGAAGAAATTTTTAGACTAAGAAATCATAACAAGATACTAGTCACAAAAATTAAGAAGTTGAAAAATAGCCGAAAGATAGAACAATCTATGGACGACATTGAAGGGAAACTTCTAGACAAGCAGGAAGAAAATAGTTGTATCAGAAGTCATAATGAAGATCTTAAGGAAAAACTTAAGACATTTGAAGATGACAGAAAATCGCAAGTCGAATTGATTAAGAAGTTTCAAAATGATAATAGGTAGTTAGAAAACAAGTTGGAAAAGATACAGAACAAAAGCTTAAATCCTCAAGAGACGAAAATACAACTTCCAACTCAGATCAATGCTCTAAAGGCGACATTCGTAAACGAAAATGATATTGCGAAAGTTCCCTATCGACACCCCAACCATAAAAACCGATATTTGAAAAAGTGGGAAATGTCGAAAGATAATGGTACTAATGTGATCAAATCTCCTGACGACACATCAGTAGGGAATTCCATCAGTCCACAACAAATCAATTTGGGATGGATTGATCCGTCGATGTATCGGAAGTTATGCTCTACACTTAGCAGTTCGTATCAACATGTTTCATCAACCATGACATCGCAAAGAACAATGCGACAAAATTATAAGGCTTTGAGGACAAAGCCTTTCTAAGAGAGTGGCAATGCTATGAATATTATATGTATGTTAATTAAAGTTATTAATTATTAAGTGAAAGGGTGTAACCCTTCACTATACACGCTCAAGCCTATAAAAGCGAGCCTCATTGTAATTATTAATCATCCATTATCAAATATATTATCTATTTTACTCCATATTTATGGCTTATCGTATATACCAGATCTTCTGGTAAAGTTATTTGTGTGAAGCAAATAATTATTTGCGGCACCAGATCATATTTTCAGAATGGAAGGTTTCATCCTTCTCACATTACTGATCCATTTCAGTTCGATTGATCCTTCTTTGGAAAAGAAGGACACTTGCCTCTTTCTAGATGAGTGATGACATGCTACAGTAGCATCCTTCAGTCTATTTTGAGGGATGGATTTATTCCCACTAAGTTTTCCCTCTTTCCTCACTTAGTTTATTTAGATTGATTGTAAGGGGTGACCTTTGGTATCAGTCACCAGGGCCCTATTTTTTCAGTTTTCAGTTATCACCTCATAGTATAGCTTGAGGGGGGGTTAGAATATTCTCACCATCATTTTTCAGATTTGCATGTCTGCATGCATCCAGTCATTTGCATGCATTTTCATGCAAATGAATGCATCCAGTCATCATCTTGGTGGTCCTCCCAACACCTAGAGCCTACTTTCAACTCCCTAGAGCCTGTCTTCACCCCCTAGTATCCCTCCTACCTACCTGATGTGCCCTATTTGAATCTTCTTCATGACATGTGAGCCTTTTCTCACCTACCACCAGTTATCATTTAGTTAGAGTGCCTCATCTCACCTACCAGGTGTTTGACAGTCAGTTAGTGCATTGATTGAGCAGTTCTTCCACTGATTGCTCGTGCTAAATGCTTGTAGCTCCTAGTTAGCTAGTTCTGGAGTGCCACTTGATATTCTGACATCCTCATGCGCCCTCCTTGGAGTCTCCATCCCCTGATTTGTGCGTAGATTGTTCCGTTAGACTCAGTTAGAATCACTTGACTGGCTATTACCATTTATGACTGATACTACTGACTGGATGATGTCTCCAATGTTATCCAAGCTAGACTTTGAGAATTATTGGAATGACCTCCTTAGTTAATTTGAATTCTCTACACAGTTATTCATTATTGTATTCATTATTCACAGTGCTAGCTCACAGCTGATGTATGATATTGCTATTCTCCATTTTCTGTGTTCATGAGTGATTATTGAGTGCATTCTTCTCCTCTTCTTTGCAACTTCTTTAGAGTTTGTGTGAGGCTTGTTACATCTGTTAGATCCTACTGCAGATTGTTACAATATATGTGCAGCATTAGATCTGTTTTTAGGGTCGAATAAGTATCCCAATGAACAACAACTTCTAGAGTCTAGAATTTGGGGTGAAAATGGTGGACAAGGAGTCTCAAATTTGGTCATAAAATATAGTGGCACTTGAGGGGTATACAAACATCATTTGGGAAACCAAATTAACTTCATATACATCTCATAACATGAAAAATATTTCAGAAAAATCTGATATAAAATAGATACATCATCATCCCAAAATCACTATGCAATAGCTATGAGGAAAATGGCTCGAATCTCAGTTTTGATTGAAAATATCACTGGAATTACATGGTATTTAGACCCGTGGCTCTCCTGATATGTATATTAAAGAGTATGCAGCAACTCACATGTCCATGAAGGCGAAATAAAATCCTTCACTAGCTATATGCAACAAGAAGTGCACCCTTGCACATTTACATGACATTGAGAGAAAGATAGTAGAATAAGAATATAGGAGAATGAGAGAAGATGAAATCAAACTCAGTTGGGGTCTGAACTTGCATCAAAAAATATCCATGAATCTCATTTGAGAGGTCTGAATGGCCTCTCCATCAACTAACTTAGATGGGAATCTTGCACCCTCGAAATTGGTTCTAAGGAAGGGAGGATGAACATCCACCGTGCAAGGACAAGCTAATCCCTCCAAATGTGCCAAATGAGAAATGATAAAAAGCTGGTCTCCTGATTTATTCTTGTCTTTTATTAACCTCCCAAGGCCTCCATATATTGAATTCCCTCCAAGAACCTCATCCCAAATCGAATTAGGGAGAGATTCCCATGAATGCCACTTGTCCAACACTTCCTAGCCTTCCTCTTCCATCAATTCGAATGGGGGAATATTGACTGCCATAACTCCCCTTGTGCACCCTCTTGGAGGCTATTTTTATCCCTGACATGTCATATATGTCATATGTCAGCAATCAGGTCTGAACCTTTTCATAAGTGTCATAGAATCTTCATCATTGTTGTCATAGAAGTTAGGGAATCTAGCTCCAAGTGTCACAATTCTTCTATGATGCCTCTTTCTCTTCCACTCTACTTAGACCCTCCTAGATTCATTCCATTAATAATTCCTCTCCAAATTCCCCAAGAACGTTATAATCCACCTTGGATTCAAATGGGTGAGAATAGGATGCCACGTGGCATGGAGAATCTTGCCTTGTGTGTGTCCCACACCACCTATGCGCCCTCATGACCAAGTTCCACCTTATTTTCTTATTATAATTATTTATTTATCCCCTTTAATATATATATGTCAATCTAATGTTCATTTGGGGTCTTACAACTCCCTTATTCCAAGTCTAAATGTTTCCACCCCAACCTAGGGAACTAGTAGATTGGTGGAAATTTCCCTTCATAAGATTTATTTGGATGGGGACAGTACAGTCATACCCACCCAAGATTGCTTGTCCCCAAGCAATTCCAAATTGGGATGCTGCAAAATTTGTTCCTCTTCCCATGTGGCATCCTCACTTGGAAATATTTCCATCGTACCAAATATTTTCTTATGATTCTTCTCCCTAATTTCCTCTCTAGTTTTAATTTTTTTTTACATATGAAATTGCAATCCGAAGAAAAGAATAGTATTAAAAAACTCATTACTAACCGGAGAAGTGACCAACTGTATTTTTTTTCTTTCATTCCCTCCGTCAATACAATACATGAAATATTTGAATGACTGCAAGTTCACCTCCTGCTTCCCAAGTTCATGCTCCTTGGTCACATGTAGGCATTTTTCCAGTAATGCCATTCCACCTCACCCTTGGCATGTCCCATCTACACAATATTTTTTCTAAAATGTGCAACCTTCTGGCCTATTGCACAATATTCTATGAATAAAGTATCTAGATGACATTGGTGGAAATGTAGCTGAGCATTCATGCACAAGGTGTTATGCAATACACTCAATATATATATGTGTGTGTGTGTCATAATATAACCGTACTCAATGTGGTATCGACAACAACATGTGCTACCAGTTGTGTTTATTTTAACATACCATGGTTTGCATTTCTCAAAGGATCTTTGGCCCAATTTAAGTTCATTAAGTTCATGCATAAATCTCTCATATAATTATGTTTGTGTCATGTCAAGAAAATGTTTAATGTGGGGTTCACGATCCCTTGAACCCCTTCTCAATTTTAGTACATCTTTTTGGTTGGAAGAAGGTCTAGTGTTGTCATGCCAAAAATATTGTACTAGTCCCTTTACCGTGTCAATGAGATTCATATCAGAGCATGGAAACCTGCCAATGAATTCCCATACATCTATTTGAACAGTTTCAAGTTGTTCCCTTCTAACACAATACCTACAGAGTGTTTTGAAATTCAAATTAATAAGTTTGGATGTAGGCTTAAGAAGACAAAGGGCCCTAGTGCTTTTGTTCACGATTGATTGTGACAACACACAACGAGCCACATTGTGATCCTTTGAATGAGATTTATTTCCAATTGTACTATATGCATCTACTAAAATTTTAAACATACGATAACTTGGTTCAGAACTGTTTATCATATTTATCCTTAACTTTATCCCAACAACAATCATACTCCTAGATTTTAATAATGAGAAAAATAATTTACATTTAACTCCATCAAATTTAGAATCAAAATAGTTAACAAGTATTTATTGAGTTTGATATGCAATACTACGTTTATATAACATACCTTCAAGTGAACCAATGAGACTTTCATCAATCTATATACGCTTTGGAGTTCTTCGGTGTGAACTTGCTAATGGAGGTAGGGAGGTTGGAGCTTCATTACCTGGATGGTTTGGAGTTTCAATAGTAGCTTCGTGTCCTTATTTCTCTTGTTGGAAGTTGGATGGTGGCAATACGACATCCTCTTGGACGGTATTAATGAAATTGTCTTCTTCGAGCATATATTCGCAATGAAACGCTTCTCTAGCTTCGTCACTTGTATAACCACAACCTACCAAATCGTTAATTGTTTCAGGTGGCCTTGTTATGCACATACGTTTTACTCCTTGATCAGGTCCATGGGGTACGTGTTCTTCAACCATTGTGGAAATTGAAGGCCCCTCAAGTGAATGCTCGGGCTGTCTTTCTTGTTTTGGATTGGTTGGAATAATCATGACATCCTCTACAATCGGACTTGGGTGAGTGTCCACAGAATCTCTTCGATTGGTCATGCCATTTCTTCTATTTTCTCTAATTTCTTCGATGATTTCTTTGGGTAGATTCTTCCTTGCGGATTTTTATTTTTTGATTGCATAGATTTCCCATGACCACAATGATCAATGATCTATGGTTCTCTTCGATTGGATATTCTCCAAGCTTAGTTTTTGTCTTGCTCAATTGTGTTATATCCCACCACAATGATCAATGAAATAAATTACCTTTAATACTCCTCAATTGTTAGAAAATCAATGGTGGAGATGGTTTATGGTGCTTCTCAATTGGAGATTCTCCAAGCTAGGTATTTTTCTTGCTCAATAGTTTCTACACTCCACCACAATGATCAATGAGATGTTGCCTTTGATGCTCCTCAATTGTAAGACCATCAATGGTTGGGATGGTCTATGGTGCTCCTCAATAGGACATTCTCCAATATTGGTGTTTTTGTTGCTCAATTGAATCTACACTCCACCACAATTATCAATGAAATATTGCATTTGATGTTCCTAAATTGCAAGAAATTTAATTGTGGAGAATTGGATATGGTTTTTCTATTGGAATCTTGAACCTTGTCCAATGTCTTTGGTGCTCCAAGCAATCCTTATAGCACTTGTGATGGAGATGGTCTCAATGAAATACACAATTTGTGTGAACTTTCTTGCAATGTAAATAGTGTATGCTGTGTATAGAATCCAAAATTGCACGTGTTGTCACATTTTTTCGTGAGCCTGTTATAGTGTCTCTCAGATAGCGACGCACATTGTCTATACAGGCACAAAAAACGTACGTGTTTTGATTGTACAAAACGCGTGCGTGTTTTGTATTTATATAACACGTACGCGTTTTGATCTACTAACGATTAGAAACATTTAAGAAGGTAGTTCCATGACTAACAAATCATTTATATTTTCAAATTTGGATTTGCAGTTTCTCAAAATATCATTTTACCTCTTCCTAACCCTCACCCATCTGCGCGCACACTGTTCGGGTACACAGGGTACTACCAAAGGACTGAACACCAAGAGCCACCACTTCACACAAACAGATCACAGATCAACACACCGATGTTTTGACGTGGTTTAAACCCTCTTGAGGGAAACACTCCACGGCCCCGACCAAATAGCTTCTACGGGACAATTTATTATGCAAAGAAAGAAAGTTACAAATGAGCTTCTCATAATCGATCAACTAAACAATGACCCTCCATGCTCTTTAAATAGAGATCATGGACCAATCGGGTGTTAAGCCACGGATCAAGGTTAGGTTTGATCTAAAAGAAGTTGAGCCGTCGGATCACTCTATGTCGGGAACATATCGTGACCGTCGGATTAAGTATTTACAAATGCATACTAATGCATACTAAAGAAACACACTATCCCTAACGGATATATTGCACAAGTTGATCTTAACTAACTCCTAAGTGTCTAAATATCCTAACATCCCCCCTTAAGAACAACTTGGGATAGGATTGAAGGATTTACAAAAGTGACACTATTAGGAGAAGGAAGGAGGCATTAGAGCTTATCCCCCCTTAATGACAAGTTCCTGAACTCCTAACATAGATCGAAGTTTAGAAAACTTCACTTCTGTAAGAGACTTGGTGAAGATGTCTGCAACTTGATTATCTGTAGGGAAAAAGAGCACTTCAAGAAGCGGATCATGAACAAGATTTCTGATGAAGTGCATATGTAGCTCAATGTGTTTGCTGCGTTGATGTAGAACTAGATCTTTGGCAAGCTTGATGGCACTTTGATTGTCGCACCAAAGTGGAGTAGGCTGCTGCTGCTCGAATCCAAACTCTGAAAGGATCTGTCGAAGCCATAAAGCTTCCTGACTGGCATTAACTGCTGCTCGATATTCCGCCTCTGCTGAAGAAAGAGAAAGAGCTTGTTGGTTCTTACAAGCCCAAGTAATAGGTTCAGATCCCAGACTGAAAACATAACCTGCAGGAGACTTTCGATCATCAGGATCGCCGGCCCAATCTGAATCAGTGAAACCAACCAACAAAGGTTTCCCCCCTGTATTGTAATGAATCCCAAACTGAACTGTACCTTGAATATATCGGAGTATTCTTTTAGCTGTTTTCCAGTGACTTTCATGAGGTGTCTGCATATAACGGGAAATACGACCAATGGCAAAGGAAAGGTCAGGATGGGAATGAGTCAAGTATAAGAGACTACCAACAAGCTGACGATACAAGGTGGCATCGACTTCAGGTGAAGTACAAGTGGCAGAAAGTTTGACTCCAGACTGGAAGGGAGAAGGGGCTGGTGTACAATCTTCCATGTGAAAGCGACGAAGAAGGTCACAAGCATACTTAGACTGAGAAAGAAAGATTCATTCTTTGGTTTGTAGGACTTGGAGACCAAGAAAATAATGCAAATGTCCTAAGTCTGACATTTCAAAATTTTGTTTAAGACTGGATTTCACATGGGTTATAAGCTTAGGGTCACTACCAGTAAGAATAAGGTCATCAACATATAGAACAAGTATGATGAGATGGTTTCCTACTTTCTTGGTATAGACATTGGGGTCAGAATGGCATCTAGAAAAATCAGTGTCAAGGAGAAAGTTATCCATTTTGGCATACCAAGCTCTAGGAGCTTGCTTAAGGCCATATAAGGATTTCTTAAGGCGGCAGACAAGGCTAGAGTTATCTTGAACATATCCAGGAGGTTGTTCCATGTAAATTTCCTCCTGTAAATCACCATGTAAGAAGGCAGACTTGACATCCATTTGATGGACTTCCCAGTTATTTAAGGCTGCAAGGGAAAGAACAAGGCAGATGGAGTTCATTTTTGCGACGGGAGCAAAGGTTTCATTGTAGTCAATCCCTTCAACTTGGGAAAAAACTTTGGCAACTAACCTTGCCTTAAGTCTTTCATTGTAGACCCATTTACATCTGACAATTTTTCTTCCTTTTGGAAGAGGTATAAGATCCCAAGTATCGTTTGCCATTAAGGAACGATATTCTTCATCCATAGCTGCATCCCAATGTGGATTCCCTGAAGCTTCTGCAAAAGTTTCTGAATCACGATTCTCAGAAACTTGAGCCAAAAGATAAGAGGCTCGCTGAAACTGAGAACGTGTTCGATGTTGATCTCTAGGATCACTGGCAAGATCACCAGCTGCTTCACATGTTGAACGGACCCATCGAGGAAGCACTTTTGCTGGTGCAACTGGAAGAACATGAGCAGGCGGAGGTGGATTTTCATCCTCACTATCATCATCAGAAACTGGAGTTGGAAACCTGTCAAGGAAGTTGTAAGAAGAAGAAGAAGGCAGAAACGCCGAATCAGGCTCGCAGGCCACAGATGGCACAATCGCCGAGTTAGGCTCGCAGGCCAAGAGATTTTCATCAAATTTAACATCTCTTCTAATGATTATATCATGAGAATGTGGTTGAAAAAGTCTATAACCTTTTACATCTTCATAATATCCAACAAATATGCACTTTTTACTTTTAGGCTGCAATGCTTTCCGTTTTTCATCCGGAATGTGAGCCCATGCTTCACTACCAAACACACGGAAGTGACTTACATCAGGTTTAGTTTTACTCCATGCTTCTTCCGATGTTATACCTTGTAATGCTTTAGTGGGGGTGCGATTTACTATGTAATTTGCACAATTAATGGCATCAGCCCAAAATTGAAGACTTAGTCCCTTAGATTGGATCATACAATTAGCCATTTCTTTTAAAGTGCGGTTCTTCCGCTCAGCTACACCATTTTGATGTGGTGTATATGGAACAGTGTGCTGTTGTTGGATGCCTTGTTCAGTGCAGAAAGTAGTGAACTTTTTGTTAACATATTCTCCTCCATTGTCAGATCTTAACTTAATAATTTGATGACCAGATTGTTTTTCAACAAGGGCCTTGTAGGCCAAGAACATGTTAAATACTTCGCTCTTAAGTTTTAGGAAATAAACCCAAGTGCGTCTGGTGTAATCATCAATGAAAGTTAAGAAATATTTGAAACCAAAAAAGGAAGCAGATGGAAGAGGACCACACAAGTCACTATGCACAAGCTCCAAGGGAACTGAGGCGTGCCAAGAGTCATGTTTGTCAAAACTGTCCCGATGATGTTTTCCGAGTACACAACCGGAACAAACACCATCTCTGCAAGATACCATCGGAAGACTTGTCACCATATTTTCTTTACATAGTTGTTGCAATGAGCGATAATTTAAGTGACCAAATCGCTCATGCCAAAGTTTGCTCAAGTTATCACTATGAGCAACAAAAACTGAAGGGAAAGGTGATAACCCAAAGTTGTTAAACTTGTACAACTTGGTAATATCATCAACAATTTCGGTAGCTAGGACCTGTTGAGGATCTTTAAAATGCTTGATTACAACTTGGTGAGGTGTAAAGGTCACAATTTTACCTTCACCAGAATGAGTGATCTGATAGACTGATAACAAATTGCAGGAAATTCTTGGAACACATAGTACATCACTAAAATGACCATTATCTACTGGAACTGTTTCAGCTCCTACAACACTTAGAGATCTATCATCACCAACAAATATTTGTTTGGTGTTACATTCATGCATAGTAGAAAAGATGGCTTGATCATTAGCCATATGATAAGATGCTCCAGAATCAATGAGCCATTCATTTGAAGTAGAAGAAGAATATGCATTATAAGAATAACCAGAAGCACAAAGTGCATGTCCATGAGAGGCAGATTCTGAAGACGAATCTAGGCTGATGTGGTGCTTCTTTATTGCTGTTTCCAAGGCTGCCATCTTCTTGAAACACTTAGATTCATCATGATTATCTTTCCCGCAATAGTTGCAATGACGCTCAGTCTTCTTGCCTTTTGGCTTGGATCCTTTGTCATTTTTTAAAGAAGGAGCTGACTGAGAGGGTTTTGGACCCTTGTTTGACTTATTATTGTGAAAATTTTGTTTCTTGGGAGGCTTGGACTTTTCTTTCTGTTGGGACAATAAGGCTTTTCCAGATGTATCTGCATTGTTGATTATTCCAAAATGAATGAGTTTATTTTGTTCCCTAATCAAGGAATCACAAAAGGATTCAAGACTAGGCTCTTGATAGCTAGCTGCATTCAAGGATGCTTTCATGGAATAAAATGTAGATACAAAAATAGAATATGCAAGTCCAAGTTTGGAAAGAATATGATAAATGCATTGTTTGTCTTCCCTCTCAATCTTACATTTTGCACATAGGAGTTTAAGAGTTTTGTACTTAGATAAATAATCTTTAATGCATGAAAAGTCACTTGAATTTAAAGAAATCAACTCATTTTCGATTTGGTGACCTCGAATTTCATTGTGTTTACTAAACACAGATGCCAACTTGTCCCAAGCAGCATTAGGTTCATCAATTCCAGATATGTGGAATCGCAAATCAGTAGAGATTGACATCCCAATCAATCCACGATCTTCATCACATATATTTGCCCATTTTATTTTCTTATCATCATCAGTGGGTTCTTTTTCTTTCCCTGTTGTAATTATGAAAAGTCCCCTACTTCGTAGAACATCCTCCATACGAGATTTCCATGAGAAATAGTTGGAACTGTTAAGTAGAATATCACAAGGGGCGGCCATATTTGTAAATTCATGGCTGTAAAAGCAGAAACCAATAGTCTGGATGTGAAGAGCTCGAAAAAATAGGCGGTTTAAAAAAAAAGCGGCACTGAAAACTGACTTTGTATGATGAAGTTATGCTTGAACAAAGAAACTGTTGAAGATGTCCCCAATAGTGACGTGGCAGCTAGAGAATGTCCAACGAAAAAAAAAACCCCCCTCTTCCCAAGATGAACCTTTTGATAATCACTTTACAGGAAAGTTGCTTTAAGTGAACCACTTTTGTAAAATAAGTGATTTCACTTTTACAATGATATTACTTTTAAATAGTGCAACAATAAAAAAAAACTTAAGTGACTCACTTGTATTTTTTATTTTTATTATTTAAGTGAGATGCACTCTTGAACTCAAGACCTATTAAGGAATAAAGTAACTTTGAACCAAGTGAGCTAGATTAAAATGTATGTAAAATATGGGAATGAGGAAAGGGGGTTATTTTATTTTATTTTATTTTTATTTACTATTCTTGCTCGGTTTTGCGTGCTTGCCATTTTTCCTGCAAAACACACCACAAATCGAAACAAAAAAAACTTTTCCACACTTGTGGAGTTAGATCTCGTTAGCTTGCCCGGAAAGTCTACGTTTTCTCTCTATTTCTGATTTGCCGAGATCGCGCAAGGTGCACGACAAAGAGCATACGCAGCCGAGAAAAACCCTTTCCCTTTCTGTTTTTGATTTTTCCGAGATCGCTCAAGGTGCATGGAAAAGAGCATACGCAGATGGGAAAGCAACAATCCGAACCCAAAAAAAAATCTAACAGTAAAAAATGATAAAATATGAGATTTTTTCTTTTAAAACAGAAAAATAAAAAAATGCGTCACTGTAACATTATACCTTCATATCTGATGAAATATGCGTTTCTAGAGCAACCGAGAACCGTTTTCCATCAAACGAAAACTATTTCCAAATGGAAACGACGCTCCGGACGCAATGGAACACCTCTCACAGCCCAGAAATGCATAGAAATACCAGAACTAGAAACCCTTTCGAGTTTCGGCAACAATAGTTCAAGATCTAGATCATAACCGGAAGTGGCACTTCATAAAAGCTCTGATACCAAGTTCAGGTACACAGGGTACTACCAAAGGACCGAACACCAAGAGAAACCACTTCACACAAACAGATCACAGATCAACACATCGATGTTTTGACGTGGTTTAAACCCTCTTGAGAGAAACACTCCACGGCCCCGGCCAAATAGCTTCTACGGGACAATTTATTATGCAAAGAAAGAAAGTTACAAATGAGCTTCTCATAATCGATCAACTAAATAATGACCCTCCATGCTCTTTAAATATAGATCATGGACCAATCGGGTGCTAAGCCACGGATCAAGGTTAGGTTTGATCTAAGAGAAGTTGAGCCATCAGATCACTCTATGTCGGGAACATATCGTGACCGTCGGATTAAGTATTGACAAATACATACTAATGCATACTAAAGAAATACACTATCCCTAACGGATATATTACACAAGTTGATCTTAACTAACTCCTAAGTGTCTAAATATACTAACACACACACAGACATATCCCTATGCCTCCCCCTACCACTAACACACCCCCTCCTCCTCTGTCTCTCTCCCCCCCCATATTCCTCCTAACTCATACTAACCATCTCTCCTACTCTCTCTCACTCCCTTACTCCTCCACCTACACCTAACCCCTCTTCTCCCCTCCCCTCCCCAAACCTTACTAACCCCTTCTCTCACTCTCTTTTTCCCCTAAAGGCTTACCCCCTCCTCTCCCTACATGGGATAAAGAGAGTGAGAGAGGGGGTTAGTAAGGGTTAGGGAGCAGAGGGGGGAGAGAGAGAGGGGGTGCTGGGGTTAGGTGTAGTTGGAGGAGTAGGGGAGTGAGAGATATTGGGAGAGGGGGTTAGTATGAGTTAGGGGGAATATGGGGGGGGGAGAGAGAGAGATAGAGAGGAGGGGGGGTGTTAGTGTTAGGGGGATGCATAGGGATGTGTGTGTGTGTGTGTGTGAGAGAGAGAGAGAGAGAGAGAACCAATGGGGTGGTGACGTGTTAGGTGGTTGGGGAATAGATAAGGGGGGTGGGGGTTAGGTGTAGGAGTAAGGGAGTGATAGAGAGTGAGAGAGGGATTTATTATGATTTAGAGGGAATATGGGGGGAAGATAGAGAGAGAGAGGAGGGGTGTTAGTAGTAGGCAGAGACATAGGGATGTGTCACTGTGTGTGTGTGTGTGTGTGTGAGAGAGAGAGAGAGAGAGAGAGAGATTGAGGGATGGTAAGGGGAAAAGAGAGAGAGAGGGTTAGGGGTTTGGGTAGGAAAAGGGTTATTAGAGAGAAAGGGGGTATAGGCGAGGATGGTGTGTGTGTGTGTGTGAGAGAGAGAGAGAGAGAGAGATTGGGGGATGGTAAGGGGAAGAGGGAGAGATAATGGGTTAGGGTTTTGGGGATGCGAAGGGTGATTAGGGAGAAAGGGGGGTATATGTGAAGAGCATGAGTGTTTGGGTTAGAGAGAGAGAGAGAGAGAGGTAAAGGGAGAGACTTTAGGGGGTGGTAAGGGGTTATAGGTAGAGACAGAGGGGGATTGTTAAGGGGTTAGAGGTAGAGATAGAGGGAGGTGTTAGGATATTGGGGGTAAGCGAGAGAGAGAGAGAGAGAGAGGTTTGGGGAGGAGAAGGGTGATTAGGGAGACATGGGGGTATAGGTGAGGAGCATGAGTGTTTGGGTTAGAGAGAGAGAGAGAGAGATATGTAAAGGGAGATACATTAGGGGGGTAAGGGGTTAGAGGTAGAGACAGAGGGGTATTGTTAAGGGGTTAGAGGTATAGACATAAGGGGGTGTTAAGATATTTTGGGTAAGTAAGAGTTAGGGGGAGAGAGATATATAGGTGGTGAGAGAGAGAGAGAGAGAGAGAGAGAGAGAGAGAGAGATTGGGGGTGGTAAGGGTTAGAGAGAGAGAGAGGTTTGGGGATGAGAAGGGTGATTAGGGAGAAAGGGGGGTATTGGTGAGGAGCATGAGTGTTTGGGTTAGAGAGAGAGACTTTAGGGGGTGGTAAGGGGTTAGAGGTAGAGATAGATGGGGCTTACCGCCTCCTCTCCTTGCAGGGGAGAAAAAGTGTGAGAGAAGGGGTTAGTAAGGGTTAGGGAAAGGAGGGGGGAGAGAGAGGGGGGGGGGGTCGGGGGATCGTTAAGGGGTTAGAGGTAGAGACAGAGAGGGATTATTAAGGGGTTAGAGGTAGAGACAAAGGGGGGTGTTAGGATATTGGGGGTAATTGGAGCAAGGGATAAAGAGTTAGAGGAGTTAGTTAGGTTTAGAGAGAGAGAGTGAGAGAGAGAGAGAGAGAGAGAAAGAAAGAGAGAGAGGAGGGGGTTCAGTGGTATGGGGAGGCATATGGATGCACGTGTGTGTGTGAGAGAAAGAAGGGGGTGCTAGCGAGTTGGGGGGGTGTTCTATATTAATGTGGAGGTCATTGGGAGTTGTAGGGGGGTGTATTAGAGGGTTTGAGGGGTTAGGATCGTAGGTAAAAATAACATGCACGTGTTTTTGTTAACAAATATGCGTACGTGTTTTTGTTGACTAAAACACCCATGTGTTTTTGTTCATTAAAACGTGTACGCGATATTTAACATTACAATTCTTCCACAATATTTAACATTACAATTTTATCGCGATATTTAACATTACACTTTTATCGCGATATTTAACTTTACAACTATATTGTTTGGTTTGGTGAAAAATATATTCAAAGGAATTGGGGGGTGGTAAGGGATTAGAGGTAGAAAGAGAGGGGGGTGTTAAAGCGTTAGAGGTAGAGACATGTGGGGGTTAGTAATAGTTAGAGAGAGGGGTTAGAGGTTAGGGGTTAATAAAAGAGGGAGAGAGAGGGGGAGTGTTAAGGTGTTGGAGGTTAGGGGTTGGTAAGGGTTACAAAGAGGAGTGGGATAGAGAGATAGGGGTTGGGGGTTAGGTTGTATTTTAAAATTTGTTTCCAACCCTTATCCCATTTCATTGATTTCTATTGATGAAATTGTTTGGAGGGAGTTATCCCACCCTTCAAGTGATAAATTCCATAGCCATTTTCCGTTGGATTGTGAGCATCAAATTAGAAAAATTAAAGCCTTTCAAAGCATGGGAAACAACAGGAAGATTGGATTTCAAGGGAAATTGCTTTGGAATATCTACTACATCAAGGTGTATTCAAAAGAATGGAACCAAATCATTAACTGAATACATCAAACCTTTTGCACAAGGTTTTAATGTAAGGTAATCTTCAGAAAGGGTTGAAAATGCCATAGTAGTCCAGGGATTCATTTCCATTAACTTGGCCCAGTTACTTGTGGATGCAGGCAAGAAAAAATTTAGAGAGCCTAGTTCCCTGCTGATATTCCCACATTCAGCTACGGGGAGAATAAATTCTGGTGTAGATGGCAGCAATTGATACACTTTCCAAATCTGTGTTGTTGGAATAACTTACATACTTCAACAAAGGAGCGTTTTGCAGGTGACTTGAAAGTCCCTTTCAATTTTCAACAAAGAAATAAAAAAGTTCAATGTATAGATTTTTAGGCAAGACTTTCAACCAACCAGATGACCGAATAAAGGGAGAATACCAATTGTCAGACACATTAACCATGCCAAAAAAATTCAAGCTGTTATAAAATTCTTGTTACCTGTATTTTAAATCTTCCTATATTTTAAATGGAAATCCAGTTACTATTTCCGTGGGAAGAAAATCATATATTCCTCTCGGTTGCCATATTTCCTCCTGTAAGTTGTTTGCCCAATGGAAAAGCTATTGTAATAGCCCATATTTCGACATCTTTCCTCTGCTCAACCCTACACTCATCTTCCACAGGAAACCGCTTCCTCCACATGTAATAACTACATTATGTCGTCGAAAATTGATCTTCTTCTGCTAATAAATGCAGAATGAAGGATTCATTGTCATTGCTCCAAGAAGTTCTAAGGTCAGTTTCTCGTAAAACAAAGATTGTATAAATCCTGTTAAGATCCATATGTTCCAGCTCACAAACTGAGAGCTTCTTTATCTTAGACATAAACAAAGAACTCCAGGATGAATACTAGAGAGCTGTTGCTTTAGAGCTTCAACCTTCTCAGGGCGTAGGGGTAGAACTATAATAGTATTGGGAAGCTGACATACATAAATTTATCCGAGTTATGTTGTGCATGGCCTATATTCTATCCATTTGAGAATAATATATAAAATCTTAACATTGAGGGGGGTTTATTGAATCTTATCCTATATCCATTTCTGAAAATGAAAAGTTGGCTTGTGACTAAGAAAATACTTTTAAATCCAATACCTACAGTGAAAACAATAATTTTCCATTTAAAACAGGAAAGAAAATCAGAGGGTTATATATTTCAACTAATATTTAATTTAAGAAAAAGGCAGACACACATATTGTTTTGGTTGTAGTTTAAATTTTGTTTCCCACCCTTATCCCGTTTTGTGGATTTGTGTTGGTGACATTGTTTGGAGGGAGTTATCCCACCCTTCCAGTGATAAGTTTCGCAGCCATTTTCCATTGGATTGTGTGCATCAAATTATACAATTTACATAATTTATTGCCTGATGGTTATGCCCTTGAGGCCATATATTGGTGATATTTGAAGCCCTAGTTTGGCTATATTTGGAATTCATGGAACACCCCCTCTCACTCTACCTTTAACCCCTTACCACCACCCAATATCTCTTCCTTCACCTGTCTCTCTCTCTGTTTCTCTCTAACCCATTAAACCACCCCCACTTCTCTACCTATAACCCCTTACCACCCCCACCCTTCTCTACCTATAACCCCTTACCACCCCCCTTCTCTATCTCTACTCCCTTACCTCCCCCCTTCTCTACCTCTAACCCCTTACCACCAACAATTAATTTTAAGGTTATAATCAACAGACAATAAAATTATACCCGCCTTCTCTTCCTATAACCCCTTACCACAATAAAACGCGCAAGCATTACATAAATATAAAACGCGCACGCGTTCTGTAAATATAAAACCCACACACGTTTTGCTTTGGTGGGATTTAAAATTTAAATTTAAACAAAATCTATGCTCGAACCTCCACACGAGCTAGCGTGGAATTCCTATGCCTATGTGTATGCTTTGGGATTTGCTTCAGCTTTACCATGCCTGTGCCTTGGAGTATGATATACCATGGATCATTGAGCATTATATCTAATTTTTAAAGTGTGCCTGTGTTTAGCCGCTGGTTACAGTATGCTACACACCATTATTTCTTATGAAATTTTAGACACAGATATCATTTTTTCTGCAGATTCCAAATATGTAATTTTTAAAAAGAATATATATGTTTTTCTGTATTTTTCTTATTTTTCTTATGTCATGACTCCTTAACTCAAAAACAAATTTTTAGTGTTTCGTCCATAACTCTTTCGTTTCTCAACCATTTTGAAAAGAAATTGTATGGTGCACTAAAGGACACCGACCTATACATTCTATAAAAAAATCGTTTTGAAATAATTGCATTAATATCTTCAAAGGATGCACCCACAATTGGCATACTGTTTTCGAGGTTCGATCACTTAGATAATTAAATAAAAAATAAAAAATATTATTTTTTTTGGGAAAAATAGTGATGCACTAGTACTACTTGTTTTCTACGTGTCTACCAGTTTTCGTAAGTTGATTCCATCATTTAGGCACTCAAAGGCTGCACCATCAAAACATATACCTTATAATTTGTCCAAAAAATAAAAAGTTCCTATTACAAAAGATCAAACTTCAGATAGTTAAAAACATTTTCAATAGAAAACAAATTATATATTCGAAAACATCATTCAATTTGCTACATTTCATCTGTTTTACTCATCGCAAGATTCATTGTGCAAGTGTCTCAAAAAATCCATGTAAGTTGATGGATGTCTGTTTTTTCAGTTTTCTATTGCATCTAACGTGTCAAAAGAGACCCTCATTAGCTTGCACACACCCTAATAGGGAAGTAAAGTGGTGAAAAGATACTAAGCATGGATGGGGGTGTGGGGATCTGTAGATAGCATACTGAGTAGAAATTCAGGAGGGGGTAATGATGAAGGAGTGGTAAAGGAGAAAGATGGATGTTATTGGTGGGGGAGCCATGGACAAGGTAAAACATGGACGGATCACAGATGGAGAAACCATGAAGTAAGTGGCATAAGCTCACATTATCTAGCACAAGGAGTGATGCAACATGGGAATTAAAGAACCATCAATGTATCATCATATTTAGAGGCTTTATTCATGGCACATGGTCCCTAGAAGCTTCCATTATGCTATACATGGTTGAACTTTCATCCCTCAATCGTGCTCAAGGCCCCAAGACTCATTCTTGGAGAAAAACCCTCCTAATGGCATGCAAATATCTAATTGAGTGTGCGTTGGCACCACAACAACCCCCTTCAAAATTTTCAATAAATTAAGGGCCCCTTTTATTAATTTTGTAAATATTTAGCTTTAGGTTTTGCTTGCTTGAAGATATGAGTGTGATTAGATGGTTTTCTTACTAGATCCTTTTACTTTTTGTGTTCCTACTTTTTGGTGAAGTGTAGAGCCCAATGTTGGAGAGTGAAGCTTGAGAGTATTTGGGAAAATGAGAGGATTAGTGGCCCCATGAGATTCACGAAAATTAAGAGATGGGGACAGAAGAACAACTCTTGCTTTTGATCATTCCAATGTATGGTGCTCGTTTTTTCCAACGCCTTCTTTCACTGATTCTGCCATAAATCGGCCGAGATTTGAGATGCAATATTCCAAAGTGCTTCCTTACTTTGTATTATTAATTTTTAAAAATATTTAAATATTTTTCCATGTTAGCGACTTACGTTATTAAAGTCAATCCCCCAAAAAGGATTAACTATGGATTGCATATCGTCGTTAAAATTTCATAGTCTTAACCATCAATTAAGACTATTATCATAATCATTTTAATCTAGTAGTTATGATGTTTGACTTAAAACTCAGGAAAAGCATAATGTAAAAGAGAGCTTTACAATTATAATTTTTTTTTTTTTTAATGCCATAGATAATATCATAAAAGCATTTAATTTTTTTAATAATATGAAAAATAAATTTAATATTTTATTTAAAAAAATAAAAAATAAGTAATATAAACATAGATGAATGGAGTTTTTATTTTAATATTAATTTTAGATAATATCCCATTCGGAAAAATTAAAGATACCCTATTTAAAAAGAAATAAAATAAAGTAATATAAACATAAATGAATGGAGTTTCTATTTGTTTTGTATAAAGTCTTTGAAAGTGTTGATACCACTTTTCTTTAAATCGAGATTTTCCCAATTGAGAATGAGAATGTAAAATATGGCATAAGATCTATCACAAATAGAGTTCTTAAAATCAATGAAGATTTATTTAGTTGAGATTTTAAAAGGCGTGAGTTAGATCGTTGTGTGTTATATCACACATTTATCGATTTTTTTTTAAGATGGTTATATTTTTAAATTTCTAAATCATAATAATTAAATAATTATGAATATATTTTTAATAAGGGTATTTTTTATAATTGTTCATTGGTTGTAGTTTGGGTGGTTGAGATGAATGATTGTTGTCCTTCCTACTAAGGTTCAATTCTTGTAAGTGAGATGCTGCTCTTGTTGAGCCCTTATTGTAATGATTGTATTTCTGGCCATACCTTGATTCTCTAGTTAGAATAGAAGGTGTTGACATTCTCTCAGTAGACCAGCCTCTAACAAACGATGAACCACTATTAGAAAAAAAGAGGTTATTTTTAAAAATTAGATTTACAGGGCTAGCAGGTGCGGGTGGAGTCCTCTATGACTCTAACGAAAATAAGATGAAAGACTACGCTTGGGGAATTGGCAGAAGAACAAACAATAACGCAGAATGGCTAGCTCTAACTAAAGGTCTGGAGACCGCAAGGGAGGAAGGTATCAATGAATTAGTAGTATGCGGTGACTTTATCCTGGTTATCAGGGACGCTAGGATTTTGAGCAAGAACATAAAGAACCCTACTTCAAAAGTTCACAGTCTTCTGAAATATCTGGCTAGTGAATTTAAAAGTATTAGCTTTCTTCACATCTTGATAAAAAATAACCAAGATGCTGACGTGATGGCAAATATCGGTGCTAAATTAGACCGTGGCATCCTAGTTATAAACCATGAGATGAAACACAAGGTATGGATCCCATGTCTTTGATTATTAGAATCTACATGTCCAAAAAATCATTTGCTCGATCCCACAAGGGGTGGATTTCAGGAATAAAAATTTTGAACAACATGCTTGAGCTGAACGCCTTAGCCAAAGTTTCAAACCCACTTTGGGGCCTCGTTTTGAGAGTCACCCGCACGCACTTGTCACATGGCTTCCACATGGGAAGCATGCGAGCTCTCATTTTAGACGTCATGCAAGGCTGGATTCTATTTAAGCCTGGATGCCGAGCAGGTTGGCAGAGCTTTTGTATTGTGAGTAAGATCATGGCAGATCTTGGAGCTAATTCCCGTGGCAAACAGATTGCTCCCCGTTTTGGTAGTGACTCTCTCCATGATTTTAGGAAACGGTTCCCTTCATGGCCAGGGGGTTATGAATGCCTGGCTTGCAAGCAACACCGTGCGAAGGTTCAGGTCTGTGGTGGTTCAAATGAGCATCAAGGCCTTGCAGCTTCCCTCACTGTGGTGGACGACCACCTGACCATCCTTGATGCTCAAATTCACGTCTCAAAGAATGAGAATTTTGATATTAAGCAGGCTCTGCAGCGTCTGAGTGCCATGGAGTAGCCAGATCGCCTGGAGGCACGAAATAACAATGGCATTCTTAGCACGAAGGTGGACAATCTCTCGGCGGTTGCGGATGGTGGGTGCTCCTGCCAAATCAGGGCTGTTCGTGTCATTGACATGAGAATTGAGGGCAAGGTGGACAACATGCGAAAGGAGATTGAGGACTTGAAGATGGATTTGCTGAACCTTGCAGAAGCTGGTAACAAGGAAGCTGCACCCCGGAAATAACACTCCATCTAGGAATTTTGGGAGTTTTTGTATGGACTGTGTAATTGGGTCACTCTGCTTTTGGGAATTTCTTGTTTGCTCTGCCGAATTGGGTCATTTTGCCTCTGGAAATTTTTGTGTAATTATGTCTGTATTTTCATGTCATGTTGACGGTAGTATGAACTTTGTAGGCCTGTAGCAATCTCTGAAAGCTCAAGCACTTTCCTAGTTCTCCTTTTGGAGGTATTTTTCAACGATTTGTAAAAGATGAAGACTAAGATATGCTAGCTCTCCATTGTTGGGAAGCAACATGCTCTTACACTGTGTAATTCGGCTTCTGCCATCTTTTTTTGTTATCAATACAAAAAAACTCTTAACCGTTTTCGTAAAAAAAATAAAAAATTAGATTTAATATAATAATAATTTAAAATTTTGGTCTGTTTTGTTTGGACTAGGTTGCAAATTTTCAAAAAATCTTAGTTGTAGAAATTGTCTAATCTAGAGGTATTTGAAGGTGTTGAATCCATTTATGCATTTAAAAACACAATGTAAATGCTTCTAAAGTTGGATTTTATCAAATAAAATTATCGGATTCCAACCAAAAACCACTAAAACCACTAGAAAATCCAAAACGTAGAATAAATAAACTATTCCAAATTAATATGTTATAACTAATTATCTTGTCACATTTATATCTAGAACTATACTACTCAAAATGTTAGATCAAATAAGTATAACTTTTATACAAATGTTTTACTCAAATGAAATGTAAGGGTTTCCATTTCTCCCATGTATATATTTTCATCAAATTGTTGAATGCATGTTTAGAAGATGAAAGCTGAATTGGTGTTAACATGTGTAATGCTTTTAATATCATTTTTTTATACGTTCATGGGTGTGTGAAAGGTAATGAGGGCCTCTTTTGACATGTTAGATGCAATAAAAAACTAAAAAAATAGATATCCATAAACTTACATGGATATTTTGAGACACATACACAATGAATCTTGCAATGAGTAAAAAATATGAAACGTAGGTAATTGAATGAGGTTTCCGAATATATAAATTTTTTTTATTGAAAATGTTCTTAACTATCTGAAGTATGATATTTTTTAACAAGCACTTTTTTTTTTTTGTGGGTGCAACCTTTGAGTGACTAACTGATGGAATCAACTTATGAAAACAAGTAGACATATAAAGAACACCTAGTACTGGTGCACCACTATTTTTTCAAATATATATATATTTTTAATTATCTAACTGATCAAACCTCAAAAACAAGACACCAAGTCTGGGTGCAACCTTTGAAGGTCTTAATGCAATTGTTTCGAAACTGTTTTTTATAGCATGTAGAGGTCGGTGTCCTTTAGTGCATCATACAATTTTTTTTCAAAATGGTTGAGAAACATAAGAGTTATGGACGAAACACTAACAATGTTTTTTTTGAGTTAAGGAGCCATGACACAAGAAACATAAGAAAAATATAGAAATATAGAAATATATATATATATATATTTTAAATAACATATTTGGAATATGTAGAAAAAATGCTATCCATGTCTAAAATTTCATAAAAAATGATGGTGTGTAGCATACTGTAACCATTGGTTAAACACAAGCATACTGAAAAAATTGGATGTAATGCTCAATTAGCCATGGTTTATCATACTCCAAGGCACATGCATGGTAAATCCGAAGCAAATTCCAAAGAAGACACATAGGCATAGGAATTCCACTCCAGCTCATGGGGAGGGTCAGACATAATGCTAAGAAATGCACACACATTTTGTTTGAATTCAAATTTTAAAGTCCGCCAAAACAAAACATGTGCATGCATTATCTTTACAAAACACATACGCGATTTGTAACCCTATAATTTTATTGTTTGTCGATTATAACATTAAAAATAATTCGAGGTGGTAAGGGGTTAGAGGTTGAGAAAGGGGGGTCGAGGGTGGTAAGGGGTTAGAGGTAGAGAAGGGGGGGGGAGTTAATGGGTTAGAGAAAAACACATAGAGAGAGAGAGAGAGAGGTGAAGGGAGAGACATTGGGGGGTGGTAAGGAGTTAGATGTAGAGTGAGAGGGGGGTGTTAAAGTGTTAGAGAGAGAGAGAGAGAGAGAGATTGGCGTTTGGTAAGGGGTTAGAGGTAGAGAGATAGGGGGTGTTAAGGGGTTATAGGTAGAGAGAGAGGGGGGTGTTAAGGGGATAGAGGTAGAGAGAGTGTGTGTGTGAGAGAGGTAAAGGGAGAGACATTGGGGGGTGGTAAGGGGTTATAGGTAGAGAGATACGGGGGAGTAAATGGGTTAGAGGTAGAGATAGAGGGGGGTTTTATGAGGTTGGGGGAGTGAGAGATGGGTGTGGGTAAGGTGTAGGTGGAGGTGATAGAGAGAGATAGAGAGAGAGTGTGTGTGTGAGGGGAAGTAGGAGAGATATAGATAGGGTGGTTATAGGTAGGGAGAGAGGGGGGTGTTAGGGGGTTAGGGGTAGGGGGAGTAGGAGAGATATATAGAGAGAGGGTTGTATTGGAGAGTTTCTATAACCCCCACCCTAACTCCATCTTCACTAGTAGCATATAGGGAATCCACTTTCATATATGCACGTGCATATACATAAGCGCATATACATAAATTGCTTTCATATATGCGCTCACATATATCGAAGTGTTTTTGTATATGCACATGTATATATAGAAGCACATGTACGGAAATCGCTTATGTACATGCACACAAATATATGAAAAGCTATTTCGTATATGCACGCGCATATACGGATACAAAAGTCTCTTCCATATATGCGCATATACGGAATATCCTTTCGTATATGCGTGCTTCCATATATGCGGATGTACGGAAAATGCTTCCGTATATGCGCGAGAATATATGAAAAGCGCTTCCTGTATATGCACACACATATAAGAAAGGCTCTTCTGTATATGTGTGCGCATATACAAAAAACGCTTTCATATATGAAAGCGCATATACAGAAGGATCTTCCGTATATGCGCACACATATACGAAAGTGCATATACGGAAAGCGCTTTTTTATATGTGCTTCCGTATATGTGCGCACATATACGAAAGCGCATATACATAAGCACATATATGTAAGCACTTCCATATATGCCCGTGCATTTACGGAAATCGATTCCGTATATGTGCATGCATATACGGAAAACGATTCCGTATATGCATACGCATATACGAAAAACACTTTTGTATATGCATGCACATATACGAAAGCACTTCCATATATGCGTGCGCATATTTGGAAGCACTTCTATATATGCGTGCTTATATACATAAGCACATATACAAAAAGCTTTTATATGCACACACATATACGAAAGGCTCTTCCATAAGGATATGCATGCTTCCGTATATGCACATGTATAAAATATATGGAAGCGCACATATATGTATATGCGCATGTACAAAATATACATAAGAACACATATACAGAAGTTCTTCTGTAAGCTTCATATGTGCACACATATACAAAAGCTCATATACGGAAGCACTTCTATTAATGAGTGCATATATAAAAATTGATTATGTATATGTGCGCACATATATGAACATAAGCACATATACAAAAGGCTCTTTCGTATATGCGCACTTCCATGTATGTGTATGTACGAAATATATGAAATCACGCATATACGTAAGCGCTTCTGTAAGCTTCATATGTGTGCGCATATACAAAAGGATCTTTCGTATATGCGTGCTTCCACATATGCACATGTACAGAATATACAAAAGATAATATATGCGTGCTTCTGTATATGCGCATATACGGAAGCACAGATATATAAAAGCGCATATATGCGTGCTTTTGTACTTGTTCCTTGAAGCACATGTATACGAAAGTGCTTTCCTATATGCGCATATACAAAAAAGAGTAACCTGAGATGGACCATCCATCTGAAAAGAAGTACCATCTAGTGTGGGTGGGAAACTACTTTCTACGGAAAGTGATTCCGTATATCCATGTGCATATATAGGAGCGCATATAATGAAATCACTTCTGTATATGTGCATGCATATACGAAAGTGCATATACAGAAAGTGATTTCATATATGCACGTGCATATACATAAGTGCTTTCATATATGCGCATGTATATACGGAAACACATATACAGAAAGTGCTTCTGTATATGCACGCACATATATGAAAGGCTATTCCGTATATGCACACACATATACGAAAGACTATTCTGTATATGAACGCACATATATGGATACGGGAGGCTCTTCCATATATACGCATATACAGAAGATCCTTTCATATATGCGTGCTTCCTTATATGCGGATGTACGGAAAGTGCTTCCGTATATGCGCGCACATATATGGAAAGCACTTCCCGTATATGCACATGCATATATGGAAGCACGCATATATGGAAGGCTCTTCTGTATATACACATACACGAAAGGATATCCTGTATTTGCGCATATAAGGAAATTGCTTTCGTATATGCGCACACATATATGAAAGCGCATATACAAAAAACGCTTCCGTATATGCACTCGCATATACAGAATCACATATACATAAGCGCTTCTGTATATGTGCGTGCATTTACAGAAAGACATAAACAAAGCACTTCTGTATATGCGCGTGCATTTACAGAAAGACATAAACAAAGCACTTCTGTATATATGTGCACATATATGGAAAGCACTTCTGTATATGTGCGCACATATACAAAAAGCACTTCCGTATATGCGCTCGCATATACGAAAGTGCATATATAGAAGCGCCTCCGTATATTCGCACGCATAGACAAAGCACACACATATATGGAAGTGCTGCCGTATATGCGTGCGAATATATGAAAATAACTTCCATATATGAACACTTATATATGGAAGTGCTTCCGTATATGCGTGCGCATATACAGAAATCACTTCCGTATATGCACACGCATATATGGAAGCACATATATCGAAAGTGCTTCCGTATATGTGCGCGCATATATAGAATATATGGAAAACACTTCTGTATATGCATGCTCATATACAGAAAGCCCTTATATGTGCGGGAATATATGGAAGGTTCTTCCATATAGATACATGCATGTTTTTGTATATGAGCATGTACAAAATATACAGAAGCACGCATATATGGAAGTGCTTCTGTAAGATTCATATGCACATGCATATAGAAAAGATCATATAAAGAAGTGCTTCTTTTAATGCATGTGCATAAATAGTAAACCCTAACTCAAAACTACATCTTAATCTAATGTTTAGGAACACGTTGAGCTAAAGGTCGGAATGCTTGAATTGCAACAAATTCATAGCTTCCATGGCTATTGAACATTAGGATGCACTAACACTAGCTTTTGGTTAATCATTGAGAGCAGGGTATTCTAACAACCCACCAGCACAGTTTGGTTAACTGGGAAAGCCAACATACATTGCTAGCTGCGTGGTGCTGAGCGTGTATAGATGTCACACATGGAAAAATTGGTAAATTTGGTTAAATGAGATTTTCCACTTACACCACAACCAGTACCAAACGATTCCTAGTCGTCAGAGTTGATTCACCTAAACACCAAATATCACACAAAAACCAAATCTATATCATGAAAATATTGAATCTGATTGATAAAATAGCATCATATCAAACAAGAAATAAATGGAGCACAGATAAGTTCCAACCTCAATTTGAAACCATTGAAGAAATAAAGGAGTAAGGAGTTGCTTGGACAATGGAGAATTATTGATGCTTGAAAACTTGTTGACCAAATATATGTCTATTGTAGTGTAGTGTGTTGCAGAGGGGCTCTATTAGTAGAATTGCAGAGCTTGGGCTCCTTCTCTCTCTTACTTGAACAAATCCACATGAACTGCATCGATGGCCATGAGGGCACTTGTGGGTTGGAAGATTAAAAGATTAAATTCACATAAAATAGAAATGCCTTTGAACATGTTTAGGGAAGAAACATTCCACAATGATCTGGAGTATATATAGAAGCACTACATTATACGCATATATAAGGAATCACGCATATATGGAAGGTGCTTCCATTTATGAGATTTTATATATGGAAGAAACTTCCTTCCGTATATGCACATATATACAAGTTATTTCGTATATGCGCACTTCCGTATATGCGCATATATAGAAGAGCATATATGGAAGTGCGCATATATGAAAGTGCACATATACGAAATCACTTATGTATATGCGCATATACGGAAGGAGGCACCTTCCATATATGCACATATATTGAAGCGCTTCCGTATATATGCGCTTTTGTATATGCGGATATATGGAAGCATTGCACATATATAGAATTTTTTTCGTATATGCGCATATACGAAAGCGTGCATATATGGAAGGAACTTCCATATATGCGCATATACAAAATCACTTCTGTATGCGCGCTTCTGTATATGCACATATACGGAAGGCGCTTACCTATATGCATGCTTCCATATATGTGCATATACAAAAGGTTCTAGACCGTATGAAGGCTCTTCCGTATATGCGCGAATATGTGTATCCGTAGATGCGCATATACAAAAGACATATATGGAATCACTTATGTATATGCGAATCTACGGATACACATATTCGCGCATATACGGAAGAGCCTTCATACGGTCTAGAACCTTTTGTATATGCACATATATGGAAGCGTGCATATAGGGAAGCGCCTTCCGTATATGTGCATATACAGAAGCACTTCCATATATGTGCATATATGGAAGCACATATACGGAAGTGCCTTCTATATATGTGCTTTCGTATATGTGCATATACCAAAGCATTGCGCATATACATAAGCGTTTTTGTATATGCGCATATAAGTGCCTTCCGTATATGTGCGCTTCCCTGTATGCACGTATACATAAGCGCTTCCATATATGTGTAATGCTTTCGTATATGCACATATACAAAAACATGCATATGCGCATACAAAAGCGCCTTCCGTATATACGTGCTTCCATATATGCGCACTTCCGTATATGCGCATATACATAAGCACTTCCGTATATGCGCATATACATAAGCACTTCCGTATATGCGCATATACGAAAGCGCGCATATACATAAGCACTTTTGTATATGCACATATACATAAGCTTCCTGTTACACCATATTTTTCCACCTTGTGAGAATTAGCACTCATTGGCCTCCATTATCCATTTATGGACTCAGAACCAATTTTTGTCCTCCAAAAACCCTTTTTGACCTATTTTTACTCCTATACGCGAGCTGCTTCAATGCAACTCGTGCATACGCAGGCTGCACCATTATAGCCTGCGTACATCGAGTTAATTGGTAAAAGAGAGTAAAATCTCATTTTTTCACTCCAAAAAGAGGCCATTGTGACCTTTGGCCCTTCATGTATCTCGAAATGACTCGATCTGAACTTTCACTTGCCTTTGGAGGGTTATATATTGAGCCATTATGCATGGAAGGAGGGAGGAGGAAGCGAAGAACATCGAAACTCTATTCGAATTTTTCCATAACTTGAGTCTACATCCATTGATCCTTGTTGTTGTGAACCTCTTATGTTCACCTACCAAAATCATCCATATCTTGTGAGGGATTTGCTCCTTTACTTGCAAGTTTTCCATTGCATGGGGGATTGAAGTGGTGGAGGCACAAGTGGAGGGACCTAGTTCTTGGTTCATATTTGTTTCCGATAGGAGGTTGTATCTTGTACTTCTTATTCATATTAATAGAAATACTTGTTTTCTCATCCAATTGATATTGTGAATGATTGTTTTTTATCGGGTACATTTACTTAGATATAGCATGGATTATGCTATTGTATGTGCTAAAATATTTCATATATCATATGCACTTGCTTGTGTTTATTGTTGAGACTAAGTTGCAGGTTCAAGTGTGATGATTCAAAAGCTCAATGGGGATCTTCATCAGACGTCCGGTTGAAGGTAGGTCTTTTATTCCACTTCTTGGAATCTACATTTATATAAAATACATTGGGAAATGAGTTGATTTCTGGAATCATTTGTTTGTTATGGTCTACCCCAAGCCATAGGAATTTTTTCTCCGTAATAGAATTGGCAACTCCGCCGGGGAGAAGCATCCATTTGGGGTTTTTGGGCAATTTTCCTTATTTTGAGTCCCTGTTCTTTCGAGTTTCTGTGTCGTTGGTAGGTCATCAGGTTCTTATAGAAAAGTATTGAGTTTTCTAGGCTTTTCCACTCATTGTTTGGTCACCTATCTTTCCCTGTACGCGAGTATACTGTGGTTTGACCGCGTGTACCCGCGACTGATAAATCCCTAGCCCACATACATACACAACTATTCATTGAGTAGTCACGTACAAGTCCGGTTTAACCTTATTCTTGGTGTTTGGTTGATGCTGGGTGAGTTCTAGGTGTTCTTGAGTCTTTCTGGGCCTATGTCCTGACTGTTCCTTGCCTCTTTTAGTGACTGGAAGCTCCTCTTTCTTTGATTTTGAGAATTTGTTTTTTCAACCATTTTTCTTGTTTATAGCTCATTGGCTTAGCTGAGTCTTGATTTTTGGGGTTTGTTGGGTTATTTGCACTGCATTATCTGCATTCTTTTCTGAAAAGTTTTGATTCCACTTGCATTTTCATTCATTTATACTGAAAATACAAAAAAATTGTTGCATTTTCATTTCATTTATAGTGAAAATACAAAAAAAAATTGCTTTATGTATTTGCATTTTGCATTAGAGTGCTTGTGCTTTCATTAGGGCTTGTTTGTGCATGAAATATTAAAGAGCTTGCATTTTTATTTCTGAAAAAAGAAACTTTGGTTTGACTGTCATTTAGTGGCATATTTTTCCATTGATAGAAGAGTCTAGCGTTTTTTGGGTGTGCATTTTATTGAGTCATCTCACATCACTAGTTTCACAACCATATCCTTTTGAGTAATCACAACCAATAAAATTAACGCTTAATTTAAAATTGATTAGAACATTTTATTTTCTAGGGTGCACCAACTAGTATAGGTTTAGAGTCTTGGAATAAATCCTGTTGAGTTAACAATCCAAGAATATTAAACAAACATTATGTGTCTGACCAAGGAGTGGTGAAACCCATGGTATACATCAATGTTCTTAGGATGCTCTACTTAAACAAGATTTAAGCACAAGGTCACAGGAGGTAGGTTGCGGAGATAGCCCTCCAATACTTGCTGAACGTGGGAGATATATCCAGGATTTGTTCGTATCTGGGGACTCTTGGAGGATTTGACCCTCTTGAGTTTCGGGCTTAGCTACCCTTTCCATACGACGGATCCCACCTGCGACTATTCGCCTGAGCATTGGTTATACATGGTGGCCATAGTTGCTTTACCTAGGTATCACATAGGGTACTTGCAACGGTTATTCTGTGAGTGTCCAAAGTCATATAGGGGTCGGACAACACAATTGTGTTCAGACAGTGAAGACTGAGGGCCCTTATAACTGATTATGTTACCTCCAGTTATAGTTTGGGAGTCTCAAGCCTCTCCTAAGCGAGACATACCAGCTGTAGTCTCGCGAGGTCCCTTGAGCCAGTCCCCTGTTGTGTGCATTTGGTTATAGTTTCTTTTTAGGTGTGTGCTCTATGATGTTTTAGTGGGCCGTTAGGAGACGTTTATTTTTTGACTCTTTGAAGTCATCGTGGATCGAGATATTCCTCTCTGCCGATCTCGTCGGTTGGTTGGTTTACTAGCTAGCGATCCGTCACATTTTCTTCGCAAGAGATGTCGGAGGACTATCACTGGTCCTTTATTCACATCTCACGAGCTTCCGAGATCTCCGATTATGAGTTCCGCATTTGACACGTTGGGAGTCCCCTCGACTCCGTCCGCTAGCTCGAAGAGAACTACCCCTCCTCACATTTACTCTCCGAGGAATGATTGGGAGGGAGGTTCATCACACACCACTCGTCATGGGTTTGGGACGTCCCAACCCACTAGTACGAACCCGTTCGATGATACATGGTCATCGGTTATTCCATATGGTTCATCTACGGGTGTGTCAGGTTTTGTTTCTACATCCGTTGTTCGGATATCCACATCATCTTTTTCAGGATCTTGCATGCAATTAGGGTTTGCATGCATCCCAGTCACCAGGTTGATGCCTCCAGCACCTTAGCTACCTTATTCTAGCACCCCGGAGCTTCTTACATCAGTTCTTTATCCCTCCTAGTCATGAAGGCGCCCGCTTCTCACCTACTACCAGAGAAGGGCGCACTTCTTCACCTACCACTGCAGTTCCACCTCAGTTACACTCAATTAGCTCCGATTCTCCCTGATTTGAGGCTAGTTTCACTCCCGACTGACTGTTTCACTCTGTTGGACCTCCAGATTGACTAGATGACTTTTTCTGACTTCAGTTAGCCTCCCATGCACCCTCCACTGATCCCACTTCCCTATATCAGTGCTACACACTTCAGTTACACATGTTACACTCAGTTAGACTCAGATTGACACCTGGATGACTGGTTCTTGTGCATTGATGACCACCACTGATTGATGATGAGGACTCCTAGTTGGAGTCAAGATACTCCATTCAGTGATTCGAATGACCTCCTTAGGCAATTCGAATTGCTTAGTCATTGTTACTGTATTCTATTGTAATCATTCACCCTTATTGGGATATTGAGCACTGCTGCATGTTTTGCACAGTTTTACACCATATTTTCTATGTTCATCTGTTGTGATTGATTTACTTGTTAATTAGATCTACTGTGACTAATTTTACATGGTATCAGAGCCATTGCAGGGACAAGATCTATTTTCTACAGGTGTTTCTACAAGAAGATTTGAGTGAATTGCTCAAAAATTACAAAAAGTTTTGGCATGAAAGATCTCAAGGGCATTCGCTCCTGTGCATGCAAAGCTTGAAAATACTTCCAATACCACTCCAGAAGCTTGAGTTTCCACATAAATCCTGGATCTGATACACTAGACCCATTCAACATTGTTTGATCTCCAATCCCAGGTGTGATGAAACTCTAAAAGGGTGGATTGTTCGACCTCATTGTTCTTGGTTTTATTGTGATTTGCAGGTTATTGTCTCCATCAATTGCATTCGATACTCTGCCCTTGCAAGCTTCTCTACATCAGTGTGCAGTCGCTCCTAGCAATGGAATACTCTTCTTCAAAGCCTATCCTCACCCCATTCAATTACTTTGATTGGAAAGACGATATGGAGATCATATTACGTTCAAAAGGTTACTACCGAGTCACTCTTGGTCTTGAATTGGAGCCAAACACCTTGTCAGATAGAACCAAACACTACAACAAGCTTGATGAAGCTTATGGTCTTCTTTGTCTCTCCATCTCCAAAGATCTTCACTTCCATCTCAGCGGATTGAAGACTCCAAAAGCTATATGGGAGCAACTTGAAACACTATTTGGCAAGCAGGACGAGCTTAGGGCTTTTCAGTTAGAGAATGAATTGATTGCCCTTAGTCCTGAGAATTTCGAGACCATTAATGAATTCTTCACAAAATTCAAGAACTTGAACATGCAGTTGAAGAACAGTGGAGTTATCAAAGAGGATAAGCAATTGATCCTCTCCATTCTCAGCAAGCTTGGTAAAGATTATTCGGTATTTGTCTCTACTTTCAATTCTGGTCGGCTAACTACCCCGAATTGGAAGATGCCTACCTTGAATTCCTTCATTGAGTCCATCACAAAAGAGCATGACAAGTTGATTCAAATGGGGTCCATAAGCTCCAAAGATTCAGCCCTATATGTTCAAGGACCCAAGATCTCGAATGGTAAAGGAAAGCAAAAGAAGGAGAAGCATAAATTTGAACCTCACAAGCAAAGAGAGAAAGGAAAACAGACGGATGCACCATCCAGTTCAATGTTCAAGCAAAAGGGAAAAGAAGGTAACCAAAAATATAAATGTACTTATTGAAACTGTGGCTTTCATCCTGAAAGTTCATGTATGAAGAAGACTATAGATCAAATGGCCCTCCTTTTGGAAAAGAACAACATAACTCTTCCTGACGGTGCAAGGAAGAAGGATAGGAATGATGATCATGAAAGAGGACAAACACTCATGGCAACTGTTTCCAAGCCCACTACTCTCTTGATAGATTCGGGTGCATCGAATCATATGGCTGCAAATATTGATTCTTTTTCTTCATTCGATCCAAACAGCTCCATCCCCATCCATTTGGGAGATGACTCAAAAATTTCTTCAAAGGGCAAAGGTACGATTCATGTAGATCATAGAAGCTTTCAGAATGTTCTTTATGTGCCTTCCTTGGCTTCAACTCTTCTTTCTGTGTATCAAATGACACACACTGGTGAACCGAAGCAAGTTAAATTCAGCCCTAATACAGTTGAAATTTCTGATATCAAAAGTGGAAGACTTGTTGCAGTCGGAAAGGCAAACCACACTGCAAAATGATATGAGTTTTCACACTTTATTCTGCTTGCAAAGCCCATTGCTCTTCGCACACATGGTAATGAGGTTAGTAGGCTTTGGCATGAAAGATTTGGACATCTTAATTATAAGTATTTGCTGTTGCTATCAAACAATTCCATGGTAGATTGTCTTCCACAACTCCGTTCCTCGAAGGGAATATGCACTGGTTGCATTATTGGGAAGCACCCCGAGCACATATTCGACCGCGGCAAAGCTAGCAGAGCTTCTACAGTTTTGGGGTTGATACATTCTGATATTAGTGGTCCGCTGCCCCATACGTCATTAAATGGTTCAAGGTATGTTTTGACATTTATTGATGATTTTTCCCGCTTTACATGGGTATTTTTTCTCAAAAACAAGTTAGAAGTGCTTGGAAAATTCAAGGATTTTAAGGCTTCTGTTGAGACCGTCACTGAGAGCAAGATCAAAGATCTTAGACATGATAATGGTGGAGAATATATCAAGGCTGAGTTTTTGCAACTTTGTGCCCAAAGCGGAATTCAGATCCAACATACAGTTCCCTACACACCCCAGCAAAACGGTGTAGCGGAAAGGAAAAATCGGTCACTGAAAGAGATGGCTACATGCATGATTGAATCAAAAGGTTTGGCTGCAAATCTTTGGGATGAAGCAATCAATGTTGCTGCATACATACAGAACCATGTTCCACATTCATCCGTGAAAGGTATGACTCCTTTCGAAGCATTATTTGGTCACAAACCGGATGTGTCAAATTTGAGAGTTTTTGGCTCTACTGCATGGGCTAGAATTCCTTCCAAGAAGAGACGAGCTTTGGATCCACAAAGTATTGAGTGCATAATGAAAGGATATGGGGAAGAATGAAAAGCATATAAACTCATGGATATCAGATCTAAAAAGATATTCATAGAGCGCAGTGTGCAATTTGAAGAACCGCTTCAAGAATTGCAACTAGTCGAGGAAGAGACTGCTGTTTCATTGCCTTCACCAGAAGAAGATCCGTACAGCGATAATGAAGGTATGAGTTCTGATATTTTTGATATTTTAGCAGCATATGATAATCATGAAATATCAGGTTCAGAATTCGACCATTATGATGCTCCTCAGTTACCAAAGTGGGCCCAAAACACTCTTCAATCTGCTGGTTCGAACCTTGGAAATCCTGCTGATCCGAGACGAACAAGAGCAGACTTTCAAAGAGCAGGTATGGCTCTTTATATTGATGATCCATTACTTCCTGAGATTTTCTATTTTATGGCTGGTTCAGATCCCACACCATACTATTCTTCCCATCGAGATCCGAGATGGCAAAGTGCCATGGATAAAGAGTACAGTTCTCTTCAAAAGAACAATACATGGGAGCTAGTTTCTCTTCCACCTGGAAGAAAATTAGTGAAGTGTAAATGGGTCTATTGCACGAAATTTTCTGCTGATGGCTCTATCAACAAATACAAAGCAAGGTTGGTGGAAAAAGGTTTCTCCCAAGTCCAAGGAGTGGACTACACTGAGACCTTTCCACCGGTTGCAAAGATGGATTCCATCCGCCTTGTTTTGGCTATTTCCGCATCCAAGCACTGGGAAGTGCACCACATGGATGTGAAGAGTGCATTTCTACATGGAGACCTTGCTGAAGAGGTATATATTCAACAGCCAGAGGGCTACACATCAGATCCATCATTAGTTTGCAGATTGAAGAAATCTTTGTATGGGTTAAAACAAGCCCCAAGAGCTTGGTACGCAAAGATGGACTCCTTCCTTCTTCATCAGAATTTACAAAGATGCAAATCTGATCCGAATGTGTATCTTCAGCGAGTTAAAGGTAATTTGTTGGTTATTATACTTTATGTTGATGATCTTCTCATTACTGGTAGCACTCTTACTTGATTAAACAAGCTAAAAACTGCCTTAAATCTAGCTTTTGACATGAGCGATTTGGGCTTGCTGAGTCACTTTTTGGGCTTGGAGATAGCTCAAAATTTTGATGGGATCACTATATCTCAGCTAAAATATGCTTCCGAACTATTATTGAAGTTTAATATGGCTGAATGTAAGGCATCCCCATTCCCATTCCTCTCAGGAATTAGTCTTGAGGAGGGAGTTTCTACACCGCTTGCAGATTGCAGTATGTATCGACAGTTGATTGGTTCAATACTTTATTTGACACACTCAAGGCCCTGATATTTCATATGCCGTGAGTGCCGTGTCAAGGTATATGCAGAAGCCCCATGAGATTCATTGGTGAGCAGCCAAGCGGATCTTGCAGTATGTGCAAAGTACGAGACATTTTTGCATACATTATGCTGCAGATTCTGAGCTTGATTTCATTGGTTTTACTGATTCAGATTGGGCAGGTGATAGCATTGATCGGAAGTCCACATCTGGTTATGTTTTCATGATTGGTCATGGTGCTATTTGCTGGTCCAGCAAAAAGCAGGCAGCCATTGCACTTTCTTCAGCAGAGGCAGAGTATCGAGGGGCAGTCAATCCCTGCATTCAGGCAGTTTGGTTGCAGGGTATTCTTTCCGAGTTTGGTTTTGGTGGCACTACTTCGACTTTCCTATTTTGTGACAATCAAAGTGCTATCAATATCTCCACAGATCCAGTTCAGCGGCAGAGGACCAAACACATTGAGATTCATATGCATTACATTCGAAAGTTGGTGCATGATCGCACCATCATTCTGCAATATTGCCATACTGATGAGCAAATTGCAGCCATCTTCACCAAGAGCTTCACTGAGAAGAAGTTCTCTTACCTCCGTTCACTGTTGGGGGTGAGTTCCATCATGGTGGAGACAGATTGATCCATTATTATGCTTTAGCTTGAGGGGGGCCTTTCTTCCCACTGGGTTTTCCCTCTTTCCTCACTTAGTTTATTTTCAACATTTTTTGGATTATTGTATTGGGGCGACCTTTGGTCTGAGTTACTAGGCCCCCACATTATTTTTTGCACATCATAGTCTAGCTTGAGGGGGGGTGTTCGGATATCCACATCATCTTTTTTAGGATCTTGCATGCAATTAGGGTTTGCATGCAAATTCTAGGGTTTGCATGCACTTTGCATGCATCCCAGTCACCAGGTTGATGCCTCCAACACCTTAGCCACCTTATTCTATCACCCGGGAGCTTCTTACATCAGTTCTTTAGCCCTACTAGTCATGAAGGCGCCCACTTGTTATAGCTAGAAATGACACCTCTCCGTCTGTGACGACACTTGCTTCCCTTGGTCGCATGACGACACTTCTTGAGATCAAGTTCAGTCACACAACAGGACATTTGTGGATGGAGGAGTCATTTGGGACACTAAAAATGGTTGAAATTACCTCATTCTTGACCCATTTGATGTATATGACCCTTAGGAACATTTTTCCAGACCAAACCATCTCCTGAAAATGAGCAGAAAAGCCTGTTTTTGGCCATTTTTTAACATGAGCGCGACTCCACTGTTATAATAGTAGCGTGTGTACACGACTTTGCCTCATTCAGAGTAGCGCTCAATTGCATGTGTACGCGACTTTGTCTATTGTAGAGTAGCGTACACCCCTGTTTTGGTCAAAATATCGAAATTCGAGTAAGTTAAGTTGGTTGGGAAACCTCTTGAGCGGTTATAACTTCTTTTCCTCTTCCTCACTGACTATATAAGGAGGGTAGAAGGGTCATGTGAGAGGACCAAGCCCAATTACAAAGTTATGCTGGAGGAATGGAGACTCTCATCCCCCTCTCTTGTGCTTCAGTTTTGGTAAACCTTAGCACAGTTGCTTAGAGGCTGGAATCCTTGGAGAACGAAAGCAGGAGACCTTGAATCTAGGTTTCGTGAAGTGCCAAGCTTGAAGGAAGGTATAACTTTATGTACTTGCTTTCATTCCTTAATAAAGATCAGACGTTCTTCTCTTCCCAAATATGACCTATTAATGTGTCTAAGATTTGATTACAGTTTGTTTATAATCTGATGTCTTTTTCTATTATGAATATCAATTTTATATATGTAGTCAAATGTGTTTGAGAAAGGTATCAAGTTGTTTTGCAGGTCTGGGCATTGCGACATTGGATACGCATTGAAGAGCGAGGGAGGCAAATCTAGGATCAACCTTCTGAATAAGGTTCCTACATCTCTAAATCCTAATCTCTTCATTTATTTGTTGTACTTGCAGAATGCTTGTAAGTCTATCTTTATCACCGTAAGTTGGTAGTTTCTCCCCTGAACTATAGGTGCATTTTCCCCACAACAGATTGGCGACTCCGCTGGGGAAAGCCTAACTGCTTAGGGGTATCCGAGGTCATTTCTTCAGTCTTGTTTGATGGTCTTTGTTCATTTTCTTGATTAGGATCAGTTAGTAGGCTCTGTTTGACCCTTCTTGGCTCTTACAGACCCTTCCCAGCCCTTGCAAACCCTTGTGGACCCGGGTGTGGTGTTTTTAACCCCATTTTTTCAACTTTTTCCACCTGTACGCTACTGTTTGTACCACACAGTAGCGCCCATATGCTACTTTTCCTTTGCACAGTAGCGCCCATACTGCTATGAGCACTAGTTTCCTTCATACACAGTAGCGCTCAAAATTTGGGTTTGATTTTTTTGAGTTTTTGGGTTGTGGACCAAAATCTGAGGGCTGTGGCTGCATTTTTTGGGGTCCCTGATGACCCTAGGTCTGAGTTAAAACACTGTAAGTGGTCTCCCATCCTTGTACTAATCCTACATTCATGATTTGAACCTCTTTTGATCAATTTGGGCTTGTTTGGAAGGTTTTGGGGTTTGTTGACCTAAGTTGGGGGGTTGTGGACCTGTTTGGTGTTTTGTACCCTAATTTGAGTCTGACTGAACTTTCTTGCCCCATTTTCCATTGGATTTGGAACCTCTTGAGTCGTCTTGACCCTGTTTGTATCTATTTGAGTGAAATTTCTCTTTTAGGTTGGTTTCTTATCCTCCCTTATGCTTTTAGTTTTTCTTTTGTAGTGAAAGCTCAAGTGTTTTGGCTGTTGTTCAAGACCTTGTTTGCATTGTTTATGTGCAGACCTGACTTTACCAAACCATACTTCTTCGTAGGTCATTTGCTTCGTTTGGGTCTAAAAGTAGTTTTCGTACTCTTTTCCCAATGTTTGGCATGCTTATATCAATAAGAATTTGAAAGTCATATTTGGTAGCTTTTACTGTTTCATAAAGAGAACCTGAAAGTTTCTTTGCTTTGCTTTGATAGTAGGTTAGTTTCATTTTGTTTCTTACCTTTGAAAAGCATAAATAATTTTGATTTAACTTCTGAATAGAGTACCTTGCAAGTGGCTTAAAAGATTTTAGAGTGCTTTGCGTAAAAAAGAACAAGTTTTCTTTTACATACCTATTTGTTTGAGTAGCTGAATTCTTAGGTTTTGAGTTTAATTTTGTACATTTAGGCTTTATTTTTACCTTTTTTGCATTCGAAAGATTAAAAATTGCATTTGCACATGCATTCTAGATCAGAATTTTAAGACTTGCATTGAAAAGAAAAAGATTTGTTTGGTGGTAAATATTTCATTTTCAGTACTCTATCTCTATTATAACCACTCTCACACACCCACTACCTTTTTGAGTAAGCAAGTAACCTTTAAAATGAACCCTAATAAAATGAACTAGCAACATTTTCTTTTCTAGGTTACACTACACCAACTAGTTTTGGTTAGGATCTTGGGTTTAAAACACCTTAAACCACCCAAGATCACACATTACGCAAAAATCGTAGTAAGACTATCACAGGTAAACCCATTTCACTCAAAACTTGCCTGGGATCTATGCAGTAGGTCATTGCGAGATCAGATTGTTGGGAATACTCCTCCTACTTTCTGTTCGAGCATACGCCAGGATTGGATTGCGTATTGGGGACTCTTTCGAGTTTCGGGCTTAGCTACCCTGCCCACGCTTTCTGATTCGACCGGTGACTGTTCCCCCAGGAGTTTTCGGTGTTGTGGTATCCTTAGTATCTGACTCTAGGTTCATACACAGGTGACATCAGAGGGTATATCTGTTGTACCTAAGACAGACGTGGGAGGAAATCCCTTGCAGGTCTTTGGGAGGGCGGTTGGGTGATTCCAACGCTTGCACCCTTAGTCATTGTATTGTGGACCCCGGGTAACTATCTTTCTTCCTTCGTTGATCTGTTCTGGGCCCTCATCATCCCAGAATCTTCTCCGGAAGGCATCTGTTTGCCTGGTTTGATTTACCTAGGACCTTTTTTTAGTGGTGTGCTCTTTGTGCTACTTTTTTTTTTTAGTTTTCCTTAGAGAGATTCTTGTTCATTTGAGTAGGAAACTATGTCTAGCATTCCGGCGAGTGCCAATCAAGGTACCCCTGTTCCGGGGGATCCTTGTGCTGTTCCATTCATTGGAAACATTGGTGCTCCCTTAATGGCTACTCTGAATCTTCCTGGATTCACTATTGGGCTGCCGGTTTGGTTGTTTTCCACTCTGAATTCCTTGCATGCTCCTGACGCTTCTTTTGTGAGAACCTCAAATCAAGAGCATCAGAACCCTATGCCTCCTTTTCTAGTAACATCTTCTCCTCCTCCTTCTACCTCATGTGGCGAAAGTAGCAATACTAGTAGCCAGCAGTCTAAAAGGAATAGACGGAGGAAGAATAGGAAGAAGATGCCAAAACAAGGGGGCAGCAACCCAACCTCTGTAAGTCATGCTGGGGGCAAGCACCCTGCCTCTGCAATTCATGCAGGGGGCACCTACCCAGCCTCTGGAGGTCATGCTGGGAGAAAACTTTTAGTCACTGAAAATCATACTGAAAGTTTGTCTCCAACCACTGTCAGTCATGTTGGGGACATGTCATTGATCACTGCTAGTCATATTAATGACAAGTCACCAGTTCCTGTGAGTCATACTGGAGACACCAGATCAGCCACTGCAAGTCATGCTGAGGGAGTTGACATTGTTGACAAACCAAACAAACAGAAGCTTAAGTTCCCTTGTAAGTTTTGCGAGGGAGATCACCTTACTTACTTGTGCCCTGTACTTCCAGAAGTGCAAAAAGTGTGGTCCTTAGTTCAAAAGTCTTCTGCTTCTGAGCAACCAGCCACTGCAAGTCATGCTGGGGGAAAGCTACCAGCCAATTTTAGTCATGCTGAGAGTACTGACGTTGTAAAGGAGTCTAAACCGATAGGACGGAAACGAAAGTTCCCTTGTAAACTTTGTAAGGGAGATCACCTTACTCACCGATGCCCTGCCATTCCAGAGGCACGAAGAGTGTGGTTCATGTCTGAAGGAACCTCTGTTCCTGAGTTGTCTATAGATTCCCTACAGTCAGATCAACCTTTGGTTGATAAAGTGGTTGAAACAATGCAATCTTTGGTCGACCCCACTCTTCCTTCGGAGAGTGAAGTGATCGAATCAATGCAGTCTTCGACTGATCCCATCAGTCCTGCAAAGATTGATGCACCTACTCCTGAAGTCTTCTGCATTACCAGTTTGGATGTTCCTGAAAAAGGGGGCACTTCATCTGTGCCATGTGAACCCCTACCAAGCCCTAGGATTGTTTCCTTTGATTGGAATAGTCTAGCCGAGCCTCGTCTTCCTTCTTCGACACCTTTCCAGATAAAGGTTGATATCGGGAACCATACGGTTGATCGATGCATAGTTGATGAAGGTGCTTCTGTTAGTATCTTATCCGCTTATGCTTGGAGAGATTTGGGTTTCCCTAATGTTATTCCAGCTGCTAATTGGCCGTTGACCTTTGATAGAAGACCTAGTGAACCGTTTGGATTCCTCCGTCAGGCACCTGTTACTTTGGGTGGAAAAACAGTCTTAGTTGATTTTATGGTTTTAAAAGACCCTATGGACTTTGATATGATCCTCGGGCGTGATTAAATTTATGCTATGCATGATGTGGTGTCTACGCTTTTTTGTGTGATGCATTTCCCTCATAATGAAAACATTGTCACCATCGACCAACTTGCATTCGTTGATCCTCCTTATTACCCAACTGTAGACCAGTCGGACCCCTCGTCATTAGGCACTACTATGTCACATGGGAATGTTGTGGCATATTGTTCCTTGAGTTCAAACGCTACTGAGAAGAAGTATCTGAATTCATGCTTACCTTCTCGGGACTTGGTCCCAGCTTTTGACCAAGTGACACCTCCATCTGAATGTTTAGATATGTGTTCTATCTGGGATGATATACTTCCTTCCGATGAAGTTTTCCTAGAGTCTATAGTACAGTCTGCCATTCATTTGGATGTTGATCCAGTCGCAGTTATGTCCAACCCCGGTTTGACCTTAAAGTCTGATCTTCCTACTGTTGAGTCTTTGGACTCTCCTATAGATCCGCAAATCGGTGTTCCTGCTGAGTTTGATTCTGCTTCTAGAATTTTCAACTCCCGTGATGACGAATTTGTTTCTGCAGATTCCATCATGTCTTTCAACTTTGATCTTCATCCTGAAGTTGATCTTGTTGATTGTAAGTCCTCGGGCTTGGGCACCATAGAGTCTTCATTTGAAAACTCTACCTTGTTTATGCCTGCTGTTGATGATAGTGAAGTTGAAAGTATTTCTACCACAGTGACTTGTATCGGGTCTTTCCTTACATATGTTTTAGATATGATCCTGGTACTAATGTTTCTTGGAGACAGGATTCTTAGCTGGATGTATACTTGCTTACTGGTCATTTTCGACACCTTGTGCGACCATGTCAGGTATATTCGGAACCTTGCATATAGGTTTAGGCTTCCCTTCTGTTATGTTGCATTTGAACCTTTTGCCATCCGAATTCGCCATAGGGTCGAACCTGTTGGATATTGGTGTGTTAGACATCTCTTTATGCATTGTGCACCAGTCCGACAGCAGAGCCTACCTAACATTGGTCACCTTAGTCAGCACCCTTATGCCATTCTGGTGCCCATGCTGAGTTTTTCTCATAGGCTCGGGAGCCTTTTTAGATTTACCATGACTTTGAGAAGAAGCCTCATATCTTTCTTCCTCATATATTTCTGGCCATCCCTGATACGGCTCCCATCTTTGTGTTCAAATTGCATATGCATATGTTATGATTCCGCTTGCGCTAATGAGCCTGAAGCCGGCTTCCACGCTTTTAGATCGTTATATAAGCCTCCATCTCTAAACTCATTTCCGCTAAGCCCTGTATCATTTTTCCCTCACAATTTGACACCTTTTACCTGGAGGAGACACACCCTGAGTGTACTTATCTTGCTCATGTTCCTTGCATTAGGCATAGCTTTGTTCCATGCGTTTGGAGCTAGTTTCGCATGTCCCTGACACTCGTCTCCTCCCATTGCGAGCATTCTTCTTTTACTTCGAGCTCGTTAAAAACAGTAAGTAGGTTTCGAGCATTCTTCTTTTACTTCGAGCTCGTTAAAAACAGTAAGTAGGTTAAGAGCAGTCTTTCACCTTTCCTTCGAGCTCGTTAAAAACAGTAAGGAGGCTACGAGCATTTCTTCCACCTTTCCTTCGAGCTCGTTAAAAACAGTAAGGAGGCTATGAGAATTTCTTTCATCTTCACTTCGAGCTCATTAAAAACAGTAAGGAAGTTGTGAGCATTTTCCTATCTCCTTTGAGCTCGTTAAAAACAGTAAGGAGGTCATGATTTTACTTTTTTGGACTCGTTAAACCTTTACGGAAAAGATCCCTATGGAGTTCTTTTAAGCCCTTTTCAGACTCCTTAAATAGGAAAAGTTTTCCGAGCATAGTTGTCCTTCCGGGCTCGTTAAAATAACTGAACCTACATCCACTTAGGTATAGAATTACCCCTTTTCCGGGCCTTGGTGGATAATTTACGGAAAATGTATACTCTAGGTATACTCTTGTATGCGCTAGAAGAGTTCTTCTTCCATCATTTTACACTTTTTCGGGGAAGGAGACTAACTTTACGAAAAAGGACCTTTGGAGTCGTCTTTAGGGTTTTCAGACTCTCGAAATGTGAAAACACTAAGCGAGCATTCACCTACTTGGGCTCGATGTGAAATCCACGAGAGGGTAAGTAGAGGACTGTTTAAGTTTTTCAACTCTATAAACAAGAAAACACCGCCGAGCACATACCAATACGGGCTCGATATAAAATCCACAGATAGGTGTATAGAGGACTGTTTAAGTTTTTCAACTCTATAAGCAAGAAAACACCGCCGAGCATAGACCAATCCGGGCTCGATATAAAATCCACGGATAGGTGTATGGAGTTTTCTTCTAGGTTTTTCAGACTCCTTAAATATGAAAATACCATCGAGCATGCTTTAGTTCTTTGTCAAACTCGTTAAAAAATGAAAAAGAAAAGGGAAGGGAAGAATGTTAAAATATCTTTCAATATGATGGAAGCAAGTCAACTATCTCCTTGAACAAAGCACCTGTTTTGAGTCTCTCAAACAAGTTGGGTTCTAGCGTTGGCCTTAGGGTAAACCTGATCTTAGAGTTCCTACTCCTCCGTTTGGTTAGTCTTCCAATCATTTGGAGAATCTGTTAATGTCTCCTACATTGCAGATTTGTATCGTGGTCTCTTTGTGTTAAAAGCTGCCTAAGTCACTCTTGTGTCGTGCTCACTGTTCAAGGATACAACCTGTGTCGGCCATTCTGCAATTGCCTTGACCTCATGTGTCGACCATTCCTTGGTGTCATTATGTTTCATCATGTGTTCAGTCCTACTCCAAATCATCTCATACCTGTTGAGTGTCCCTCGTGTTGGATGATGGAGGATGCATTAAGGCCTCCCTTCCAACGGACTTCTTCCCATCGACCTCAACTCATTGTGCTCTGGGAATGAAGTTTAGAGTTTCGGTTAGTACCTTGGGGATTGCAGTCATTAGTGGCAGTTTCCCTTGCTATTGGATAGATGGGAATACATCAATGTCTCCTATCCAATGGATTCTTCAAGTGTTCGACGGCAAGACCACTTATTCGCACTTGTTTGAATGTACTAGGTACCTTGGGTTCCATTTTCATTATTGGTGGACACCCTCGCGTTTGTTAATGGTATACATCAATGACCGGTAATCAAACGATACCTCCCATGTTCGACATCAACTCATTTATTCGCATGGATAGGTTTGTACCTTGGGTTGTTTTTGGATGAAGACCTTGGGATCCTCGATAGCATCACCTTATTTATGTTATCGCCCAAGTTGCGCAATATTGAGCCACACTCTTTTTGGCTCTTGATGAGATATAGATCCAGTTTGTTCTCTATGGCTATGTTCTCCAGTTTTGACATAGATCCACCTTGTATTTATGTGGCTATGTTTACACTTATGTTCCTCATGGATCCACGCTTGTATTTTAGTGGCCATGATATATGCATCAGTATTTTGGATCATTATTGTATCCTCTTGGAGATCACGTTCCACCATTTGAACATGGACAGTTACCCCATGGATAAGTTTGTCTGACTTTGCCTTTGCTTTCAGGTACTTCATTTGAGCCTATGATTCTTGGTTTCTCCGTTCCTCCACGATTCAACTCTTTTTTATTTATAATGTATTTCGGCCATCGTTTCCCGTACTCCCTCTGACCTCATACATTAGGGGGCATCTGTTATAGCTTGAAATGACACCTCTCCGTCCGTGACGACACTTGCTTCCCTTGGTCGCATGACGACACTTCTTGAGATCAAGTTCAGTCACACAACAGGACATTTGTGGATGGAGGAGTCATTTGGGACACTAAAAATGGTTGAAATTACCTCATTCTTGACCCATTTGATGTATATGACCCTTAGGAACATTTTTCCAGACCAAACCATCTCCTGAAAATGAGCAGAAAAGCTTGTTTTTGGCCATTTTTTAACATGAGCGCGACTCCACTGTTATAATAGTAGCGTGTGTACGGGAATTTGCCTCATTCAGAGTAGCGCTCAATTGCATGTGTACGCGACTTTGTCTATTGTAGAGTAGCGTACACCCCTGTTTTGGTCAAAATCTCGAAATTCGAGTAAGTTAAGTTGGTTGGGAAACCTCTTGAGCGGTTATAACTTCTTTTCCTCTTCCTCACTGACTATATAAGGAGGGTAGAAGGGTCATGTGAGAGGACCAAGCCCAATTACAAATTTACGCTGGAGGAATGGAGGCTCTCATCCCCCTCTCTTGTGCTTTAGTTTTGGTAAACCCTAGCACAGTTGATTAGAGGCTGGAATACTTGGAGAACGAAAGCAGGAGACCTTGAATCTAGGTTTCGTGAAGTGCCAAGATTGAAGGAAGGTATAACTTTATGTACTTGCTTTCATTCCTTAATAAATATCAGACGTTCTTCTCTTCCCAAATATGACCTATTATTGTGTCTCAGATTTGATTACAGTTTGTTTATAATCTGATGTCTTTTTCTATTATGAATATCAATCTTATATATGTAGTCAAATGTGTTTGAGAAAGGTATCAAGTTGTTTTGCAGGTCTGGGCATTGCGACACTGGATAAGCATTGAAGAGCGAGGGAGGTAAATCTAGGATCAACCTTCTGAATAAGGTTCCTACATCTCTAAACCCTAATCTCTTCATTTATTTGTTGTACTTGCAGAATGCTTGTAAGTCTATCTTTATCACCGTAAGTTGGTAGTTTCTCCCCTGAACTATAGGTGCATTTTCCCCACAACACCACTTCTCACCTACTGCCAGAGAAGGGCGCTCTTCTTCACCTACCAGTGCAGTTCCACCTCAGTTACTCTCAGTTAGCTCTGATTCTCCCTGATTTGAGGCTAGTTTCACTCCCGACTGACTGTTTCACTCCGTTGGACCTCCAGATTGACTAGATGACTTGTTCTGACTTCAGTTAGCCTCCCATGCGCACTCCACTGAGCCCACTTCCCTATATCAGTGCTACACACTTCATCTACACATGTTACACTCAGTTAGACTCAGATTGACACCTGGATGACTGGTTCTTGTGCATTAATGACCAACACTGATTGATGATGAGGACTCCTAGTTGGAGTCAAGATACTCCATTCAGTGATTCGAATGACCTCCTTAGGCAATTCGAATTGCTCAGTCATTGTTACTGTATTCTATTGTAATCATTCACCCTTATTGGGATATTGAGCACTGCTGCATGTTTTGCACAGTTTTACACCATATTTTCTATGTTCATCTGTTGTGATTGATTTACTTGTTCATTAGATTTGCTTTGACTAATTTTACATGGTATCAGAGCCATTGCAGGGACAAGATCTCTTTTCTACAGGTGTTTCTACAAGAAGATTTGAGTGAATTGCTCAAAAATTACAAAAAGTTTTGGCATGAAAGATCTCAAGGGCATTCGCTCCTGTGCATGCAAAGCTTGAAAATACTTCCAATACCACTCCAGAAGCTTGAGTTTCCACATAAATCCTGGATCTAATACATTGGACCCATTCAACATTGTTTGATCTCCAATCCCAGGTGTGATGCAACTCTAAAAGGGTGGATTGTTCGACCTCATTATTCTTGGTTTTATTGTGATTTGCAGGTTATTGTCTCCATCAATTGCATTCGCTACTCTGCCCTTGCAAGCTTCTCTACATCAGTGTGCACTCGCTCCTAGCAATGAAATACTCTTCTTCAAAGCCTATCCTCACCCCATTCAATTACTTTGATTGGAAAGATGATATGGAGATCATATTACGTTCAAAAGGTTACTACCGAGTCACTCTTGGTCTTGAATTGGAGCCAAACACCTTGTCAGATAGAACCAAACACTACAACAAGATTGATGAAGCTTATGGTCTTCTTTGTCTCTCCATCTCCAAAGATCTTCACTTCCATCTCAGCGGATTGAAGACTCCAAAAGCTATATGGGAGCAACTTGAAACACTATTTGGCAAGCAGGACGAGCTTAGGGCTTTTCAGTTAGAGAATGAATTGATTGCGCTTAGTCCTGAGAATTTCGAGACCATTAATGAATTCTTCACAAAATTCAAGAACTTGAACATGCAGTTGAAGAACAGTGGAGTTATCAAAGAGGATAAGCAATTGATCCTCTCCATTCTCAGCAAGCTTGGTAAAGATTATTCGGTATTTGTCTCTACTTTCAATTCCGGTCGGCTAACTACCCCGAATTGGAAGATGCCTACCTTGAATGCCTTCATTGAGTCCGTCACAAAAGAGCATGACAAGTTGATTCAAATGGGGTCCATAAGCTCCAAAGATTCATCCCTATATGTTCAAGGACCCAAGATCTCGAATGGTAAAGGAAAGCAAAAGAAGGAGAAGCCCAAATTCGAACCTCACAAGCAAATAGAGAAAGGCAAACAGACGGATGCACCATCCAGGTCAAAGTTCAAGCAAAAGGGCAAAGAAGGTAACCAAAAATATAAATGTACTTATTGCAACTGTGGCTTTCATCCTGAAAGTTCATGTATGAAGAAGACTATATATCAAATGGCCCTCCTTTTGGAAAAGAACAACATAACTCTTCCTGACGGTGCAAGGAAGAAGGATAGGAATGATGATCATGAAAGAGGACAAGCACTCATGGCAGCTGTTTCGAAGCACACTAGTCTCTTGATAGATTCGGGTGCATCGAATCATATGGCTGCAAATATTGATTCTTTTTCTTCATTCGATCCAAACAGCTCCATCCCCATCCATTTGGGAGATGACTCAAAAATTTCTTCAAAGGGAAAAGGTACGATTCATGTAGATCATGGAAGCTTTCAGAATGTTCTCTATGTGCCTTCCTTGGCTTCAAATCTTCTTTCTGTGTATCAAATGACACACACTGGTGAACTGAAGCAAGTTACATTCAGCTGATCCGAGACGAACAAGAGCAGACTTTCAAAGAGAAGGTATGGCTCTTTCTCATGCTGATCCATTACTTACTGGGATTTTCTATTTGATGGCTGGTTCAGATCCCACATCATACTATTCCTCCCACCGAGATCCGAGATGGCAAAGTGCCATGGATGAAGAGTACAGTTCTCTTCAAAAGAACAATACATGGGAGCTAGTTTCTCTTCCACCTGGAAGAAAATTAGTGAAGTGTAAATGGGTCTACCGTAGGAAAGTTGCTGTTGATGGCTCTATCAACAAATACAAAGCAACGTCGGTGGAAAAATGTTTCTCCCATGTCCAAGGAGTGGACTACACTGAGACCTTTGCACTGGTTGCAAAGATGGATTCCATCCGCCTTGTTTTGGCTATTTCCGCATCCAAGCACTGGGAAGTGCACCACATGGATGTGAAGAGTGCATTTCTACATGGAGACCTTGCTAAAGAGGTATATATGCAGCAGCCAGAGGGCTACACATCAGATCCATCATTAGTTTGCATATTGAAGAAATCTTTGTATGGGTTAAAACAGGCCCCAAGAGCTTGGTACGCAAAGATGGACTCCTTCCTTCTTCATAAGAATTTCCAAAGATGAAAATCTGATCCGAATGTGTATCTTCAGCGAGTTAAAGGTAATTTGTTGGTTATTGTACTTTATGTTGATGATCTTCTCATTACTGGTAGCACTCTTACTTCAATAAACAAGCTAAAATCTGCCTTAAATCTAGCTTTTGACATGAGCGATTTGGGCTTGCTGAGTCACTTTTTGGGCTTGGAGATAGCTCAAAATTTTGATGGGATCACTATATCTCAGCAAAAATATGCTTTCGACCTGTTATTGATGTTTAATATGGCTGAATGTAAGGTAGCCCCATTCCCATTCCTCTCAGGAACCAGTCTTGAGGAGGGAGATTCTACACCGCTTGCAGATTGCAGTATGTATCGACAGTTGATTGGTTCACTACTTTATTTGACACACTCAAGGCCTGATATTTCATATGCCGTGAGTGCCGTGTCAAGGTATATGCAGCAGCCCCATGAGCTTCATTGGTGAGCAGCCAAGTGGATCTTGCAGTATGTGCAAAGTACGAGACATTTTGGCATACATTATGCTGCAGATTCTGAGCTTGATTTCATTGGTTTTACTGATTCGGATTGCGCAGGTGATAGCATTGATCGAAAGTACACTTCCGGTTATGTTTTCATGATTGGTCATGGTGCTATTTGCTTGTCCAGCAAAAAGCAGGCAGCCATTGCACTTTCTTCAGCAGAGGCAGAGTATCGAGGGGCAGTCAATGCCTGCATTCAGGCAGTTTGGTTGCAGGGTATTCTTTCCGAGTTTGGTTTTGGTGGCACTACTTCAACTGTCCTATTTTGTGACAATCAAAGTGCTATCAATATCTCCACAGATCCAGTTCAGCGGCAGAGGACCAAACACATTGAGATTCATAAGCATTACATTCGACAGTTGGTGCATGATCGCACCATCATTCTGCAATATTGCCCTACTGATGAGCAAATTGCAGCCATCTTCACCAAGAGCTTCACTGAGAAGAAGTTCTCTTACCTCCGTTCACTGTTGGGGGTGAGTTCCATCATGGTTGAGACAGATTGATCCATTATTATGCTTTAGCTTGAGGGGGGGCTTTCTTCCCACTGGGTTTTCCCTCTTTCCTCACTTAGTTTATTTTCAGCATTTTTTGGATTATTGTATTGGGGTGACCTTTGGTCTTAGTTACTAGGCCCCCACATTATTTTTTGCACATCATAGTCTAGCTTGAGGGGGGTTGTTCGGATATCCACATCATCTTTTTCAGGATCTTGCATGCAATTAGGGTTTGCATGCAAATTCTAGGGTTTGCATGCATCCCAGTCACCAGGTTGATGCCTCTAGCACCTTAGCCACCTTATTCTAGCACCCGGGAGCTTCTTACATCAGTTCTTTATCCCTCCTAGTCATGAAGGCGCCCACTTCTCACCTACTGCCAGAGAAGGGCGCACTTCTTCACCTACCACTGCAGTTCCACCTCAGTTACACTCAGTTAGCTCCGATTCTCCCTGATTTGAGGCTAGTTTCACTCCCGAATGAATGTTTCACTCCGTTGGACCTCTATATTGACTAGATGACTTGTTCTGACTTCAATTAGCCTCCCATGTGCCCTCCATTGATCCCACTTCCCTATATCAGTGCTACACACTTCAGTTACACATGTTACACTCAGTTAGACTTAGATTGACTCCTGGATGACTGGTTTTTGTGCATTGATGACCACCACTGATTGATGATGAGGACTCCTAGTTGGAGTCAAGATACTCCATTCAGTGATTTGAATGACCTCCTTAGGCAATTCGAATTTCTCACTCATTGTTACTGTATTCTATTGTAATCATTCACCCTTATTGGGATATTGAGCACTGCTGCATGTTTTGTACAGTTTCACACCATATTTTCTATGTTCATCTGTTGTGATTGATTTACTTTTTCATTATATCTGCTGTGACTAATTTTACATGGTATCAGAGCCATTGCAGGGACAAGATCTCTTTTCTACAGGTGTTTCTACAAGAAGATTTGAGTGAATTGCTCAAAAATTACAAAAAGTTTTGGCATGAAAGATCTCAAGGGCATTCGCTCCTGTGCATGCAAAGCTTGAAAATACTTCCAATACCACTCCAGAAGCTTGAGTTTCCAAATAAATCCTGGATCTAATACATTGGACCCATTCAACATTGTTTGATCTCCAATCCCAGGTGTGATGCAACTCTAAAAGGGTGGATTGTTCGACCTCATTGTTCTTGGTTTTATTGTGATTTGTAGGTTATTGTCTCCATCAATTGCATTCGCTACTCTGCCCTTGCAAGCTTCTCTACATCAGTGTGCACTCGCTCCTAGCAATGGAATACTCTTCTTCAAAGCCTATCCTCACCCCATTCAATTACTTTGATTGGAAAGATGATATGAAGATCATATTACGTTCAAAAGGTTACTACCGAGTCACTCTTGGTCTTGAATTGGAGCCAAACAACTTGTCAGATAGAACCAAACACTACAACAAGCTTGATGAAGCTTATGGTCTTCTTTGTCTCTCCATCTCCAAAGATCTTCACTTCCATCTCAGCGGATTGAAGACTCCAAAAGCTATATGGGAGAAACTTGAAACACTATTTGGCAAGCAGGACGAGCTTAGGGATTTTCAGTTAGAGAATGAATTGATTGCCCTTAGTCCTGAGAATTTTGAGACCATTAATGAATTCTTCACAAAATTAAAGAACTTGAACATGCAGTTGAAGAACAGTGGAGTTATCAAAGAGGATAAGCAATTGATCCTCTCCATTCTCAGCAAGCTTGGTAAAGATTATTCGGTATTTGTCTCTACTTTCAATTCCGGTCGGCTAACTACCCCGAATTGGAAGATGCCTACCTTGAATGCCTTCATTGAGTCCGTCACAAAAGAGCATGACAATTTGATTCAAATGGGGTCCATAGGCTCCAAAGATTCAGCCCTATATGTTCCAAGACCCAAGATCTCGAATGGTAAAGGAAAGCAAAAGAAGGAGAAATCCAAATTCGAACCTCACAAGCTAAGAGAGAAAGGAAAACAGATGGATGCACCATCCAGTTCAATGTTCAAGCAAAAGGGCAAAGAAGGTAACCAAAAATATAAATGTACTTATTGGAACCGTGGCTTTCATCCTGAAGGTTCATGTATGAAGAAGACTATAGATCAAATGGCCCTCCTTTTGGATAAGAACAACATAACTCTTCCTGACGGTGCAAGGAAGAAGGATAGGAATGATGATCATGAAAGAGGACAAGCACTCATGGCAACTGTTTCCAAGCCCACTACTCTCTTGATAGATTCGGGTGCATCGAATCATATGGCTGCAAATATTGATTCTTTTTCTTCATTCGATCCAAACAGCTCCATCCCCATCCATTTGGGAGATGACTCAAAAATTTCTTCAAAGGGCAAAGGTACGATTCATGTAGATCATGGAAGCTTTTAGAATGTTCACTATGTGCCTTCCTTGGCTTCAAATATTCTTTCTGTGTATCAAATGACACACACTGGTGAACCGAATCAAGTTACATTCAGCCCTAATACAGTTGAAATTTCTGATATCAAAAGTGGAAGACTTGTTGCAGTCGGAAAGGCAAACCACACTGCAAAATGCTATGAGTTTTCACACTTTATTCTGCTTGCAAAGCCCACTGCTCTTCGCACACATGGTAATGAGGTTAGTAGGCTTTGGCATGAAAGATTTGGACATCTTAATTATAAGTATTTTCTGCTGCTATCAAACAATTCCATGGTAGATGGTATTCCACAACTCCGTTCCTCGAAGGGAATATGCACTGGTTGCATTATTGGGAAGCACCCCGAGCACATATTCGACCGCGGCAAAGCTAGCAGAGCTTCTACAGTTTTGGGGTTGATACATTCTGATATTAGTGGTCCGCTGCCCCATACGTCATTAAATGGTTCAAGGTATGTTTCGACATTTATTGATGATTTTTCCCGTTTTACATGGGTATTTTTTCTCAAAAACAAGTCAGAAGTGCTTGGAAATTTCAAGGATTTTAAGGCTTCTGTTGAGACCGCCACTGAGATCAAGATCAAAGCTCTTAGATATGATAATGGTGGAGAATATATCAAGGCTGAGTTGCTGCAACTTTGTGCCCAAAGCGGAATTCAGATCCAACATACAGTTCCCTACACACCCCAGCAAAACGGTGTAGCGGAAAGGAAAAATCGGTCACTGAAAGAGATGGCTACATGCATGATTGAATCAAAAGGTTTGGCTGCAAATATTTGGGATGAAGCAATCAATGTTGCTGCATACATACAGAACCATTTTCCACACTCATCCGTGAAAGGTATGACTCCTTTCGAAGCATTCTTTGGTCACAAACCGGATGTGTCAAATTTGAGAGTTTTTGGCTCTACTGCATGGGCTAGAATTCCTTCCAAGAAGAGACGAGCTTTGGATCCAAAAAGTATTGAGTGCATACTGATAGGATATGGGGAAGAATGAAAATCATATAAACTCATGGATATCAGATCTAAAAAGATATTAATAGAGCGCAATGTGCAATTTGAAGAACCGCTTCAAGAATTGCAACTAGTCGAGGAAGAGACTGTTGTTTCACTGCCTTCACCAGAAGAAGATCCGTGCAGAGATAATGAAGGTATGAGTTCTGATATTTTTGATATTTTAGCAGAATATGATGATCATGACATATCAGTTTCGGAATCCGACCATTATGATCCTCCTCAGTTACCAAAGTGGGCCCAAAACACTCTTCAATCTGCTGGTTCGAACCTTGGAAATCCTGCTGATCCGAGACGAACAAGAGTAGAATTTCAAAGAGCAGGTATGGCTCTTTCTATTGCTGATCCATTACTTCCTGAGATTTTCTATTTGATTTCTGGTTCAGATCCCACATCATACTGTTCTGCCCACCGAGATCCGAGATGGCAAAGTGCCATGGATGAAGAGTACAGTTCTCTTCAAAAGAACAATACATGGGAGCTAGTTTCTCTTCCACCTGGAAGAAAATTAGTGAAGTGTAAATGGGTCTACCGCACGAAAGTTGCTGCTGATGGCTCTATCAACAAATACAAAGCAAGGTTGGTGGCAAAAGGTTTCTCCCAAGTCCAAGGAGTGGACTACACTGAGACCTTTGCACCGGTTGCAACGATGGATTCCATCCGCCTTGTTTTGGCTATTTCCGCATCCAAGCACTTGGAAGTGCACCACATGGATATGAAGAGTGCATTTCTACATGGAGACCTTGTTGAAGAGGTATATATGCAGCATCCAGGGGGATACACATCAGATCCATCATTAGTTTGCAGATTGAAGAAATCTTTGTATGGGTTAAAACAGGCCCAAAGAGCTTGGTACGCAAAGATGGACTCCTTCCTTCTTCATCAGAATTTCCAAAGATGCAAATCTGATCCGAATGTGTATCTTCAGTGAGTTAAAGGTAATTTGTTGGTTATTGTACTTTATGTTGATGATCTTCTCATTACTGGTAGCACTCTTACTTGAATAAACAAGCTAAAAATTGCCTTAAATCTAGCTTTTGAGATGAGCGATTTGGGCTTGCTGAGTCACTTTTTGGGCTTGGAGATAGCTCAAAATTTTGATGGGATCACTATATCTCAGCAAAAATATGCTTCTGACCTATTATTGAAGTTTAATATGGCTGAATGTAAGGCAGCCCCATTCCCATTCCTCTCAGAAATCAGTCTTGAGGAGGGAGATTCTACACCGCTTGGAGATTGCAGTATGTATCGACAGTTGATTGGTTCACTACTTTATTTGACACACTCAAGGACTGATATTTCATATGCCATGAGTGCCGTGTCAAGGTATATGCAGCAGCCCCATGAGCTTCATTGGTGAGCAGCCAAGCGGATCTTGCAGTATCTGCAAAGTATGAGACATTTTGGCATACATTATGCTGCAGATTCTGAGCTTGATTTCATTGGTTTTACTGATTCAGATTGGGCAAGTGATAGCATTGATCGGAAGTCCACTTCCGATTATGTTTTCATGATTGGTCATGGTGCTATTTGCTGGTCCAGCAAAAAGCAGGTAGCCATTGCACTTTCTTCAGCAGAGGCAGAGTATCGAGGGGCAGTCAATGCCTGCATTCAGGCAGTTTGGTTGCAGGGTATTATTTCCGAGTTTGGTTTTGGTGGCACTACTTCGACTGTCCTATTTTTTGACAATGAAAGTGGTATCAAGATCTCCACAGATCCAGTTCAGCGGCAGAGGACCAAACACATTGAGATTCATATGCATTACATTCGAGAGTTGGTGCATGATCGCACCATCATTCTGCAATATTGCCCTACTGATGAGCAAATTGCAGCCATCTTCACCAAGAGCTTCACTGAGAAGAAGTTCCCTTACCTCCGTTCACTGTTGGGGGTGAGTTCCATCATGTTGGAGACAGATTGATCCATTATTATGCTTTAGCTTGAGGGGGGGCTTTCTTCCCACTGGGTTTTCCCTCTTTCCTCACTTAGTTTATTTTCAACATTTTTTGGATTATTGTATTGGGGTGACCTTTGGTCTTAGTTACTAGGCCCCCACATTATTTTTTGCACATCATAGTCTAGCTTGAGGGGGGGTGTTCAGATATCCACATCATCTTTTTCAGGATCTTGCATGCAATTAGGGTTTGCATGCAAATTCTAGGGTTTGCATGCACTTTGCATGCATCCCAGTCACCAGGTTGATGCCTCTAGCACCTTAGCCACCTTATTCTAGCACTTGGGAGCTTCTTACATCAGTTCTTTAGCCCTCCTAGTCATGAAGGCGCCCACTTCTCACCTACTTCCAGAGAAGGGCGCACTTCTTCACCTACCACTGCAGTTCCACCTTAGTTACACTCAGTTAGCTCCGATTCTCCTTGATTTGAGGCTAGTTTCACTCCCGAATGACTGTTTCACTCCGTTGGACCTCCAGATTGACTAGATGACTTGTTCTGACTTCAGTTAGCCTCCCATGCGCCCTCCACTGAGCCCACTTCCCTGTATCAGTGCTACACACTTCAGTTACACATGTTACACTCAGTTAGACTCAGATTGACACCTGGATGACTGGTTCTTGTGCATTGATGACCACCACTGATTGATGATGAGGAATCCTAGTTGGAGTCAAGCTACTCCATTCAGTGATTCGAATGACCTCCTTAGGCAATTCGAATTGCTCAATCATTGTTACTATATTCTATTGTAATCATTCACCCTTATTGGGATATTGAGCACTGCTGCATGTTTTGCACAGTTTTACACCATATTTTATATGTTCATCTGTTGTGATTGATTTACTTGTTCATTAGATCTACTGTGACTAATTTTACATGGTATCAGAGCCATTGCAGGGACAAGATCTCTTTTCTACAGGTGTTTCTACAAGAAGATTTGAGTGAATTGCACAAAAATTACAAAAAGTTTTGGCATGAAAGATCTCAAGGGCATTCGCTCATGTGCATGCAAAGCTTGAAAATACTTCCAATACCACTCCAGAAGCTTGAGTTTCCACATAAATCCTGGATCTGGTACATTGGACCCATTGAACATTGTTTGATCTCCAATCCCAGGTGTGATGCAACTCTAAAAGGGTGGATTGTTCGACCTCATTGTTCTTGGTTTTATTGTGATTTGCAGGTTATTGTCTCCATCAATTGCATTCGCTACTCTGCCCTTGCAAGCTTCTCTACATCAGTGTGCACTCGCTCCTAGCAATGAAATACTCTTCTTCAAAGCCTATCCTCACCCCATTCAATTAATTTGATTGGAAAGATGATATGGAGATCATATGACGTTCAAAAGGTTACTACTGAGTCACTCTTGGTCTTGAATTGGAGCCAAACACCTTGTCAAATAGAACCAAACACTACAACAAGATTGATGAAGCTTATGGTCTTCTTTGTCTCTCCATCTCCAAAGATCTTCACTTCCATCTCAGTGGATAGAAGACTCCAAAAGCTATATGGGAGAAACTTGAAACACTATTTGGCAAGCAGGACGAGCTTAGGGCTTTTCAGTTAGAGAATGAATTGATTGCCCTTAGTCCTGAGAATTTTTAGACCATTAATGAATTCTTCACAAAATTCAAGAACTTGAACATGCAGTTGAAGAATAGTGGAGTTATCAAAGAGGATAAGAAATTGATCCTCTCCATTCTCAGCAATATTGGTATAGATTATTCGGTATTTGTCTCTACTTTCAATTCCAGTCGGCTAACTACCCCGAATTGGAAGATGCCTACCTTGAATTCCTTCATTGAGTCCGTCACAAAAGAGCATGACAAGTTGATTCAAATGGGGTCCATAAGCTCCAAAGATTCAGCCCTATATGTTCAAGGACCCAAGATCTCGAATGATAAAGGAAAGCAAAAGAAGGAGAAGCCCAAATTCGAACCTCACAAGCAAAGAGAGAAAGGCAAATAGACGGATGCACCATCCAGTTCAAAGTTCAAGCAAAAGGGAAAAGAAGGTAACCAAAAATATAAATGTACTTATTGGAACCGTGGATTTCATCCTGAAAGTTCATGTATGAATAAGACTATAGATCAAATGGCCCTCCTTTTGGAAAAGAACAACATAACTCTTCCTGACAATGCAAGGAAGAAGGATAGGAATGATGATCATGAAAGAGGACAAGCACTCATGGCAACTGTTTCGAAGCCCACTACTCTCTTGATAGATTCGGGTGCATCGAATCATATGGCTGCAAATATTGATTCTTTTTCTTCATTCGATCCAAACAGCTCCATCCCCATCCATTTGGGAGATGACTCAAAAATTTCTTCAAAGGGCAAAGGTACGATTCATGTAGATCATGGAAGCTTTCAGAATGTTCTCTATGGGCCTTCCTTGGATTCAAATCTTCTTTCTGTGTATCAAATGACACACATTGGTGAAACGAAGCAAGTTACATTCAGCCCTAATACAGTTGAAATTTCTGATATCAAAAGTGGAAGACTTGTTGCAGTCAGAAAGGCAAACCACACTGCAAAATGCTATGAGTTTTCACACTTTATTCTGCTTGCAAATCCCACTGCTCTTCGCACACATGGTAATGAGGTTAGTAGGATTTGGCATGAAATATTTGGACATCTTAATTATAAGTATTTGCTGCTGCTATCAAACATTTCCATGTATATGGTCTTCCACAACTCCGTTCCTCGAAGGTCTTCCACAACTCCGTTCCTCGAAGGGAATATGCACTGGTTGCATTATTGGGAAGCACCCCGAGCACATATTCGACCGCGGCAAAGCTAGCAGAGCTTCTACAGTTTTGGGGTTGATACATTCTGATATTAGTGGTCCGCTGCCCCATACATCATTAAATGGTTCAAGGTATGTTTTGACATTTATTTATGATTTTTTCCGCTTTACATGGGTATTTTTTCTCAAAAACAAGTCAGAAGTGCTTGGAAAATTCAAGGATTTTAAGGCTTCTGTTGAGACCGCCACTGAGAGAAAGATCAAAGCTCTTAGATATGATAATGGTGGAGAATATATCAAGGCTGAGTTGCTGCAAATTTGTGCCCAAAGCGGAATTCAGATCCAACATACAGTTCCCTACACACCCCAGCAAAACGGTGTAGCGGAAAGGAAAAATCGGTTACTGAAAGAGATGGCTACATGCATGATTGAATCAAAAGGTTTGGCTGTAAATCTTTGGGATGAAGCAATAAATGTTGCTGCATACATACAGAACCATGTTCCACATTCATCCATGAAAGGTATGACTCCTTTCGAAGCATTCTTTGGTCACAAACCGGATGTGTCAAATTTGAGAGTTTTTGGCTCTACTGCATGGGCTAGAATTCCTTCCAAGAAGAGACGAGCTTTGGATCCAAAAAGTATTGAGTGCATACTGATAGGATATGGGAAAGAATCAAAAGCATATAAACTCATGGATATCAGATCTAAAAAGATATTCATAGAGCGTAGTGTGCAATTTGAAGAACCGCTTCAAGAATTGCAACTAGTCGAGGAAGAGACTGCCGTTTCACTGCCTTCACCAGAAGAAGATCCGTGCAGAGATAATGAAGGTATGAGTTCTGATATTTCTGATATTTTAGCAGCATATGATGATCATGACATATCAGGTTATGAATCCGACCATTATGATCCTCCTCAGTTACCAAAGTGGGCCCAAAACACTCTTCAATCTGCTGGTTCGAACCTTGGAAATCCTGCTGATCCGAGACGAACAAGAGCGGACTTTCAAAGAGCAGGTATGGCTCTTTCTATTGCTGATCCATTACTTCCTGATATTTTCTATTTGATGGCTAGTTCAGATCCCACATCATACTATTCTTCCCACCTAGATCCGAGATGGCAAAGTGCCATGGATGAAGAGTACAGTTCTCTTCAAAAGAACAATACATGGGAGCTAGTTTCTCTTCCACCTGGAAGAAAATTAGTGAAGTGTAAATGGGTCTACCGCACGAAAGTTGCTGCTGATGGATCTATCAACAAATACAAAGCAAGGTTGGTGACAAAAGGTTTCTCCCAAGTCCAAGGAGTGGACTACACTGAGACCTTTGCACCGGTTGCAAAGATGGATTCCATCCGCCTTGTTTTGGCTATTTCCGCATCCAAGCACTGGGAAGTGCACCACATGGATGTGAAGAGTGAATTTATACATGGAGACCTTGCTGAAGAGGTATATATGCAGCAGCCAGAGGGCTACACATCAGATCCATCATTAGTTTGCAGATTGAAGAAATCTTTGTATGGGTTAAAACAGGCCCCAAGAGCTTGGTACGCAAAGATGGACTCCTTCCTTCTTCATAAGAATTTCCAAAGATGCAAATCTGATCCGAATGTGTATCTTCAGCGAGTTAAAGGTAATTTGTTGGTTATTGTACTTTATGTTGATGATCTTGTCATTACTGGTATCACTCTTACTTCAATAAACAAGCTAAAAATTGCCTTAAATCTAGCTTTTGACATGAGCGATTTGGGCTTGCTGAGTCACTTTTTGGGCTTGGAGATAGCTCAAAATTTTGATGGGATCACTATATCTCAGCAAAAATATGCTTCTGACCTATTATTGAAGTTTAATATGGCTGAATGTAAGGCAGCCCCATTCCCATTCCTCTCAGGAATCAGTCTTGAGGAGGGAGATTCTACACCGCTTGTAGATTGCAGTATGTATCGACAGTTGATTGGTTAACTACTTTATTTGACACACTCAAGGCCTGATATTTCATATGCCGTGAGTGCCGTGTCAAGGTATATGCAGCAGCTCCATGAGATTCATTGGTGAGAAGCCAAGCGGATCTTGCAGTATGTGCAAAGTACGAGACATTTTGCCATACATTATGCTGCAGATTCTGAGCTTGATTTCATTGGTTTTACTGATTCAGATTGGGCAGGTGATAGCATTGATCGGAAGTCCACTTCCGGTTATGTTTTCATGATTGGTCATGGTGCTATTTGCTGGTCTAGCAAAAAGCAGGCAGCCATTGCACTTTCTTCAGCAGAGGCAGAGTATCGAGGGGCAGTCAATGCCTGCATTCAGGAAGTTTGGTTGCAGGGTATTCTTTCTGAGTTTGGTTTTGGTGACACTACTTCGACTGTCCTATTTTGTGACAATCAAAGTGCTATCAAGATCTCCACAGATCCAGTTCAGCGGCAGAGGACCAAACACATTGAGATTCATATGCATTATATTCGAGAGTTGGTGCATGATCGCACCATCATTCTGTAATATTGCCCTACTGATGAGCAAATTGCAGCCATCTTCACCAAGAGCTTCACTGAGAAGAAGTTCTCTTACCTCCGTTCACTGTTGGGGGTGAGCTCCATCATGGTGGAGACAGATTTATCCATTATTATGCTTTAGCTTGAGGGGGGGCTTTCTTCCCACTGGGTTTTCCCTCTTTCCTCACTTAGTTTATTTTCAACATTTTTTGGATTATTGTATTGGGGTGACCTTTGGTCTTAGTTACTAGGCCCCCACATTATTTTTTGCACATCATAGTCTAGCTTGAGGGGGGGTGTTCGGATATCCACATCATCTTTTTCAGGATCTTGCATGCAATTAGGGTTTGCATGCAAATTCTAGGGTTTGCATGCACTTTGCATGCATCCCAGTCACCAGGTTGATGCCTCCAGAACCTTATCCACCTTATTATAGCACCCGGGAGCTTCTTACATCAGTTCTTTATCCCTCCTAGTCATGAAGGCGCCCGCTTCTCACCTACTTCCAGAGAAGGGCGCACTTCTTCACCTACCACTGCAGTTCCACCTTAGTTACACTCAGTTAGCTCTGATTCTCCCTGATTTGAGGCTAGTTTCACTCCCGACTGACTGTTTCACTCCGTTGGACCTCCAGATTGACTAGATGACTTGTTCTGACTTCAGTTAGCCTCCCATGCGCCCTCCGCTGAGCCCACTTCCCTATATCAGTGCTACACACTTCAGTTACACATGTTACACTCAGTTAGACTCAGATTGACACCTGGATGACTGGTTCTTGTGCATTGATGACCACCACTGATTGATGATGAGGACTCCTAGTTGGAGTCAAGCTACTCCATTCAGTGATTTGAATGACCTCCTTAGGAAATTTGAATTGATCAGTCATTGTTACGGTATTCTATTGTAATCATTCACCCTTATTGGGATATTGAGCACTGCTACATGTTTTGCACAGTTTTACACCATATTTTCTATGTTCATCTGTTGTGATTGATTTACTTGTTCATTAGATCTGCTGTGACTAATTTTACATTCGTCCCTACAACCTCATATCCTTTTTCTTTGGGTATGCCCATTTTTATTTCGAATATTAATCCCACCATGTCTAGTAGTCATGCTATCTCTAGCCTTGGGATTGGGGGCATTATGCCCCCTTATACTTCTTATCAGTTTGGGAGTGGTCACATCTCTCCATCTTCTTCGAATGTTGGAGGAGGGCCTCCTCCTTCATCATCCCCTAGTGTTAGTGTGAACCATTTCTCAAGTGGAGGTTTCACGATAGGTATCGGATCCACGAATTATATTCCATCCATTAACCCGAATGCCTCTACATCTATGCCTCCACTGACGAATGCTTATATGATCCCACAACATCCTCCTCCTTTTAGCTCCTCAGTTCCGTGGAGTGGGAGCATACCATTTTCTTATGGACCTTACTCATCTAGTTTTCCTATGTCGAGTAGTTATATGGGACCCCATTCTTATGGGGGTAATTTTTATGGTTATTTGGTTGGTCCTAGCCATTATCCCATTCCCTCCTATGGAATCCCTTCCATGCACATACCTGCATATCGTTATATGGGTAATTTTGGAGGAGGATATCATCCTTATGGTCATGGTCACGGTTTCTATCAGAGTTCATTGGCACCTCAGGTGTCGACTTTGATGAACACAATCCCACCTTCAGTTTCGCAAAGTCAGTCTCTTTTGGGAGCTTATAATCAAGCTTCACAGCGTTAGATCCTGTTCCTTGCTAGGTTAAACTTGCCCGATATTTTGAAACTCACGAATGATTTGGTGTGTCATGATCCTAAATGGCCTCCAGTTCCCACCAAGCTCCCTTCCGATGTTCCGAAGTTTGAAGGGAAGAAGGGTGAGGATCCAGGTGATCACGTCACCACTTTCCATTTATGGTGCTCCTCAAATTCCTTGAACCACGATTCTATCCGTTTGAGGCTATTTCAATGCACCCTCAGTGGGGCAGCCACGAAATGGTATGTTGAGTTTCCTGGGGGAACTTACAAGAGCTTATATGATTTGGATTAGGTTTTTATCGACCATTTTCAGTTGTCGGTTCGGTCTGATATTGGAACCGAAATCTTGTCCATCTTCCGTTAGGATAAGGCCACACATATCTCTGAAGAGGTTAGTGAAAGCCAACATTCCTCCGGAGTTTCTCTTGGAATGGTTCCTCAAGTCTTTGCTTCCTTACATTTCGAAGGACGTTTTATTGTCCGAGATTATGACCGAGGAACAAGCCATATTCAAAGCCCAGCAATTAGACCTAGTCTATGCTCAATCTGGGATTTTGTATGACGTTATACCTGATGTGCTACGATCAAGACATGAGCCCAAGCCCATTCCTGGACCGCATGCCGATGGCATTGTTGGTTCCACAAGTACTCGTCCTGTAGATATTGTTACGAATTAGATGCATAATCTATCTATTAACCAGTCTAATTCTAGACAGGCTCCTGCCTCATCCATTTCCACCCAGTCGTCCGATGTACATTCTGTGCACATGGTGAACCCATCCGATAACCAACAACCTGGTGGGAAACAGAAGGGGAAGAATAACCATAGGGGTGGGAATAATAAGAATAAGAAAGAGAACGCTAACCCTCCTCGGGACGGCGAAAATGTTGGTGGGGATCGCAAGCCTAGACGTAAGGTGAAGTTTCCTTGTAAAATTTGCATGAAAGATCACCTTACACATTTGTGTCCTCATATGGAGGAAGCATCGAAGCACATCGCACAGAGCCCAGCTATGTTGACAAATCCCCTTCCTCATCATCAGAATATGGCTTCTGGTGCTTCCACCGCCGGTCATGGGACTAACGAAACTTCGACTTCTTCTACCCGTGATGGCACTTTTGGATGCGTAAACATCATTAATTTAGAGGTTTGTGTTTCTACTCGCTCGCGTGATTATGGAGCTCCACAACCTTCTTTGGGGAATGATCCCCCTCCACCTGAGACTCCATTGCATATCGAGAAGCCCAAATTTATGCCACGGGTACCGAAAGGTGTCCTCAAGCGCTCGGCGCATAATCCTAATTCCCGAGCCACCTAGACCTACTCAATTGTGGAAGATTTGGGTCAAACCTCGTGCGCTTTTTCGGCACTCGAAGTACTACAGGATTGTCCTTCTCAAAGGAACACCCTTTTATTTGCTTTAGGAGCACTCGATTCTGATAGCCCGAATGTCATCAAGTTTGACATTACTGATGTTCAGCCTTGGTTACCTTATCATGTAGCTTTCCAAGTTCATGTCAGGTGCCTAGAGATGATCGTTAAGCGTACCATCGTTGATGAAGGTGCGTCTACTTCAGTAATGTCTTTGTCTTGTTGGAAGGTTCTCGACTCACCCCCGTTGTCGAAATCTACAACCTTGCTTACAACATTTGACGGTAGGTATTTCAAGGCGCATGGTATTCTCCCCTCCCTTGAGGTCCACTTGGGGTGGGAAATTCATTACTATAGAGGTCGAGGTGGTTGATGCGCCCATCGACTACAACCTTTTACTGGGTTGGAATTGGATTTACGCTATGAAAGCGATCGTATGTTCTGTTTTCAGATTTATTTGCTTTCCCCATGAAGGAAAGACTGTAATGATCGATCATATATCCTTTAATTCTTTAGCATCGCGAAGGTCTGTGGTCCCTCAAATTGAAAATTCTCAGCTGGAAACTGGGAATGTTGGTGTAGGATTGTATCCTTCCTTGATGGGATCTTTCGATTTTTCCGCACCAATATCCTTTATAGGATCCATCTCCGATGATAAGCCTTCATCGTTGACTCCCGTACCATTTTGGACATCATATTTTGGTGATTCGTGGAACTTACCTTCCACGAGCACCACATCAGGAGATACTTCTCACATCGGAATGGCTATGCCCTTGTCTGCAGTCAAAATTGCTTATCGTGATATTCAACAAGTCACTACAAAGCCTGATCTCTCTTCTTCAAGGACAAAGGAAAAAGATCTCGTTACACTGCCCGTAAGGGTAGTCGACTCGTCTTGTTCACATGATTGACTTGATGATATTTTACCATCGGATGAAGCCATCATCGAGGCCATGAATGACGATGACAAGCCTTGGGAGGACCTACATCATAGATCTTATTTCCTTCAACCCTTGATCTTATTGAGCAAGATGAGTTTAGATCGACTCTAGCCAAGAAGGTTGGTCACCCTGTGATTCCTTTGGAGTAGCACGACATTTATGCGAAGGGGGACATGGCTAATATTTCTCCTACCATCGTGATCAACATTTCTCGCACTCCCGGAAAAATCGAAAATGTATATATCGGTGCAGATTTCTCTCCTGAGGAAATCCGTATCAACACTGATCTATTTAAAGAGTTCCAGGATGTGTTTTCCTGGTCATACAAGGAGATGCCAGGTATTGATTCTAGTATTGTCGAACACGAAATTAAGACTTACCCCAATGTTAAGCCTGTTCGACAACGTCTTCGTGCTGTTAATCCTAGGAAGGCAGTCGCCATTAAGGCAGAGGTAGAGAAACTGCTCAAGGTTGGTTTTATCTACCCGGTTCCCCTTACCGAATGGGTGTCCAACCCCGTTCCTGTGGATAAGAAGCATAGAACCATCCATGTGTGCACCGATTTTCATGACCTGAATAGAGCATGTCCTAAAGATAACTTCCCCACCCCGTTCATAGACCAAATCTTGGATGAGTGTGCGGGAAGCGAAGTTTTTTCGTTTATGGACGATTTTTCAGGCTATAATCAGATCCAAATTAAACCCGCGGATCAACATAAAACTGCATTTATATGTCCTTGGGGAACCTTCGCATACCGAAAAATGCCCTTCAGCCTTAAAAACGCAGAAGCTACATTTTAGCGGGCCGTGACCTATGCGTTTCACAATCTCAAGCGGATAATGGAAGTTTTCTTGGACGATCTTACTGCTCATTCTCGTAGTAGAATAGATCACCCAGGTCATCTCCGTCTTGTTTTCGAAAGTAGCCGCTGATATAATATTTGTTTGAATCCAAACAAGTGCATATTTTGCGTGAAAACTGGTCGCCTTCTAGGGTTCATAGTCTCGAAGGAAGGTATTAGAGTCGATCCGTTAAAGGTTGAGGCAATACTTCGGTTGCCTCCCCCGCGCAATTTGGTTCAACTTCAGAGCTTCCAAGGGAGGGCTACTTTCTTACATTGTTTCATTGTAAACTATGCCAGTCTTACCAAGGGTTTCATGTGATTATTGAAGAAGGAACCCCTTTTATTTGGGATGAGCAAGCCCAGCAGTCTTTCGACATCCTTAAGAAAGCCTTGGTATCGGCCCCTCTTTTTAGCCCACCCAACTATGCAAGACACTTTTTGCTTTATGTGGCCGTGTCTCAAGAGACGATTGGTATGATCTTGGTTCAGGTGGATGATGTGCTTCAAGAGCATGTTGTCTATTATCTTAGTCGAAACCTAGAAGATGCTGAACTGAGGTATTCTCAAGTTGAGAAACTGGCCCTTGCGACTGTTCATGCAGTCCAACGATTACGACAATATATTTTGCATAGGAAAACCATGATTATAGCACATGTCAATCCATTTCCATTTGTGCTCTCACAATGTCTAATTGGGGGGAAATATAATAAATGGATTGTCATCCTTCATGAATTTGATCTTGATTTTTCTTTGGCGAAGTCGGTGAAGTCCTTGGTTTTCGCAGAGCTAAAATCGGATTTTCCAAGACTTGATGAGGAAGTGGTCCATGAAGACTCATTTGTTGATGAGCATCTATTCCTTATCTTGTCGTTGAACCCTTGGTATGGAGACATCATTATATATCTCCAGACTCTGAAGTTCCCTTCACATTTTTCACGAGATGAGTGATGGTGTGTGAGACACCATGCCAAAGATTATGTCATCATCGGTGACACTTTGTATCACCGAGGAAAAGACTCTATCCTACGTCGTTTCTTAAATCATGAGGAAGCACAGCTAGTGCTTAATGAATGCCATAGTGGAGCGTGTGGTGGTCACTTTTCCGGGATTGCAACAACCCAATGTATCTTGCGAGTGGGATATTTTTGGCCTACGATCTTTAAAGATTGTGTTAACGCTGTGAAGAGATGTCACCCTTGTCAGGTGTTTTCTCAGAATATGTGCTCACATACTGCTCCTCTCCATCCGTTCGTCACTGTCGATCCCTTCACCAAGTGGGGGGTTGATTTTATGGATTGCAACCCTGATTTCGCTGGGGGGAATCATCATATCATAGTGGCTGTTGATTACTTTACAAAATGGGATGAGGCCATGCCGACTGTTAAAGCCGATGGTGCAACTGCATCCCACTTCGTATTCAATCAAATTATAGCTTGATTCGGTATCCCGAAGGAGATTGTCACTGACCATGGAAGTCACTTTCAAAACAAGATGATGGCGGAATTATCACTTAAACTTGGGTTTAAACAAGATCACTTATCTTCATATTTTCCTCAAGAAAATGGCCAGGTCGAGGCAGTTAATAAGTCCCTTAAGGCCATTTTCCAAAGGACCATTTGACAAAGCAAGAGTAATTGGCATATCATGTTGTATCCTACTTTGTGGGCTTATCGAACCGCAGTAAATACTTCCACCGGTTTGTCACCTTTTCAGTTAGTTCATGGTGTGGAGTCCATCTTACCGATTGAATGCGAAAGCCCTTCGTTGAAACTAGCCATAGAACTCCTGCCTGATACTTCAGAAGTAGAGCAACATTTAGTCCACCTCAAGCAACTTGACGAGCAACGTTGAGATGCCGCTGTGGCAATAGATTCGAACAAATGTCATTTCAAGGCTCAGTATGATAGGTCTGTCCGTCCCCAAAAATATGCTGAAGGTGACTTGGTTCTTCTTTATGAACAAGCTAAGGAACCTCTGGGGGCAGGCAAGTTTAACCCAATGTGGCATGGTCCTTACATTGTGAGGCATGTCCTAGAGAAAGGAGCCTATGAGTTAGAGGATTGTGAGGGGAATGCATTGAAGGAGCCTAGAAATGGGCTCTACCTCAAGCGGTATTATGCTTGAGCTTCTCGCTTGAGCTAATACTTTTGTATACTATTGTATAGTTGTTGTACATAGTTTAGCTTTACTTTGATTTTTTTTTGAGTTTGCTGATTCGCTTCTGTTTGGTTGACAAATGTCAGCAGAGTCTCTAGTTTTCTTAGGATTTGCGGATGGGGACAACCATCACACGCAGAGACTAGCTTTTTCTGCGTGGGTTATTTACTCACCCTACCATCAGATTGTGTCTTCAGGAGGTGCTTGTCTTGGTCCTACATCGCACAATGTGGTTGAGTACAGTGCCGTTATCGAGTTACTTTGTGATGCCATTTCACATGGTATCTAATATTTAGAATTCCTCTTGGATTCACAACTGGTTGTGTCTCAGTTGAACGGCCAATACCATGTGAGGGATCCTACATTACTAAGGAGGTTCTTAAGGGTACGACTCTTGGAATGTCAATTTGTTTTTATTACATACATGCATGTTCCGAGACGTTTTAATCATGTAACTGATGCATACGCTAATTATGTCCTAGATTGGAATTTGCCACATCACTAAAAGAAACAAAAAAATAACAAACATACATTTATACACACATAATACAACAAAATCGTAAATAGGTCATAGTTTTCATTATCAAAATAATATGTCCAAAATGTGGTGTCATAGTACAAAATTGGAGCTCATAGCTCTCAAATATACAATCTGATACAAAATAGTGAGATCCCATGGCATCTAAGCCCTACAGGGAGGCCTCGCTACCTCGACAGAATGTGTCTGTATATAATAATGCACAATGTTGTCTATTGGCCGGAGTAATCGCACCCATGTTCTAGGTACCCCTACTACGTTTCTCTACATCACCTCTGGGAGATGCTCTACCTCGATCACTGGTACCCTGGTAGTCATACGGGTCAATTTGACCCGCACGGTCTCTAATGTGCGCTCTGCTACTATGCCCACTACCTCTCCACCCCTACCCCTACGCCGATGCCATGGGAAGCCTTGTGACCTTCGTGGACCCAGGTCTGTGAGCAAACAATCAAACACCAATACATGATATCACACCAAAACGATTTTTTCTTTCACTTAAATAAAAAATACAAGAAAAATTAAATATGCAAAACTTTAAAAAGAGTATCTTACCAATGTCTCCAAATGCAACCCCTGGTGGGAGCGGCATGTCTCGGTCCCCTCGGTAGTCAATCCCCTCATAGGGATATTTGTTGATGGCGATCACCTGTCGCCACCACCAGTGAAAAAACTCATCAGTATATGGGGAATCCTGCCGACCACCCCCTTGCCGTGTCAATATCTCCGCCCACCAGGTCCGGGGAGGATCTCAGAGACTATGCAGAGGGACTTAAACCCTCATACTCAAGCCCAACACCCTCTCAAAGAAGAAGCTGCACAATATGATACCAAACCCGAAGTTTTTGGTCCGCCCTAGTTTGCACTCCATCAGATGGGTCTTCATGGTACACAGCAGCGTTGTGTACCATTCATACACAGTCGGTCTCAAGAAATTGACCGCATAGAATATCACTAGCCGTGAGTCCTGATGAAGCGAAGCTGACCTCGATATTCTCGCAAGTGCGAGGACGATAATTTTCATGCTTAGGCTCGCAATAGCCTTGGTGGGGATTTGGATACCCACTGTCTGGGTGGCAGCAATGCAGTACATGTCAATATAGTCACTAATAGTGACTCCACCCCCCACAGTGCATGATCGGAGGCTTGCCTCCTCTCCTCGGCGAGACAAACCAATGATGGAATATATGTCTTCCACTTCCAAGTGAAGTGGTTTCCCATCCAAGTCAAAGTGTTGTGCTTTTGCATCCCAGTAATTGACCAACTGAGTGAGCAATCAGTTTTGGGCCCTCAAACCCCCGATGCTCCAAAATTTGTATAAACCACAAGCTTAAAATGCTTGTTGGGCGGCCAAATCTTCGTGAACTTGCTGATCAATGAGGTCATGATCCCTTTCTCTCCATTCCAGAACCATCCTGGAAGAAAACAAAGAGTTTTTTAGTGCCCATGTTTGTAAAAAACACCACCCCCGGCACTGTACGTGAGATAATTCATGGACAGTTGTGGGTACAAACGGGCTACGGTTAGTTTGATCGTGCACACCCAACCCTCCACACGACCCGCAAAATTTTAGCCCACGTACAACGCAGAATGGGTGTATATCCATGGAAAAAATGAAAATTTGACCATTAAAAACCAAATTAAAAGCTATAGAATTGAAGAGGAAGTTGAGAGCTCTTACCTGGTCCAGACGACTCGTGATTCCAACACTCCTAGCTCCTAGAATCGTCGATTGAAGATCGGAGGTAAAAACAACCCAAATGCACTATGTGGAGTGAAAAGTGAAAACAATGTGGTAAAAACATTTCTTTTTACTATTTATAAATTTTTCAAACCCACTTTTATATAGTTTTTTCCATTTTTGAGCCTTTTGGACAAATATGTCGTCATGAAGTGCCTTTTTTTTAGCAGTTTTTTCCAACGAGAGTGGATTTTTGAACCTTTTTGTGCCTTCGACAGGTATATTTTTCAACTGGCATATAGGTTAGAATGTCATTTTGCCTGCATTTTTGCATCGATCTTATGACCACATTCATAAACCTTAGGTGCGACTCCGCCTTTAAACTGACACAGAACCTCCATGTTGCTTTAGAAGTGTCGTTATTTGGCGGTAGGGCCTGTCCAACCATGGGTGTCCTAGTTAGATCCTTTTATGTCTTTCAGCGCCCATGCAGTTGTTTCTCCTTAGGATTGGGATTCCTTTGTAGTCACGCCATGACATTGAAATGAAGACTCATACTCTACTTTTTCTTTATTTTGACCATCTCCGATAAGGACTCTCCCGTTTATGTCGAGTTGTGGATGCATTGTAACTTCCTGCTTGCCTTTGATCCTTGTGCCGACTCCCGCTTTTCTCAGTTATTAGCCATGTGCCGGAGCACTTTTCCTTTCGAGCCAAGTAGAGCCTTCATTTATCTTTCACAGCTTGATGACCCTTACCTTGAGGGAACATCCTCCCGAGTGTCCACATCTTGCACATGCTTCCTTGCATTGAGCATAGGTATGTTCCATTTCCTGGAACTAGTTTGATTTCCTATGACACTCGTTCCCTCACCGTTGTACTATAAGCAATTTTATTCTTTTTCAAGCTTTACAATATGAAAAAGACCAAAAATATCATATAACTTACAAAGTCGAACGAGAAATTTTTTACTACCTTCTATTGGCAGCTGCCGCGTCACCTTTGAACAAAGCATTCATATCCACTCCATATATCATGAGTCGGGACATTAGTATGACCTTAGGAAGCTGTACTCGTTTCTCAGATCTTGCTCTACCGAATGGTTGAGATTCCATTCATTATGGAGCCTTTTTCGATGCCTCATGCATCACAAAGTATTAGTAGTATCTAGTTCTTGAGTCTATGCTGCCTGAGTCTATTCATCTGCTCTGTTGGGCCCTGGAAATGCCCTTTTTTGGCCACACCTATTTAATCATTTTTCCCTGTTATACCCTACTTTCATAAACCATATACATGCCTTTTTACAGATCAATCAACAATCCTAACAAGGTATAATTCATTATTGTTTCATTCATTTAATGCCTAATATTGTTATGGTTATGAATTCTAGCCTTCGATTTATGCTAACTTGTGTTGATTTCATTAAGTTAAGATCAAAGCACAGGTGTATCAGCCTTGGGAAAGAATCACACGTGGTGCCAATTGTTACTCTTCAAGATTTGATTCCTCATATTTAAAGGGACAACGCATCTTTCCACGTGAAGCTGTAACAGGTCTTTGCTGAAACAGAGCATTGCTGCAACAGACATGACACCTCCCAATTGGTTAAACCGTTGATCCATCGACTACCAGAGTAACAACATCCTTCATGTTTAATGGCCTCATTCAATATGGATGTAATAGTCTAGTTGTAACTCTACAGCATGAAGATCAGAGATCTTCATTGCTGCACGAAATTAGTGGATCACGAACTGTATTCTTCATGTATAAATATGGGAAGGTTTTCCATGTCTGGGGGTTGGTTAATTATCATTTTGTACGGGATGTAACAGAGAGTTGAGATTGTGGATTACCATCTTTTAATGAAAAGCAGAGTTATTCATATTTCTGTGTCTTAATTTGTGGTAGTTCACGACGTCTCCGTTAGAAGGCCAGGGCCTACCTTCTCACAGATATTGCCGAGTTAAGTAGGTATTTAAATTTATTTATTTCCTGTTGTATGGTGTAGAATCACATTAGGCATATTACTAGTAGCTGCAATAGAGATTTTACAATTGGATTCTTGATTGTAGTTCATTCTTTGCATCCTGAATAGCTGCAACTGTGTGGTGTGACAGTCGACTGTGTAGGTTAGGTTAATTGATGCATGGTGTGTTAGAATTAGCTATTACAGCCAAGCTCATCTTCAAATCCTTTCAGTCATTTATGCTTTCTAGGATTTCCAATATTTATCAATTTAGAGTTCAAGCTTATTTTCTAATTCTGGTTGCCGTTGTATCTTTATTGAATTCGTTAGATTAGGCAGATTGTGATTGAGTTACAGTAGTTGCTGGATGAATCATTTTGGTAAATATCGAATACTATGGTTTAATAATTATAGGATTTAACTTCTTGCAAAAGTAATCTAGTTCATTTCCATTCTTAGATCAGTAACTGCTAGGTTGATTTATGTAGGAAGGTAGTTGTACTTTGAATTCCTAGATGTATGAGCTAGATTAGTTTTCTTCATGGAATGAGTTTGGCTGAGCAGATAGGTAGGATTATTATCTCCATTTAGTTAATCAACTACTTGAAATGTTTATGCATAGATTGTGCTTATTGCCATTGAAATAAAAGACTTCCCTGGGTTGACAATTTATATTGAGCATCCTGTGTGTTAGTTGTAATTAATTAGCATATAGGGTGACCAACATTTTGGCACCGTTGCTGGGGATGGTAATTGATAGACATAGTTAGCAGTTGGTTTATTGATTTCATTTTGGTTTAATCATTTACAGCATGCATGAATACAAGAAAAACAAATCGAGAACCCCCTTTGAACACTAACACTGCAGGTGGCAGAGGTCAAGGTCGTAACGCAGGCCTGGGAAGACAAACATTTATCGACGATATAATTTCTAAAGCTAATTCTTCTACTAGACCACCGCATACGTCTACAAGAAGAGGAAATTTTGTTCCTCCCAATCTTGAAAATTCAGCATCAATGGTGGAGAACGCAATGGGACCATCCACTCCCAGCGCAGAAAAGAAACCTCCTGAAGTCAAGGGAAGCATTGTGGGTGCACCGGATAGAGAGGAGATTTATCATATTAATAGGACTAGAGTTACTAAGGAAGTGTGGTTGGAGACTTGCATAGAAGCAGAGGAAGAGAGAAGGCTAGAAGAATAAAGGAGGAAGGAAGAAGAAGCAAAAGCAGAGGAAGAACAAATAAAGAAGTCCATTGAATTTTGGATCAACATGGATAACAAAGAACATGAAGTAGAGAATGAACATCGGGAGATCCAGGAAGAAGAAGGGGAAGATAATCATCCTGGTGACACTGTGGTCACATTAGAATTCCCTATCCTCTAGACACCTGGAGCAGCTCCTATGAAAAACATCTCACCATCAGTTCTCCTAAATTTCCATGGTAAATTGTTTGAAGATCCTGATGAATTTCTTTTTGAGTTTGATATCCTCTGTCGCAGTTATGACTATACCTCCAATGCTCAGAAGCTGAAACTTTTCCTAGCCACCTTGAAAGGAAATGCTCTGCGCTGGTTCATGAGTCTAGGTCGTGAGACCATTACTACTTGGGACCAAATGAAACAAACCTTTCTTTCTAAATATCAAGAATATTGTAGAACCAGGGATAGAAAGGAAGAGTTGTTTAAAATGGTTTAGAAGGAAGAGGAAAGCTTGGAAGACTTTGTGGAAAGATTGTTGTACAATTTACAAAGGTCTGGCCACACTAAGATTGGAAAAGATGTACTCAAGATTATCTTGCTACGAGGAATTAGAGAAGATTGCCCTGATATGTTGAATTTGTTGGGGAAATGGGACATCTCAAAGGAACCCTTTGAGAAGATCATTGAATTATGCCAAAGGTACTCAAGGGGATCCTCTAGAACTAACAAATGAGACAAAGATCGAGATCAGGATGTCTTCACTAGGACACAGAAGTCAGCTAATGGAGGAGCCACTCGAGCATAAATAGGAAACTTACTGGATAATTTTAAAACTAATATGATGAGTTCCATTTCCTCAGAGTTAGATGTTTTGAGAGTGAAATAGAGGCAAGTAGTAGAAGATCTCACACTCGGTGTATTCTATCCTAAATGTAGGAAAAAGCACCCACTGAAAGAATGCCCGTTGGACAAGGTAGAGATATGTAGGATATGTGAATTGGAGCATGACACCAAGGAATGTAATTCATTACCCAAAGTCAAAGAAGTCCTGTAGGCATCCACTTCATATGTGGAACATGCTTACTTTATTGCACAGAAGAAACCTTGGCAGCCTCGCAATCAAGGTATGAATCCAGATCCATCAATTTTCTTGAATAATATGAATGGTATGAATAATATGAATGGTATGAATAATATGAATAATATGAATAATATGAATACACAATTCCCTTCTCATTATTCTAATAACCAATGGAATCCATCTCAGAACCTAATGCAAAATCCTAATTCGTGGACACCATGGTCACAACAGTCGAACAATCAAGCTCCCTGGAATTCCAACTGGAGAAATTCTTACCAAGGAAATAACTTTCCCCATCACCATACTTAATATCAACAATAACCTCTTCAACAGTATCCTCACCAACCATATCAGCAGCCACAGCTGCAATTCCAAAACAATGCCGCACCTATGAATGCACCACTTCGACCACAACTACTTGCACAACCTAACCCAAACCCGAATAATAAAGCAGTTCATCAGTTTGAGACTGCCAACATGCCTACGTATTCCATCTCCCAAATTACCTGCAATGATATACAATTATGATCAGGGACGGTAGTGGAACCCATCATCAATGAGGATGCTCCATCCCCGGTGACTGAAACTGGAGTGAATCATCACTATGAGAATATGGTTCATTTAGCAATCCCCATCATTGAGGATGCTGACATTCCTACCGAAACAGTAGGTGAAACTCAGGAAGTAACACACGATGAAGCACAACCTACACAATTGATGAGAGAACCGCCATATCCTGAACGATTGGTCCTACAGAAAACAATGGAACAACCTCGATTCAATCTCTTAGGAGAATTGAAAAATTTGTATGTCAAAATTCCGCTGTTACAAGCCCTCCATGATGTGCCCATTTATTCTAAGACTGTTAGAGATTTATGTGTCAAGAAACTAGGAAGAAAGCCTAGGGATCCTCCCACTGTCCATGTATTGGGAAAAATTTCCGAATTAATAATGGGGAAGACTCCTGTGGAAAAATATGATGACCTTGGGAATCCTACTGTTACAGTTCACATAGGAAACACACAAATCCCCAACATTTTGGTAGACTTAGGCGCGACTATTAACGTTATGACCATAGAAACTGTGAAGAAACTTGGACTCACTAACCTTCGGCCAACCCCTACCATTTTAGAACTTGTCGATAGATCAAAAATCAAGCCTAAGGGGATCCTGGATGACCTAGTAATCTCTGGTGACTTGTGGGAATACCCTACAGACTTCTTGGTGTTATGGCCAAAGTCTCAGTTGGGGGGACTCCCGCTGATTCTGGGGAGACCATGGTTGGCCGCAAAAATTGATTGTATCACCTATCGGTCAGGATCCATGACTATCTCAGATGGGATTGAGATGAAAAGCCTAGCCTTATACCCTCCAGCTCGACCAAGCACAAAATCTAAAACTCCACTTTGGGTGGATTTGGAGGAGGAGGAAGGCGTTCAACAATTATTAACTTTTGGGAGAGCCTTAACTTTTAAAGATGAAACATATGATGATACCATTAACAGGTTTCATTAGTGATCCCATGTCTGTCAATAAGCATATTTACCAGATTCTTGACAGTACATTAGATGAGAAAGAACAAGAAAATATTACGGAAGAAAATCTAGTCAGTGATGCCAGTATAATTCCAGTTCTCAAAAATTTGAAAAGTGTCCCAATAGAAATTGAGCTAGGGAAAACATTGAACATCAATCCAAACCTTGTGCCTAGTGAGCTGGAACAGCTGATCACTCTGCTGAAACAACATAAAGGAGCTTTCGCTTGGGAGTACACAGACATGAAGTGTATTCCTTATAATCTGTGTACCCATCACATTTATATTAAGAGTGACTCCAAGGCCAGTGTGTCAACCAAAATGGAGGATGAACCCGAAGCTAAGGGATGTAGTGAAAGAGGATATCCAAAAACTTATGGAAGCAGGGCTTATATACCCAATTTCAGACAGTGAGTGGGTTTCTCCACTCATGATTGTGCCAAAGAAGAATGGGAAATGGAGGGTCTGCATGTATTACAGAGAATTGAACAAAGCAACGCAGAAGGACCACTTTCCCTTACCTTTTATCGACCAGGTCCTCAATACCTTGTTTGGGAAGAAGTATTTTTTCTTTCTGGATGGCTTTAGTGGCTATAACCAAATCCAGATTACTCCAGAAGACCAAGACAAAACCACTTTCACCTATCCCCGGGGCACTTTTGCATATAGGGTACTTCCTTTTGGGTTGTGCAATGCACCAACCACATTTCAAAGAGCAGTGATTGGAATCTTTTCAGAAATGGTAAATGACTACATGGAAATTTTTATGGATGACTTCACTCCATATGGTAGTAGTTACGAAGAAGCATTGAAGAATTTATAAAAGGTCTTGAAACATTGTGAACAAAGCCAACTATCTCTAAGCACTGAAAAGTACCATATGATGATGAGCAAGGGCATAGTTCTGGGGCACTTCATCTCTTCTGATGGTATCCAGGTATACCCATCCAAAATTAAGGTAATTGAGAATATACCAACTCCTGGAACACAAAAAGATGTACGTAGCTTCTTAGGGCATGCTGGTTATTATAGAAGATTCATAGAAATTTTTTCCAAACTAGCTTCTCCTTTGTTCACCTTGTTGATGAAGGATGCACAGTTTGTTTGGAATGATACATGCCAAACAACATTTACTGAACTTAAGAAAAGGATGTCTACAACACCCATCTTACGAGGGCCCAACTGGGCTCTGCCTTTTCATATCTCTTCGGATTCTTTGGACACTGCCATTGGAGCAGTTTTAGGACAGCAGGAAGGTAATGCCCCATATGTAATTTATTACATTAGTAAGAACTTATCTCCTGCTAAAATAAACTATACTGTCACAGAGAAGGAATTCCTTGCCATAGTCTATGCCATCAACAAATTTAGACACTACATTACTGGATACTCCACTTTTGTGCACACTGATCATTCTGCCATCAAATATTTAATGAATAAACCAATCACGAATGCTAGAGTTACTAGATGGATGCTATTGTTACAGGAATTTGACATCACAATTATTGCTAGACCAGGGAAGGAAAACGTTGTTGCAGACTTTTTATCTCGACTTACTAATAGTGATGGCAATTTACCAGTCGAAGATTCCTTCCCTGATGAACATTTGTTTGCAATATCAGCTCATTCCCCATGGTATGCAGATATTGCTAACTTTTTGGATGCAGGTAAGCTTCCAGCACATCTGTCGAAGAGAGAAAAAAGAAAGATCATACAATAGAGTGCTAGGCATTGCTGGATTGATGGACATATTTTCTACATAGGGCTTGATTTAGAAATCAGAAGATGTGTCGGAGAAGATGAAGTTTTCAGTATCCTTAAAGCTTGCCATGATGAGCCCTGTGGGGGACACTTTGCTGACAAAAGGACAGGTCATAAGGTTTTGATAATGGGTTATTTCTGGCCTACATGGTTCAGGGATGCAAAGAAGTATGTTCAGGCATGTGATAGCTACGAAAGGATGGGCCAACCCAACAGATTGGATGAAATTCCTCTTCAACCATAGCTCGTGGTTGAACCATTTGACAGATGGGAACTGGATTTCGTAGGGCCTATCAACCCTCCCTCAAAAAAAAAGTTCACATCTTGGTTTGCACATATTACATGACTAAATTGGTGGAAGTTGTAGCTTTGGTCAAAGCTAATGATCAGGCTGTAATTGATTTCCTATATGAAGAAATTTTTACTCAGTTTGGAGTACCTAAGGAAATCGTTACAGATGGTGGACCATAGTTCGTGTCTCACAAATTGGAAGTGCTGTTACAGAAATTTCATATTCAACACAAAATAACCTCTTCATATCATCCACAGGCCAATGGCCAAGTGGAAAGTACAAAAAAGGTCATCGAGGCTATTTTGACAAAGACAATGAAAATCCATCGTAAAGATTGGGTTGAGAGACTTCCAGAGGCACTGTGGGTCTATCGCACTACATGGCATAACACCACTGGTTTTTCCCCACATGAATTGGTGTATGGTAAGAATGTTGTTTTCCCAATTGAATTTGAAATCAGAACTTTGAAGACAGCTGTAGAAGAAAATCTTGATTTATCAGAAGCATAGAGGAACCGACTGAATCAACTCAATGAATTGGATGAGAAGCGCACAGCCATAGTGCATCAAATAGCTTTGATCCAACAACAACGCTCGAAATGGCATGATGGATTTATAAAGAAAAAAGTCTTCCAAGAAGGAGACTAGGCTCTGTTATATGATTCACGGTTCAAGAGGGATTTCAAAGGAAAACTACGCACTCATTGGTTGGGACATTATCAGATAGATCGAGTATTTGACAATGGAACAGTCCGGTTGATCACCATTGATGAAAACAATACACCATTATTTGCAAATGGTCATCGGCTGCGACTGTATCACAAACTGATCTCAAAGAATGATTTCATTTCACATGTTGCAGCTGATCCAGATTATCAGTTAACGCCAGGGCAGGGATTTTTCTCAACCCCTGTGAATTTTTAAGAACTGTAATGTCCACACATAATTTGTACGTAAATAATTTGTTTTTTTCTGTATTTTTCCCTTTACACTTGATTGGTTTGTTTTGAAGAATTGTGTGTAGGAATTAATTTGAGAAGCAGCAGTCGTGACTGGGCAGATGATTGCAGACACCTTACATTGCTTTCTTGATCTAATAAATCTCTTTGAAGAAGATGGATGATTTGTCGGCTTTCAGCAGCCAACGAAAATTTTTGCCTCTTACTCCATTTTGCACAGCTGCGACTCCTTACCTTGATCATTTTTCTAATTTTCACAGCTGTAACTCCGCTATTTTCATTCACTTCAGTTTTCCAGCAGCTGCGGCTTCGCTACTTTTTCCCATTCTACCAAGTTTTGCAGCTGTAACTCCGCTATTTTTCATCCATTTCGCTTTTTCCAGCAGCTGCGACTCCGCCATTTTCGACCATTTTTCCAATCTTCGCAGCTGCAACTCCACTATTTTCATCCATTCCACTTTTTTCCAGCAGCTACGACTCCGCTATTCTTTCCTATTCTGCCAATCTTCGCAGCTGTGACTCCGCCACATTTCGCCAAACTCTGCCCAAGTCTTCATTCCTAGTTCCTCTTATTCATCAACTGCAGCTCCACTAGATTGTGTGCTTGCTAGAACAGCCTCGCCGCTAATGATTTGACCAGGATCTAATTTAAATGATGACTCCATAGTTCCAATCGCAGTCTGCCAAGAACGAAGAAAATTATTGGGCCGTCTCGTGCATCCGTCAGCATGGATGTACTTATCAGCCTGGTTGGCGGTGGCCAACTCATCTTAGCACATGTGCATTTATGATCTCTTAATGGAATTGATGATGAAGTCGGGTTATGGTAGCAATTTAAGGCTGAGCTCATAACACGAAGGTACGAATTCTGACCTTTTACATGATTAAGCATCAAATTGAATGTGTCAATGATGAGCACGCCTTGTCTTTTGTCCCCGTCATCATGCTGTACACACTCAACCGTCAAAGAATGTGTCAGGATTAACAACTTGACCATCACCTTACCCGATTCGTACCAAAATGCCCCAATTATGCCATTTTTCCTTAATTGTATCATCTCACCACAGATTGAAAACTGCGCCACTTTTCCTAAAATACCCAATTTCAAATTCCGGCTATTCCATGAACGTCCATAAGCTGCGACTTCCATGTCTGAACTGATAATCGCTGTATTCGTTATCTGAATTTCAAAGGGAGGTTGATATGGGTAACCCGGTTAGGCATGAACCTGAGAATATGGAAGCTCTGCGTGCCAACACAGAAGTTTTCATCATTTTTGCAGCAGCTGGGTGGACCGAGTATTTTCAACGTTTAAGTGGTTTTCACATCGAAACGACATTATAGTTTGTTTTTAACTTGACTGATACTCATTCTGAAGTCAAGGGGGTACGCATTGAGGTTACAGAGGCAATTATATCCGAGGTTACTGGCTTACCCCAGGTTGGGAAGAAATTGTTTGGACGGAAAGTGCCGAATGCTACTACAATAAGGGAATTTCTTGCAGTTGGGGAGAATGTTCGTCCAAAGGGCCGTGGAATTGCTCTGGAATCGTTACCTCGTCCTTGGGATCAATTGGCAATTTTTATGAAGAAATATATCTCCCGTGAAGGTAGGTACCAAACTGTCTATTTCTCCGAATTTCCCTTGTTATCTCATCTACGCCATGGCAACCTAGTCAATATGCCGTTTTATCTTTTTAAGACCCTACAAAACATGGCGGGATATGCACGAACAACCCAGCACCCAACGGGATACCAAATTGGGGGGTATTGAAGAAGGAGAAGAGGACCGGAGTTCCTCAAATTTAGTTGGGGGGGAGGATGGAGTATCAACAGGAAATCAGACTGAAGGGGAAGAAGAAGTAGATATGGGGGAAGCTGCGACAGCAATGAACCCTGTTATGGAGGAAATGGTGATGGAAGCCATGGAAGATAAGGCAGTAACATTAGAAGCCGTAACAACATCAAATCCTATAGGGGAAGAAACAAACCCAATTGAAATTGCAGTCAGGGTGGTGGCCGAAGTAGTGGAAATGGCGTCATTAGTAGAGGAAGCTGAAGCTGCGACAGAGGAAGCTGCAACTGCGGAAGTGGAAATGCAAGAAGGAGAGTACCAGGTAGAGGCAACAGAGGAAGGAAATATGGAGGTGTTAGATATCGCATCCTCCCCGAAAATCAAGGGAACTATTATTGAAGAGGAGGAATTCGTTGTTCTTCACTGCCTGTTGTTGCTGCTGTAGCAACTCTAGTTCTTCTCTTCTTTGCTAACGTAGCTGTCTGACCCTTATTCACAGAAGAAAAGAAAAAGGTCAGGGAATAAGGGTCAGACAGCTACGTTAGCAAAGAAGAGAAGAACTAGAGCTGCTACAGCAGCAACAACAGGAAGTGAAGACCAGCCATTGGAAGTTGTGAAGAGAAGAAGGACTCGATCTATGGAAACGACATAGACAACATGTGCAATTGAGGTAAATATTGAATTACCCACAACAGAAGCAGCTTGTGTAATTGGGACAGGCATAGAAATCCTTATTTTAACCCACAAAACACTTGCTGTCACACAAGAAATTACTGTGGACGAACCCCAAGTTGAAAACCTCCTTTATGAAAATGAACTGTTAAAAGAGGAAGTGCAAATGCTTCGAGAGGAGTTGGAGAAATGGAAGGAAGTGACTGGGAAACAGGCATAAAAGAATTTGAATGTGCTAATAGAAGCTGCAAATTTGCTAGAAAATTCATCTCCTGCTTTGTCAAACAAGGAACAAGGAGAAATGGTTTGCCCAGAATGTGGAGACATATTCTTTTCAGCAGGACATAGAGTCATAGTGCTGGGAGTGGGAGCACAAGAGCCTGTACAAGCAAAGCAAGAAAGGGAAAGTGTACCTGCAGTAGAGCTGATGAAGAAGAATGAGGAAGGAGTTGACCTAATCCCTGATTTGGATTTAGGAGAAGATGAAGCAATGCAGTCCCAGCCATCATGAAATACTGAGCCACTCCATGACCAGTCTCATCTTTCAGAAGATATCGAGGTAATTCAAGAACAACCTCAACAATTTGAAGAAATAAGTGAACAGGGTGTTGTTACACAAGAACCAGTACCCCTGAAATTGTTGAGTGAAGTTGCAACTCAGACAGCAATTGCCGATGTTGGGGAACAAGGGGAAGACGCTGCTACACAAGAACCAGTGTCCTTGAAAATATTTGTTGAGACTGCAACTCAAATTGGTGTTGCTGAGGTAGAATTCTAGCCTTCGATTTATGCTAACTTGTGTTGATTTCATTAAGTTAAGATCAAAGCACAGGTGTATCAGCCGCAATGCCTTGGGAAAGAATCACATGTGGTGCCAGCTATTACTCTTCAAGATTTGATTCCTCATATTGAAAGGGACATCGCATCTTTCCACGTGGAGCTGTAACAGGTCTTCGCTGAAACATAGCATTGCTGCAACAGATACGACGCCTCCCGATTGGTTAAACCATTGATCCATTGACTTCCAGAGTAACAACATCCTTCATGTTTAAAGGCCTCATTCAATATGGTTGTAATAGTCTAGTTGTAACTCTACAGCATGAAGATCAGAGATCTTCATTGCTACAAGAAATTAGTGGATCACGAACTGTATTCTTCATGTATAAATATGAGAAGGTTTTCCATGTCCGGGGGTTGGTTAATTATCATTTTGTACGGGTTGTAACATAGAGCTGAGACTGTGGATTACCATATTTTAATGAAGAGCAGAGTTATTCATATTTTCGTGTCTTAATTTGTGGTAGTTCACGACGTCTCTGTTAGAAGGCTAGGGCCCGCCTTCTCACAGATATTGCCGATTTAAGTAGGTAGTTAAATTGATTTATTTCCTGTTGTATGGTGTGGAATCGCATTAGGCGTATTACTAGTAGCTGCAACAAAGATTTTACAATTGCATTCTTTATTGATATTTCATTCTTTGCATCCTGAATAGCTGCAACTGTGTGGTGTGACAGTCAACTATGTAGGTTAGTTTAATTGATGCATGGTGTGTTAGAATTAGCTGTTACAGCCAAGCTCATCTTCAATTCCTTTCAGTCATTTATGCTTTCTAGGATTTCCAATATTCATCAATTTAGAGTTCAAGCTTATTTTCTAATTCTGGTTGTTGTTGTATCTTTATTGAATTCATTAGATTAGGCAGATTGTGATTGAGTTACAGTAGTTGCTGGATGAATCATTTTGGTAAAGATTGAATACTGTAGTTTTATTATTATAGGATTTAACTTCTTGCAAAAGTAATCTAGTTCATTTCCATTCTTAGATCAGTAACTGCTAGGTCGATTTCTGTAGGAAGGTAGTTGTACTTTGAATTCCTAGATGTATGAGTTAGATTAGTTTTCTTCATGGAATGAGTTTGGTTGAGCAGATAGGTAGGATTATTATCTCCATTTAGTTAATCAACTACTTTAAATGTTTATGCATAGATTGTGCTTATTGCCATTGAAATAAAAGACTTCCCTAGGTTGACAATTTATATTGAGCATCCTATGTGTTAGTTGTAATTAATTAGCATATAGGGTGACCAACATGCTCATGCTCTTGTTCAAAGGAAGTATTGAAACCAGAGTTGGCCACTCCTCATATCTCTTGACTATTGCATGTCGGCCATCCATTATGAGTCCAATTCGATCACATTCTTACAAATATTTCAGCCTAGCTGCTACCTCGTGCTCGTTGCTAGGGGATCCATTAATTCCCTCCTTCGAGCGTATCTCATTCCATCGAATCCAACTCATTTATTCTGGAATCGAGATTTAGAGTCCTATTGAGTACCTTGAGACTTGTAGTCATTAGTGGTAATTCCTCTCACCATCGACAATTGGGAATTCATTAATGTCCCCTGATCGATGGATTCGTCAGAGTGTTCGACCTCAAAACCTCTATTCACACTTTGATGAATGTACTCAGTGACTTGATGCCCATTTTCATTATTGGTGGGTTATCTCGCGTTTGTTAACGATATACATCAATGATCGGTATTCATATGATGTCACGTCAGGTTCGACATCATTGCCATTATTTGCTTGATGGGACATGCACGGTAGATAGTTTGTGTAGAAGACCCCAGACTTCAGTGGCATTCAGTATGCTACTTGTGATCGTGATTGCACCTATGGGAGATTGTTCTCATACATCAACAATTTGCACCATCATTCTGCACCAGTTGTTTCCTCTTCAGCAAGAGAACATATCTTATTGTATATGGGTCATGGCTGTGACCATTCATGACATGTATTCATTATATACTACCTATTCATGGCCATTGTATCAGATTGCTATGTATTTTACCAATATTTATACAGAAACATCATTGTATTGTGATGAGTGGGATACTCCTGCCATTTGTGTCTCCATCACTCCACTTTTGAGATTTATAATGTATTTCGGCCATCGTAGTACCTTCTCTGACCTCACACATTAGGGGGCATATGTTACACCATATTTTTCCACCTTGTGAGAATTAGCACTCATTGGCCTCCATTATCCATTTATGGACTCAGAACCAATTTTTGTCCTCCAGAAACCCTTTTTGCCCTATTTTTACTCCTATACGCGAGCTGCTTCAATGCAACTCTCGCATACGCAGGATGCACCATTATAGCTCGCGTACATCGAGTTAATTGGTAAAAGAGAGTAAAATCTCCCTTTCTCACTCCAAAAAGTGACCATTGTGACCTTTGGCCCTCCATGTATCTTGAAACGACTCAATCCGACCTTTCACTTGTCTTTGGAGGGTTATATATTGAGCCATTATGCATGGAAGGAGGGAGGAGGAAGAGAAGAGCATCGAAACTCTATTGGAATTTTTCCATAGCTTGAGTCTACATCCATTGATCCTTGTTTTTGTGAACCTCTTATGTTCACCTACCAAACTCATCCATATCTTGTGAGGGATTTTCTCCTTTACTCACGAGTTTTCCATTGCATGGGGGATTGAAGTGGTGGAGGCACAAGTGGGGGGACCTATTTCTTGGTTCAGATGAGTTGCCGACATGAGGTTGTATCTTGTACTTCTTGTTCATATTAATAGAAATACTCGTTTTCTCATCCAATTGATATTGTGAATGATTGTTTATTATCATTGGGTACATTTACTTAGATATATCATGGATTATGCTATTGTATGTGCCAAAATATTTCATATATCACATGCACTTGCTTGTGTTTATTGGTTAGACTAAGATGCAGGTTCAAGTGTGATGATTCGAAATCTCAACGGGGATCTTCATCAGACATCCGGTTGAAGGTAGGTCTTTTATTCCACTTCCTGGAATTTACATTTATATAGCATACATTGGGAAACGAGTTGATTTCTGGAAGTCATCTTTCTGTTGTGGTCTACCCCAAGCCATATGAATTTTTTCTCCGTAAAACTTCCCCATATGCACGGATATACTGAAGCTTATGTATATGCACATGTACAGAAGTGCTTATGTATATGCATATATATGGAAGTGCCTTCAGAATGAGGTATTATGAATGACTAACCCAGATAATCAGATTGACTAACCCGGATTTCAAGAAATGTCGAAGTAATATGAATGCCCTATATCATACTTTATGCATTCCAAAATAATGATAAAATAATGCATAATATTCAATTTTAATATTAAATAAAACAAAAATAAGCACATTTATAAAATCAATACATAAGAGGCTTCCATATATTTGCATATACGGAAGAGCATTATGTACATGCACATATATGTAAGAGCCTTCTATATATGAACTTCCATATATGCGCGTGCATATATGGAAGCGCTTTTCGTATATGCGTGCACATATACTGAAAGCGATTTTGTATATGTGCGTGCATATACGACAGTGCTTCCATATATGCGCATATACAGAAGCATATGTAATGCACGTTTCCATACATGCACATATACGGAAGAGCCTTTTGTATATGCACATATACAAAAGATCCTTCCGTATATGCACTTTCATATATGCGCCCACATATACAGAGGCACGTTCCGTATATGTGCACACATATATGGAAGAGTCTTCCATATATACGCTTCCATATATGTGCGTGCATATACAGAAGCGCTTTTGTATATGCGCGCACATATGAAGCTTACAGAAGCACTTCTGTATATTTTCACTTTTGTATATTCCATACATGCGCATATAAAGAAGAACACATATACAAAAGAGCCTTTTGTATATGCACATATATGGAAGATCCTTCTGTATATGCATATATATAGAAGAGCCTTCCATATATGCGCTTTCGTATATGCCCACACATATACAGAAAATGTTTCCTTATATGCATGCGCATATGTGCTTCTGTATATGTGTGCACATACGAAGATTACTGAAGTGCTTCCATATATACGCGCTTCTGTATATTCTATACATGCACATATATGGAAGCACACATATGCGAAAGAGCCTCTTATATATGCGCATATATGGAAGAGCCTTCTGTATATGCACTTCCGTATATGCAGATGTATATAAGGAAGAACTTTTCATATATGTGCTTTCGTATATGCGTGCTTGTGTATATTTCGTACATGTGCATATACAAAAGCATGAATATATGGAAGATACTTTATTATATGTGCATATATGGAAGAGCCTTCCATATAGGCACTTCCGTATATGCGCACGCATATACAAAAGCACTTTTTGTAGATGCGCACACATATATGTAAGAGCCTTATGTATACGTGCTTCCATATGGAATAGCCTTTTGTACATGATATTCGTAAGTTGTACATGGGCTTCAAGGTCCTAGATATGATTGGGGGGTTCTAGGTCTTAGGCCATAAATGAAAATTATATGCATCGAGGCCCAAAAACAACACCTTGAACCAAAACACATGACCTTCAAAGGTGATATTCACCATTACAATTTTCAAGAACAAGGTATAATTCAAGGGGTCCTCAATATGGTGGTGGGAGGAAATATGGGATTTAGTCCTTATAGGAAGATTTTGTTCATCCAGGACCAAGAAAAACACCTTGAACCCATACATAAAACTTCTCGTGCATCAGTTTCTTGGCACCATTAGGGTTTTTGGAGAACTAGGTATTGGTATGAAAGCTTGAACCAAGGTCAGGTGATGAAATTTGTGCATTAGGACTAAATGGTAGTTTCTATGGCTTAATAGCAATCAATGAGGCCTCAAACGACCACACATTACCTATCTTTGGTATATTTGAATTGCAATATGAGGTTACGAACATTAAGTATGGGTCTCTTGATTTTCAAAATGGGAAGGGGAAGAAACCCAAGCCTTGGGCCCTAAATGAAGCCTCCAAGCATTTGGATCCAAGAATGACACCTTCAACCACCCCAAAGGACCACTCGAGGGAATCCTTTTCCTCTTACTATATATAGTGGTTCCATTATCATTTTTAGCACTATGTATGGGTATTAGGGATTTGGACATGGTTAAAAGAGGAAACTTAAACCTCAGGCCCTGGAAAAATATTCTAACCATCTAGGGCCAAGAAGGTTGCCTCAAATAACCAAACATAGTCTCCCGAGGGTATCCTTGGCCTATGATTGGGGATGTCAATGCCATTAGGTGGTTTTGAGAAGTATGTATGTGTCTCAAGGCCTTGTAAATGATCTAGGGAAGAAAACCATGCCTTAGGCTCTAAAGAAATATTTGAGGCATATAGAGTCATGAATAATTCCTCAAATCACTAGACACAGTTTCTCAGGAGTATCCTTATCCTTTGAGAAAGTATTTTAGTTCCTTCATGAGGTTTTGAGCATTAAGTATGGGTCTCAACGTCGATGTGGTTGAGGGAAGAAACCTAAGCCTTATCCCATAAACAAATCTTCAAGGAAACGAGGGCCAAACACAATGACTCAAACCACCACACCCAACCTCTCAAGGGTTTCATATCAGTCACTTCAGGTTGCATAGATGACCTAATATCTATATTTCAATATAACCTAAATGGTTTAGCCCATAAAGAATCTTCTCGGCATCTAGGGCTAAACGCAATGCATCAAACCACCACACTTGACCTTGATACCGAATCCTATGGTGAAAATCCTATGGATGGAGCCCATATTTGTAACAGGAGGCTGGTAATCACCCATATAGGCCATTTGTGGTGATATTGTTTAGGTTTTAGAGGCTATGGATTAAGGTTGATAGTATTAAGGTGAAAAATATGGTATGTTATATATGTTTACTCTTGTGGTAGGAAGGCGCATGCATTTGAGAGTGTGTGCACATTACTAATACTTAAAAACAAAAACTGCACATAGCCCCATATCAAACTCTCGAAAAAATTCTCTTTTGTTTGCAAGTTATCTTACATCTTCTTTGAAAAGTGATTACATTGCATACAATTTTTATGATTTTTGTTTTAATGGAAGACAAATTTTTCACTTTTTCATGTTACCAATCCATACCAAGATGGGGGTATAAGCGTAATCGATTAAAAAAGTCTCCTAGGAAAGGGCATCTTAGTGAAAATATCAATGAAGGAAGAGAAAAGGCAAGGTTAGGTTTAGAAAAACACAGGATTTCAACAAAGGCCAATCCAAATTCTATTACAATAGAATCCGCTATTATTTCTTCTTCATGCCACCATAAGAAAAATGAAGGATTTCATTAGAGGCCAATCTAATTTCGACATTTATTGAACCTCCAATGTTGATTTCATCAAGACAAGTTGTTGTGGATGAGCAGACGATGATGGAATTGTCTGGAACTAATTATACTATGGATGAAATTAGAGAGGCAATTGGTGCACAACCTTTGGTATATATCAGTATACACAATAGTATATGTACACTAGTGTAAATATTAGTATATACACTAGTGTATTATATATACATTAGTGTATATATTGAGGTGCTAGAGAGAATCACCCATTGCATAGATGAATATAAGTCAAATTCAATGAAACGACACAAAGATACATTTCGACGCATATGGAAAAAATTGCAAAGGAGGCCACTACTCTACCCAGTGTTCTTGAACCTATGTTTCACATTTTTGACAGTGAAAAGCATTGGTCACCTCAACATGGAACTTTGAATTCTATATGACATGCAATAATTAATGGAGAGATCAGGTAATGCCAAAAACACCATACAAAACAATCCATGTTTGGAAATATTATAGCCCTTCGGCTGCAGATTGCCAACTATAATTTCCACAAACTATCCTTAAAATAGCTTTGGTATTCACTTTAGTATGGTTACGTCATTATCTTGTCTAACAAACTACCCACTTGAATTTCCAAGCATAATTTTGCATGGCTTACAAAGTTACTATCAGATATTTTGTACATGTTTTATTATCATTAGACATCATTTCTAATTATGAAGCTCATTTATTGAATATGATAATTCATATACTTATTTTGTTTGATTTGCACGTCATTCTACTCATTTTTTCTTATCCATGTTGATTAAACATATTGATCACAAGAATGTGGTGTCATAACCTCAAATGTAGATTGACATTATTGAGATTACTATTGTCCTGGAAAAACGATCAAAATCGCCATCTTCTGTGGAAGTAGTTAGTGCAATAAGTGATCTGGCAAGGCATTTGTGCAAGAGAATGCATTGTTCTTCCGAGGCTTCAAATCTAAGTGATGAAATAAACAACTAGAACAAGTCTTTTCATGCTACAATTGAAAAATGCCTAGTGAAATTGTCAAAATGGGTAATTAATGTTTTTAACTTTTTCCTCTTGTTTTCTTAAAATTGTCTGCAATTAAGGAAATCCTAAGTGTGCCAAATAATAATCCCAAAGAAGGGTTTCAAATCAAACCATGATTAATCTGCTGATGCTTTGAATTAACATGCTATCCTCAAGGAAACTAAGGACACAAAATAAATAATTTAAACCATAGCTTATAGGTTGTATATATACTTCATTGATGAATTTGAATTCAACAAGGAAGGGTTTCAAATCAAACCATGATTAATCTACTGATGTTTTGAATTAACATGCTATCATCAAGGAAACTAAGGACATGAAATAAATAATTTAAACCATAGCTTATAGGTTGTATATATACTTCATTGTTGAATTTGAATGCAACAATGTATTTTTAGCACATACAAAACTTGGAGGAATATTTTTATTTTGTGCATATACAAGATTGATTTCTTTTCACAGATCATATAGAAAAGGATTTACATTGCACTCTTCTAAGATGTGATTGATTAGCTTTGAATTTTTTAGGTTGGTGATGTTAATCCAATTCTCGACATGATGGATGTCGCGTTAGAGAATCTTTCTACTACCACTATTGTAGCTAGAACAACAATTGTAGCAGTGTATCTCATAGCACATATTATATTATCCATACCAAATCGTTCATATCATAATAAGGAAAGTCTTCAATTCTTTATGCTCAAATATGTTGTGTGTTTATAGATGTTTTAGAATTCTGAGTTGATGGAACTTTTTAGCACTTGCAATGAAGGGTTTGTGAAATTTCACAACTCTATCTTGTTTTAGGATTTTTCGGAGGCTCTATTTCATCAACTATTGCAGGCTATGGTGCATCTATATCTTCAAACAAGGGTTAGAGTACATCAGAATTTTACAGTTGTCCTTGTGGCATCTTCTGTGCGTGCTCAACCAGGGTCCCATTCACCTGATTCACCAAGAGTGCATGGCCTTAAGAGTGCGTGGTCCCATTCACTTGGCCCTCTCTGATCCATTCTCAACCTGAATTGTAAGCATATCCAAGCATTGCCAAAATTCCACAAGTTCATACTGATGGGTGTGAATTGTTCCCTCCCTCGCTTCCAGTTGTGGGAACTAGTTGGGAAGCCTTCATTCCTTAACAAACCGTGCAAAAATATCCTCATATTTCTGGTAATGATAAAAAGATAAAAAGTTATTAAAAGTAGAAGATTTCAATTTTTGTTTCTATCATTAGTAAATTTAGTATTGTTTTCTTAAATATTGATTTTAGTGTATAATGTTCTATTAGCTCATATTTATTAAAAAAAGTACATGGTTAATATTAAAATGTATATTAATTGTATTATGTTAATGAATTAAAATGTCAATTTTGTTAAATAAATATGAGATGTTAATATTAAAATGTATATTAATTGTATTATGTTAATGAATTAAAATGTCAATTTTGTTAAATAAAGATGAGATGTTAATATTAAGATGTATATTAATTATATTATGTTAATGAATTGAAATATTAATTTGTTAAATAAAGATGAAAGTATAAGTTCCAACAAAATGTATATTAATTATCTGTTAATAAATTAAAATATCAATTTATTAAATAAAGATGAGAGTATTAATTTATTAAATAAAGATAAGAGTGTAAGTTCCAAAATATATATTAATTATATTATGTTAATAAATTAAAATATCAATTTGTTAAATAAAGATGAGACTTTAAGTTTCAACAGCTAATATTTATGAATCTTATTTAAGGATAATAAAAAACACAAATATTCAATATTAAAATGTATATTAATAATAAACTAATAAATTAAGATATCAATTTCTTAATATAAATAATAATAAATAAATTTTGTGTATACATCCTATCTTTCTTTCTTATTATTAAAAAAACCAACACAACAAAACTCTACCAGAAAATGAAAGCGACCCCAACTAAATTTAGATTTCAAAAACTATGAGTTCCACTCAATTAATCGATCCAAGATATGGAGGTAAGGTAACTACAATCTGTTTACTGAGGTTACTCCCAAGTAGGGTGGTGATTACATTCAGTTTATTTCCTCATAAGGAAAATATTAGAAAAAAGAATTTTAGCTTATCCTGCGAGACAAAAGTGTCATGTCGTAAAATATACAGAATATAATTTATAATATATAGCACATGACCATATAAAAAACATCTCTTATGTGGGTCTTAGTGCCTTCTATATTCTTCTTTTTAGCTTGTAAAACTATGTCATGTGTGCAAGATATTTACACAAAATAAATTGGATGTATAATTCAGAAAATGAAGAGATATATTTTTGATATGGTAGTAGGGACAAAAGAGAGTAAAGAAGGCTATGAAAGTTATACGCAATATTATTAATATTATTAGGCACTTTACTATTACTGCTTATATAAAGATACTCACATGGAAAATCTTTTTTTCAATGATATAAAGATACTTCACATGGAAAATCTATTTTTAAATGATATTTGGTATTCTTTATTTCACAAAAAATAATTCCTATGATCTATTTTTTAGAGGCTTTAATCCAAAGCAATCCAAGACAATGTGCACTAATCGGTAACCATGTGATAATTGAACTAGCTATAAATAGTTAAAAGGATCTTACATGGTAGAAAACATACATTGTGTTAAACTGTAATACCCCCAATTCGACCCTTAGGATATATTATCCTTAAATGTAAATAATGTGTACATGTGATGTATGTTTTCTTAGCGTGGAGCTCAAGGCCAAGGCCCCGCTAGTAAAAGCCCGAATTTTATTTAAAGGGAAAGTATTTGATATTTTGATACCATGTGCTCTTAAGCCATGGAAATTGTAATAGGATGTGAATTAGACATCATGCAATATAAAATACCAAAGCTGGCTACGGAGGCAACGAATGAGAAGGGGCCACGTGTATCCACTAGGGAGTGGTGAGGGGGCTATGGGAGTGACCCATAGGTTGCCATTTGTCATTATGTGAACCCATTGACTTCCTTAGGTGACATTAATGCCAATTGTAAGGAAGTGGTTGAGATTTCAGCCCATGACTTTGATGGAGTATGGGCAACCCTGAAATTCGTATGGGAAGGTATGGGCTCTTTTGACTTGTCCCACAAGTCACTCTACATCTTGGGGGTTGCTCCATCCTTATCCCCATTCCATTGTGGAAGTATGGGACATCTTTTGCCCACCCAAAAACGAGCTCCCAGCAAGGAGAAAACCAGAAATCGCGACTTGAAGGAAACCCACGTTTTGGGAAGCCAAAAACGTCCCGATTTGGTATTGGACAGAGAAATCCAATGGGGGATCCATTGGTAGGAACCTTGGGGCGAATTTGGGAGCGATAGCTACCCCAAAAGCCATGGGAAAACCCAGTTTTTGCAGCTCAGAAAACGAGTGACGGATTTGGGTTATTTGCTGAACGAAGCTGTGAGAAATCCGATTGTGGATGTGTGAATAGAGGATGGGATTGCTGAGTCTAGCTTGAAGGGTATGTGGCTCTGGGATTAAGCTCAGTGGACTAGCATCCTCCTCCATCTCCTATTGCATGCTTGAGAAACCCAACCGTGTGTTGGCTTAGCATGGCTATCTGAGTGAAACCCTCTGACTGTGAGTGAGCCATCTAGTTCCTCCTTAGTGGATACGCAGCCCAGCTCGGGGGTGATCTCTCAGCTGAAAGAATACAGGCTGGACAGAAATCTATGGTTGGGTGGAACGTTGCTCTCACGTAGCCAGTTGTTTGGGCCATTATAATTCGAGATAAGTATTCTTGATGCTAATTATATGCCCTGCAAGCATTTTAAATAATGATTGTGTTTATATGTTGAATGCATGATAAAACTGTGTGCATATGTATTGTTAATTCCGCTGTGTTTATATTGAATTGAATCTGCATAGAGAAGTTTTAAAATGTTAGTTATTTGTGTGCAAAAAAAAATATTGGGGCTAAGTTTATCAAAAGCCCGGTAGGTTGTTAATGTTTCCTTCCCTGTTGTTCTATGGAGAAGGGGACATTACAGAGTGGTATCAAAATGTTAAAAATATAAGGGATTACATAGATGTATATGCACTAGATGACATCTTAACAAACATTGCATAGTGCATATGGAAATGCTTGTGCATGAATGAGATATTGCATATTGGTAAAAGAATGAAGTCTGCATATGCAATAAACCGCTAATAGAGAATATTGTGGTTGATAGTCACTATTGATGTTGGTATTGGTTGTAGGACCAAAAATAACAAAGAGCATGGCTAAACATGTTGGGGATGTTGTTGCATGAAGCCAGCAACCTTATGCAGAAAGGATGGTGCAACAAATCTATGATCATAAAGTTGGCAAAAGGACCGAGCAGCCTTGGTAAGAGGCCAACTGATCAGGTAACATCAGGCGATGCTAACGGTAACCATGCAGGTAATGATTATTGGTTCCAAATTGCATGAATGTGGAAAGAGGATTTGGTAAGATCTCCTCAACTATGTTTGAGCTATGTTGAGTTAATTGGCATGTGATATTGAATATCGATTGGGACTGTTTACCTACCAAGCTTGGTGAGGTATGGTTAAGTAAAGGAAATGATCCTTACACCCTATGACTGTTTAGAAGTCTCAATGCATTCATATGGATTTATATCATGTCATGTGTATGTTGGTTATGTGCTTAATAACCAAACCAAGTGAGGACTGGTGGTCCTGATTATGATAATGCAAGTTATATGAGATAGTCATGTCTCGATCATAATATGCTTGAATGCATAGCACTCATGAAACAATGCAAGGTAGCATTGAGTAGATGTGCATTAAGAGATTTTATAAATCTTGTGAGGCATTGTATGAATGCATAGGGATGATGCATATGTTATTGCAAAATAAATAATGGATAAAATGATGAATTGATGATAATTCCAGGATCATTTCATGAGATGTTGTGAATGCAAAATAGTAAGTGCATGAAGAGCCCAACCATGATGGATGGGCTGCTAGAATACCTTGTGGAAGGACAGAGTTGTATGAATGATATGACTGTGAAATAATGAGTATTTACGATTTAGTTAAGCTGCATGGATAGTGTGACTATGTCTTGAAAATTCTATTATGATAATGACGCATATATAGAAGTATATATATATATTTCATTGCATTTCAAATGTAACAGCTGAAGGTGTTTGAATTATTGAGTGTTATAATTCTGAGATCACTTCAGTGACTATAATGGCAATGAATGATTATGTGCGTAGATACTCACAACGTGTTTGGCTGATTGGAGTTTCAGTTTCCGGTAGGAAGGTATTACATATGGCAATGAGGATAAGTCCATAGTAGAGACCGGGATCTACCACACGTAGAAGCCAAAGGTTATGAGAAGGTTCTCATGGTTGAGAGCTCTAAGTTCTGTTAGTAAGAACAGTTGTAAATATCAGATTTGTAAATGTTTCGGATTGGAAATTTTACTAATAATTGCTAATGACTGTTTGGCTTATATGAAAATGTGTCAGGAGGACATGCTGTAAGTGGATGCTCATGTATGGCAGCAGGCATAAGACCATAACGAGTAGAGTGGTGTCACTTACAAGAGCCAAACAATATGAGGATAGCCTCATGGATAAGAAAACCAATTTCTGTAGTAGACAGAGTTGCAAATGCATACTGAATTTAATTATTAGTGCCATGGATTGGTTATGGAATAATCGGATTTGAATTGTATTGATTAATTGTTGCTGACTGTTTGGCTGTTTAATAAGTGTGCCAGGAAGACACATTGCAGGAAGACCATGGTAGAGGTCCTGCAGAAGTCAAACTTCATGGGAAGGGATTCCATGATTTGAAAATGGGTTCCAGGTGGAATGCCATAAGACATTATTAATGTTTCATCTGCACTGCATGATTGGTAAACAATATGAGTGAGATGGTAAAGGTTATGTCAGTAAGACATATGAAGGATATGTAACATCAAAAGGAATTGGGATGGCAAACCGAGGGACTGTCAACTCAGAGAAGGAGCCTCCATTCCTCATTAAAGAAGAGAAATAACATCTGCAAAATGGATAAGTTTTCCATAAACCCTGAATGATATATATACATATATCTAATTATTAGAGTTAATATGCAGGGCATGTTTTGATTTTATTTCCATCATGAAAGACTGCTTGAAGTATGATTAGGACCTTCATAGTTCACATCAGTAAGGAGTGCACGCCTTTCTGGTGCTGAGTTATGTTAGGGATGCCAACATTGACTACGCCTTAAGGGAATGGACGCATTCCTGGTGTTTCAAGGTTGGACAGTGAATGTTATGAAATATGTTTACAATTCTAGGGCAGTGATACTAATGAGCTCGCTATCCATTTTGTGTTGACAGATTATACATATGAAACTCAGTGCTGCACATTAAAGAGAAAAGTGAAGAAAATAGTACCCAAGAAGACTGTATAAGCAGTGGTAACCCTTGCATAGGGTGAGTGGGTATCATGGGGCCATGATAGCCTGCAATTAAGAAAGTTACCTAAAGAATTCCTAAATGGAACCGCCGGCTTACATAAGAGAAGAAGTGCCACCCTTGTGTGGGTGAAGAATTGTTATGCGCATTGAGGGATTGTGATACCGTGAAAGGCTAATGCAAGCCTAAGGCAGAGTAGTGGAGCCTTGACCTGTAATGGTCGGTGGCGCAGTTACCTTCCATTGGTCGATGACCCAGACGTATGTGCTGGCTCGACAATGGAGAGGGCCAACCAGGTATGGGACTGGTTGGGCACCACCAAATGCTTGGTAAACCCAGTCGGCGTGAAGGTGTACTGGTAGGGCATTAATTAATTGATGATTTGGAACAGCCTGCGTGCTGGCCAAACATCTTAGTCCGCAGGAGGATCCCAAGGCTTATAAAGTAAAAGCAGGACCCTGTGGACCAGAGAGGAAATGCACAGTACAGATAAGTATTCATTTTCATTCATTTCTTATTTGAAATAATGAAGGTTTCAAGCATAAAGCTTGTAACAGTGAGCTGATGCATTATTGTTTCTTTGTTGGAAACCCTGGTCAATACAGGAAGCAAGGACCCTGAAAGAACTAAAAGTTGCTTGGTAAATTCAGAAAGTGACTGGTTGAGCGAGATTATTGATGATTTGGAGCAGCCTGCGTGCTGGCCAAACATGCGAGATTATTGATGATTTGGAGCAGCCTGCGTGCTGGCCAAACATGCGAGATTGTTGATGATTTGGAGCAGCCTGCGTGCTGGCCAAACATGCGAGATTGTTGATGATTTGGAGCAGCCTGCGTGCTGGCCAAACATGCGAGATGGTTGATAATTTGGAACAGCCTGCGTGCTGGCCAAACATACAAGGTTATTTGATGTTGTGGAGCAGCTTGCGTGCTGGATAAACATACGAGACTGTTAGATGTTGAGGGGCAGCCTGCGCGCTGGCCAAACACCCAAATCCATAGGCGATTCCAAGGCTTGTAAAGCAAAGAAGGACCCTATGGAATAAAGTGAAGACATCGAGGGCAGATAAGTATTTGGTTATCTTGTAATTTCTTGCTTATGAATATACATGTGTATATGATTTGGTTATGATTTCCTATGAAAATAAACTAAACATGCGAATTAATTCAATGTTTGAGTGTAGGTATTGTTGGAAGCAATGACTATGGAAGCATCTTAAGGATGCATGTGGACATGTAACCACCCTAAAGAGCTCAGCATGAGCAGTAATGAAAGATGGGGCTAGTAGAACTGTGTGAATCCTAGCAGCTAAGAGTTAGACCAACCAAGTGGAGGAACTCCATGGTTGAGAGATCTGGAATAGACCGTAGACACTACGTGTCTTAGCCAAGAAGGGCAGGTCAAGCATTCACATGAAGTGAAAGAGGACATGAGCATGAAAACCACAGTGGTGGTGTGGGTTCCAGAATGGAACAAGATTAAGAGGAGAAACTCTTACCGCTCCCTCTCTTTCCTTTTTATTGATGCATTTATAAAATTAGAAAATTGCTGAATGCATGCATGACTGAAATTAAAAGTGTGTTTATTTGATTAAAGTGAATTGTGAATGGATGAACATGAAGGAATTCATGTGCATGTTGGGAAAGCATAAAAAGTGTGGAAGTCTCATGGGTAAAACATGGACTATCTATATCAACTGGGGAAAAACCATTGACTGATTTTTAAATGTTTGGGTTATGCTTGGCCTAACGAGAATTGTAATGATGAATTTCACAGGTGTAAATTGAATCGATTGGTTGCAGTCGGTGCAGGCAAGTGTTGCTAGTGAGCAAAGTGTGGTCAGTTTTTTTTCCATTGACCATGGCGACAGACCAAGGGCTATTAGAATTGGCTGGGGGTCTTCTTCAAACAATTGCCAAGACCCAAGAAAATCTTGGAGAGATGCTCAAGATGCAAAAGCAGCAGAACGAGATGAACCACAAGGTCTTGCAGGACACTCTTCGTTTGCAGAAAGAGGTAAAAAGCATTGTGAAAGCAATCAGCAAAGGAGAGAAAAGTGGATCAATGAAGAAGCATTCATCCAATCGTCCAATTAAGAGACGCTCCAGGTGGGAGGACTCAAAGGAAATTGAGCATGCAAAGATGAAGCAACCAATGAAGTGTTGGAAATGTGGAGGGGATCATTGCCTCCGCAATTGCCCAACAAGAGAACCTCAAGAAGGTAGCAGCCATAAAGTTTTCATACTTGTGGACGAGCTGGAAGATCCGAATCAGCAGGAGCAGCTCGTGAAAATCAAAGGACTTGGTCCTGAAAGTTCAAAGTAAAGGATAGAATGCAGGGCAGATCTGCAAAGTTTTGAAGTTTTGGATATATGTAAATTGTATATGTATGCCTAAGTCTTGGAACACCGAGGACGGTGTTGTTCTAAGGGGGAGGGGAATGTAATACCCCCAATTCGACCCTTAGGATATATTATCCTTAAATGTAAATAATGTGTACATGTGATGTATGTTTTCTTAGCGTGGAGCTCAAGGCCAAGGCCCCGCTAGTAAAAGCCCGAATTTTATTTAAAGGGCAAGTATTTGATATTTTGATACCATGTGCTCTTAAGCCATGGAAATTGTAATAGGATGTGAATTAGACATCATGCAATATAAAATACCAAAGCTGGCTACGGAGGCAACGAATGAGAAGGGGCCACGTGTATCCACTAGGGAGTGGTGAGGGGGCTATGGGAGTGACCCATAGGTTGCCATTTGTCATTATGTGAACCCATTGACTTCCTTAGGTGACATTAATGCCAATTGTAAGGAAGTGGTTGAGATTTCAGCCCATGACTTTGATGGAGTATGGGCAACCCTGAAATTCGTATGGGAAGGTATGGGCTCTTTTGACTTGTCCCACAAGTCACTCTACATCTTGGGGGTTGCTCCATCCTTATCCCCATTCCATTGTGGAAGTATGGGACATCTTTTGCCCACCCAAAAACGAGCTCCCAGCAAGGAGAAAACCAGAAATCGCGACTTGAAGGAAACCCACGTTTTGGGAAGCCAAAAACGTCCCGATTTGGTATTGGACAGAGAAATCCAATGGGGGATCCATTGGTAGGAACCTTGGGGCGAATTTGGGAGCGATAGCTACCCCAAAAGCCATGGGAAAACCCAGTTTTTGCAGCTCAGAAAATGAGTGACGGATTTGGGTTATTTGCTGAACGAAGCTGTGAGAAATCCGATTGTGGATGTGTGAATAGAGGATGGGATTGCTGAGTCTAGCTTGAAGGGTATGTGGCTCTGGGATTAAGCTCAGTGGACTAGCATCCTCCTCCATCTCCTATTGCATGCTTGAGAAACCCAACCGTGTGTTGGCTTAGCATGGCTATCTGAGTGAAACCCTCTGACTGTGAGTGAGCCATCTAGTTCCTCCTTAGTGGATACGCAGCCCAGCTCGGGGGTGATCTCTCAGCTGAAAGAATACAGGCTGGACAGAAATCTATGGTTGGGTGGAACGTTGCTCTCACGTAGCCAGTTGTTTGGGCCATTATAATTCGAGATAAGTATTCTTGATGCTAATTATATGCCCTGCAAGCATTTTAAATAATGATTGTGTTTATATGTTGAATGCATGATAAAACTGTGTGCATATGTATTGTTAATTCCGCTGTGTTTATATTGAATTGAATCTGCATAGAGAAGTTTTAAAATGTTAGTTATTTGTGTGCAAAAAAAAATATTGGGGCTAAGTTTATCAAAAGCCCGGTAGGTTGTTAATGTTTCCTTCCCTGTTGTTCTATGGAGAAGGGGACATTACATAAACACAAATACTTTAATTGAAAAATATCTATAACAAGATTCAAAAGTCAATAACTTGCGATCAGATTTTTTTCGGAGATTATAAACAGTCTACTTAATGAGATTATAAACAGTCTACTTAAGCATGGAATTGGCTGAAACAATTCTATAGAATGTCTGCCAACATAAGCAAAATATATATACAATCTAGAATATTAAACAACAAACAACATATATATTTACTCCATATGCTCAATTTACACCAAGCGAGGGTTCAAACCACATCAGAAATAAATTCAAATTGGGAACATGCTTTCAGGGCATAAGCTCACGAATGCACAAGGCATGGCACAGAGAAGACATAACAAAAAAGGGAGAGGAAACCGAGCATTCACTAGCCTGAGAAGGAGAAGTAGAAGTAGAATTTAACTCCGTTATTGCAGAATCCCTTGCTCCTCTCTTCAAGATCCTCCAAGTTCTCTCTAGCGCTACGTTTTTCTCCATTGCAAGAAGTCCAACTATATCGTGAAATTTACAAACCCCAAACTTGATTTCCAACTTGAAAGAGTTGCTACTAATTGACCTAAACCTTGATTTCACACCCCATTCAACCGAAATGCCTCTCAAACAAAAAGAAACCCCCTCCCCTCCCGGGAATTTTTTTTTTGGCACCAATTAGAGCTCTTATCACACTGGTAGTGAATTCATAACTCCATTGAATGTCCACATAGTCGTCCATCCAGATATCACCGCACTTTGGAAACCAAGTCCTCCACCGATTGAGGGTTAACCCTGGTCGCAAATTGGACATTTTACTATTATCTTCTTAACCCCGGCCGCATAATTCTCCGAACTCACAAATGCCCGAGGGTTCCAAAGCCATTTTCCTTGCATAACTCGGCCATAATACCCGACCTGCAATGCGGGTATGGGGAATGACTCTACTTTTTAATGCGGGCTGGTTAATTCCTTTACCATAATACGTGTACATCAATTAGATTTTATTCATATATTGTAATTTATATTGTATATTATATTGTATTTTATATTATATTTTATTTAGTTTTTTAAAATTTCATTTCATTTTATTTATAATATTATAAATTGTTTGTTTATTAATATATTTTATATAATGCAAAATATATCTATATAATGCAAAATTAAAATTTTAATAAATATTATAACTATATATTAAAGTTTTAATTTTGCATTATATATATCTATATATCTATATATCTATCTATATTTTTTTCAACCGAAAAAAAAACGTACTATTGCTATTCTTAAAATCAAATAGTACAAAATATTGTCACCTCTCTGGCGAAAGGTAAGTACAGCCATCTATGGCTTTTATCTTCCATATACATCAACATATGTTCAAAAAGGAAGCTATACATCTTCCATATACATCAACATATGTTCAAAAAGGAAGCTATACAACAGACCTTTAATATGATTGACAAAAAATCATAATGCAGACTGACCCAAAGATAGTCTACAAAAAGTAAAATTCTCCGCATTCCAGTAGGCTGGAATCCATCCATTCCTCCCATACCAGAAATCCTTCAGAGCTCAGTAAAGCCTGTTTTGAGAGTGAGTCAGCCTGAGAATTGTGTTCACGGTAGATATGTTCAAATATGATATGATCCTGTGAATCAATTTCCATTCTCGTCCTTTCACACCAGTGAGAGAGTTCAATAACATTAAGATCAAATTCTTTAGATGCCCACTTTATTGTGACCAGTGAGTCGCCAAAAACCCTGATGTTAATAAGACCAAAACTGTTTGCGCATCTAAGAACACACCAAAGAGCAAGCAATTCAGCTTTCATGTTGCTACCCAGTCCACAATTGAGGCGAAAGGTAAAAAAGTGATCCTGATTCAAATAAATAACACCTCCTGCTGCACAATACCCATTCTGCGCTGCCCCATCGAAGAATAGAATTGGCTGACTGACAATGAAAGAGAACTGTCCAATACTTCTCACAACAGCACTTGTGGTATCAACAGGATATTGATGTAATAATTTCAAAGCCAAGAAGCCACAGGAGGAGACATCCGGTTCCATATCTTGAAATATAGAGGAATTCCTGGTGAACCATAGAGCCCAAGATATGAAGATAGGAATCTACACAGTGTCTAAAGATCTCCGAGACCATCTAAGCAATGCCTCACCAATACTAACTTCCTCCAAGAAAAGAGTTGAAGCTAGCTTTGAACAACAAAAGTCCCAGACTTTTTTCCCAAAAGTGCAGTAAATGAACAAATGATCAAGAGTTTCAGCACTATTCTTGCATAAACTGCACCGATTAGGTCCATACCAACCACGATTAGAAATATTGTCCCAGGTTTTAAGAGTGCCTTGAAGAACATGCCATAAAAAACACTTATGTTTTAAACCCAGTTTCCATTTCCAAATCTTCTTATACCACCAATGCTGTGGAAAGATGTAAAGATCCTGCATCATTCTGTCATAAGCCGTCTTTGCTGTGACACAACCAGATTTTCTGTTTCCAGTCCATTTCAAATGATCAGCCTTTTCTGATAATATCACTCCAGCAGATTCCAAAGATTGAATATATAGGTCCCAGGAGCAGGCATCTTCTCCAACAAAACCCAAATCAGAAGATTTAAGCCAATAAGAGAGTCCAACAGGATTTCTGATTCGCTCTAATGTATTCAAACCATAAATATGTAAATAATCCAGGATCATAGGAGAAAGATACACAGGGTTTGTAATGCCCAAGATCGAGTCTATTCCAACTCGGATGCACCTACCATTTCCAACTTGCCAATGTAAATCAACAGTGATCCAACTAGAAACCTTTAACAAACCATGCCAAAGAACAGAGCAACCTGTTTTAGCAGGCATGTTACAGCGGAGCCAATCAACTAGATTTGTATTTATATATTTTGCAAAGGAAATTTTCGACCAAAGATTGTGATTAAAAAGACATCTCCACAGGCTCTTTGCTCTGAGGGCCATGCTGAAAAAATGTAAGTCTTTAATGCCCCATCCTCCATAACGCTCAGGTCTGGAAACCGATTCCCAACCTGTCATAACCAGAGGTGCCCTTTCTAATCCACCAGTCCACAGAAAGTTGAACATCAATCTTCTGATAACCTTTAGAATATAAGCAGGGATCTCCAACAGTGAAAACCAATAAACAAGAATTCCCGACAGAACAGCTTTAAGTAGTGTTAGTCTACCACCAACAGAGAGCGAGCGGAAAGACCAGTGAGCAATACGACCTTCCACTTTTCTAACTAACCACCACCAATCCTTTATCTGGTAGTTGTTTGGTTTCAAGAAGAAACCCAAATATTTTAAACCTTCTTCCAAAGGATGCCAATTAAAAGGTAAAACAGTGGCAATCTCCCTTCTAACAATATCATCAATCTTGTGATACTAAAAACAAGATTTTGAGAAGCTGATCTTCATCCCTGATACCCGGCCAAAGCAATTTAAGATGTTCTTAATGACCTTCCATTCATTCACAGTAGCCAACCCCGCTAGCAGCACATCATCCACAAAAATCAAATGTGAAATAATACAGTCAACCTCCAGTTCAATACCCTTGAGTAAACCCACCTGCTTTGCATAATTTAACATTTTGCTAAGGGCATCTATGATCAGTAGAAATAAATATGGAGATAAGGGGCAGCCCTGTCTAACCCCCCGCGAGCACTGGAAAAACTTGGAAGGCGATCCATTTACCAAAATGGCAATACTAGCAGAAGAAATACAAGACATAATCCAGTTTAAAACTAAAGGTGGAATCCCAATATGGATTAATATAAGTCTTAGAAATGTCCAATTTACCCGATCATACGCCTTCTCCAAATCCAATTTGAGCAACAGTGCACTGAGTCTGCGATTCTTAATGGAGTGTAGAAGTTCCTGTGATGCCCCTATGGCATCATGAATCTGCCTATTCTGCAAAAAACCAAACTGTTCTGGAGTGATGTGATCTGAAAGTGCAGATTTTAACCTTTGTGCAATGATTTTTGAAACCAACTTATAAACCAGATTGCACAGAGCTATGGGCCTGTAATCACCAAAATTCTCAGGCTTTCCCTTCTTTGAAATCAGAGTGATAAATGAAGAATTTAGAGCTCCAGAAGTGAGACCATTTAGTCTAGTAAATTCAACCAATTTCAGTAAATCAGGACCCATCAAGTCAAAGAAGTGTAAGTAAATCTCCACTGGCCATCCATCCGGGCCAGGACTCTTCTCTCTAGCAAAAATATTTAAAGTTTTTTCAACCTCTTCAAGAGTAACTTCACTACCCAGAACTGCTGCTTCCTCATCGCTGAAGAAACGAGGAAATAGTTCAGCGATTTTTATCTGTTCCAGCAGCACACTCGTACCATCATCTTTATAAATTTCCCCAAAATGTCTAACAACTTCAATTTTTAAAGCCTCAACACCCGAACAAAGATTTCCATCCTTATCACCCAATTCCCAAATAGTATTCTGATTTCGACGGGCAGAGGCAAAAGTGTGAAAGAATTTTGTGTTTAAGTCCCCATGTTTGATCCACAGGGCTCTACTTTTCAGCCTCCACTCCATCTCCTCCTGTAAAAGGAGATCAGCCCTTTTTTTCTCAAGATCTTTAACCTTATCAAATTCATCAATACCCAGTAGTCCCTCAATATTCTTTTTGTAAAACAATTGGATTTCCACATCAAGTTCAGCCAGAGCTCTTTTATCCTCTTCCTTCCTTTGTTTAATCCAGCTAATCACCACTTTTTTGAGATTGCGCATTTTGTTGCAGAAATGCACAACAGGATTTTCCTCATCTTGATCAGCAGAAGACCAGAAATCAGTCACCAGATTGCAGAAAGCCTCCTCTTTTAACCAGGAATGATTAAACTTGAAAGGAACATTGGACATATCCCCATAGTTGTCAAATTGAAAGAAAATAGGCCAATGATCAGACATCTTATGATCATGAACCCATGATCGATAGGAAAAAAGCTTATCCATCAAAGATGATTTTATCAAAAATCGATCTAGACGTTTGTGAACACCCTCTTCACCTCCTCTGCCATTGCTCCAGGTCGGGCAGATTTTAGCAGGTTCAACATCAATAAGATTGTGTTCGTGAATAAGCTTACAGAAATATTCCATCTGAGGATCAGGTCTAGACTTTTTTCCCTAGATTTCAGAAGGGGACTTTGTAAAGTTCAGATCTCCATCCAGGACCAGACCAACATCATTTAAGATTCCAGAGTTCTTAAATGATTCCCAAAACACTAATCTGTCTGAGTACGGGGCATAACAATTTACCACAGAAAGCTGAAGATTTAAGCCAATACAAAAACCTTTCAGCAAAATACCCCATTCAGTATTGAAAGCTTTAAAAGTAAAAAGCTGTGGATCCCAAGTAACAATCAAACCACCCGAATGCCCGTCTGCATCCACCGCCGATAACTCCCAAAATGGCAAAATGCTTCCAAGTTTAGAAACAGCAATAGAAGCAGGACACATAGTTTCTTGTAATAAAACTAACCCAGGTCTAGTAGATAGAAAAAGGTTGGAAAGGGCCCTAGCCCTCAAAACCCCACCCAACCCACGAACATTCATAGAGACAATTGACATTAAGGAACAACCTCACTGGGTAGCTGTGCTCTAAGACCCAGGCCTTCATCTCCCAACAAACCACCAGAATCATCACCAAAATTATCATAATTCACAGATTCAGGGTCAGGTACTTTCTTCTTCTTTTTCCCCTTCCTAATGGTCACGTTTTGAAAATTCGGGGGAATAGGCAACACACTGGAATCCCCAGATGGATTTTTAGAAAAAATTTCCAGTGGAACCAAATCTTGAAACCCCCTGTGATCCCTATCCTTCAAGCAATCAGAAACCACTACATCTACAGGTTTATTGGGCCAACCAACCCTCGGATCAACAACAGGAGTAATGGGTAAATCCAAACCCCTACTAACACAAGGGTCCGTAGGAGAAATAGGACTGAAAATGGTAGAGCAAACCCCGACCCCAGAGGAAGAAGCAGAATCCAATCCTAACTTATCAGAATTGTTTTCTAACACATAGGAGGGAAAAATTTGACAAGGTGGAACAACCCCCATAGAACTACGTCTAATATAATCACCTTCTTTATCAGAAAGAAACTCAATATCCACCTTTGTTAGTTCAGAATATGCAGCTTCAGGAGGAAGTTTTAGCTTACCCGGAGCAGGAGTCCGCGGCGATGGCTTATCCTGAGCGTCCCTCGCAGAGTGCAGGGGTTCCGACGAAACCTCACGAACAATATCCGAGGCTGTAGTCATTGGCGAGGGAAAAGCCGGTGAGACCTCCGCAGTGAGCAAGGGATCTAAAGAATCCGCTCGAACCTTAATGTAACTATCAGACCGACGATTAGGGCATTTTTCCATAACATGGCCAACTTCCCGGCAACAGTAACAACGAAAAGGGATTCTATAGTAATCCAGAACCTGTTTCCAACTGCGTTCACCCCATACAATATCCACAGCTTCCGGCAACCCTAACCGAAAGTCCAGTTCCACAAGGACCTTAGCAAAACGTCTATCTATGCCATAAATGGAATTCTTATCCACCCTGATGCACTTCCCTACTAAATTAGCAATCCCCATCACAGTCTCTTCCGTCCACACTTCGATGGGTAAGCCAGGTATAATCATCCAAACATGTCGAATGCCCTGTCTTTCATGGACAGGATCAAATGCTAAATGCCAGCGTTTGAGGTTTAATGAGCCGCTCTTAAAACACCAAGAGCCACTGAGAATCCGTTCACGGTCTTCGGCCGAGGAGAAAATAAAAAGAATCCATTTATTAACCAGAAGGTTAATCCTCGGAGTGTCTCCCAGAATGGGAGTCCAGGAACTTTTGACCCATTCCACTAATTCAACTTTCGACCCCGAGGCGAATTCCAGACGACCGACTAAGGCCCGGTCTGCAAGCATTTGAACTCTGTCCAGATTAGCATTTGCCGGAATAACAAAACGTTCCACCTTCTCACGGGCATTAATGGTTTTCTGCTTCCGCCTGTGTTTAGCGGAGGAACCAAATAACTTAGGGTTTTTACCAGAACGTTGTGGTGTGGTGAAAGCACCAGCAGGACGTGCCTCCGACACCGTCGCACACAAAGTGGAAGAATGGGGTAAACCCCCACCTTCGAGAGAGTTCATGACACCGAGACCGGCTCTCCCGGTGAAGCCCACCACCTGTCCAAGAAAGAAACTGAAAGGTGTCTCTCACCACCAGATCGCCAATAAACATCCACCCCCGTACACTGCAGTACATCAGAAGACAGGGACAGCAAGACAGAAAAGGACAGAGCATCATACCCCGCCATCTTTGGCAGAGGACGCCAAAAAAGCAGGGAAACCCTGCAGAACCCTAGCTCTCACCATTCTCCTTCTATAAAATCTGGGGAAGGTCAGATTAAATACAAGGATGAGAGGAAATTTTTTACCTCTCCGCTTGCGTCAACTCATATATCTATCTATATATCTATCTATCTATCTCTCTCTCTCTCTCTATATATATATATTGTTTTTACATAGATTTTTTTAACCTTTTATTTACAATATTATATTATATTATAAATATATTTTATATTAACGGGATTTATCCCTTACAATATAGGTTAGATAATGCAAGGAGAATGGCAAAAAATGGGCTTAATTGTAAATAGAAATAATTTTAGGTAAACAACGGGACATGATAGTAAGACGTCGACATGTGACCCTCAATTTGAAGTGGATCCTCGTTATAATTCATTAAATGAAGATAAAAAGCATGTACTGGTTTACCAGCTCATTATAGATGGAAATATTAAAATTTTGTACCTATATTGTCCATGTCAAGTGACACAATTTACATTTTGATCACTCGTGTCTCTGAATCCATGATCTACAATGTTTAAATTTACTAAATTTTAACATTGCAGATGAATTTAGAGACCCCCTAAAGGGTAAATTGTACAAATTCATTGTAAAAATTGTAATTTTCCATTGTCGGAGGGAGACAACTAAAAATGACCAATTGTTATGTGGTCATTTTTAGCTTACTTCTTATCATGTGACCACATTGGTCATTTATCTTGGTCATTTTAGTTTTGTCCTTATCCAATGACCAGATTGGTCATTTTTAGTTATCTCACTTAAAATTTCTCAATTTTGGTCATTTATCCCTTCAAAAAACTTTGGTGACCAATTTTTTTGGTCGCCTAGTCACTAATCTCTCATATTGTACTAGTGTATTGAGGATGCAAAAAGAATAACCAAAATCATAACAGACCTGAGGAGTGCGCTTGGATCAGGGGTAGAAGTGTTTGAGGTACAACCCGTTGACAGGGATGTTGAGGGTTATGCCTTCAGGGTCGGTTAATATATATGCCCCTTTGGGTAGGCATTGCTTGACGACATAAGGCCCTATCCATTTAGTTATAAATTTACCCGGTCCTAGTTTGTTGTCTTTTTTGGAAGGACAAAGTCGCCCTCGTTAAAGGTGCGAGGTCAAACTTGGTGGTTGTAATGCACTTTGGAGCGCACCTTCATGGCCTCATTTTGTTGGAGTGAGTCCCTTCATTCTTCATCGAGGTGTTCCAAAGTAAAAAACCATTGCTCGAGGGCTAGCATATCAGGTAACAAATCCATAGCTGCTTGGAGTGTAGGGATTTGGCACTTAATGGGTAGCACGAATTCTAATCCATGTACGAGGTGAAATGGAGTAAATCCTATGGCCATCTTGATTGAGTTTTAGTATTCCCAAAGAGTAGGAAATAACATATGATGCCAATTGGATTTGTTCTTGTTTAATGTGCATTGGAGCATAGTCTTAAGAAATTTGTTCATGGATTCGACTTGGCCATTTGCTTGAGGACATCATGATGTCTAGAATTCATGTTTAAATCCTAACAACCTTGACAGTTCCTCAAAAGTATGATTGTGGAAATTGGTTTTGTTGTAATAAGAAAATAACTACTTGGGTAATCCAAAGCGTGAAATGACATGGTTAAAGAAGAATCATGCAACGATGGTGCTTGTGCAATCGAATGTGGGAATTGCTTCGACCCACTTAGTGAAATAGTCGAATGCTACTACAATATACTTGTGCCCATGCAATGAGGCATGGAGACACTCCATGAAATTAGTTTCCCATTTTCAAAATGGGACAACGATGATTACTAGGCGAAGGGGGGCAAGGGAAGCCCATTTCATACAGGAAAAGACTTGATAATTGACACATCTTTTAATCGTGTAGGAACAATCCTTTAATACTGATGACCAAAAGTAGCTGACACATGATCTGCTATGACATTAATTGAGGACTTGCTCGACTTCTTCATGGGTCAAGCAGTGTCGTAGAATAGTATCGAACCCACAATGATATAAGACTCCTTTGAGGAGAAGGTATCTTGGGGATTGATGATGTATACGTCGGAGGTCATCACGGGATAGGTGTGGGGAAATTTTTTTAAGTGCAGAGATATGTTAGGATATCTCCATAGCATGGATCATTCATGTCTATGAGGAACAGATGTTCATTTGGTAAATGGTCGTGCACAGGTTTTCTCGAGATAGTGGCTGGTAGGTCAATGATAAGCTTAGTGAGGGCCAAGGATTTTTTTCGTTTAGGGATCATGAACTCAAGGTCGAATTCTTGGAGGATAACAATCCAACATGAAAAATTACTGATGATAAGCCAGTGACTAAGTATGTATTGCATGGGATTTGAGTCTGTGACCACCCTTGTTTTGTGGAGCAAGATGTAGTGGCATAATTTTTTTACTTAGAGAATGAAAACTAATGCAAGCTTCTCATCATGAGTGTAGTTGAGTGCTCGTTCGACCAATGTTTTGCTGGTGTAGTAAATGACATGTTCATTGTGACCATCATCCTATTGGACCAAAACACTTGCAATTGTGGAAGATGATGTCGAGATATAGAGGATAAAATATTTATCAAAATCCGATGGAGAGATGAGGGGTGCAAAATCTAATGCTTGCTTCAGTGCATCGAAAGAACTTTGGGATTGTTCATCTCAATTGAAAGGGATGTCTTTCCTAAGTAGGCGCAAAAAACTGTGTGCCTGAGTGGCATAGTCTGGGACAACACGATGAAAGAAGTTGGCCTTCCCCTGAACGCTTTACAATTGGTGTCATGTTCGCGAGGGGGGTAATTCAAGGATGAATTGGACTTTTGATGGGTCTATAGTAATCCCTTCTTTGGATACGATGAATCCTAATAACCATCTTGCGGTGACGCATAACACACATTTTAGGTGATTTAAGTGTAGGTTGTACTTACGACAGTGCCTGCAAATTGTGCATAGGTTACAGAGGTGATCACATCATTTTTTAGATTTGGCAATTAGGTCATCCAGGAAAGCCAGGATGGTATGGGCCAAGTCATTGAAAACATGCGCCATATCCCTTTGAAAAGTGGCTCCAAAATTCTTTAGCTCGAACAACATAACATTGTAAGAAAAGGTGCCCCAAGGTGCTGTAAACACCATTTTGTATTGATCCCGAGGGTGGATTCGTATTTGGTTATAATAGAAAAACCCATCCATAAAGGACAACATTTTACTACTCACGCATGAATAAACGATTTGGTTGATGAATGGGGTGGGGTAATTGGCCTTGGGGCAGGCCAAGTTGAGATCGTGGAATGATGTACAAACTCGAAGGGTACCTTGCTTCTTGTTTACAGGGACAATGTTGGAGACCCATGATGTATAAGTAATGGGGAAAATGAATCCATCTTGTAGGAGTTTTTCGATCTCAACCTTGATAGTGGGGGCATTATAGGGGAGGACAGGTCGTTGCTTCTATCTGACCGGGGTGGCATCGGGCCAAGTGTTGATATGATTTTTTATAATTGAAGGGTCTAAGCCCAACATTTCTTAATATGACCATGCAAAGAAATCACAAAATTCTTTGGAGAGGGCGGTGAAGTTAGTGATTCCTTGTGGTGAACATGATGCACCAATCGAGATGTTTTCTATGACTCTTTGTGTCACAGAAATATCGACTCGAAGCGTGGGCGATATATTGGATACATTTCCGTCTTTGAAGGAATCAGAGGCCGAGATGGGGTTTTTGAACCAATCGATTTGACTAGGAGGTAGAAAATATTTTGACTCAATCATGTATCACTGGGACACCGAAGTGATTTTTGGGCTCTAAGTGGGGACAAATGATGACATATGATGGAGGTCATCCCAAGGGGGTTCATATAAATGCATGGATGCCATTATTTCTTCATATGTGGAGAAGAAATATTCCTCTAACATGTCTTCATTAGAAGAAAAGGAATCGTCCGAGTTGGTATGATTAGACCAACCAGTGATGGGACCATTTGGTCGGATAGAAGTGACATGGGCGGTTTGGTGGAAAGGGGTAATTAATCGAGACAAAGGATTCCCATATAGAGAAGGGGGTTTGGGGGAGGAGGGTGGATCTCCTCTTGTGGGAAGGCTAGGGGGTCAAAGTCCTTTTGGGAAACTAGTGATGTGGGGTCATCATATCTAAGGTAAGGAGAAACGTATGGTACGTTTGGATCTTCATTGTCTTCAGTAGAATTTATTTCTTCTCCAATCACTATGGGGAGGGTTGTACTTGTTCCCAAAGGGGTAAGGTTATCCGATGGTCGCTTTAGTGTAGCACGCAGGGTGCGTAATGCGACCAATATAGGACATTGGAAGGAGTGACGAGTCATCAAACTGCATGATCAACATGGGTGAGTAGCTGTTAACACCCAAAAAGTGCTCACTAGCTCATTTCCTTATTCACATGACCCATTTGTCCACTTTTTCACCATTTGAGCCTCTAAAGCCAACAAAAGGTCACCAAAAGACTTTAATACACCCCTTTTTCCACTCAAAATGAGTATTTTTCCTAAAAAAGCATAAAAAACCCTAAAAAAGGGTCCAGAATTCCCAAAAATATTAAAAAGGGAATAAAAATACTAAAAATATTCAAAAAAGGAAAAAGGAGGGAAAAGGTACCTAAACCATGTTGGTCAATACCATTGGTTTCCACAAAACCATAATGGTATTCCCCACCACCAAAAACTATAAAAAGGTGGTAGGGGCTCCTCACTTTACATCCATCCATCTTCCTATCCTCATGCTGCCAAAATCTCCCATGAGCTTTTGGCCATTGTAGCAACCTTGGAGAAGGGACCTTTGGAGTTTGGATCTGCTCACCCTTGGAGCTACTCAACAATCTTCATCACTTGGAGGTATTATCATTGCAAGCACTTGCTTGCCCCCATTTTCAATACAAAGTTATTTTTTCTATTTCTTGTTCTTGTTTTCAATTTAAAAGTTTATTATGATATGCACATGCTAGTTTAGTTTTAGTTTTAGCTTTACAATTGTTTTTGCTTTAATATTTGAGACTGCTGCTACTAGTTAGCAGGTGCCCATAGCACTAAGCTTGGTTGCAAAACCAAGCCAAGAGTTTTTGGCGACTCCGCTGGCTTAGAACTCTTAGATCTCAAATTTTGCTTTAGATCTTAGTTTTTGTTAGTATTAGTCAGTTTAATTCATAGACCTGCCACCCTAGACAGCAGATCCATTGCTGTTCTAGATCTTGGCCCATTTTATTGCCATTAACAGCCTGAAATTTTCAATTTTCGGGTTCGTTTTTCGGCGTCCATGTACGGCTTTCGCCTCGCGGCTTTTTTCCCAACAGTCGCGCGGCTCATCGTGACTGCGCGGCTCTTTTCCACGCGGCTCATCGCGGCTTTGCGGCCAATTTGCGCGCTGCACATCGCGGCTTCGCGGACATTTTCCGCGCTGCACATCGCGAATGTGTGACGAAATACCGCACTGCACATCGCGGCTGAAACCCGCGCTGCCCATCGCGACTGTGTGACAGAAACCCGCGCGGTCCATCGCGGCTGTTTTGTCAAAACCCGCGATGCAAATTTTTTCCATTCGGCCAATCCGTTTAAAAAATTAATTTTTTGCTGTATTTTCTGCCCAATTAGCACATTTTACAGTATTAAAATTCCTGCATTTTTTACAGCCATAGAAATCTTTTTACTATTTAGAATGCACCTTTAAAAAATTATTTTTAAAAATTTTCAGAAATTGAAAGAAGGATTTATTTGCATTTTATCTAGATAAAATTTTTTACTGTTTACTTCCTTGATATTTTGCCCATAGCAAATTTTAAAATAAGTCCATTTATTTCTTGAAGAAATCATATTATTTGCTTTCCTATTTCAAAAGATCCTTTGTTTTTTCAATATTTTCTGCAAAGTATTTACATTTTCAATTTCAGTTTAAAATACCACACATGCACCCACTCAAACACATAATTTAAACTGAGCCTTAAAATTTACCCTAACTTCAACCAACTTTTAACCCCACTTGGGGAGCACTTAAAAGAACTTTGTAGCTAGGTAGAATTGAGGGGATAGGTGTTCCAATAACACCCCTCAGTTATTACATTTGAGACATAGCTGTTGTCCATTAGGGAACCAAAATCTCCTAGTATTTTTTGGCACGATCACAACCAGTTTATCGGAAGGCCTCTCCCCTAGGAGGGTTGAAGTCGCGAGGATGGTTCCGGAAGCCTGAGTGGAATACCGAAATCCATTCAGTAACCGAAGGCTACCATTCGCAGTTCTCGGGATATCCCTATATGGGGGTATTGCGGTAAAAGGACCAAACGACAGATTTACCTTTTCTGGACGTGTCATGAATGGAGTATCCTAGTTGCCATTCTTTAGGATTGATTACCCGGTGTCCCTCCCGGTAGGGGGATATCTAGCTGTTGATTCAACAATCAATATTGTCTGACTTGGATTTCATCACCTTGCAGAGGATATCGTTTGTTGATTCACAATACTTTTATTTAGGTGTTTGCATGATACAATCCACCTTTGGTCTAGTAGCACCTCTTTTTTCTAGAAGCTGTTTGACTGTTGGTATTCTGACCATTTTTGTTGCATCCCTCCACTTATTATAGCACAACTGCTATAATAAGTGCTTTTTGAGGTTGATTTTTTTGTCCTGGGAGCCTTTATTTTCACTCCCCTTTTTGCACCCTTGGTTGCATTAGGGTTTCAAGTTTTTTATACATTACCATCTTACACCAGAAAATTTTTACACAAAAAACATATTTCTCACCATTGAGAATTTTAGACGATCTCGTTGTCTTCAGGGTGAACCCCCAGAGTTCAGTCTACTTGGCTCTCCACGTCACCGACGTCGAGCCTTATCCCTTGACTCGACACGTCATCGGTCAAACATACGGTCATCCGATTCTGACACGCCTCACTTCACATCTGATTTTGAGGCAGAATCCGAAAACCCTACCGAATTATTCCCAACCAACCTCATGGCTGGAACACACTTCGACCCACTTTTTACCAGTACCATAGGAGATACATCCACAAACCCTTCTACTGCAGTGCCATCGATGGCAACCACCACCCCCCTAGTTATTCCTAATATGGCAGACACTCCACCTTTAGGAATTCCCAACACAGGGCCATCTCCTATTATGGGTGTGCCAAACATAGGGGTCACACCCCCTTTCATTACCACAACCCAGATCCCAGGAATCCCTACTACTATTCCTAACCCCGGTGTAACCCATGTTGCACTTGGAAACGCTGGCCCATACCATACCACAACTGTTGGAGGACACATACCTTCAATACCTATCATACCCTTAGGGGCTACTGGACCACTACATCATGCCACCATGACTAGTCATGTCCCAGTCACTACGCCACATCCATCTGCTATCTTACCTTACATGGCAAGTCTAAACTTACCAGACTTAGCCAGGTTAACCAATGATCCTATCAGACACGACCCTGCGTGGCCTCACATTCCCACCAAACTCCCCTCCGACATCCCTAAGTTTGAGGGCAAGGCAGGTGAGGACCCCCAAAACCATATAATGTCCTTCCATCTATGGTGTTCCTCCAACTCCATAGTGGACGAATCTGTCCGCCTCCGTCTGTTACAACGCACCTTCACTGGCTCTGCAGCTAAGTGGTATATCGAGCAGCCCCATGGGACCCATGCCACCTTTACCTCCCTTGCCTCGACCTTCCTGCAGTTCTTCCAGTTACCTGTCCGCTATGATGCGGGAGTCGAGATCCTACTGTCTTGCAGACAGAACACGGCCACCCACATCACTGACCACATTCATGAGTGGCGTCGACGCCGAAGCCTCTGCAAAATCAAGTTAGACGACCGTATCTTCTTAGATTGGTTTCTAAAATCCCTCCTCCCTCTCATTGTCAAGGATGTGGCATCCGAATGACCCCAGTCTGAAGAAGAGGCCATCCTCAAAGCCTAACAATTTGACCTCATTTATGCCCAATCGGGCTATCTCTACACCATTATACCAGACGCCCCACGAGGCGATTCTTCACGTGGTGACACGCCAGGGGCATCACATGCCGCCGATGGTATTATTGGCCAGGTCACACCACAAATCAAACCTTTTAGCATGGTGAGCACCATAAATGCCCCAGACCTCTCTAGGGCTACATCTAATATTGGAGCGACAACTTCCTACACTCCAATGAGTCAAACTCACCACACTCATGGACCCTCTTGTCCACAACATTGCTATGGGAAAGCGCCATCGGCATATGTCCCAAATACATACTATAGCCAACCGGCTACCCAGAGCCCAACTCAGTTCCCGCCACAACCAATGTATTACCCACAACAAGCTACAACAGTTAACCCAACACCTCCAATAGCTCAGGGTTACCAACAACCCCAGTAGGTAACTGGACCACCTCCAGCCCCACCGACTTATTATCCACCAAAACCTGCTCCCGCACCTGCGGCGAACCAAAATCCTCCCACTGCTCAAGGGCAAGTGTATACACAACACAATCAACCCCAGCACCAAAACAACCATCGCACCAGGGTGGGCAACAAAACCGTGGAAGAGGACGGAACCGCGGCAACAACGAACAACATCAGCAAGGTCCACCACCTCCCAATCCTCCGCATAATAACAACAATGCTGCTCCTCCCAACCAGAATCCGGATCGTCATCCCAGGCAGCCCAAAAACAATAACCTTAGAACAAACCATCCTTGTTCTATCTGCGGGGTCTATGGCCATTACACACATGCTTTCCCACATTTGGAGCGAGCTCGACAACTCTGGACTGACGATGCCCATCGTCAAGGGCAAGTGGCTCCTCAGGTGCCACCCAACCCTCCACCACCTCAACATCAACCTTTGGTATTACAAAACCCCTTTCCAACCCACGGCGTAGTGAAGACTCAGTCGTTAGCTCCCCCTCAGGGCAATGCGCCACCATAAAAAATCACTTATGCCGCTCCTGATCAACCCATGTTCGATTCAGATACCCACCCCTTGTTGATGATGTCATCTGCAGATTCCAACCTCCAAACCCACCGGAATCAATATGGCTCCACGCCTGAAGCCCCTCCCGCCGACAAGAACACTAACGCTCATCCCACTGATCAGACGTTATGTATACCTCCGGTTACACTCGAGGGCGCCTCTAAAGCACCTCGCTTCCCACTTCGTCGCATCAACAATAACCCCAATGCTCGTGCTGCGTCGAATTACAACATTGTAGATGACTTAGCCCAGTCTCCTGTAGCCATGTCTGCTTTAGAAGTCTTAAAAAAATGTCCTTCACAGCGCAAAACTTTGCTCTCTGCCATTGGCGCTATTGACCCCAATGATTCACAACTGATGGCATTCGATTCAGACCAGTCCGAACCTCGCTTGCCTTCCACTTTAGCATTCCAAGTTTCCGTTTCTGTTCGAAATCTTGTCATCCATCGGTGCATTATCGATGAAGGGGCCTCTACATGCGTTATGTCCACATTCGTTTGGCAGAAGTTGGGATCTCCTACTCTCCAGCAGTCCACCACTGCGTTGCGAGCCTACGACGGCCGTTCGGCTCAACCCCAAGGTCTCTTATCTAATGTCCCCATCCAGCTGGTTGGTAAAACCGTGCTCATTGACATAGAGGTCATCAATTCCCAACTTGACTATAACCTCTTACTTGGTCGCAGCTACATGTATGCCATGCGGGCGGTTTCCTCATCCGTTTTCCATACTATGATGTTCCCCCATGAGGGACGCGTGGTCAAGGTCGACCAACTTACCTATTATGATCCCAAGGCCCCCGCCGCACCTGAAAATGTTCTCCCCATGGTTGAACAACCTGTTTGTGGTGCAACTACCTCGTTTGTTTCCTCCGTGGGACCCGGACTTTACTCCGACGCACCAATGACATCTACATTCCAATCCATTCCACCACCGTCACCGGAGACCCACGTCGCTGACCTTTGTACTCTTTCACACAATACACAAACACCCAACAATCAACCATCCTTGTTACCTAAACCACCATTGGTCCCTAGTCACATTGGTGTTACACCCATCCACACAATCCCCTTTCTATTTCCTCCCTCAGGCGTAGTAAGCGCTCCGGTTATGGCTACCCTTAGTCTCCCCAGGTTAACATTGGGATTACCCGTGTGGTATATTTCGCCTCCCGTTCCCCCGCCGGCACCAAATGTCATCCTACAACCGGTGCAACCCATTGTCACTTCTACTCAACCACCTCCCGGTATCACTACCCCTTCGTCATCTATGAATCCCCCTCCTCTCATCAGGCCCACTGGGGGCAGAGGCCCACAACCATACACCGCGGTACCCCCACCCAAAGCAGTTAAACCTCCCCCCGTGTTCCGTGCTCCTCCTAAATGCTCGTTGTGTGATGAGTTAGGCCATCCAACTCATCAATGTCCACAATTACCTGCATTACAGGAACACATGCAAATGCTTGATGATGACACCAACGTTCCAGTAGTCAAACTAGAACTCCCCCCTCAGTCTCGGGATAAATCACTGCGTACCAACCACCCATGTTCCATATGCGGTATTTACGGCCACTACTCTCATCACTGTCTTGATCTCCCAGACTACAGAGCATCTCTCTACGAGATGAATAATTTTGACCTTGAGACGGCACCCCCCACAATTGAGGAGATCTACCCTCCCGTAGCATCCCCATCCGGAGAGATTAACACCATCTACATGATCTCGACAACATACAAACCAGAACCCGTCGACTTATGGTCGGATTAATTCCATAGTGATGAGCAAATTCTAGAGGCTCTTACTGCCCCTGACTACCCCTAGGAAGACATGCACCATCGTTCATACTTCCTCCCAGAAGAGTCCTCCTCCACCACAGCTACCCAGTTTGCAGTCGAGTCCAAAGATTTCCTCCCCACCAAAGTTGATTGGTTTAAGGATCCTATTCCTGCCCCTGACGCCTTTGAGGAAGGGAACATGTCAAACATTTCCCCCATTATCCAAATCGACATTTCCACCACACCTGGAAAACCTGAGCTCATCTCGCTAGGTGCATCTTGCACTCATGCGGAAACTCAGGCATATAAGAAACTCTTCCAAGAGTTTCGTGATGTCTTCGCCTGGTCTTACACCGATATTCTTGGCCTCGATCCAAAAATTGTGGAACATCACATTGACACTTGGCCACATGTGACTCCTGTCCGACAAAAACAACGACCCATTCACCCATCCAAACTCCTAGCTGTTAAAGCTGAGATTGAAAAACTCCAAAAAGCAGGATTCATATATCCTATTGCCTACACCACTTGGGTTTCAAACCCAGTACCATTAAACAAAAAAGTGGGCACTATATGCATTTGTATTGATTTCCGAGACCTCAATCTCTCTTGTCCCAAGGAAAACTTCCCCACACCTTTCATTGACCAACTAATTGATGAATGCGCAGGATACCAGGTCCTTTCGTTTATGGATGGTTTCTCCGGATACAACCAAATGAAAATCCATAAAGAAGATCAGTATAAGACAGCTTTTACCACCCCATGGGGCACCTTCGCCTATCGCTTCATGCCTTTTGGCATCAAGAATGTTGGAGCCACCTTCCAACGTGCCATGACTTATTGCTTCCACGATCTCCACAAGATCATAAAAGTTTACCTGGACGACCTCACAGCTCGATCCAAAAAGCGATCTGACCATTTAGACGACCTTCGACAAGTTTTCATGTGTTGTCGGAAATACAACATCCGCTTGAACCCCCTCAAGTGTGTCTTTTGCGTCACATCAGGTCGCCTACTGGGTTTGTTATCTCAGAAAATGGCATCACTATAGACCCCTTAAAAGTCCAAGCCATTCTAGAGTTACCATCACCCCGCACATTAAGACAACTACAAAGCCTGCAAGGGAGGTCCAACTTCCTCCGTCGCTTTGTCCCGGACTATGCCACAACAGTCCATGGTTTCCTACGACTACTACGTCTGCATACCCATTTCATATGGGACCAACAAGCAGAGACAGCCTTCACTGATTTAAAGAAAGCACTCACAAATGCCCCGTTGATTTCTCCTCCAGATTTCACCAAAGAATTCATCCTCTATGTTTCAGCATCCGAACATAGTGTATCTGGAGTCCTTGTACAAGAAGACGACGCTCTCCAAGAGCATGTCATCTACTACGTGAGCCAGACCTTGTCCGGCACACCCCTCCGATACCCACATGAAGAAAAGATGGCCCTCGCCGTCGTTTTTTCAGTGCAAAAGCTGAGACATTATATTCTCCTAAGCCACACCACAGTCGTAGCCAACTCCAATCGTATGGTTTACCTCTTGATGCGTCGCCTTCTTCAAGGCCGCGTAGCTAAATGGGTGATTATCCTACAAGAGTACGACCTTACTTTCAAGACCCCAAAGAGCACCAAGGCCCTAGCACTAGCTCAACTCATCACAGATCTCCCATCCTCTTCGTCATCACCCGCTATCAAAACAGATCTCACTGACGACCACATTTTCATCATCTCGTCTGATGACCCATGGTACGGTGATGTTTTGTTATACCTTCGCACTCAGAAGTTCAGACCCCACATCGATCGTGAAGGACGCCTTCGTATACAACACCACGCCCCCTGATATCTCTTGTTAGGGGATGTACTTTATCGATGCGGCGTTGATACCATCCTACGACGCTGCCTATCCCATAGCGAGGCAAAACAAGTCCTTAATGATTTGCACAGCGGTGCCTGCGGAGGCCATTTCTTCGACATGGCTACCGCCCAAAAGATCATCCGCGTAGGTTACTTTTGGCCTTCATTATTTACTGATTGCATCACCGCAGTCAAACATTGTCAAAACTGCCAACTTTTTGCCCCAAAAGCAAGAACCCACCCTCCCCCCTTAATCCAGTAGTCACTACCGGACCATTCTGCAAATGGGCCATCGATTTCCTTGATTGCAATCCCACGTCAGCCGGCGGTCACAAACACATCATTGTGGCCGTAGATTATTTCACCAAGTGGGCGGAGGCCATGCCAACCTACAATTGCAAGGCCGAAACAGCAGCACGGTTTTTTCTGAACCATGTTATCGCTCGTTTTGGAGTGCCAAAGCAACTCGTCTCAGACCACGGCTCTCACTTCGAAGACGCCGTCTGGAGAGAACTATCAACTTTACTGAAATTTGAACACCATTTCTCCTCCGCTTACTACCCCCAAGGAAATGGCCAAGTCGAGGCAATCAACAAAATTTTAAAAACCATCCTCCAGCGCACTGTAGACAAACACAAGTCAAATTGGCACCACATGTTGTTCCCGACACTATGGGCATACCGCACGTCAACCAAAACTGCCACCGGTTTTACCCCTTTCCACTTAGTTCACGGCGTTGAATCCGTCCTCCCCATTGAGTGCCAGATCCCAACCCTACAAATGGCCGTTGAAATCCTACCGGACACTTCCCCAATCGAGCAACGCTTACTACTCCTGGAACAGGCCGATGAAGATCAGTGCACAACCCTTCAAACCATGGAAGCAACCAAGCACCGATCCAAACTGAATTATGATAAACATGTCCACCCAAGAACTTTTACTGAAGGGGACCTTGTCCTCGCCTACGATCAGTCTCATGACAAAACCAGGAAAGGAAAGTTTGTGTCCATGTGGCAAGGCCCATATATCATACACACTTGCCTCGGATAGGGGGCATACATTCTGACCGATTCAAAAGGAAACCCCCTCCGCAACCCATGCAACGGCTTGTACCTCAAGCGATTTTACCCATAGTAAACCGGATGGACACCACCGTCCATGCAAGAACTTCATGACAGTTCTTTCCTTTTCCAGTTTTCACCAGGTCCATTTTTTGACCATTTTTTCACGCCCTCGTTGCCTCGATTTGCGTGCCACATCGCCCATCGTCCATTTTTGACGAGTCTTATATCGCCGGATTCAGTTTTCCATGCTCGTGATGATGCTTGAGATCATTTCTCGCTCTCACGCCCAGATTTTTTGGGCATTTTTCCCATGCCCCCTCGTCGCCTCGGTTTGGGTGCCACATCGGTCGTCGTCCGTTGTTGACAAGCCTTATATCGTCGGATTCAGTTTTCCGCGCTCGTGATGATGCTTGAGATCATTTCTCGCTCTCATGCCCAGATTTTTCGGGCATTTTTCCCATGCCCCCTCGTTGCCTCGGTTTGGGTGCCACATCGGCCGTCGTCCGTTGTTGACAAGCCTTATATTGTCGGATTCAGTTTTCCGCACTCATGATGATGCTTGAGATCATTTCTTGCTCTCACCTCCAGATTTTTTGGGCATTTTTCCCATGACCCCTCGTCGCCTCGGTTTGCATGCCACATTGACCATTACCCCTTTTTGACAATCTTTATGTCACCGGATTCAATTTTCCGCACTCACGATGATGATTGAGACCTTTTCTCGCTCTCATCAATCCCTTTTTGTTCGGTATAATTTTATCCCTTTTTCGGGCCGAGCAATCCCTTTTACGAAAAAGGCACTTAGGGAGTTTCTGTTAAGCTCTTTTTTGACTCCTAAAACAATGAAAAGATCGCCGAGTAACCTTGCTTCCTTTCATGGTCGCTAAACGTATCTGAAAGGGCGTCTACGTAGTATAAGTTTACCCCTTTTCCGGACCTTGTAGACTAATTACGAAAAAGGAATACTCTAGTCACATCGGCTAGAAGAGTTCTCCATTTGCATCATTTTATAATTTTTCGGGCCTTGGAGACTAACTTACGAAAAAGAACACCAATGGAGTCCACTTACTGCTTTCAGACTCTCTAAACATGAAAGTGACCACGATCAATCACCATCCTGGGCTCGTAAAACCAACAGGACAGTAATCATAACCACTGCAGAGTCTTCTTATCATTTTCAGACTCCTTAAAAATGAAAGCACCAATGAGCACGAACAGTCCTGGGCTCACAAAATCCACAGGACAGTACCATTTCAGAGCACACTTTTATACCTTCTTGGAGCTCATTAAAACTACGAAGAAGGACCCAATGGTGCTTCTCAGTGCCACAACAGATCACGTCTACTCATATAGCAGCTTCCCCATTTTGGTCGCCTTTGTTCAGAGTATTCTGCAGTATGTCACCCTGAGAACCCCTTGACAGCACCCATCATCTTGACCCCCCCAGAGTCAATACATACCCTTCAGTCCTTAAAAGCTATGATCCCCACACCTACAAGTCAGTTCCCTACGCTGCTAGGTCAACCATGTCATCATGCTCTGAACAAAGGAAGTTTGAGTCTACCCACTATATGACCCCAGTTACTTCCCATCCCCACAAGTATGTCAGTCCTACCATCAGTACTACCACACTTCAGTTCTACACCTCGCGCTCCTATCAAGGAAACATCTTGCCTTGTTAGTTGCTGGTCTCCCTCTGTCGACGACAACCAAATTTATTCCAGAGGATAGACCTAGAGGTCCCTGTGTCTTGGACTCATCACCATTTATGATGAGTGCCTACGAATCATTTCGAGAAGAATCCTCAGTGCCTCTCCAAATGGTTGTTTCTCACATGCTCGACTTCAACACCTTGATTGCATCGTTGAGACTCGCACAGGGCATTGGTCCGTTCAATTATTAGTCGAAGACCTCGGATACCATCTAACTCTTCCACATTTGAGAGTCTACCTATGAATACAGCCAGTTACATTTTTTCTATAGATATCCGGGTTGCGCATGGCGACAGTATTCAGATGTACCCCAGTTTTATACTCCCTCGAGTATACAGTTACATATACTTCCCAGAGATGGCTCACAGTCATTGAGTCCCTACAGATGTTGGACACCTTCAGTTTCAGCCGTTCATCAGTTATTCCAATGTATCAGTTATTGAGATCAGTCATGTTATGATCATGAGTACATCCCAAAATAATGTCCCCTCTGGACCATTATGATGTACCAATATATTTTTTATGTATTTTCTCAGGTCCCCCTTCTTGGGACTAATTGTTTATATATGTCTTGATACGAGCATGGGTATGCCCGCCTCGTCCATTATCAGAGATTATTCCTCATTCATATTGAGGCCATGTAATATTGTTTATTTTTTGCAGCTTCCAAGGGCCGTGGATCCAATATCCAACCGGTCTCTTCTCCTCCCCAAACCCAGAAAAAAGACAAAAGAACTATGATGTCTATCGGCCATACGATGAGCTCCTTCCCTCACACATCAGGGGGCAATCTGTTAACACCCAAAAAGTGCTCACTAGCTCATTTCCTTATTCACATGACACATTTGTCCACTTTTTCACCATTTGAGCCTTTAAAGCCAACAAAAGGTCACCAAAAGACCTTAATACACCCCTTTTTCCACTCAAAATGAGTATTTTTCCTAAAAAAGCATAAAAAACCCTCAAAAAGGGTCCAGAATTCCCAAAAATATTAAAAAGGGAATAAAAATATTAAAAATATTCAAAAAAGGAAAAAGGAGGGAAAATGTACCTAAACCATGTTGGTCAATACCATTGGTTTCCACAAAACCATAATGGTATTCTCCACCACCAAAAACTATAAAAAGGTGGTCGGGGCTCCTCACTTTACATCCATCCATCTTCCTATCCTCATGCTGCCAAAATCTCCCATGAGCTTTTGGCCATTGTAGCAACCTTGGAGAAGGGACCTTTGGAGTTTGGAGCTGCTCACCCTTGGAGCTACTCAACAATCTTCATCACTTGGAGGTATTATCATTGCAAGCACTTGCTTGCCCCCATTTTCAATACAAAGTTATTTTTTCTATTTCTTGTTCTTGTTTTCAATTCAAAAGTTTATTATGATATGCACATGCTAGTTTAGTTTTAGTTTTAGCTTTACAATTGTTTTTGCTTTAATATTTGAGACTGCTGCTACTAGTTAGCAGGTGCCCATAGCACTAAGCTTGGTTGCAAAACCAAGCCAACAGTAGCGTAGGTGTGATTGAGAACAATGGATGGGATTTGAGGTCGCCGAAGAGGCAATTTTTGGTTTGGGGTGTATGGTAGTGACTCTTCCAACTGAGATGTTGCAGATGCACTCACTATAGGAATGGGGGCCATTGTTGTAATGGTATTTATAGAAGTTGTTTCTAGTGGTTGAGGAATCTCAACTAAAGGTTGAGTGGGGAAAATGGTCACCAAGGCATCCCAAAATCGAGGGAGGTCAAGACAATGGTGTGTGTAATGCCCAAACTGAGAGAAAATAAAACATGCGTGATTGGTGCGTAATGGTTTGGGATTAGGGGTCGAGGTGGGGGAAGATGAGGTGCCCCCTGCTATAGTGTGCATTGCATGCGTCACACTAATAGGAGTGTTGAGAATATTTCTGAGCTCCAACAAGGTGGGGCACAGGTTGGTCACATGGCCTTTTTCTCGCATAGGGAACACAATGGAGTGACCCTTGTCGCAGAAGTAGTGGTTGTCATTACTGGGGATTTTAATTGTTGTTGGGTTATTCCACTTACTTTAGGCTTGGCGATCCTCGATGATGACTTGAGAGCAGGGTTAGGTATGAGGGGGGATTTCAACTTAGGTTGTCTCATGCCCCCAATAGTGGGTTTAGTGACAGTCAACTATGGCTTAGTCAAAGGTGTAGTAGGATCGTCTTGTGGCACAGATGGTGTGACCGGACTAGATGGTGTAATAGCCGAGACAAGGACAAACTCATAATGGGATGCAAGTTTTGAATCCATTTCAGGGTAGGCTGGTGTAAGGTACCACACATGCAAACCCAAAGTGGATCTCAGGTAGAGTCAACTAATCCATAACTGGCGTCCCAGCTTGTACCCTTGTGGGGGGGTACAAGAATGGTATTTGGAATATGGGAGAAACTGATGGAATCAACGTCTATTCAATGTCATGGATCATGGGAGGTTCTGATGACGATGCCGAGGGAGAGGTGGGAACATTTTTAGAGGTGAAAATGGTGCACATAAGGCCGTCATTCGAGACATGAATTTCAAGTGGTAGACCTGAATATACCCCTAGAAAGTTAGTGTCCTTGTACACTCCTGGCCCAATATCAATGTAAGGGGTTGAATGGTCCCAAAAACAATGGGAAGGAAATTGTCAGGGTTGTTGTTGGTATTGGGGTCGCATTAGTTGAGTTGGTCGAGGGAAACTATTTTCCCATTAAAGGGAAACATCATGATGTAGAAGATCGAGGAGGAAAAATCATTCATGGTGTACATGTATTTAGGACCCCAAATGATATTGTAGTCGAGTTGTGCATTGACTACTTTGATATCTATCATGACCATTCCCCCCTCAGCTCGATGGGAATTTTTTGGTACAATCCCCTAGGTTGTGATGGTATCCCGTCATATGCACAAAGAGTGATAGACGAGGGGACTAACTCAGGTGACCTCAATCATTTCTAAACATTAGAGGACATGACGCATGCAGATGCACCCTCATTGATGAGTCATAATGTTTTTTTACCGTAATGGGGACTTGGAATGCGACAGATGAGCATATTCGTGCTTCACCTTTGTCGAGATCAAGGGTCATCGGGCGTGATTTGGAGGGGTCGACTGCACCAAGTTCATTGGGTAATTCCTTTTGTTGGGTTGAGAAATACTGTAGCACCTCTAAGGTGGAGATGGCAGTTGGTGATTGAGCCAAGTCATCCACAATACTGTAATTGTGGGTGGATTTCATGTGGGGGTTATGGGGGGTGCGCCAAAGTGGTACCTTTGGGATCCACGAAATTTGTTCACCACTTGGGAATGGTATTTGTAAAGGACTCCCAGAAGGGGTAGGTAGATCCTCCAATTGTGGTGGGTCAAGCCTGCCATAGACTTTGGCTCAAGTTTGGAGGTTAATATCTGTCGTTTTCATGTATATATTTTGGAAGGACTGTCATGTCCCAAATTTGGTTTTGGGTCAAAATGGCCTAATCACATTGGCCCTATTCATTAGAGTTTGTCAAATTGATGCTAAAGGTCAAATAATTGCCAAGGAGGAAAATTACTAGTTTCCTAGGTTTGGGGTGGAAGCTTTTGGATTTGGAATAATGGGGATAATAAAGGATGTTTGAACATTAGAGTGGCATAAATATTTAATAAAGGATCTAAATAAATATATACAAGTGAAAATCAAAGTGGCATTTGATCATGAAGACACATGGAGGAAGTGGGACCCACATATGGCTAGATTTCCCCACTACATTTGGCATCATTCTCTCACCAATTCGAATTCAAGGTGAATGGTAACATACTTGAGGGAGTCCAAAAGGTATTATTAATTGCATGACTCATCCAAGGTCGAAATATAGAGGAAGAGTAACTCCCATGGAAGAGGAAGAGGCAATTTGGAGCTAGTGAGACACTTGGGCTAGATTCCCTAGCTCTATGACAACAATGATGAAGATGCTATGACACCTATGACACAAATCAGACCTGAAGGCTGACATATGACATATATGACATGTCAGGGCTAAAAATAGACTCCAAGAGGGCGCTCAAGGGTGTTAGGGCAGCTAAGATGCTTCCACATGTGATTTGGTGGAAGTGGGAGACTAGGAATTGTTGTACAAGTGGCGTTCTTTGGAATCTCTTCCCAACATGAGTTGGCATGAGTCTCTTGGAAGGAATTCGACCCATGGAGTACATTAGAAGTTTATAAATTTCAATAACAAAGAATGAAACCAGCTTTTGATCATTTGTAGAATTTGCAATTGCATTTGTGAAGAGGGAGAGCTAGTGGATGACTAGTTTCTTGCCTTAGCCAATTTCGAGGGTGAAAGATTCCCATCCAAGTTGGAAATTGGAAAGGCCATTTAGACCTTTCATTTGGAGCTTTAATGGAGTTTATTTGCAGGTTTAAGCTACAGGGCAGCTCATGGTTTCTTCTATTGCAGCTCACTCCTTCAACCATTTCCAGTTTTGATGGCATATTCTTGATCCTTGAGGGAGGGCGTTTTTGGTGAGCTATTGTACACTTTGGGGAAGCTTTTGATGCCCCATTTCTTTTTTAATATGAAGTAAATACTCTGTTCTTCATCTCCAAAAAGTTTCAGGTCGAAATTCCAAGTAGAAGTGTATAAATCTCATTTTTAATGGAAGAACAATGCCATTTCCCCACTACCTTGTTGTGAGCCAATGTATTGATGATGATTTCGAATGAATGGATGATTCTCTGATATATTTGTGATCAATATACTGCAATGGATGTCTTCTACAAGTTTCATGTACTGTACTTGAGCATTTGAATCATTTTTACTCAGTTTAGTTGTATTGGGAGGTGAAATAGTGCCATTTCCCCAAGGGTCGAATTGGGGATTTTTGCAGTTGAATGGGAGAGGGTGAGAACAGTTGTAATAAACCATTAATGGTGCATATGAGACCTTAATAACATTATTAACACATTACATAACTCTGTTCATAAATTTGAGTGGGTTTGGAGGCATTTGGGAAGCCATTTTCAGTACTTACCTTAGGGGGATTTGAACCCCAAATTACTAGTAAAATTACATACTTGGTCCAGAATCTTAAGAGAGTTTGCAGAGGTCTTTTGGTGGCCATATGTTGTCCCTGAACATCATATTCAATTCCTAATATCATTCATAAACCTTCCTTGAAGATTTTAAGGCATTTGGAGTCAATTTGAGACCTAGAGACCAATACTAGTCAAAGGGAAATCACTAGTAAAGTTACCTACATTGACCAGAATTGAAAGAGTATTTGCAGAAGTGTTTTAAAGGTACAAAGGCATCCTTGAAAAACATATTTATGTTCTAATATCATTCATATACCTTCTCAGAAGATTTGGGATCATTTGGGGCAAATTTGGGACCTAGAGATCGAAACTAGTCAAAGGTCGAACCAAGGAAAAAAGTGGAAAATTGCAATTTTAATAAAATTCCTAACAAGGGACATTACAAGGACCCATCATCGAAGGGGTAGGGTTCTTGTTGTTGAGTAACGACCCCTTGATTGGAAAAGGGTTGTTGCAAGACAATGGTTTGCGGTTGTGGAGGATTAGGAGCCTGAGGGGTGTTCACAGTTTTCTTCTTATTGGCTTCCACCAACTGTTGGAAGTAAGGGATAAGAGTACAATGGTGAGTGTAGTGACCATATTCTCCACAAATGAAGTAGGAGTAATTGGTCATTAGGTTAGTGTTCTTCCCTTGCATGGGGGTGTTATTAGCCCCCTATTGCATGGAAATTTTGTACTTGTCATGATTACGAACCATGTGCACTTTATCCTGGCCTAAATACCTGAAGTACTTGACCAAAATCCTTGTAAGATGAGTCATGAGGTTTTTTGCCTATAAAAACCATGTTTAGAGAGGACGACGCACCTTGCCTTATAGCAAGGCGTGTCTTTTCTTGATAGACACGCCTTGCTCCATTACAAAGTGTGTCATCGACACCTGTTTCTAGTGTCTAGGGTGCATCGGTGCCTGTATGGAAGGAAAAAAGAGAAGTTTCGAGAAGTATCTCGAAGGAGACCCTCGTGGAGGATTATCCCTTCCATATAGGGTGGATCTTACTCGCCTCCGAACTTAGTAGTATCCCACTTCATCCTTCTCCCTAATCCTCTCCTCTCCTCCTCATCTATTTTGGCCTATAAATGAAGCTCCTCTTCATGGGATAGGGGGGTTCAAATGGGAGCATCCAAATGCTGGAGAAATTAAGCCAGTAATCCATTCTTCCATGATTGAAAAATTGAGGCAAGGTTCTGTTGATGTATATGTAACTTCGGAATGTATTTCATATATGTATATTGTACTCCGATAGAGATGGTATTATTCCTCTATATGGATGTGTTTGTATTCCTATAGAGATGTTATTATTCCTCTATACGAAAGTGTCGTCATTTATATTGTAAGTGTTGTAACTTATACTTGATGGGTTATTAGACCACCCTATTGGGGGTCGGCCATGTGGGTTAAAGGGTTATTAGACCACCCTATTGGGTGTCGGCCCAGTCATATTTGTGTTATGTGGTTGAGTTGAGGCAGACCTAGTAAAGGTTATTAGGCAAGTCAAGTCAAGTATAAATAGAGTGGGGGAGGCACTATATTTCATAATTCTATTCTCTCACACACTTTGGAGAGTGGTGCACTTGTGGAGGAGGAGAAGCTGCTGCTAGGAGATGTCTATCTCTTATGCTTGGGTTGTATCATTGCTCTATCTATCTATGAGGAAGTTATTGGGGTATTTCACCTTTATGGTTTTCCCCAAGTAAACTCCGTGTCTCTTGTGTGCTTGCATTATTGTGTCCATGATTGATATAATGTAGATACGCTGTACATGTTGTTCTCTCAGTTAAGATCCTAGATCAGATTGAAGTAAATTCTGAAAATCTAACATGGTATCAGAGCTATCCTGAAACAAGGCATGGTATGGCATGTATGACACTTGTTGCACTTGCGATGCTAGGGCTTGATATAACAAACACTAGTCATCGTAGAAATTTCACTATAAATCCATTTCGGAGAAGTTTTCGGATTTTAAACTTTTACAGGTCGAATATCAGATACCCATGTACCTTGTGTCCAAAGGACAACTTCTAATTCATTGTACTTTGTGTTTTATGATTTGTACAATATAGGGTTTCTGCCTCTTATAGATCTGAGTCATAAACGGGTGACCTAGGAAAAAAGGTCATAACTTGGGCTAGGAAGCTCCAAATGAAATTTAGTAAAAAGTAATAGGTAGTGCACGGATTGTACTTTCTCAGGTAACTTTTCCAAAGTCCGAAACAGAACCAGTGACACGTGTAACTCCATACGAGTTCACTCTCTTGTTTTATCCCATAAACAGGTCATGTTGCGGCACTTGGAATAACTCTCTCTCTCAGAGAATCCAATTGAGGTCAGAACTATGGGGTTGGAAATATGACAGATCGGGCTACCACAAGTAGAAGTTTCAGACCCCGTGGATTGGAAAGTTCGGAGTTACACTAGAAACAATCAGGTGCATATTTCTGTCAAAACATAATTATTTTTGAGCACCTTCATTCATGGTTTCGGGAATTTAGGGTTTTCGAGAAAGTTGGAATTTTTGTAATCAAATACCATGGCTGGGTGCTACTCATCAAAATCAAAATTTAGAGACCAAGATCATATTTTTTGGTTGGGAAGAAGACTGGGCTTGATCAAACCCCAGTTCGGGACTTTGATCGGAAAGATGGAAAATTAGGGCTTCCGCAAAAGTTGGAATTTTTGAAGTCTGTGACCACGGCTGGAAGCTCATTAGAAAAATCGAATTTTAGAGCTTTGGATCGAACCTTTTGGTTGGGAAGAAGGGTGGGCTTTATCAAACCCTCGTTCGAGATCCTGTCCAGAAGATACGGAAGGTTCAAAGGCAATTTTGAGGGGTGAAACTTTGCAGTTTTCAAATTTTGAGTATACCGGCTTGATCAGCTCATCAAGGCGCATCTTTCTATCCTTTCAGAAGTTTGAAATTCAAAGTTTTAATTTTTAGGGTTTCTCTGACAAACCCTAATCTAGCTCCAAATCCAGTTCCTACAAATCAAGTGGATTGGGTTAATCCTAGAAGAAAATGGATTGGTCACCTGCATAAGTGAAGAAGTTCCTGTTTCAGAGGGAGATGAGGCTAAGGCCTTACATAAGAAGATTACAAGCAATATCGACAGGTATGTTTTGAATTTTGTTCATGGTTAAGTTTATGATATGTTTGTCTTCATATCATTACGGTTAGTACAATCTTGATTAATTACTAGACTTGTCGTATCACCTTAATAAAATTATTAATACATAATAGAAGATATTCATTGATTAAGGTTTTGACACTTATGATTGTACTAATGCATTGTGATGTTGTATGAGGTTTATGTTGTTTTCTAACATGAAAGGTACACCAAGAAAGACAAATCATGTTCTACTTCAAGAACATATGATCATGGTGACATGAAGACAAAGATTCATCCATTGTCATGGATCACATAGAAGATCTACTTACGAGGTATGTATAACTTGGTTCTATAATGGTTAACTTATGAGACATGCAGGTTACTAGCACAAGTCATTGAAGAGAACCAGAAGACATCATGCGGGTATGTTAGACATAACTAGCTAACATAGTAATCTAGGTATGTTTTTCCTATATCAAGTTAGAATCTTACCTTGTGTTAGGATCCCTTATATAAGTATACTTGGTATGATTGGTTATGTTTATTCATAAAGTTATAAATGTAAGTAATCAAGGGTTTATGCATATTATGTCTCTTATCTTGATTGATGATTTGACTAACCAGAAGAGTCTTATGATCAAATAAGAATATGCATGAGTAAAAGAAGTCTTCCCTAAAACCTTGAATACTAATGTTTATTATCTGTGTTTGAAATGATCATGTATATACATGTTTAAGATTATTGTGTTTTGATAGTATTATACTAATGAATGTGTGATTATGTATGAGACCTCGAGGATAACACAATGATGATACTAATAAGCATGCATGGTGATTAAGGATGGTATGAGTTCAAGGATAGGTAATCCAGGAAGCAAAGATCAAGAGGGAGCACACTTCAGTAGTTTCTGCAAGGATGCAGATATTTAGAGGGAGTTGACCACTTCTCACAATCCACATCAGAATGGAGTTACATAAAGGACGCAAAGACTGAGAGGGAGTCAACCCAACAAAGAAACAAAGATGAGTATTTGAATTATCATTTCTTGCATATTTGATTGTTTAAATAATACTGTTCAATAATGTATATACTGATGTTCCTAGAATTAGGTTGTGCATAGTTGCATTGATGAACAATATACTACTAATATACATGGGTAAGTGGCCTATGGCACTGTACAACATTCCATTTCTACTTATCTAGAATGAAACCTCTTTGCTGACATGTTGGGAGTTGTGCACACTCTTAACAATGTTCTGGTAGAGATTGGAAGGCATCTAGAAAGTTACGGGATATGGATAAATGTTGTATTGAAGCATTGGCTAAGATAATTGCATGACTGTATAACATATTTATTTATGTGTAAGAATTTGTTCTGAAAACTATGAGATGTTTTCTAATCATGCAATTTAACTTGTTTTGTAGGAAAGATCGTATACCATCACCTACAAAAGAAGGACTACAACATTTGTTCAACAACAAAGTTATCTATTGAAGATATTAAAAATATTGAAGTTCTGAGGATTCGAGAAGAATGCCATGATCGAGGAGTACCAGTCAATCATGAAGAATGATGGTTGGGATGCATTCCCAAGACCTGAAGGGAAGTCTTTTGTGAATTCCAAATGGATCTATAAGATCAAGCATGCTACAGATGGTAGCATAGAGAAATACAAAGTGAGATTTGTAGCTCATGGCTTCTCCCAGAAAGAGGAATTGATTATGAAGAGACTTTTGCTCCTATAGCCAGATACACTTCCATTAGTACTTTCTCTGACTGCAATGATAAAATGGAAGATACACTAGATGGATTTCAAGACAACTTTCTTGAATGGTGTAGTCGAAGAGGAAGTGTATGTGGAGTAGCCACTCGGGTTTGAGTCATATATGTGCAGAACTTGGTATGGTAGGATAGACAACTTTCTATCCAGTTTGGGCTTTACCAAGAGTAAAGCGGATTCCAACCTTTACTACAAGGTTGAGGAAGGCAATCCAGTGATACTAATTTTGTATGTGGATAACCTATTTGTTATAGGTGAGGATATATTGATTTTCGACACGTAGCGGAAGCTTGCTACCGAGTTCGAGATGAAGGACTTGGGGATGATGCACTACTTTCTAGGTATGGAGGTGTGGCAGAGTGCAGATGGAATCTTCCTTGGACAAGGGAAGTATGTAGTAGAGATCCTGAAGAGGTTCGGGATGATAGACTGCAAGGCCATGGCCACACTTATGGCATCGAACCTGAAGCTTCTGTGTGATGCTTCATCTGATCTGGTTGATGTCACTATGTATCGTCAGATGATTGGGTCCTTGATGTACTTGACGAACACGAGACCAGATATTTGCTTTGTGGTGAACACATTGAGCCAGTTCCTGACGGATCCCAGAGGTGTTCAACTGGTTGCTGTAAAGCATATTCTGAGGTACCTGAAGGGTACGGTTGACTATGGGCTCAAGTATGATGCGAATCAAAAGTTTAACCTATAGGGTTATGTTGATTCAGATTGGGTAGGCAGTGCTGTAGATAGGAAGAGCACTTCTGGGTTCTACTTCAGTATGGGATTAGGTGTGATCTCTTGGTTTAGCAGGAAGCAGTCCTACGTAGCACTGAGTACAGCTGAAGCAGAGTATGTTGCAGCTTGTTCGGCTAGTTGTGAGGCAGTATGGCTTAGGAAGCTACTATCTGAGTTATTTGATCTCCCGCTGGAGGCTATTGGTATCTTTTGTGACAACCAGAGTTGTGTGAAGCTGTCTGAGAACCGGGTGTTCCACGACAGGTCGAAACACATAGAGATCAAATATCACTATATCAGGGATATGGTACAGAGAGGAGCAGTGAAGCTTCTGTATGTTGCGACGGATGAGCAGATTGCAGATGTGTTGACGAAGCCACTAGCCAGAGTGAAGTTCGAGTACTTCAGAGAGAGGCTTGGTGTTCTTAAGATCGATGAAACTTCGAGGAAGAAGTGATGGAGACATTTGCTGAAGCCATTCCAAGCATGTTGGAAGGAGGATCCTTCACATGGCTGTGGATGTAAGCGCTGGATGATGAGCATTAGGACGATGCTCCAGTTACTTCTCTGTATATGTATATGCATCATGTTGGATGCTTGATATGATCAGTTGGATCATTTATGCATGTATGCATCATGTTTGATGCTAGATATGATCCGTTGGATCATGTGTATGTATTTGTATATGTATCAGGTGGATACATTGTATGATCAGGTAGATCATGTATGTTGATATGTGTCAGGTATGATTAGGTGGATCATGTATTTGTATATGTATCAGGTGGATACATTGTATGATCAGGTAGATCATGTATGATGATATGTATCAGGCAGATACTGTGTATGCATCAGGTGGATGCATTGTATGATCAGGATGATCATGGATGATGAGCTTCAGGATGTTGCTCCAGATGACATGCATCAGGACGATGCAGTGATGATGATCAGGATGATCATGTGTACATAAGGATGATGTATGGTGAGTATCAGGTTGATACTCTGTGATCGTGGACAGGTTGTGCAGATAAGCATATAATAGCGCCCTGGGAGGTTTGTAGATTCTCTTGCTAGGTTTTTTCGCTGGCATATAATAGCTCCCTAGGAGATCTGGCAAATGCTCTTTCAAGGTTTTGCTTTGGGAGGACATATAGTAGCACCCTGGGAGGTTTGCAGATTCTCTTGCTAGGTTTTGCCGCTGGCATATAATAGCTCCCTGGGAGATCTGGTAAACGCTCTTTCGAGGTTTTGTCCTATGGCATGTAAGTATACCTGGGAGATCTGGACAGGATGAAAAAGGCCTCAGATGCTCTTTCGAGGAATTGCCATGACCACATGTAATAAGTCCTGGAGATCTGGACAGGATGAAAAAGGCCTCAGATGCTCTTTAGGTTTCTTGCTTGACAAGACACTCTTTTAAGGTTTTGTGGTGGGGGTCACATGTAATAAGTATTGGAGATCTGGACAGGATGAAAAAGGCCTCAGATGCTCTTTAGGGTTCTTGATAGTCAAGAGACTCTTTTAAGGTTTTGTGACAGTCACATGTAATAGCTCCCTGGGAGATCCGATAGGTTGGGCCGTGTGCCCGTAATCAGTCCTGGGATGCTCTTGCGAGGTTTTGTGACACACGTGATAAGTCCCGAGGATTCCACAGTATGGCTAGTGATGATGAAGACCTGCAGATGGTGGGCCTACATCCAGTATGAAAAAGGACTGGCTCTGTAGAACTTCCTATGATGAGTAGATTCAGAGATTGATTGAGATAGCAGCAGCAGTGACGATGACAATTATCCAGTGACGATGATCCAGAGAAGAAGACTTGTGCTAGAAGACCTGTGTCGAGAAATACCTTCCTAGTTAAGAGGGAGTGTTGATGTATATGTAACTTCGGAATGTATTTCATATATGTATATTGTACTCCTATAGAGATGGTATTATCCTATATACGGATGTGTTTGTATTCCTATAGAGATGTTATTATTCCTCTATACGGAAGTGTCGTCATTTATATTGTAAGTGTCGTAACTTATACTTGATGGGTTATTAGACCACCCTATTGGGGGTCGGCCATGTGGGTCAAAGGGTTATTAGACCACCCTATTGGGTGTCGGCCCAGTCAGCTTTGTGTTATGTGGTTAAGTTGAGGCCGACCTAGTAAAGGTTATTAGGCAACTTAAGTCAAGTATAAACAGAGTGTGGGAGGCACTCTATTTCATAATTCTATTCTCTCACACACTTTGGAGAGTGGCGCACTTGTGGAGGAGGAGAAGCTGCTGCTAGGAGATGTCTATCTCTTATGCTTGGGTTGTATCATTGCTCTATCTATCTCTGAGGAAATTATTGGGGTTTTTCACCTTTATGGTTTTCCCCAAGTAAACTCTGTGTCTCTTGTGTGCTTGCATTATTGTGTCCATGATTGATATACTGTAGATATGTTGTACATGTTGTTATCTCAGTTAAGATCCTAGATCAGATTGAAGTAAATTCTGAAAAACTAACAGGTTCCATTGGAAAGGATCTTCAACACCAAGTCTTCATTGGTTGTAATTCTTTCCTCTATTTTAATTAATACATCAATGTATTACTTTCCCATAAATGATGTGTAATTTCATTTGTAGTAGTTCTCCTTGGTCAATTACTTAGATGTATCATGTTATCTTGTAGTTTATTGTCTTTGGCCTTTTGAATCCTTTACAGGTAATCTCTTCATTAACTAGCAAGATTGCGAAAGCTTCAAGCCATGAGGACAACCTTCGTAAATAAGGTATGGACTTGACTCTTTGCATTCAAGTAATTTGATAGATCTAGGGAAAGGTTTTCATTCTTGTTTTTCTTTGTTCTAGATCCGAACCATTCGGACTAGGGAGATCAGTTGGTGTTCGTACTGACATATTTATCCATTAACAAAATTGGCGACCATATTTGGGATCGAGTTATTTAAGTTGTAGATTTCCTTGCTTACCTGATATTTTACTAGATATGGCTTAATTTTCACTTGGTAGATCAAATCCAATAGGTAGATCTGACTGTCTATATTCCATTGTATAATTCCCTTTAGGTCTCACACCCTGAAGTATGTTGATTTGGCTTGAAAATATTTCTTTTTCAATTTTATGGGTCGCCCGACACACTTTACCTTCATGTACAGTGCGTCATTGTCAACCTGACGCGCTTTTCCTTCAAAAAGAGTGTGTCACCGCCGTACTTTTCTCTATAGCAGACCGCGTCGATCCCCACTGACGCTCTGGTGTGTACTTGAAGCCCGCGTTGACCTGCTGATTTTTAGCTTGATTTTTTGCCCAGACCTTTCAGTGCCCTATTGCTTGGTTTGTGACTGGGTTGGTACAGTGTTTTCTACTTTCTATAGTTGAAGAGGAGAAAATCTTTTGTTTCCATATTAGTTTAAGGAAAAAATTTATTTTCTCTTTCTTTCTTAGATTTGAAATATTTATGAAAATTCCAAAAAGAGTTCTGCTTTTAGCTAGTATTGTTTTGGTTCATATCTAAGTTTTATAGGAGAAAAGAAAGGTAGTTTTAGCTTTTGCATAGTTAGGGGTTAGAAAATGTTCTTTCTTGTTTGGAAATAGTGATTAGACCCTTTCTTATTTTCATTAAAGATCTAATCTCCCATTATTTGTTAAAGCAAACAATTTTCCTTTTTGGGTCTTCTTGAGATTTGGAGCCATGTTTGGCCCCTTTAGTCAAAACTAGTATTTTGCATGCATTTTTAAGCAAAATGAATTGCAATTTTGAAAACAAATTCCCCCTCATGGATGGGGGGGCATGAATAGTGTATCATACAGTCTCTTTGACCCGTATTAAGGTTTCCAAATAATTTTTGCTTTGGTGTGGATTGGCTTGTTTCTACCACGTTTGACAAAGTTAAAATGGCATTTGCGTAGGGTTGTTCACTTGGGAAAAATAACCTCTTACTATCTCTTTAAGTAGGACTTCATCAAAAAATGAAAGATTATCATTTCATTTAGATTAGTGGTGCATCTTGTTTAATTTACAAGTCTACACTTCCTGCATCCACTTAACTGCATAAGATAAAATCAAGCGCTAGTTAAGTTAAAATATTTAGCAACTTAAATGATAGGTTAGAGACGTGTTCTAGTGTCTTAAAGCGTAGGAGTTGTCGTTATTTTCCTGCATTGCATTCCGGGGTCTGTGTGGTTCTTCCGTGTACTCGTTGGTATATTGAATGACCTTTCACGTACTTTTATGGTATATAAAAGGTTCTTTCACGTACTCGATGGTATATAGGAAGGCCCCTTTCGTACGGTTGTGCATTGGACAACACTACTACGGATTTGAGCTCCCACGTACCTTGCGTATATCAGGAGACCCCTTTTAGCATCCTAGAACTATCAGATTAAAGCTATTGGCCATCTTATTGTTGCAATACACCGAGAACAACACTTGGGGAGATTACTACGCACGTACTTGTTGGAATATTCTCACCATCATTTTTTATATTTGCATGCATGCATCCAGTCATCATGCATGCATATGCATGCATCTAGTCATCAGTATGGTGGTCTCCCCATCACCTGGAGCCTATTTTCAGCCCCTTAGAGCCTGTCTATAGCCCTCAGTATCCCTCCTACCTACCTGATGCGCTTTTTTTCCTCACCTGGATGACATATGCACCTTATCTCACCTACCAGGAGTTTAACAGTCAGTTAGAGCATTGGTTGACCATTTCTTGCATTTATTGCTCGGTTTAACTACCTGTAGCTCCAAGTTGTCTATTTTGGAGTGCCACTTGACCTACTGACAGCCTCATGCGCCCTCCTTGGAGTCTCCATCCCCTGATTTGTGCTCACATGGTTCAATTAGACTCAGTTAGACTCATTTGACTGACTTTTGACTATTTGTGACTACTGCCACTGATTGGATGATTTCTCCAATACTATCCAAGCTACACAGTGAGGAGAATTTGAATGACCTTATATCTATTCGAATTCACTTGACAGTTATTGTATTGTATTCAGTTATCACAGTGCCAGCTTACAACTGATGTATGATTATACTGTAGTTTCTCCATTTCTGACTTAATGAGTGATTATTGATTCATCTATTCTTCTTTCTTCTTTGCTATTCTTGAGTGATATTAGTGATATTTTATCTAGCTGTGTGATATTTCCTATAGATTGTCACATGGTATCAGAGTTGGAGCCAACTATTCAAATTGCAGCAGTAGCAGTTGTAGCCATTGCAACAGTTGCAACAATTCATTGAGCAGTTGTCTTTCATTGAGCACCATAAGCCTCTGGATTTCCACATCAATTCTTGATGCAAATGTCTTGAATTAACTGGAGCAATCCAGTGAGGTCTAGCTAGGTGTGAAGGATCCAGTCACATGTACTCATTGTCCTAAGGCATTGTTCTCTTGATTTGCAACAAATATCCATCAACAATTTCATTTTCTTTGCAGATTTATTCCATCATTCGAATTCATCATCAATTCGACTTCAACAACTACCTATGGATCTAAAATTCAATTCATTCAATTATTTCAAATGGAAGGCCAAGATGGACATCTTCATGAAGTCCAAGAGCCGCTCTAGAGTTTTGAATGGAACTGCAGTTGAGCCCACCAATGCAGTAGATAAATCCAAGTACTTGGATAAACTTGATGAAGCAGTAGGACTGCTACTCCTCAACATTTCTGAAGACCTCCATTTTCATATCATATATCTAGCAACTCCAAAAGAGGTTTGGGACAAGCTCAAATCTCTTCTTGGATAGAAAGATGACTTGAAAGGTCACAAATTGGAAAATGAGCTAGTCTCACTGAGCCCTTGCAGCTTCGACTCCATCAATGATTTTCTTACCAAGTTTAAAAATATGATTTCACAATTGAAGAGATATGGAATAGAGAAGGAAGAGAAGCAACTCATCCTTGCCATACTATCAAAATTGGACCCTAACTACTCAGTATTTATCTCCACCTTTCAGTCAACGAAGCTATCCATCCCAAAATGGAAGTTTCCAAGCCTTAATGACTTCATCCAGTCTCTCACACAAGAGGATGAGAAGTTGATTCAAATGGGAATGATAAAACCCAAGATGGATTCATCACTTGCAGCTGCTGAGGTGAAGAGAGAGAATGATTAGCGCAAGCAAAAAGTTTTTGAAAAAAAATTGAATGAGCAGAAGCAAAAGGAGGCTCCCTATCAGTCAGAAGGGGCTTTGAATTCCAAGAAGACCAAGCATTCTCAAAAGGAGAAATCCAAATGTACCTGTTGCAATAGAGGATTTCAGCCTAAGAGTTCTTGTATGAATAAGACTATAGACATGATGGCTCAGTTACTTGAAAAGAATAACCTCCTAGTACCTGCATGTGCTAGGAAGAAAGATGCTGGACCTTCTAGATCTAAGGACAAGGAGAGATGTCATGCCCTCATGGAAGGTGCATCAAGAGAGTCCTCCTTTATCATAGATTCAGGAGCATCTAGACATATGTTTTCCTCCAAATATCTCTTCATTGGATTCGAATGCACAGTTGGCACTTCCATCATGTTGGGGAATGATTCTAAGGTCTCCTCTGAGGGGATTGGAAGGATCAAACTTGATCATGGATACTTCTCCGATGTACTCTATGTTCCTACACTTACTGCTAATCTTCTTTTGGTCTACCAAATGACCCATACTGGAGAGCCCAAGAGGGTAATATTCTCTCCAAATGAGGTCGAAATACAAGACATGGTTTTAGGAAAAATCATTGCAAAAGGTGATGCAAACCATAGTTCGAAACTGTATGAGTTCTCACACTTTCTTACTCTCTCCAAACAGTCTTCTCTTCACACTCATGAAAATGAAGAGAGTAGGCCATGGCATGAAATATTTGGACATATCAACTACAAGGACTTGCAAGACATGCAAACTCAAAAAGTGGTTGAAGGCCTTCCCAATCTCAGATTTTCCCAAGGCACTTGCAAACACTACAAGATTCGACCCCAAAATCCGACGACATCCGACGAAAAGGTCTGTGTCGTCAGATTTCACCTTCAAAATTATGAACTTTGACGATTTTTTTAAAAAATAAGTGAAGGATCCGTCGGATATCCGACGTACCTTGATTATTCGGCGTCCCTTCGATATCCGACATCCCTTAGAAATATTGATCAATTTTTAATAAGGATATCCGACCTAATCTTAATCCCGCGGAGGTCAGATATCCGACGACATCGGATATTGCAAGTAAAAGGTATTGAGTTCCAACACCTAAGTGGTCTTGTTAAATGGATAGATTAACTATGTTTAGAAGAATAAAAAATTGATGGGATGCATACCTTTCCAAACACCTTGGTTTGGTGTTTTGGTTAAGGACTCCTTTGCATAGGTAAAAGATCGACCTTACTTCAAACCCCCAAGTAGTCTTGCTAAATCATAATAAATTTGTTTGTAATACCCCTATGTGCATATGACCATATAGCGTAAATATATGGTAAGTGGGTAAGTGCATTATATTCTAATTAATGAAATGAATAATAAAATAATAAATAGGTGAACTTGGGGTTAAATCTTCATGTGAACACCATGGGGGCAATGAACCAATGAGAGGGGCAGTAGTAGAAATCCATATAAAATATTATTTAATTTTTTGTTGCCAAGTGTCCAAATCCATAACCTTCTTAACCTCTTGTCTATGTCCCAAGCTTCTGAGGTGGGGCACATGTTTCCCATGCAAATCGAATTTTCATATAATCCTTGGAACTCATTTATCAAAATAGGATTTTTGTAAAAGTTGGATTGCTATCATGAGTTCCAAGTATTATATGAGTTCTAAGGATTATCATGATAGAAACTGAGCTTGAAAATAGTGACAATCTATGTAGGGACTCGGGAGTCGAAACTGATCGAAAGAGACATTGTGATTGTGACCGTTTGGATGCACAAAGATGATGAAATTTTTGTACACACTTATGACCGTTTGGATGTGCACCTGTTGATGAGTTTGTTTGATTGTGACGGTTTGGAGGCACAAACATGATGAAATTGTTGTACTCACTTATGACCGTTTGGATGTTGACACGACGTTGATGAGTTTGCTGTGATGAATAATATCTCATGGTAATTATGAACAAATCTGATCACCGCACCTCCGAACAGTCATATAGTACGGTCCGATATCACACTAGTAGCGCCTCCCAACTCCCAACGGTCATGTTCTCTCTTTCAGTCCACTATCCATCAAAATCAACAACAATCCTACGGAACATACGTCTCTTTCAATCCATCGATATTTTGTGGCCTGCTTTTTCATCTATTTTTATATGTTAGAATATTAGGTTTTATACACACACATTTGCATACATATTATATTAATAAATAAATAATAATACATAAATACTAACTATATAAAAAATAAATAAATATAAATACAAAAAAAACATAAAACAATAATCAACAAATGTAACCTCCCTTGAGAACTTACCTCCCTCCCAGCCCGCGTGAACACATTCCACTTACCTCACCCTGCAAGAACTTCCAATACTAAACGTCGCAGAGGCCATCACTGAGGAGGTCGTAGAGGTCACCGATGCAGTCGCAGACGAGGTTGAGGCAGTCGTGGAGGAGGTTGAGGAGGCCATACTGGAGGTTGAGGAGGCCGCAAAGGAGTTCGAGGGTTCCATTTGCACAAATAAGAAAACAATAGGTAAGGTATATCTCGATTCATTGCAATCGTTTTCTGTTACATTCAAATCAGAGTTTTGATAAAATCTCTGAGTTTAACTTCGTGTTGTTATTTGCTTGGCAGGTGAATGATGGCTTTCCTCCTCTGCGTGGCTTCCTAACTGATGCCCAATACCCCCGAATTCATTGGCGTTGCAATTGGTAAGTTCAGGGTTTGCCAACCCTTACCCTTTCCTCTCGCCTCTTATGGAGTGGTATTGTTTATGGATGTTTAGGAGGAACTGCGTGAATCCCCTTTTGGGTTCACTAAAACTTCTTGCAATTCCTGGAAGGTCGCTGTTTGGATAGACCATTTAATGAATGTAATAGTTGACCATTTTGTGGTTATATGAAACTGTAGGCCTCTTTAAAGGAATTATGAGCTCCTGTTGTGTAAATTTGGGGTTTTGGGGAATCGATACAGTGACCTACATTTTTCTATTGAACCTTGAACATGTATAAAGCAGTGTGGAACCTCTGCGTTTTCTTTATGAAGTTTGTATGGTTAATAATCTGTCTATCCTCAGTGTTTTAGCTATCGTTGTTATTTGACTAATATTGAAGAATGTGTTGACAGGGGAAAAACGTAACCCTGATACTAGTTTAACTATAAGCCTAAGAAGTGTAAATTCTAGTTTTTACTGCTGCGTTGTCTGGTGGTTGAAATAAATAGATAGGGTTAAATGGGCCTCTGCATATTTCGCTCTATGATCCTCAGTTATATTTAGCTCTGCGTTTTGATTTCTATGGAAAAATGTATGGTGATGCCCAGGTATGCATCCTGCATGTAATGTTGTTGTTGTATTTACTTATGCAGTTAATTTGGTAATTAAAAAGGCCTCCTAGATTCGTATGATGATGATGGTGCCTCTGTCCAACTTCTAGCTTGTTTAAAAGGATGAATTTGTAGCTTTAAAACTATGTATTGACGCGTTTGGGTTTGCACGATTTACTCAAAAAATTGATAATGGGATTCGACCCTGTGACCTGCAAATTGATATGCTAAGAGGAATGTAAATAAATGTTTGAGTAATAATTCTCTTTCAATTTCTAATTCACTCAACCAATGTCTCTGTTTGCATTTGCGTGCTTAAATGTCAGTGGTTTTTGGGTTTGAAAGAATGGTAGAATTTATTACTACGATACTGTAGTGTAGCCTATGATAAATGTTTAAATGAATGGCTGGGCCGAGAATATCTCGTGGCAGGCTAAGATTTATGATTTTTCCTTGCTGTTTAGAAACTCTTTCTGAGGGTTTTGAACTCGTAACCCTTGGCATAAGACCTCAAATGATGATTGTTCTAAAACAAGGTTGGGCTGGGCTGACATAAGGGGTAACTACTAATATTTGGCACCTTCCAAAACAATGAGATAACTCCCTCTATTGTGTGAGCATATCTTAAATGTGACTCCTAGAAGATGCCCTTAGACCTCACTATGTGTTGTTACAGGACTACTATGCAACTGTAGGCTGTTGATCCAAGTCTGGGTGTTGTAGGAGACCTTACTGTTGAATGGTCAGGGCCCCTATTTAGGTCTAATACAGTGCACATAATGTTCTCATACCTGTTGCACATGCCCTTTCAGCTACAGGCCTAAAAAATGATGCTTTAATGGCTTCCTTGGGGATAATATTGCCACAACCAACTCCAAATGAATACAAATATGCCCACATATGACATTTATCCTCACTATAATTTTCCAGAATGCCTTCTAGTATGCCCAGATTTAATGTATGGCCATATTCATTACTGTTGGATTGTACGGGATTGACAATGAAAGGGCCCACTGCTGTCACAAATCAGAATTTCCCATTATGCTAATAAGTGTTGTATCTTATTGTCTGAAGACTATGATCAATAGCACATGTGGACACCCATACCAAAAGGGGGGTAATAGGCCCAAATATGGTAGTAATCCTGGTACAAAATGGAGGTTAATAGGCCCAAACATAAGAATTCTGGTAGAGTGCATTTTGTAAACAAATGCAAGCCAGTCTACCATGCAATTTACTCGACATAAAAATGCCATTGAAGACAAGAAGGAAAGTTATAAGATGTAGGTCACTATCTCTTAATTGGTTATTTCTAAGGTTATAGGGGGTATCAAGTGTGTATTTTTGAGGATCATGCCTTCCAATTTTCTGAATCTTATTCAACAAGTCATAGCTAGAAACATCTGAACTCTATTTGGAAACAATAAGGTCCTTCACTTCCTTGCATGTCCTTGGAATTTGGAAACAATAAGATCCTTCACTTCTTTCACTGACAACAACAAGAACTTGCCTATCCTTGGAATTTTCGGTGGCTGCTAGATTTACCAGTATATTTGTACCCCCATCATCCATATCACTTAATGGTGTTGATTTTTTCACAACTTCAGTAGATCTTGCATGCTTGCCACCATAAGTAGAAGCAAATTTTCACGTATCTTTCTTATAGGGAAAATATGCTCCCTGGATTGATCCAGACTGTGTCATTGTTCTTCATTACTGCATCGAAATGTTTCTTCCAAGTATCAACTAAGATCCTATCCTTCCTATGAATCTGCTGGTGCTTCTGATTTTTCAAGTGGTTTACATATTTTCCACCCATACATGTCTTCAAAGCATCAAGATCTACAGGTAGTCTATCAAGAGCACGTAGCAACAATAACAATAGTGCTTCGAAAAATTTGTCACCCTCCTTTGGTATTCCTGCATCTCCAGTATTTCATTTTTGGGCTTCTTGAAGTCAACCATCCAAAATAGGAAAGCACCCGAGCTACACAAATTGGTTATGACAACCATCTTGATCGGTGGTTGCAATCACACTTACAAGGGATGTACGCCATGAAGCCACAATTCCTTTCTTACCATCATTACTTCTAATTTTCTGACCAACTGCATTAGATGCACAAGCTTCCCAACATTTTCTGAGTTGATGTGGCTTCCATCTTTGTCAGTGATTCTGGAAAATTTTATGTTCCTAATGGACATGGTGAAGGAAAATGGTCATAATAATAACGACATATGTGTAGGTTGAATTGAAATGCTGAGGGGGGTAGATGGAATATCTATTGGGTTGTGGAAATTGTTGGAAGGCTTATTTGGGGTCCATCAACTGCTCAATTTGTTGTCGCATACTCATATGTTCTGGTAATTGATATCTTTTAGTCAAATATAATTGTTGCGATAATTTTTTTGTTTGTGGAAACCAACTTGTATGCACTGGGTTGTAGCACTATAACTGTTAGTAGCTAATGTCATTCCTCAAATTTAAATTACAACTTAGCAAACTATTTTGTCATTTTGTTTGCAGACTATCAGCTTTTATGCACTGGGTTGCAACACTCTATTAACTGTTATTATCTATTGTCATTCCTCAAATTTCAATTATAGCTTGTTCATATTTATGTGTGCCCTAACTTATCATTCAAAGTACTTTATTATTTTTTCAACAGAACTTTTCATATGTTTTGCATAGTAATTATGATTTTACGTGTCTCTCACTTACTCCACATTTTTCTTATGTTTTGCAGAAAACATATAAATGGATACGTAAAGTTGATGTCCCACCACCATTTCTTTCGCCACCCACTCTTGATTCATTCTGCATGAATTTCACTATGCAACCGTATCATATTCTCACTATGTATCCTTACAAACCCTCATAGTGAACTATGAGTTTTCCATATTGCAGTCGAAGGGAAACATAATACCATGAATCCCCACTGTTGCCAGGCTGAAACTCAGGACCGCTGGAAACACTCCTCGGACGTCAGGCGTGGGTCATACTGAATTGAGAAACTAATTGAGGGAATATGCAGTGAGAATCTGAGACGGTTGCACAGTGAAATGCATGCAGAATGAATCAAGAGTGGGTGTCGAGAGAAATGGTTGTGGCACGTCGTATGAGAGGAAATGGCGATGGGAATTGATTGATAAGGTCAAATTAAATTCGCATGGTGGTAATAAACTACACTTGTGTCTTCCATTGTCAGCTGCACTTCAATCTTGAAGGTGGTAGCCTTGGGACTAGACATAGGTTTCAGGTTCGAATTTCCTTAGTTTAGTTCGTACCCTAATATTTTTTCGATGCAAATTATACGTTTTCTTTAATTTCCTTTGTCAGGACGCAGAGACAACCATAAAATATCATATGTGTCAAGATGCAAAGAGTACTAAGAGACAACAAGTGTACTTTTAGTTCAACAGTGGCATCAACATTGAAAATGGTTTCCATCCAAACCTATCAAGTGTACTTTTAGGTCAGCAGTATTCTTGTCTCCTAACTGTAGCAGCACTTTGGCCATTTTCACCCTGTAAATTGAAGGATTCCTGCAAACACAAACCACTATGTTACACGAACTTCTTTGAGGGCTTTGTTACATTTGCTTCTAAGATATTTCAGGGCTTTGTTACATTTGGTTCTAAGATGTTACAGGGTGAAAATGGCCAAACAACTGCTACAGTTCGGAGACAAGAATACTGCTGACCTAAAAGTACACTTGATAGGTTTGGCTGGAACAAATTACCATGGAAATCCTCTTTATCTTCATTATCGAGTTTTGAGAAAATCAGAGATATATGAAATGATGCTTTATGATTGTTCATCTTCACAGCCGCCTCTTGAAATCAAGGTAAGAGATGGTTTAATGATTCAGTGTAGTAAACAGTTATCTTTATTGAATGTTAGTTTCTATTGAATGAATGTGTTCATTGAATGAATGGATGGTTTATTGAATGCTATCTTTTATTGAATGAATGTGTTGATAGAATGAAACATTGGATTAATGGATTTTAGCCTTTATTGAATGAATGGTAGATGTTTGTTTATGATGAAATATGCATGAATTTGCACGTAATTTGTTTTTCAAGTACATGCATTGGGTATGGGGAATTGAGAGTGATGTGACGGGGGGGGGATAAGAGATTCCACCTTCACATGGTTGGCCCTGTTCAGTAGATAATATTAAATTATTCTCGAAACAGAGAGGAGCTCAATGAATGGCAACATTGCTACCTTTTTACAACCCACTCCCGTGTCATCTAAATTTTGACAATTTCTTGGAGCTTGTTGTGATGTTTGGTTGCTCCCGATCATAACCAATTTCGAGTTTCCACAACTTGAAAGGCTGAGTAAATGATGCACTGCAACCAATATCTTTAACCTTCTCTTTAAATTCCTTGGAATCTTTTTGAGAATATTTCAATGAGATATGTCTCAAATCCTCTAGATATATTTGAATGAGATAAGTCATGTGCAATTAGTAGCATCTTACAAATCTTTTGTAGTTTCCACCAAACAGTTTTTAGAATCTCCATTTCCCTATATTGGATTGTATCAACAATTTTTATTGGAAGTCAATGATGTGAAGAAGCAATTATAATAGCTCTTGGAGAAAGGAGTCATATATATAACCCAGTGTTTCACCTTATGGGTTTCCTATCATCATAGTGCTTAAGCAGGATGAATGTTTGTGAATGTGTACTGACTACCGAGTAGTGAATGAGATAACCATCAAGAATCAATATATATTTGCCACATACTAGCCCTCCTCTACAAGACTTCATTTCTAAACAACACTCAATGGCATGCATCTAGAACCAGAAACCAAGCAAAGGTTGATTTATGCATTGATATAAAGAGGTGGCACTAGGCACACAATATGGAGAAACAATGACAAATTAATAGTGTATTTTTTTTTAAAATTACCTAACGCCATTGGATATCCGACTCTAAATATGAAGATATCCGATGTCCATGCCATAGTTCCGATGGAAAAAGACGTTGGAGCTCAACCTTTTTCAAGCCGACAAGTGGTCGGATACCCGACGACAACTTAGATATTCGACGAGTTTGCTATAGGTCCGACGGAAAAAGACGTCGGATAGAAGCCCTGCCCAGCTATGCTGGGCGTCGACATTTCGACCTTGTTTGGCGTTGGTTAACCGACGAGGTATGAGCTGTCGGAATGTATGCGAATTTGGACCGACGTTAAAAAAAAACTAAGGTTGTCGGATAGTCGACCACAAGATGTAGAAAATTCGACTTTTAGGCCGTCGGATTTTGGGTCCAAAAAACATAGTGAAAGGTTGCTTGAATGGCAAAGATCCATCAAAGAAGATTGATAAAAAGATGATTCATGAAGAAGTACGAATTCTAGATCTAGATACAAAAGAACCTGAAGATCTAGCACCTATTGTTTCAAATCCTATTGCTAGATGGGCCACTACCACTCCTGCTTCCACCATTGATCTCCAAGATACAAGAGTATCATTCTCTCCTACAAATCCATTTCTAGCTGAGAGATGCTTTCTTATGATTGGATCTTATCCAAAAACATTCTTTGAGGCCTCCCAAGATCCAAGATGGGTAGAAACTATGGAAGAAGAGTATCAATCTCTTCAAAGAAATGAGAATTGGGATCTTGTCTCTCTCCCACCTGGGAGGAAGCTTGTTCAATGCAAGTGGATATACATAACAAAGATGGACTCTGATGGAGTCACAAGCAAGTATAAGGCTATATTGGTTGTAAGGGGTTTCTCCCAAGTTCATGGGATTGACTATTCTGAGACATTCGCACCTGTTGCTAAGATGGATTCCATCCGTCTTGTTCTTGCTCTTGCTTTATCCAAGCATTGGGAAGTGCATCCATGGATGTCAAGAGTGCTTTCCTTCATGGAGATATATAGGAGGAGATATACATGAAGCAACTTGAGGGGTATATTGATGATCCTTCACTTGTGTGTAGATTGAGGAAGTCCTTGTATGGGATTAAGCAAGCTCTCCGAGCTTGGTATGCCAAGATGGATTCCTTCTTACTTTCACAAGATTTCAGAGATGCAAATCAGATTCGAATGTCTACATGAGACATGATGGTAACTCCCTACTTCTTATTGTTCTTTATGTTGATGATTTGTTGATTACTGGGAGCAATTCTTCATGCATTAGATATATCAAAACTGCTTTGCACAACTCCTTCTCTATATCATATTTGGGACCGCTAAAGCAATTTCTTGGTCTTGAAGTCACTCAGAGTGATTCAGGAATCAAAGTTGCACAGTACAAATATGCATTAGATCTACTTGGAATATTTCATATGAGCGAATGCAAACCAGGAAAATTCCCCTTTCTTTCAGGGATCATCCTTGAGGATGGTTCTTCTACACCTTTAGTTGATAGTACTCTGTATCGACAATTGATTGGGAGTCTTTTGTTTCTTACACATACTCAACCTGATCTATGCTATGCAGTCAGTGTTGTCTCCAGATACATGCAGGAGCCTCATGAGATTCACTGGAAGGAAACAAAGAGGATCTTTCATTATGTGAAAGGGACAAAGACACATGGTCTTTTCTATGCAGCTGGGTCTCCTCTGAACCTAGTTGGGTATACTGATTCTGATTGGGATGGAGATAGCTCAAATCAGAAGTCTACATCTGGTTTTGTTTTCATGATTAGATCTGGACCTATCTATTGGTCGAGCAAAAAGCAGACTGCTTTAGCTCTTTCTTCAGCTGAGGCCAAGTATAGAGGTGATGTGAATGCAGCCACACAGTGCATCTAGTTGCGGGGCATCTTGCCAGAGTTTGGGATTCGATTCAACACTCCACCAGTCATCTATTGTGACAATCAGAGTGCCATCAGGATCTCCACATATCCGGTTTTGAGATAGAGAACCAAACATATTGAGATACACATGCATTATATTCGAGGATTAGTGCATGATAGTACCATCACACTACTCTATTGTCCTATAGAAGAGCAGATTGTAGATATCTTCACCAAGACTTTCACAGTGAAGAGGTTCACTTACCTTAGATCTCTTCTTGGGGTGAGTGATGCCATGCTACATTAGCATCCTTCAGTCTATTTTGAGGGAGGTATTTCTTCCCATTGGGTTTTCCCTCTTTCCTTACTTTATTATTTAGATTTTTGTACAGGGTGACCTTTGGTCTCAGTCACTAGGGCCCTACCATTAGTTCTTCTGTTGATTCCTCATAGTATAGCTTGAGGGAAGGTGTTGGAATATTCTCACCATCATTTTTTATATTTGCATGCATGCATCTGCATGCATTCTGCATGCATCCAGTCATCATGCATGCATCCAGTCATTAGTATGGTGGTCTCCCTATCACCTGGAGCCTATTTTCATCCCTGTAGAGCCTGTCTACAGCCCTCGGTAGCCCTCCTACCTACCTGATGCACCTTGTTTTCCTCACCTAGATGACATATGCGCATTATCTCACCTACTAGGAGTTTAACAGTCAGTTAGAGCATTGATTGACCAGTTCTTGCATTTATTGCTCAATTTTACTGCCTGCAGCTCCCAATTGTCTATTTTGGAGTGCCACTTGACCTACTGATAGCCTCATCCACCCTCCTTGGAGTCTCCATCTCCTGATTTGTGCTCACATGGTTTAGTTAGACTCATTTGACTATTTGTGACTACTGCCACTGATTGGATGATGTCTCCAATGCTATCCAAGCTACACACTAAGGAGAATTTGAATGACCTTAGCTCTATTCGAATTCACTTGACAGTTATTGTATTATATTCAATTTTCATAGTGCCAACTTAAAATTGATGTATGATTATATTGCAGTTTCTCCATTTCTGAGTTAATGAGTGATTATTGATTCATCTATTCTTTTCTCTTCTCTGCTATTCTTGAGTGAGATTAGTGATATTTTCTCTAGCTGTGTGATATTTCCTTTAGATTGTCATAGTACTGCTAGGTAGTCGATTTATACGGTCAGGGATATGGTCCCAATCCTCCCTGGTTAGTGCTCTGAAATATTGGGCCGAGTATAACTGTTGGACCCTACAGTATATCGCGAGTTGCGACAATTTGATAATCCTGTGAGAATACGACTTATTTATCCATCCCTTCCATAAACTGCTTATTGATTTTAGATTTGTGTAGTGTTTGATTTGTGTGGTAATTTAGAGGTTCTTAGAGAGTTTAGATATGGAAAACTCTTTCGGGACTACCAACCAAGAGACTTCTTTTCAGGGTATGTATTTTGTTTCTCCCCGATGTGGAAGTGTTGGTCCTCCCTTCATGGCCACATTGAGCCTTCCTGGATTGACTATAAGACTACCGGTATGGTTGTTCTCCAATCCAGTTATCCCAAGTGCACCAATTTTTTCGGATCACAGTCCTCCCCCACAAGAGCATCAACCTCCTGTTGATCCTTCACCTTCTTCGTCAAATGTTGAGTCAGCTTTTCTTTCTTCCTCTTCACCTGCTAAAAACTGTGATGTTAGTAAGCAGGTGGATACGAAGAAGAAGAAAAGGTAGGCTAAGAAGAAGAACACTAAGCAGAAAGTCAAATTTCCAACCTCTGACCATCATGTTGGAAACCCACCAACCACTGATCATCATGCTGGGAGTATTGATGTACCTGTTTCGAATCTTCGTAAGCATAAGTTCCCTTGCAGGCTTTGCGAGGGGCCCCATTTTATTAAGGATTTTCCTAGTATTCCCAAGGTCTTAGAAGTATGGTCGCGAGATTCAGAACGACCCGTATCGTCAGCCTATGGACATCATACTGATGATACCTCATCAACCAACGACTCTTTGGTTAAGAGTAAGAAAAGTAAAGTCAATAATCCTTGCTTATTATGTAGGGACATGCATCACACTTACCTTTGTCCTCGCATGGATGAAGCTTCGCGATTATTGGAAAGTTTTTCTATGTCTCAATAACAGCATCCAACAAGTTGTAGTAAATTTCCTCTTGAATTTCCATCGGTTGATCAGGCGGTCGAACTAGTTTCATCCTCAGTCGATCCCACTCCTCCCTTGAAGAGTGAAACCCAAGTGGTTGATCTAGATTCATCCTCGATCGATCCCACTCCTCACTTGAAGAGTGAAACCCAAGTGGTTGATCTAGTTTTATCCTTGGTCGATCCCACTCCTCCCTTAAAGAGTGAAACCCAAGTGGTTGATCTAGTTTCATCCTCGGTCGATCCCACTCCTCGAAAAGTGAAACCCAAGTGGTTGATCTAGTTTCATCCTCGGTCGATCTCGCTATCCCGTTAGAGAGTGAATCTAATACCGCTCAAGTTATTCTTATTAATACAAATTCTACCATGCAAGGGGGGCACTACTCCTTCTATTATAGGACCTCCCCCAAGTAATGAGGCTGACGGTATTCCACCTTTGGTTCAGAATCAACCAATTTTTATCGATTGGAATGGACTCTCTGCACCTCGCGTTCCTTCCTATATTACTTTCGAAATCATTGTGCAGGTTGGTCGTATATATGTACCTCATACTATAGTTGATGAAGGTGCTACAGTTAGCATCTTGTGCTCAAATTCTTGGCAGGATATGGGTTCCCCGCAGCTTGTTCCCATTAGTCAGAATTTGTTAGCTTTTAAAGAGGAATCAATCAACCTTTGGGGGTTGTTCCTCAGTTGCCTATTTTGTTAGGTGGAAAAACGGTCTTTATTGATGTTTTGGTAGTTCCAATTCCTTTGGATTTTAATCTTCTCCTCGGACGAGATTATGTCTATGTGATGAAATCTCTCGTGTCTACACTCTTTTGAGTGTTGTCTTTCGCCCATAATGGGAGCATTGTAACTATCGACCAAATTTCATTTGTTGAATCTCGTCTGACTATTGATCATCTAACTTATTTCCATGCGGTATCTTACCCACCACAAGTCAATTATGTGGAATTATATCCCATGCTTCCAAATTCCGTTGAACACGGGCTTCTCTTTGATCGCTTGTCTTCTTTAAACTTGGATTCGAGAGTTGGCATGGTTATCTTCCTTCCAATGAGGACCTCTTAGAATCCATGATTGAGGCTTATCCTTCGACATGTATTCCTTCTAGAGTGTCATCCTCTTGGAATCTATGAAGGTGTAAATGAGCATAGTTCCTTTTTTGTGTTAAGCTCGCTAAAAAATGAAACAGGTCATCATGAGCATAGTTATGTTCCCATGTCAAGCTCGTTAAAAAATGAAATAGTGCACCATGAGCAAAGATTGGTCCGTGTCTCCAAGCTCATTAAAAATGCAACAAACCCGTACAAGCAAAATTTACCTTTGGTTTCGAGCTTGTGTAAAAATGAAACCATTCCCAAGCATAGTTTACCTTTGGTTTCGAGCTTGTGTAAAAATGAAACCATTCTCAAGCATAGTTTACCTTTGGTTTCAAGCTTGCGTAGAAAGAAACCAGCTTCACGAGCATGGTTCTTTTCTTGTGTCAAGTTCGTTAAAAAATTAAATAGATCCACTCCCTTTGAATTGAGTCTTTCACCAGATTTAATATCTGAACCTTCATTTCATTCACCTATGCTATTTAATCCTCTTTTTTCTTCCTCCGTTGGTGAAGGTATTCCTACTAGTAACCACAAGTTTGATTGGATGACGAAAAAAGTAGGAGAACGAAACAAAGCTTGGGGGACATGTCTCTAGCTTTTGGAAATCATACTGGAGTTAAGCTGTCATCTTCTTGTGCTGGGGGAAAACTTCCAACCTATGGATATCATGTTGGGAAGAAACCTGCTAATGGGAATTATACCAAGCATAATTTATTTTTTGTTACAAGCTCGTTAAAAAAATGAAGCAGACATCATGAGCATTCTTTGCACATGTCTTCGAGCTCGTTAAAAACAATACGATAGTACTGAGCTTACTTTTCAGTTTTTTCGTGCTTTGGTTGAAACATGAAAAGTGGTTTGAGCTTGCTTTTTACTTTTTCATGCTCTAGTTCAAACATGAAAAAGATTCTGAGTGCTTTTGATACCATTGTCGTGCTTGTTTAAAAATTGAGTAAAAAGGTGTGACTAACAAGTCTAGGTTTATCACTTTATCCGGCCTCGCTAGACTACTTATGAAAAATGAACTATGCCAAGTTTACTTTTTCCTTTGTCGTACTCAGTCATCAACCATGACAAATTTGTACATGGAGTCCTCTTTAAGCTCTTTTCATACTCCCGAAATAGGAAAATATTGTTGAGCAAAATTGTTTCTTTCACACTCATAAAATGATTTGAAAGGACGTCTATCCGGTGATAGTTTATCCCTTTTTTGGATCGTTTAGGCTATTTACGAAAAAGGAATACTCTAGTCAATCATGATTAGAAGAGTTCTCTCTCACATTGTTTTATCCTTTTTCGGGTGAGGAGACTAAATTTTACGAAAAAGAACCATTAGGAGTATTCTTTTGACCGTTTCAGACTCTCTAAATGTGAAACGTCACCGAGTTTACCTTCTTTGAACTCGTAAAATTATACATGGAAGGACCCTTTTTTTTGGGACGAACCCCTCATTTCTCAGGTTCGTAAAACATGTGAGACTGGTCTCATCATATAATGAGCTACATCGAGCATTTGTTACCCTCTTCCAGCTCATAAAAAATCAAAGAGGCACTCATCCATCATGATGGGAAAATTAAGGGAATAGGAATATGTATTTAAGTCTATATTAATGGAAACTTAAAGTCACCTTTGAACATGGCACCCGTCTTCATTCTAGTCATACAGTTGGATAATCTTCTTGCCTTCGAGTCATACCATTTTCATGAGTCGTCCCGCTCCTTCAAAGTCTGTTTGAAGAATGCCTCAGTGTCATTATTTCTACGTTATATTTTGGTCTCTTCCTCGCTGAGTCAATGCTTCCAAATCACTTGTCATGCCGTTAAATGTTCAAAGTAAATAGTTTTTTGGAATCAACCTTCAGAGTTATTAATCCTTCCATTATGTCATCCGTCCCTGCTTACCATTACACCTTTGTGTTAGTTCACACTCATTTGATCTACCATCTTATATCACTTCCTGTCTTAGTTTCGTGTTAATGATGTGGGATACATCATGGCCCTCCTTCGACGAGTCTATTCCTGTCGACATTAGCTCATAATTAAGAAATTAGACTTAGAAACTAGTCGATACCTTGGATCCTGCATGCCTCAATGACAGGTTCCCTCGCTTTCGACAATAGGTTTACATCATTGACCTCTGATCGAATGATTTCATGAATGTTCGACTCCAACTCATTTATTCACATTCATTGGGATGTACTAGTGATTCCTTGGGGATCATTGTCATCATTGGTGATTTCCCTCGCACTTGTTAACGGTTCACATCATTGACTGGTAATCAAGTGATTTCTACCATGTTCGACTTCAACACATTGTAATCACATAGTTAGATTCGTATCATTTCGGGAACGGGTAGAAGACCTTGGGTTGTTATGATGTCTTATTATGACACCAAGGTTGCGATGGATATTTTTTTAGTAGGTTCCCACACAATGTTATGGTGGAGACCTCATTGATGTATTGTCACACAGATCCACTCTTGTATTGGTCGTGGCTGTGTTATTATCTCATCATGGATCTACGCTTGTATTTTAGTATCCATGATTGTGTTCAGTCATTTAGATATGGATCCACGATGTATTTTGGTGGCCATATCATCAGTTAATATCAACATGGATCTGCAATGTATTGGTCGACATCCATGTTGTGAGTCATTGGGATGATAAAATTATTGTATTGCAAAAGATCCTTGGTTATTGTTGACATATTTCCAACCAACGGTTCCTTGCCTCGATCCTTTATAATTTATCCATCAAAGGATTTCACCTATCCTGTTACTCTAGCTTCATACTTTGGGGGGAATTCTATTACACGGAAATTTTGTACTCATCATGATTACGAACCATGTACACTTTATCCTTGCCTAAATACCTGAAGCACTTGATCAAAATCCTTGGAAGATGAGTCATGAGGTTTTTTCCCTGTAAAAACCATGTTCAGAGAGGCCGATGCACCTTGCCTTATAGCAAGGCACGTCTTTTCCTGATAGATGCACCTTGATCCATTACAAAGTGCGTCATCGACGCATGTTTCTAGTGTCTAGGGTGCGTCGGTTCCTGCACGAAGGGAAAAAAGAGAAGTTTCAAGAATTCTCTCAAAGGAGACCCTCGTGGAGGCTTATCTCGTCCATATAGGGTGGATCTTACTCACCTCCCAGCTTATTAGGATCCCACTTCCTCTTTCTCCCTAATACTCTCCTCTCCCCCTCATCTCTTTTGGCCTATAAATGAATCTCCTCTTCATGGGATAGGGGGGTTCAAATGGGAGCAGTCGACAAATCAGAAACAGAGAGAAAACGTAGACTTTCCGGGCAAGCTAACGAGATATAATTCCAGAAGTGTGAATTTTTTTTTTTGTTTCGATTTGTGGTGTGTTTTGCAGGAAAAAGGGCAAGCACGCAAACTGAGCAAGAAGAGTAAAAAAAAAAAAAAACTTCCTCATTCTCATATTTTACATACCTTTTAATCTAGCTTACTTGGTTCAAAGTTGCTTTATTCCTTATTAGGTCTTGAGTTCAAGTCTTAGGAAATTACTTTTAATAGAAAAATGCATGCAATTTCTATTTTCAAGTTACTTTATTGTAAAAGTGCATCTCGCTTAAATAATAAAAAATAAAAATACAAGTGAGTCATTTAAGTTCTTTTTTATTCTTGCACTATTTAAAAGTAATATAATTGTAAAAGTGAAATCACTTATTTTACAAAAGTGGTTTACTTAAAGCAACTTTCTTGTAAAGTGATTGTCAAAAGGTTCATTTTGGGAAGAGGGGGGTTCTTTTTTTTTACTGGACATTCTCTAGCTGCCACGTCACTATTGGGGACATCTTCAACAATTTCTTTGTTCAAGCATAACTTCATCATACAAAGTCAGTTTTCAATGCCCTTTTTTTTTAAACCACCTATTTTTTCGAGCTCTTCACATCCAAACTATTGGTTTCTACTTTTACAGCCATTAATTTATAAATATGGCCACCCCTTATGATATTCTACTTAACAGTTCCAACTATTTCTCATGGAAATCTCGTATGGAAGATGTTCTACGAAGTAGAGGACCAAGGATAATTTTAGGGGCGAAATTTAGCCCATGGGCTATTTTTCCATGTTTTTTTCCAAAAAAAATTCGCCAATTTGCATTTTTTGAAGCCCCATTTCGCCCAATTTTAATGGGGTAAAGTTTTTTCACTCTAAAATTCGTCAAATTATTATATAAACTATATAAAATCGTTAGAAATTGAAATTATTTTAGAAAAATATCGCCAAATATTTTATAGTTGACATTTTAAGAATTGGTAAGATTCGCCAAGGTTTATACACTTTTAAAAAAGTATGGGTCCTTAAAATTATCCCAGTAGGGGACTTTTCAGAATTACCTCAGGGAAAGAAACAGAACCCACTGATGATGATAAGAAAATAAAATGGGCAAATAGATGTGACGAAGCTCGTGGATTGATTGGATGTCAATCTTTATTGATTTGCAATTCCACATATCTGGAATTGATGAACCTGATGCTGCTTGGGACAAGTTGGAATCTATGTTTGGTAAACACAATGAAATTCGAGGTCACCAACTCGAAAATGAGTTGATTTCTTTAAATCCAAGTGACTTTTCATGCATTCAAGATTATTGATCTAAGTACAAAACTCTTAAACTCTTATGTGCAGACTGTAAGATTAAGAGGGAAGACAAACAATGCATTTATCATATTCTTTTCAAACTTGGACCTGCATATTCTGTTTTTGTATCTACATTTTACTCCATGAAAGAATCCTTGAATGCAACTAGCTATTAAGAGCCTAGTCTTGAATCCTTTTGTGATTCCTTTATTAGAGAGCAAGATAAACTCATTCATCTTGGAATAATCAACAATGCAGATACATCTGGGAAAGCCTTATTGTCCCAACAGAAAGAAAAGTTCAAGCCTCCCAAGAAACAAAATTTTTGCAATAATAAGTCAAACAAGGGTCAAAAACCCTCTCAGTCAGCTCCTTCTTTAAAAAATGACAAAGGATCCAATCCAAAAGGCAAGAAGACTGAGTGTCATTGTAACTATTGAGGGAAAGATAATCATGAAGAATCTAAGTGTTTCAAGAAGATGGCAGCCTTGGAAGCAGCAATGAAGAAGCACCACATTAGTCTAGATTCGTCTTCAGAATCTGCCTCTCATGGACATGCACTTTGTGCTTTTGGTTATTCTTATAATGCATCTTCTTCTTCTACTTCAAATGAATGGCTCATTGATTCTGGAGCATCTTATCATATGGCTAAGGATCAAGCCATATTTTCTACTATGCATGAATATAACACCAAACAAATATTTGTTGGTGATGATAGATCTCTAAATGTTGTAGGAGCTGGAACAGTTCCAGTAGATAATGGTCATTTTAGTGATGTACTATGTGTTCCAAGAATTTCCTGCAATTTGTTATCAGTCTATCAGATCACTCATTTTGGTGAAGGTAAAACTGTGACCTTTACACCTCACCAAGTTGTAATCAAGAATTTTAAATATCCTCAACAGGTCCTAGCTATCGAAATTGTTGATGATATTACCAGGTTGTACAAGTTTAACAACTTTGGGTCATCACCTTTCCCTTCAATTTTTGTTGCTCATAGTGAGAACTTGAGCAAACTTTGGCATGAGCGATTTGGTCACTTAAATTATCGCTCATTACAACAACTATGTAAAGAAAATATGGTGACAGGTCTTCCGATGGTATCTTGCAGAGATGGTGTTTGTTCCGGTTGTGTACTCGGAAAACATCATCGGGACAGTTTTGACAAATGTGCCTCTTGGCACGCCTCGGTTCCCTTGGAGCTTGTGCATAGTGACTTGTGTAGTCCTCTTCCATCTGCTTCCTTTTCTGGTTTCAAATATTTCTTAACTTTCATTGATGATTACACCAGACGCACTTGGGTTTATTTCCTAAAACTTAAGAGCGAAGTATTTAACATGTTCTTGGCCTACAAGGCCCTTGTTGAAAAAAAATCTGGTCATCAAATTATTAAGTTAAGATCTGACAATGGAGGAGAATATGTTAACAAAAAGTTCACTACTTTCTGCACTGAACAGGGCATCCAACAACAGTACACTGTTCCATATACACCACAACAAAATGGTGTAGCTGAGCGGAAGAACAACACTTTAAAAGAAATGGCTAATTGTATGATCCAATCTAAGGGACTAAGTCTTCAATTTTGGGCTGAAGCCATTAATTGTTCAAATTACATAGTGAATCACACCCCCACTAAAGCATTACAAGTTATCACACCAGAAGAAGCATGGAGTAAAACTAAACCTGATGTAAGTCACTTCCGTGTGTTTGGTAGTGAAGCATGGGCTCACATTCCGGATGAAAAACGGAAAACATTGCAGCCTAAAAGTGAAAAGTGCATATTTGTTGGATATTCTGAAGATGTAAAAGGTTATAGACTTCTTCAACCACATGCTCATGATATAATCATTAAAAGAGATGTTAAATTTGATGAAAATCTCTTGGCATGCGAGCCTAACTCGGCGATTGTGCCATCTTTGGCCTGCGAGCCTGATTCAGCGTTTGTGCCTTCTTCTTCTTATTTCAACTTCCTTGACAGGTTTCCAACTCCAATTTCTGATAATGACAGTGAGGATGAAAATTCACCTCCGCCTTCTCATGTTCCTCCAGTTGCACCAGCACAAGTGCTTCCTCGATGGGTCTGTTCAACATGTGAAGCAGCTGTTGATCTTGCTGGTGATCCTAGAGATCAACGTCGAACACGTTCTCAGTTTCAGCGAGCCTCTTCTCTTTTGGCTCAAGTTTCCGAGAATCATGATCCAGAAACTTGTGCAGAAGCTTCAGGAAATCCAGATTGGGTTGCAGCTATGGATGAAGAATATTGTTCCTTAATGGCGAACGATACTTGGGATCTTGTACCTCTTCCAAAAGGAAGAAAACTTGTCAGATGTAAATGGGTCTATAGAACTAAGTATGCATCAGATGGAAGTGTTGAAAGACTTAAGGCAAGGTTAGTTACCAAAGTTTTTTCCCAAGTTGAAGGGATTGACTACAATGAAACCTTTGCTCCCGTCGCAAAAATGAACTCCATCCGCCTTGTTCTTTCCCTTGCAGCCTTACATAATTGGGAAGTCCATCAAATGGATGTCAAGTATGCCTTCTTACATGGTGATTTATGGGAGGAAATTTACATGGAACAACCTCCTGGATATGTTCAGAATAACTCTAGCCTTGTTTGCCGCCTTTGTTAAAATTTAATATGCTAAGACAGAAAATAGCAGCATTACATTCCATTTCACAATAATAGCATATACAGGATCACTGAAGAAACAACAAGCATAGCATAAACACAAGAGACAGAGATTTATCCTGGGAAACCCTCATGGGGTAGAAAACCCAGCAAAGCTTCCTCAATATAGATGACCAGAAATATACAAAGATGCAAACCCTGAGCATAAGCTCCTTCTCCTCCATAGCAGACCTCTCCTCCACAAATGCGCCTTTCTCAAGTGAGTGAGTGTGTATAATGAGGAACACACCTACTCTATTTATACACTACTCTGATATATATTTTACACAAGTACACGTAGGCTCGTATTTAACCAATAGGTTAAATACCCCACTACAACTAACTGGGCCGACCCCTCTAGGGTGGTCTAATAACCCTTTGACCCACATAACACATACAGGGCTGACCCCTACTAGGGAAGTCTAATAACCCGAGTTACCACATTCCGACGGAGGAATAAACATCTCCGGATATACAATAAGATCTTCACGGAGGAATGAAACATCTCCGGAATAATAAAGTACAAATATAATATTCTTTGAAGTTACAATATCTCAACACTCCCCCTTAACGAGAAGGATATTATAACAACATCTGCACGAGCAAGGAGTCATCAACATCATACATGATACATCTATAAATCATTGGAAGCTTTCTTCAATTCATCATCATCAGTAACTTGACTAGTTACTGGAACATCAACATCGTCATTAGCATCGTCATACGATCATCAGCATCGTCATCACACGATCATCATCATCATCGTCACACGATCATCAACATCGTCATCACACGATCATAAGCATCGTCATCGCATGATCATCAGCATCGTCATCATACGATCATCAGCATCGTCATCACACGATCATCATCATCATCGTCACACGATCATTAACATCGTCATCACACGATCATAAGCATCATCATCACATGATCATCAGCATCGTCATCATACGATCATCAACATCGTCATCATACGATCATCAACATCGTCATCACACGATTAGCAGCATCGTCATCACACGATCAGCAGCATCGTCATCCCACGATCAGCAGCATCGTCATCACACGATCAGCAGCATCGTCATCACACGATCAGCAGCATCGTCATCACACGATCAGCAGCATCGTCATCACACGATCAGCAGCATCGTCATCACACGATCAGCAGCATCGTCATCACACGATCAGCAGCATCGTCATCACACGATCAGCAGCATCATCATCACGTGATCAGCAGCATCGTCATCACACGATCAGCAGCATCGTCATCACACGATCATATTTACAGGATGATCAATCCTGCTCTCTTTAGGACATGAGTCCATGGATGATACAATCCAGATCAAGTTCCAGGATGATCAATCCTTATCACAACTACAGAGCCAACCCTGTTTCATGCTGGATGTAACACAATTACAGAGCCAGCCCTGTTTCATGCTGGATGTATCACAACTACAGAGCCAGCCCTGTTTCATGCTGGATGTATCACAACTACAGAGCCAGCCCTGTTTCATGCTGGATGTATCACAACTACAGAGCCAGCCCTGTTTCATGCTGGATGTATCACAACTACAGAGCCAGCCCTGTTTCATGCTGGATGTATCACAACTACAGAGCCAGCCCTGTTTCATGCTGGATGTATCACAACTACAGAGCCAGCCCTGTTTCATGCTGGATGTATCACAACTACAGAGCCAGCCCTGTTTCATGCTGGATGTATCACAACTACAGAGCCAGCCCTGTTTCATGCTGGATGTACCACAACTACAGAGCCAGCCCTGTTTCATGCTGGATGTACCACAACTACAGAGCCAGCCCTGTTTCATGCTGGATGTACCACAACTACAGAGCCAGCCCTGTTTCATGCTGGATGTATCACAACTACAGAGCCAGCCCTGTTTTATGCTGGATGTATCACAACTACAGAGCCAGCCCTGTTTCATGCTGGATGTACCACAACTACAGAGCCAGCCCTGTTTCATGCTGGATGTATCACAACTACAGAGCCAGCCCTGTTTCATGCTGGATGTACCACAACTACAGAGCCAGCCCTGTTTCATGCTGGATGTAACCTAGAGTAATTCTAGGATTTGTCACGTACATTTTGAACCGAGGTCCAGGGACGATTCAGTCCTGTCGTTCAGTTATCGGAGACCTCATGTCTACGGCTCTTCTTTAGGACTGAAGTCCGGGAATGATCCAATCCCCTCACATGTTCATCAAGAACTTCATTATCGAAGACATACGTCTACGGTTCTTCTTTCGGACTGAAGTCCAGGAATGATCCAATCCCTTCACATGTTCACCAAGAACTTCATTATCGAAGACATACGTCTACGGCTCTTCTTTTGGACTGAAGTCCAGGAATGATCCAATCCCTTCACATGTTCACCAAGAACTTCATTATCGAAGACATACGTCTACGGCTCTTCTTTCGGACTGAAGTCCAGGAATGATCCAATCCCTTCACATGTTCACCAAGAACTTCATTATCGAAGACATACGTCTACGGCTCTTCTTTTGGACTGAAGTCCAGGAATGATCCAATCCCTTCACATGTTCACCAAGAACTTCATTATCGAAGACATACGTCTACGGCTCTTCTTTTGGACTGAAGTCCAGGAATGATCCAATCCCTTCACATGTTTACCAAAACAGAACATGTATCCTCATCATCAAAACATGTATAACCACAACATGTATCATCATCATCACAACATGTATAACCACAACATGTATCATCATCATCAAAACATGTATAATCACAACATGTATCATCGTCATCAAAACATGTATAATCACAACATGTATCATCATCATCAAAACATGTATAACCACAACATGTATCATCATCATCAAAACATGTATAACCACAACATGTATCATCATCATCAAAACATGTATAATCACAACATGTATCATCACAACTAGCATGTATTCTTACTAATACATCAAACATCAAAACATGTATACATCACAACTAGCATGTATTCTTACTAATACATCAAAACATGTATACATCACACCAAAACATGTATACATCTAGCATGTATTCTCACCAATACATCTATCATCAAAAGCATGTATAAGTAAAGCTAAGTATTCTAAGTATAAGAGTCCTAAATCTAAATATTTCTAAGTAACTGGGTGTAGAGAACAGGTTACCTCATCAACGACCTTGTTGTTTGATGAGACAATCTCATCAGTAGTGACTATACTACTCCCCCTTTTCGAGGAGGGTCCTTTTGAACTACACCAAGCTTGTCTCGGAAGTATTCAAACTTCACTCGAGACAGAGGTTTGGTTGGTAACTTCTTCACTTGACGTAGAGGCTTGGTTAGTACAATGGTAACCTGTTACAAATTCAAACTTTTAGAGTTCCTTTCTGTGTCATATCTTGTTAGTTCCCTATGTTCTTTGACTTATCATGGAACACTAGATTCTATGTCATCTTGATACAACTCTAATTATCACATAGGATCTCAGTTGGTTCTATCTCTAAGTCAAACAATCCTAAAGCCAAACTTCTTCACAACTAGCAGAGCAAGCAGCCATATATTCCGCTTGTGCTGAGAGTCACACTAGACTGCTTCCAGCTAAACCACGAGATCATGGCTAATCCCAGACAATAACATCCTCTCGATGTGTTCTTCTTGTCTGATACACTTCCTGCCCAAACAGAATCTGAATAGCCATCTGAAGTCATGATCTTCAAGATATCATAGATCAAATTCTATCGTGTCCTTTATGTGCCTCATCACATACTTTGCAACTATCAGGTAAACACATCTAGTTTCCACTAGATACTAACTCAAGGTGTTCATAACAAAGCATATATCTAACCTAGTATATGTTAGATATATCAAAGACCCAATAAATGACTGTACAGAGTTATATCCACTAACTCTGATGAGTTATCCCCTAACAACTTCAAGTTGGAATCCATAAGAGTGGCCATTCCAACACCTCAAGTCATATTTCTCATCATACTTTCCCTGGTTGAGAAATATTCCTTCTGAGCCTTGCCATACTTCCAGACCTAGGAAGTAAAGCATCAAATGAGATCTTTCATTTTTCATTTCTGCATTGAATGATCTTTTGCATAACTATCTGTGCCATCTCTCGTTAGATGGGTCTACTGATATGAGCCTCAATATCATTCGAACTCTGTGGTGAGTTCCTTCTTGCATCCATGTCATATGTGTATCATATTCAACCTTGTAGCAAAGGGTTGAGATCCACATCACCCATGGTGATCATTAAGCTTATCAAATTATTATCGATCCTAGGTACCTATACAGAACCTGATTCATACTTCTTCTTTAATTACACCATACTTGGAGCAAACATCTTGTCGTGATTCTCTTCCCTTTTCTAAGAGAATCTTCTAGCCATGAGCCTTCTATATTTTGTTTGATTTGTAAATCTTCTTGTTTGAACATCCACCACTTGTACGATGTCCATCATTCTTCATGACCTTTCCTACAAATCTAAATTAAGTACATGATTAGTAATACTTCATAATCATCAAAAGATAACCCATTATGCATACAGATATCATTTACATAGTGATGCAACTATTTTGACCAATACTTTGGCACAACACTTTCCCATATCCTGTATGCATACAGTGGCTGTCTAGATGCCTTCCATCTCTACCAGAACATACTATCGAGAGTGTGCACAACTCTCAGCATGTCAGCAAGGAGGTTTCATTCTAGACAAGCAACAATGGAATGTTTGTCCAAACATATGCACATTAGTTGTATACTGTTCAATGCTCTATGAATGTTTACACTCAGCATTATATATTCTAGGAATACAAATATGCATGCAGGCAATATCATTACTATAGCAACTCAAATACTTATCTTTTATGTTTGTGTGGCTGCCTCCCGCTTGATCTTCTGTATGTCTTTTGAACTTCTATTCATTCTGTACCACTGTGCATGCTCAAGAGTCATCCTCATGATCTCATACACAAACATACACTCATTAGTATATTCTAAATGCTATCAAAACTAAATAATCTTGAAAACGTATAGTCATGATTATAGTTAATAAACATTAGTATTCAAGATTTCAGGGAAGTCTTCTTTTACTCATGCATATCATTGATAAAAGATATAATATGCATAATCCCTTGATTACTAACTTTATGAATAAGCATAACCAATCATTCCAAGCATACTTATATAAGGGATCCTAACACAAGGTAAGATTCATGGGAAACATACCTGGATTAGTATACCTACTTGGTTATGTACAACATACCTAAACAATCTCTTCAATGATTTAGAGATCCTGAGCTAGAACCTGCATGTCTCATAGGTTAAGCATAATATAACAAAGTCATACATACCTCGTAAGTAGAACAAAGATTATGGATGAGTCTTTGTCTTCATGTTTTCATGGTCATGGAGCCTGATTTGTCTTTTGTGATGTACCTGTATCTTGTTAGCAGACAACCTCAACCTCACACAACACCATAATGCATTAGTACAACCATAAGTGTCAACACCTTAACCAATGAATATCTTCTATCATGCATTCATAATTTTGTTAAGGTGATACAACAAATCTAAAATCAAGATTGTACTAACTGTAATAACATGAAGACAAACATACCATAAACTTAATCATGAACAAATCTCAAAACATACCTCGATGAGTCATACCTATCGAGATCGCTTGTAATCTCCTTATGTAAAGCCTTAGCCTCATCTCCCTCTGAAACATGAACTCCTTCACTTATGTAGGTGACCAATCCATCTTCTTCTAGGATTAACCCTATCCACTTGATTTGCAAGAACTGGACCTGGAGCTGGATATGGGTTTGTCAGAGAAACCCCAAAAATTCAAATTTTGAATTTCAAACTTTCGAAAGGATAGAGATATGCGCCTTGATGAGCTGATCAAACTGATATATTCAGAATTTGAAAACTGCAAAGTTTTACTCCTCAATTTTGCCTTTGAAACTTTCGGATTCACTGGACGTGACCCTGAACTGGGGTTTGATGAAGCCCACTCTTTTGCCCCATGAAAAGGTTTGATCCAAAGCTCTAAGCTTCTATTTTTCTTAGGAGCTTCCAGCCGTGGTCACAGATTTCAAAAATTCCCATTTTTACAGAAGCCCTAATTTTCCGTTTTTCTGATCAAAGTCCCGAACTAGGGTCTAATCAAGCCCAGCCTTCTGCCCAACCAAAAATTCTGATCTTGGTCTCTAAATTTCTATTTTGATGAGTAGCATCCAGCCGTGGTCTCCGATTACAAAAATTCCAACTTTCTCCAAAGCCCTAAATTTCGGAAGTCATGAATGAAGGTACCAAAAAATAATTCTGTTTTGACAGAAATATGTACCTGATTGTTTCTGGTGTAACTCTGAAATTTTTGAACCACAGGGTCTGAAAAAGTTTCCTGAGATATCCTGACCTGTTATATTTCCATCCTGACAGGTCTGACCTCAATTGGATTCTCTGAGAGAGAGTTATGCCAAATGTCGCAACGTGACCTGTTTTGAGAAAATACAGGAGAGCGAACTTGTACGGCGTGCCACGTGTCACTGTTTGACCTTCGGCCTCTGAAAACGTTTTCTGAGATAGCTCGGCCTGTTATCTTTCCATCCTGATAGGTCTGACCTCAATTGGATTTTCTGAGAGAGAGTTATGCCAAGTGTCGCAACGTGACCTGTTTATGGGATAATACAGGAGAGCGCACTTGTACGGAGTGCCACGTGTCACTGGTTCAACTTCGGCCTCTGAAAAAGTTTTTTGAGATAGAACAGACTGTGTAATACCTGTCACTTTTTACGAAATTTCATTTGGAGCTTCCTAGCCCAAGATATGACCTTTTTCCCAAGGTCACCTGATTTTGACTCAGATCTGGAAGAGGCAGAAACCCTATATTGTACAGATCATAAATCACAAAGTACAACGAATTAGAGGTTTTCCTTTGGACACAAGGTACCTGGAGAGTTTATCTTCGTCCTGTAACAATTTCAGATCCGAAAACATCGCCAAAACGGATTTATAGCGAAAGTTCTACGATGACTGGTTTTTGCTATGTAAAACCCTAACCTTCAAATTGTCGTAAGTAAAGCAAGTGTCTTTAGTGCCATACCTTGTCTTCCTTCAGGTTAGCTCTGATTCCATGTTAAAATTCAATATGCTAAGACGGAAAATAGCAGCATTACATTCCATTTCACAATAATATCATATACAGGATCACTGAAGAAACAACAAGCATAGCATAAACACAAGAGACAGAGATTTATCCTGGGAAACCCTCATGGGGTAGAAAACCCAGCAAAGCTTCCTCAATATAGATGACCAGCAATATACAAAGATGCAAACCCTGAGCATAAGCTCCTTCTCCTCCATAGCAGACCTCTCCTCCACAAATGCGCCTTTCTCAAGTGAGTGAGTGTGTATAATGAGGAACACACCTACTCTATTTATACACTACTCTGATATATATTTTACACAAGTACACGTAGGCTCGTATTTAACCAATAGGTTAAATACCCCACTACAACTAACTGGGCCGACCCCTCTAGGGTGGTCTAATAACCCTTTGACCCACATAACACATACAGGGCCGACCCCTACTAGGGAAGTCTAATAACCCGAGTTACCACATTCCGACGGAGGAATAAACATCTCCGGATATACAATAAGATCTTCACGGAGGAATGAAACATCTCCGGAATAATAAAGTACAAATATAATATTCTTTGAAGTTACAATATCTCAACAGCCTTAAGAAATCTTTATATGGCCTTAAGCAAGCTCCTAGAGCTTGGTATGCCAAAATGGATAACTTTCTCCTTGACACTGGTTTTTCTAGATGCCATTCTGACCCCAATGTCTATACCAAGAAAGTAGGAAACCATCTCATCATACTTGTTCTATATGTTGATGACCTTATTCTTACTGGTAGTGACCCTAAGCTTATAACCCATATGAAATCCAGTCTTAAACAAAATTTTGAAATGTCAGACTTAGGACATTTGCATTATTTTCTTGGTCTCCAAGTCCTGCAAACCAAAGAAGGAATCTTTCTTTCTCAGTCTAAGTATGCTTGTGACCTTCTTCGTCGCTTTCACATGGAAGATTGTACACCAGCCCCTTCTCCCTTCCAGTCTGGAGTCAAACTTTCTGCCACTTGTACTTCACCTGAAGTCGATGCCACCTTGTATCGTCAGCTTGTTGGTAGTCTCTTATACTTGACTCATTCCCGTCCTGACCTTTCCTTTTCCGTTGGTCGTGTTTCCCATTATATGCAGACACCTCATGAAAGTCATTGGAAAGCAGCTAAAATAATACTTCGATATATTCGAGGTACAGTTCAGTTTGGGATTCATTACAGTACAGGGGGGAAACCTTTGTTGGTTGGTTTCACTGATTCAGATTGGGTCGGCAATCCTGATGATCGAAATTCTACTACAGGTTATGTTTTCAGTCTGGGATCTGGACCTATCACTTGGGATTGTAAGAAACAACAAGCTCTTGCTCTTTCTTCAGCAGAAGCAGAATATTGAGCCGTAGTTAATGCCAGTCAAGAAGCTTTATGGCTTCGACAGATCCTTTCAGAGTTTGGATTCGAGCAGCGGCAACCTACTCCACTTTGGTGCGACAATCAAAGTGCCATCAAGCTTGCCAAAGATCCAGTTCTACATCAACGCAGCAAACACATTGAGCTACATATGCACTTCATCGGAAATCTTGTTCATGATCGTGTTCTTGAAGTGCTCGTTTGCCCTATAGATGATAAAGTTTCAGACATCTGCACCAAGTCTCTTACAGAAGCGAAGTTTTCTAAACTTCGATTTATGTTAGGAGTTCAATAACTTGTCATTAAGGGGGGATAGGCTCTAATGCCTCCTTCCTTCTCCTAATAGTGTCACTTTTGTAAATCCTTCAATCCTATACCAAGTTGTTCTTAAGGGGGGATGTTAGGATATTTAGACACTTAGGAGTTAGTTAAGATCAACTTGTGTAATATATCCGTTAGGGATAGTGTGTTTCTTTAGTATGCATTAGTATGCATTTGTAAATACTTAATCCGACGGTCACGATATGTTCCCGACATAGAGTGATCCGACGGCTCAACTTCTCTTAGATCATACCTAACTTTGATCCATGGCTTAACACCCGATTGGTCCATGATCTCTATTTAAAGAGCATGGAGGGTCATTGTTTAGTTGATCGATTATGAGAAGCTCATTTGTAACTTTCTTTCTTTGCATAATAAATTGTCCCGTAGAAGCTATTTGGCCGGGACAATGGAGTGTTTCCCTCAAGAGGGTTTAAACCATGTCAAAACATCGGTGTGTCGATCTGTGATCTGTTTGTGTGAAGTGGTTTCTCTTGGTGTTCGGTCCTTTGGTAGTACCCTGTGTACCCTAACACAAACACATAATTTTTATTATTATTAAAATATTTAGGAATAACACAATGTATTTAGGAATAAAATGAGATCTCACATCTATGCCGCTAAGTTGTTTTCAATGCAATGGCCATAACCTTAGTAAAATTTTACTTTTTAATTTAAACTTTAGTCTAATTATTCTAATTGATGATTTTGTTAGGTTAATTTTTAGAGCAATTTAAGTGAACGAAATTTGTTTTTCAAATGTTGTGGATGGCATTCCTTGTAAATCTATCAGTGTACACTAAATAACTTCATAAATTAATCTTTTAATATAACAATATTGTTGATGACATTGAGAGTGGACTGTGTGACAATTAAGCTTAGAGTAGATTGAGTTAAATGTATATGCATGATGTCTAAGTAAATCATTACATATATACCCTTAGTATAATAGGTTTATAGAATGCTTTACATGGTATTGAATTGTCTCAAGAGTGTATAGAGTTGCTAATGTGGTTTATTAAATTATCTTAAATATATTAAACATAAACAAAAACAAAAACACAAAATTAGCACTTTATAAATTTTGTTTAATTATATCATTTAATTTAATTTAATTTCAATTAAATATATCAAATAATTTGGTATTATTTATCAAGTGATGTTTTTTAAGTAACATGACTTATTCAATCAAAATATATCTAGATTTCAAGTTTCTTTTATTCAACTACAATCATGTGTCGATGGAGGACTTCATGTGATGGATGCCAATCTAAAGTATTGCCTCAATAATATTAAAGTATTATTAATATCAACATCACATCTCCGCTATGTACCAATCTTCTATTAAGTATTAAGATCTACCATTCCAAATTTGACAACAGATTGAAGTGGGGTGGTGAAATGTAAAATCTCGAGGAATATTCGTCTCGTGAAAAAGTAGAATATATGTACCTGTTATCACACAACTTGTAGTTGCCTCAAAAGATGATCATATATAGGATGATAGACTTAGGAGCTAGGCAATTAAAGAGGCGACCTAAGAGGGCCTTGATCCCCAAATGGATTGGTTTTCATGCCAATTGAGACACTCTTCACTTTATGGTATCTAAGCCCCAGATAACAAAGGAGGAGATCCTAATCTACTCTTGACATAAGAGATCTAACCCAATCACTAGATCAAACTAGTCAATAGACTACGTAAGGTGAGGGGTGAAGAACCTTATATATAAGGGACAAAGTCACTGTAGAGGCTTAAGAAATATGATATTTCAACCTTAGATGTTTTGGATACAATGAATTAGAGATTAGAAGCGGATCTAGGATATTGGTACTAAGGTAAATGATTAAATCAGACTGCCTTGGGAAACATGAACTTAAATAAGGGAAAATTGTCCCAAGTAGTAGATCTGAGGGAGTAAGGGCTTCCTAGCATAACTTGGATGAATATATGACAGTATCAAAGCACACAAGATTGGAAAACAACGTATAAATATCCCAAAAGATAGACTAACCAAGGAGGGCGCAAGCATAAATATATAGATGCCTAAGGAAGGGGTAGATGGAGTCCACAGAGCATGACTGATAGCAGGTCCAAGTTGGAGCCTGCCCAATCCCTAGGACCAAATCTCTCCGAGGTGTACTTTTCCTTGTACACACTCTTATGCCTCCAAAACTCTCATCGTATTCACTCACAAGGCTTTCATAGCCCATTACATAACCATGTGACCACTTCACTACAGTTTCCACCGTTGGATCAACTACAGGACGCACAACTATCGCCCATTTCCAATCTACAGCTCTTTCAACGGTCTTCTTTGCATAGGTACTTCAATATTTTCCTACAATTTATCTATGCAGGAAACCTCTTGTATTCTTGTGCCTACAATATTCGTTCTCAGAAACTCATGTCCACAGTTAGTACACCACAACTCGAGCGACACTGTGCCTACAATCTCGTGCTCGATCCTCCAATTTTATACTCAGAGTTCACAGTCTGTTCGCAGAGCAACTTCCTGAGCCAACATACTCATGACTTCAGCCTTCAAACTTGTCACAAGCTCAATACACGACCTGTGGCGTCCAATACTTGCGTTCCTCAAATCACACAGAGCGATTTTGGACCCATTAATACAATGAAAAACTATACATGCTTTCTGAAAACCCTAGTCTATGTCCTCATATACTTTCAGTGACCCATTATAGACTATGAACTCCTCTCCCAATTTCTCTGGGTTCCCCCACTACTGAGTTCCTTCACTCTATCTTTATATCCCTCTCTCTCTCGAGTGTTTCTTCTTCTAGATTCCATTCCAAGACAACAGTTATCCAGCTCTTCGACTAATCCCTACAATTCAACAACTAACTCTATTTTTAGAAAACCATAATTACTTCCTCTTTGACTCATTCAACTGCTAGCTAAAAAAAAGCTACTGCTCTACTCGAGTCATCCCTTCATTTCAGGGTTTAATTACATGGCTTAATGCCTTCATTAATTGCTCATCAATTTACCACTAACCTAGGTATATAACCTATCAACTCTTTGCTAGGAAATTAAAGCATTTTTTGTACTTAGAAATTATAATGAGCCCTCTTGGCTTGATGTCAGGACCTTTAGGTCTGACTAGACATTTACACATGCCCTTGGAAGCCAATGCTCCTGCATCAGACTCCCAAAGTAGGAAGAAGACATGATCACCTGATCATGTGTCTTTGATCTTCATTCTTTCCAGGATCCCAAACTTTAGTTTGTCACTGTCTACATTGTCTTCATCACTCTCCAGCTGTAATCTTCCAGGCTTCCATACTTTGTATTGTAGAGCTCCACTATCTTCACCTTCACTGTTTTGCACTTCCCAATCATCTTTACGGTGGACTGCTTCCGTCATCTTGCTGTAGATCTTCTTGGGCATTTGCATCAATTCCCAAATGTCTTCTATGGCCTTCTCTAGTTCAGTCTGTTGCTCATCTTCTTCAACCTCTCTTGATTCAAATTATGTTTTTACTTTCAGATTTACTTCAAACATTGCCCAAGATATTGCTCTAGATACTTCTCTAGACATTTCTCTTGATATTGCTGCCATCCTTACTCCCTTTATGCTTTTGTAAGCATCCCCCTTTGCGATATCCTTCTCATACTTTCTGCCTGCAAATTCACCTTCAAAAAGTAATTTGTTTTCCCATTTTCTGATCGCAGCAACATAATCAATTAGTCCTCTTTGTATATTAGTAAACACATCATAGAACTGTGAACCAATATCTTCTCTTGTCTCTTTTATAACATGAGACACTTCCATATCATTAATTACAACTTTTCCCTTTTGTTCAAATGCTTTCAACAAGAAACTCAGCCACTCATCTACTATTTGAATTCCTTCAAGTACTTTGTCAGTATGCTGCATTTTGGTGTCAGCATAACTTTCCTCTTCCTCTTTGAAAATCTTTAGTAATTGCCTTTCAATTCTCGGACTATTTCTGACAGTCAACTCAGTCTTTTCAAATGTTGTATCTTCATATTTGACATCTTCCTCATCATTATGCCTTACCTGGAAACTTTCAGTCTTCTTTAGTTTTAAAATTGACTTTCCCTCAACTTGAGACATGTCTATCTCATCTTCATCCAAATCTAATTGTACCTTCAGAATATTCATGTTCTGTCTTGCTAGTCTATCTTCCGACAGACTTAGCTCATTCCATAAATCAGTTATCTCACACGACATTTCTTCTAAAAACTCTGTACAATCTTCACAATTTTCTCCTTTGTCACTAAACCAATCCTCCTGTGACACTACTTCCTCTTCCTTCATCAGAATAATATTCTGATCTCCTACTACTGTGACAACTCTAGAGGTCTGTCTCACAGTCTTCCCTTGGCCATTCAAACAAGCCAACTGCTCCCTGTCCTCAACAACAACAGGTTCCTTCATACAAGACATGATTGTCTCACTTTCCTCAGAGATGTTGCCCTTATTAAGTAAGAGGTCTATAAATTTCTTTTGTTGCAACAACTCTTCTTGGTCTTCATCAGAAATACTCTCTTCATCATACTTTATTTGACAATCTTCCACTTCATTTAAGACAACTCCAAGGGATGGATTTCCTTCTGCAACACCTGCAAATACACTTAAATTGTCAACTTCAAAACTACAAGACTCAATGGTCTCATTTGGTGGTTCACTCATCAAATCTTTCTTTGGCTGTTCCAAGTCTTTACAATGCTCAGAAAATCCTCACTTCCTTTCTCCTTAGCTTCCTCAATCATAACATATGAATGCCTAATATCCTTCTCTTTCAGTTCTTGGCCATCATCATATGCCAAGTCTTCCTTGTTTTCAGCTTGCACCATAGGCTGGAAACCATTACTTTCACTCAGCTGTGTATGTGTATGTACATGAGACTCAACTCTCCCATCCTCTTCCAAAACATAATTCATATTTTGTCCCTCTCCTTCATCCTTTATGACAATGTTAGCAAATTTTCTTTCCTCATTCTTTGTACCTACAAACACACACAAAATATCAGTTGCAAAACATTGAGATCTCTTGGTCTCACTTGAAGCTTCAGTCTTCAAGACTTCCCTTAGACACTCCCTTGCTTTGAGTATCTCTTCCTTCCACTGAGCATTTATTAGTTGCTCTCTTTTCCTCTGTAGCTTATGGCACTTCAACTTTCTTTTCACAAGAAAACCACACCTCTGGTCTTCCTCCTTCTCCTCAACAGCTCCATCATAACTTCCATATGGACTTCTATCTCAACCCTCTCCCTCTCATACTCTTCATCAGTCATTCTTCTCCTCATGCCATTTTCCTTAGCATCTTCTGTATTCACTTTGTGGCTGCCCCCTGAACCTCTTCTATGACTCTTAATAGTCATATTTCTTCTCTATGGTGAACTTTTCCTTGTTCACTAAGCCTCTGCAATATCAAGTCTATTTCACCTTTCTATAGTACCTCACCAAGTTTCCTCTATGAACCTGGAATTTTGGTAACTATAAGGTCCTTTTCCTCTAGAACCTTCTCTCTAAGCTTCCTCTGCTCATTAGGCTTCTACCTTTTTCTCTGAGAACTCCCTTTGTTCTTTTTTCAACCTCAGTTATAATTGTTACAGCTTCTTGCTGTAAGGTTCCTCTGCCACAAATCTCTTTTGAACCGCTGTTACCTGCAAATTAATATTGATATTGTTAATTAAACAAAAAAATATAATATCAAACTAACTCTGATTTGCACTTCTCAGAGTTCTCCAACTTCTCTTACTGGAACTGTTCATTGACTGTCTGCAATTCCTTGTTGTAGAATCACTGTCTTCACTGTCCCTCAACTATTTCTACTCCCAAAGTAGAAAATTTCCTTCCTCAGTGTTCTCAAAGAACATCAAGGTTCCTTCCTTGTCTTCACAGCTTAACCTACCAAAATCAATCCTTTGAAGGCTTTGCTACTGCTCTCAATCATCACTGCTCTTGCAAAATTCAGTCCTCTTTCACATATTAGTTCTCCACTGAACTTGATCTTTTCGTTACAAATTCTGTAATTTTAAAAGTTTTTGACACCTCTGACACTTCAAGAGGTTAACCTGCAAGCTTCAATCCCTTGCTTGAATTAACATATAAAAATTCCTCCTACCAGATTGTACCAAACCTGATTCTGTCACAGTCTCTATTACTGCTCTATTTTCAAAGTGATTAACCTTGTACCAATGATCCAACTTAACAATTTTCTCTATGTGTCACGCCTTAATGTATACAGGATCCGCACCTTGAATGGATGACTTCAATAAAACATTGTGAGATCTAGGAATGTATTAATACCTTGCGCCTTCTAATATCTTCAATTTTGAACATTTACTCATGTTCTAGTGCTCTCCAAAAGAAAACAATTGCTGCTAACTGTAACATGAATTTTCAATATGCAATTTCATATGTAATCTCCACACCATCTACAATTTGAAACTACTCAATTGCAATTTGCAACTGAACCAAGCAATAACCAATCACCTACAATCATCATTTGCAAACATCTCCAAGCAATTGTCTTTTTCCGGCTCTGATACCAAAAATGATAGTAGGTCCAAGTTGGAGCCTGCCCAATCCCCAAGATCAAATCTCTCTGAGGTGTACTTTTCCTTGTACCCACTCTTATGCCTCCAAAACTCTCATCGTATTCACTCACAAGGCTTTCACAGCCCATTACATAACCATGTGACCACTTCACCACAGTTTCCACCGTTGGCTCAACTACAAGACGCACAACTATCGCCCATTTCCAATCTACAGCTCTTTCAACTGTCTTCTCTGCGCAGGTACTTCAATATTTTCCTGCAATTTATCTATGCAGGAAACATCTTGTATTCTCGTGCCTACAATCTTTGTTCTCATAAACTAGTGTCCACAATTAGTACACCACAACTCGAGCGACACTACACCTTCAATCTCGTGCTCTGTCCTCCAATTTTATACTCAAAGTTCACACTCTGTTCGTAGAGAAACTTTCTGAGCCAACATACTCATGACTTCAGCCTTCAAACTTGTCACAAGCTCAATACACGACCTGTGGCCTCCAATACTTGCATTCCTCAAATCACACAAAACAATTCTGGATTCCAGAGCCTACTTAAGCCTTAAATGGCTTCTACAGGTTTTTTTTTATATGTACATTACAGTTATACACAAGACTATAAACATTCACCTAGATTGCTCAAACACACCATACATAGAATTCAAAGAATAATCAAGCCCCCGGAATGGTGAATCTATCATCTTCATTAATACGATGAAAAAATGTACATGCTTTCTAAAAACCCGAGTCTATGTCCTCATATACTTTCAGTGACCCATTATAGACTATGAACTCCTCTCCCAGTTTCTCTAGGTTCCCCCGCTATTGAGTTCCTTCACTCTGTCTTTCTATCCCTCTCTCTCGAGCGTTTCTTCTTCTAGATTCCATTCCAAGACAGTGGTTATCCAACTCTTCGACTAATCCCTACAATTCAACAACTAATTCTATTTTTAGAAAACCACAATTACTTTCTCTATGACTCATTCAACTGCTAGCTAAAAACAAGCTACTGCTCTACTCGTGTCATCCCTTCATTTCAGGGTTTTATTACATGGCTTAATGCCTTCATTAATTGCTCATCAATTTACCACTAACCTAGGTATATACCCTATAACCTCTTTGCTAGGAAATTAAATCATTTTTGGTACATAGAAATTATAATGAGCCCTCTTGGCCTGATGTCAGGACCTTTAGGTCTGACTAGACATTTACACATGCCCTTGGAAGCCAATGCTCCTGCATCAATGACACCTTGGAGAACCAACCCGGGGATACGCCTAGAGGTAAAAACCCAGAAATGATTCGTCGAAATTCCAAGTAGTTAAACCCATATATTTTTTTATGAATTTTAGCTTAGGGTTTGAAATGCAAAAGAAAAATGGGTAGAGTAAAGGAATACAAATTGTACCTTGTGATGCATACCTGGATGATGAGAATTAATCCCGAAATGATGAGGACTACTACCGCAAATATCAAATGAAATTTTTGTTGAATCTCTTGCTCCAACTTTTTTCCCAAGAACCACAAGTGTGCCCCTCTCTTCCTGCACAACCAAGGAAATAATCAATCAGTAAGTAGAAAGGAAGGTATATGCAAGTAAGAAGTAAAATATGAAGAATGATTGGTACAAAGATAAAATCACTCCTCGAATAACCAAGATCTGAGAGAGAGATACATGGCGAGTCTCCTCAGCCAATGCGTCCCTCTTCCAAATCGCCTTCTCTACCTGCAAATAAAATATGGATCCAAATATGCAATATATATTCACCAAGATATTTTAGTGCAATGGAAAAGTAATTTCAATCAGCAAAGCCAACATTCAAATCAATCACACAAGTATTTCTCACAAAATAATTCTTTCTATTCCAATAGCCAAGAGCCAAAAGTCCCTTTTCAATGATGGGGGTCTCTTCTTTAAACATGAGTAAGAGAAACCAAAACCCTAACCACTTTATAAATGAGTGGTTGATATCATAAGATACATCACTAATAATCAACGGCTAAGATAATCCAGAACAACAATACATGGATCACTCAAAGAGAGGGGGACATGTTTCCTCAATGACGCCCTAGGGGGGATGTATGACATAAAGTGATTAGGAAACACAACATGAAAACTTGTTGGGGGGTCTAGGAGATAATATATTCACTATAATAATGTCCCAACTACATCAAATATAATATACATCATGAAGTGATAAAAATCACTAGGACGTTTTGTCCCAATAATACAATATAAACCCCAAAATAATGACCCATAGCACATGTGGACCCCACTGAAGCTGTAGACTGTGCTAGAAGGTGTGGGATGCATCATGATAGATCTCTAATCAAAATCCATGCCATTTCCTTTCCCCATGTTCCCAAATCAATTTCCTTAGTAGCCAATTCTTCCATTTTTTAATGTCAGAATATCACTTGTAAAAGATAAAAATTCGGTAACTCCTTTCTAAGTGCTCCAGGCACCAAAATGACTGCACCAAAATGTCTAGGAGTATGGTAATATGGTAATAACAAGTGTCTAGACCCAATACTCCTTATATAGCACCCTAGGAGAACCAAAATAATCTCAAAAGTGTTGAACATGCCATTTTATATGGCAAATATGCAATAAAGTGATAAACTGACCATATCCTGATATGTAAGTGTCTAAAATTGATAAATGAGTGTACCAATGAACTCAGAAGGTCCAAATCAAGTAAGGATGAGTACTCATATATCACGTGACCATAAGGATAATCATCTATAAGCTCACCCATGCTCGGACAATAAAAATAATGGTTTGTATATAAAATAATAACAAAAATCCTTCAAACCATCACATGAAACCTTTGTCTGATTCATGGAACCATCTAATGGGAACCATAGGACCAAAACTAATCAATCTAAAACATCATCAGTCCAACTCATCTCGAATATTGCAGTTGACTTGGTCAAACTGGGTTGACCAGTTCAAAACTGATCAAAATAATGACCTAGGACAAAACTGACTGATCCTGCAAATGAAAATGGATAAGATATGCTCCTTTAAATATTTCAATAGAAATACTAAAGAAAAAAGTGGCATTCTACAGGTGATTAAGCAATAAAACATCCAATATAAGTTTAGATTGAAGCAACCAATGACTTAAAAGAAGTGTATACTCATTTATGGATGTGTCCATTTTTCTAGAAATGGGTGAAGGTGAAAGAAACAAGGCTAAGATAAGGGGATGAATTTACAACTTCAACACTGACAATTCGGATAAATGAAAAAGGGAAAACCACTTAAGCATATGTTGGACAAAAAACACACAGAGAATGACAGTGTCTCACAAATGGAATAAGTTGCTTAGAGGTATGCCCATTCAACTTTAACAAATGTCTACAGCTCACATACAAGCTTAAATCAAGCTCCATGAGGATATTTTCTAGAACCAATATGATTGGTTGCACAACAAACCGTAACTTGAGGTTCTAGGGGACACTTAGAATTAAGTGTCCCTTACTCCATATCACATCCCAACCCATAGGCTTCGTGAGGAAATGATCATTACATTTCAATTATAGCATGGCCAACAATATTTAGATTTAGCATTTGTTTATCCATTTCTTTTTAGGCCTTTGACCCTTCGGATTTTGCATGTGCTTAAAAGAACAACTAATTGCAGCTTTCATCCAGGGTGTTTTACATTTCATTTTACAACCCTCTTTATTTGTGCTTAAAAGCACAATATATTTTCATTTTACCATGGGCTTGCATTTCCAAAATATATAACAATGAATCACATAATGCAATTAATGATGGTAGAACAATCTGCTTCAAGTTTTAACTGACACAACTCAGGAAACTAGGGTGGATCATCCACAATCAGGACCAAACATCGGGGGAAACCGACCAGAGAGGTCAAGGCTTCATAACCCATCTCACCTAAGCTCAAGAACCAACACCAACGAGTTCTCCTGTCCTAGAAGGATCAAGGCTTCAACAAGTTCTGCCGCACAACTCAGAGCCAAGACACAAAATAAGGAGTCTATCCAACATAGAGGAATAGGCGGGGAATTCCTCAATATCACAAGCTAACGTGTAAGTTAGGTTGCAACCAAGAATGAAGGATAACGAATGGATGGGGATAGTGACAAATGATGCCATGACCAGCAAACCAAAGAGGGGGAATGACCAAGTCCATACTACTAAGAGGGTATGAAGAATGAGTATAAACAAGAAATTCTAATCTCAAGAAACTGAATTACTTTCACTCTAAACAATCAATCACCAACCACATAAAGATATCGTCAGATAATAACCACTAAATACCCAGTCAAGCTACCAAGATAAGTAAAAGAGCACAACATAAGCATCCAATGCACAACCATATACCTGTTGGGTCATATACCTGTATCCATCATCTGAATCAACTATCACTGGAATACTGATGCTGAATAAATATTGGCACTATAATCATGTATGCTCTATGTTATCACTCTAATTCTTTCGTGGTTGTATAAGGAATCCTAGAGGTAACCACAAAACCACTTTGGACTCAGAAGCTAGCCCTCCCTAGTCAGAAGGGGACCTCTCTGGATATAACTCAGCTCTTAATTGTCAGTCTAATGGCTGGTAATGTAATTAATAACAATGGATATATCTTAGGTAGGGTGATTAGGGTGTGGGATCTTTTCAAATTGGAGGATTTAGGAGAGAAATTCCATAGGGAAATGGAGTCAAATTTCAGATTTCTTATAGTCACAAATGACTGATGAGACAGTGATTAAGAAGGAAAAGGAAAGGTAAATGGTGATTTTTCATGTCAAAGAGCTATTGGTAGTGATAGTCGAAAAGAAAACATAATCCATTACGAAATAGATCATCCAATTCGAGATGAATTCTAAACTACAACTTCAGAGGAATGGTGAAATGCTTAATAATATGGATATGGAGTGACAAACATAGGATGAATTCCGGTCCATTTACTCTTGATTTAAACACCAAATGAAGAAAAAAATAAATGGTAATACGCAGATAAAGAGAACATCATCAAAACAACCATCATAGGAATCTTTTCCAACTCACAAGGTATTTTTATTAATATCGAAACAAAAATTGATTACAGTGCCAAAGAAAACTTTTATCTCCCGAGTTCCAACCTTTAAAACATATAAAAAATGCCTTATGTAGGCTTAAATTGTCCATGTATCTACAACCCTAAAACTTTTACTGCAAAAAATTGAAAATAGCAAAAAAATGGCTCATAATTTCGCCATGCATACAACTTTGAGTTGAGTCTACTTCTTATGGACAATTGGTGGTTTAACTGGTAGTTCGAGCGAAGAAACTGGTGAATCCCTTTCCCATGCATTCCGTTGGATCGGATACATATATGATAGTATTCAAGTGGGGGTGTGGTTGTGTCAAATCCCTATGATTCCCGTAATTAGCACTTGCAAGTGGAGTCCTATAACTCTTACAGCGTCTGAGTATTGCTTCGCGACACGTGTTGCAAAATAGGCTCAGTTTCAAGACTTTCACAACAACCTTCGTTATTTTGCGTACATGGACGCTACAAAAGTTCTGTCTTAGATTTTTCACAGTGACTTCCCTTGATTTAAGTTTGTGTATGCTACAAAAGCATCACTTAACAAACTTTTGCAATGGTCCTTTTTGCTCCAAAAATTATGACGCTGCGAAAGTTGTGGAAAATGCTGAATCCAAGGCTTCATATTGTAACCTTTTAAAATACCGTTGGGGGAAGTAAGAATTTTCCATCTGTCTTTTTCCTAAGGTTTGGAACCTTTATAGATGTATAGGTTTGTATTTACTTTTAGATCTACATGTCTCTATGACAAAACATTGTTCCCATGGTATGCAGTAATGGTGTACGGGACACTCCACAGATGGTACCTCTATAGTTAAGAGGGAGTGTTGATGTTATAGCTATGAGAGGAATCCTCATAATATCAACCAACCTACAAATGCAAATAAAATGATAAATGTAATTTTATATTGTAAAAGATAAGTTGTCCCAGTGAAAAGAAAAAGTTGGCTCAGTTAGGGGATTTATGAAAAGTAATGTATAAATAGAAGTGTTTCCTACCTCATTTCATCATTCTCACCAAGAAAGTTCGCTCAAGCAGCGTAGTTCGCATTTTCTGGGTTGGAAAAGACTTGTGGAGTAGATTTCTTGAGCATTGACTCAATTTGTACTTTTATCTTCTTTGTACTAAAATCTTAGAGTAAGAAAGGGTTGTTGGGTTTTTCCTGAGTTTGGGTTTTCCCAGGGTAAAGTATTTTGTCTATTGTCTCTATTGTTTCTGTGCATAGTTGTTCTTTTAGTGATCCTTTTCATTGCTTATATATATTATGCTACTATAAGTAAAAAACATTAACACAATCGAATGCCAGCTTGAAAGAGTGGATCCTGGGGCATTCATTCGAAACATATGGAGGGATGATCCAAATTGCTGCTCCTGACCCCTCCTTGTTGACTGCTCCATTGAAATCCATATTCCACAAGCCTTCGAAATCTACTTTTTCTTCAACAATCAGACCTCCTTCTGCAATATGAGTTTTTTCAACAATTTGTTCTCTGCTATGCTGAAGGTCTGCTTATTTTTTCTCAATGTTTTGCAGCAAGGATTTAACATTGGCTTGGTTCTCTTCTTCATATCCCAGGTCATAGCACATAATAGATGAGCCCATGTCAGTGTCAACAGTGTACACGGGATGATTTTGGGGTTTATCTTGACTTCTTACCACATAGGCCAACCTCTGTTCCCTATACAGTCTCATGTTTTCATGAAAAATTGGGATGCTAGCGTAATTCATGTCCATTTACATGGTCCCCTTCAAGTTCGATGCCCAGGACCTAGAGAGCAGCATTCCAAACTTGGGTGGAATGTCTGCCACCACTACGTCCATTACTATGCTCTTTTGGGGGGTTTGAGTCAATGATACCACCATGCCATTGATCAAACCCAAGCATTGCACTCTTCTTGAATCGAAAGAAAACAAGTCTTGGTAGGTTCTAGTGACCTCCAGACCCAAGCTCTCCACCACAGACTTAGGCATGAGGTTGTGATAATCCCCTGAGTCCAGCATGGCATTGTGCAACACCCGATCATGAATGTTTAGGTTGATGTATAAAGGAGGCACCTCATCATCTTCAATGTTTTCCACATGAGGACCAAACAAGAGAGTGGGCTGGTCATCTTGCATATTTAGAGTATCTAGTTGCTTTTCTCCTTCATCTCCCACCATCTTCAAAATCTACTCTTTGTATTTTGTATTTTTCAACAGCTCATTGAATGGTATAGAGATTTTGATCTTGGAAATTTCCGTTTCTAAATTGAAAGAAGGCTGAAACTTTTCTACATATTTCACATGGGAATCTCCTTTCCCTTCCCAGGATTTCTTAGGGGTACTAATTTTTTCTTCTTGGGCCTTCCTAACAGTGTTGGTTCCTTCCTGTTGAACCTTCTTCAGTGCATTTGTGTTCGGGTCAGCCTTTTTGGGAACCTCTTTCTTCTGTTGACTAGGTGTGTTTTGGTTCAAGGGGGTTTTGGTGGGATGTACTACCACATTCCTACTCTTGAGGTTATGTTTCTTTTGGAACTCCAGAATGGCATTCTGATATCCTTTTTTGTATTGTTTTGATTCCCCTTCCAACATAGTACAATCTAGTTCAAGAGAGGACCTGTCATGTTCCTCCTTTGTCAAGAAAAATTGGGGTTGAGCATGATCAACGTGGTGGATATGATATTCTGGTGGCTTTGTATCCTCCTATAATTATATATCTTCTCCAACAATCATATTTTCTATAAAAGGGGGCCTAATTGGCTGGTTCTCCATATTTCTAGGGTCTCTCTACTCCTTTGTGTAATTTGTGGAACGAGAGGTCTTATGAAGTTGGGGTTTCTGATCTGAGGTTCCAGAGGCTCTCTGGTAGCAGGTCTATTATCAAGGGAAAATTTATCCACCAACCTTTCGACGGTATTCATCATTAGATCTAACTTGGTATCGATGGATTTGGATGTGGAGGGTTGGTTCTCCTCTTTTCCCTTCTTTTTCTCAGTTTAAGTACTATGTCTTATTTGTTAGTTTTTCACAATTTTATTCAATGTTATCTAGGATCTTATCTGAGAGAATAACATGCACAAAAATAAACACAATATACAAGAGACACAAATATTTTCCTCGGGGAAACCATAAAGGAGAAAACCCCGCAACTTCCTCATAGACAGAATGAGCACCAATACAATAGCAGAAAAGTAAAACCCAAATATAGAGATGGTCTTTAGCAGCTTCTCTCTTCTCTACTCGTGCGAACTTTTCCTCCTTCTCACTAATGCGAACTTGAGTGAGTGAGTGAATGATCCAAATGAGAGAGGCACCCTCTCTATTTATAATTTAACTTTCACTTGACCTTTACCCCAAATAGGTCTCCCCTTAGTTGTACCTGACTGGGCCAACTTCTCTAGGAGAGTCTAATAACCCATTTACAACTTAACTCTGGGGTCTAGTGCCCCGAATTACAATGTAGGGTTAACCTTAATGACTTTGCATGACTCAAATACAATAATGACTATCTCGATCGGAGGGATAAACATCTCTGCTGTAGGTACAATAATAAAATACAAATACAATATAAAATATACAAGTGAATATCTTTCGAAGTTACAATTACATTAATACTCCCTCTTAAATAGGAAGGTATTCTCTTGACACATACATCAATACATATATACATAAGTATTCAACGATGGATCATCATCAATGATGTATCATCATTGTCACTGCTGCTGCTATCCTCATCATCTCGATCAAATGGTGACATCTCTCGAATCTACTCGTCATAGGAAGTTCTACAAAGCAATCCTCGTTTCATGTTGGATGTAGGCCTAGCCTCCATGTAGTTCTTCATAATCCCTGCAAGCAATCCATCAAGTAGGTACAACCCAGAACTTATTATATTTCCTCTGCAAAAACATGTGTCTCCTACTATCACCTCATCGTCTTCAGATCATCTCATCATCACATGGAGCACAACCCAGATGCACATCACACAACACTTACATCAATCGACATGGGATTACAAATCTACAACCATTCCGGAAAGGCTCAAAACTTACTTCACGGCCATGGGAATACAAACCTCCAACCATGCCAGAAAGGAACAACACTTACATCAACAACCATGGGAAGACAAACCTCAACCATGTTGGAATGGCTCAAAACTTAAATCAACAGCCATGGGAAGACAACCTCAACCATGCTGGAATGGCTCAACACTTATATCAACGACCATGGGAAAACACACCTACAACCATGTCGGAATGGCCGCAGCCCTTACATCTGCACCATGGGAGGACACACCTATTGTTAGTCCCAGATACGTTCTAAGGCTGCTTTTAGAACTGTGCATGGGCATCAATAAGACATTCTATGTTCTTTTGCTTGATCAAAAATTAAATTCACCATAAAATGATATAGATATCCAATCTTGAAAAATATGGGCAGTATTTCAATGTGCCAGTAACCATAATTGAGTGTTGATGTAAAATGAAATGGCATAAAACAAAGGTACCGCAGAGAGAGTAAATCTTTGTTCTATGTTAAAGAATAATGTACTGAGCCTTGGGGAGTAATTCAGTAGTATGAACAAAATGATCACAAAACTGCAACTGAATAATATGAGGATATTATTTCAAAATAAATCAACATGAAAAATTCATGTGCTAATCATCTTAGAAGCAACAATTCAAGCTTAGAACACTCATATTAAACTCAGAAATAGATTCATAAATCAGGAATAATATGAAAGAAATGAAATAACATGAGAAAATACTATCTGTACAAATCAAATTTTTGAATCCATAAAACTTCAAGATCGGGAAAATGATAATCTTCTTTATGTATTGATCGGGATGCCAAATATTAGAAGTAATACTTCTTAAAAAAAGAGCCGACCCTTGGCCATTGTCGATTCTACTATATATAGCCTTTTCGGGCATTTACAAAAATGAGTTGTCACAAAGATTTTGTTACATCCCAATGACTTATGAAATTATGTTTGTGATTTACAACAAAAAATTGTTACAAAAAGAAACGGTCATGCTGACTAATGCTGACTCATTTGTTGCTGAGAATGGGGTCCACTATGCTGAGGTAGGAGAATGCCTTGTCACGTGGAAGAGGATCCTGCTTATGGTTGTGCTGATGAGGCTGTAGCTACTGCTTGTTCTCTAGTGGATTGTTCCAACTACTGGGATTTGCTGAACTTGGTGATACTTCTCCACTCTTTACCCATAGGATACTAGAAGAACTTGAGCTCCCTAAGAGTCGAGTCAAGCTCAGTGTAGCGCTCGAAATAAGCCTTTGGAATACTACTGAAAATAGATTGGAGGAGGTCGAGAACCTCAAAATTTTTATGTAGCTTTTCTACAACTGTTTTTCCACTGAGTTCTTGTAAAGTGTCTGTCATGTGAATTTCGGTATTCCTTGCATCTGTCATCAGGGTAATATACTGCTCCAGTGGATATAGGTCTCCGTTTCCATCCAAAAAATAGGGAAGACCAAGGGAAAAAACTGTCTTGAACTACTCCTTTAAAGATAACACATCCTGCTTCAATTGGGCTGCCATGTTAGCCACATTCTGGGCCAAAGCCCCCTTCATGATCATCTTGTTTTCTTCCATGACCACTTTCGTTCGGTCTCGGACAACATATGTTTGTAGCTCTGCAAAGGTATTTTCATTCAATAAATCAATCACCTCTCTGGCCACTTGGACCTTCTTATTTACACTGCTCATTATAGCTCGTGCATCTAGCGTGACAATCTTAGCTATTTTTTATTCTTCTTGGGAAATGCTGAAATGGTTCCACTGAGACTTTATCAAAGCCGCCATATGATCCCACAATATAACTTTGGTGCCCTTGATCAAAGGTTTACCGATGAGATTCGTGGATAGCTCCTGAACCTTACCCTTGAGCTCATCGACTGTTTGATGGAGTCCTGAGATAACCTGATCTCTCCTCATCAACTTCTCATTTGTATTGAACAACTCATCACATTTCAAATTTAGCTGATTTTGCACTTGATTTAACTGGGCATCCTTGACGTTCATTTCTTCCACTGCCTGGGCCAATTTATCTATCATATATGAAGTCGATGAGGCTTGAAGGACGAAATCCTTTTGTTGGAGGAGGATCTGATTCAGCTTCCTCGCCTCTTCCAACTCCCCTTCCAATAGGACAATCCTTTCCTTTAGCATTTGACCCTCTCTAATCGACCTCTCCAATTCTATCTCTATTGTGACTACCTCTGCAGTCTGCAAATGCTCCATTGTCGAAATATTAAGCTTCTTTTTCAAGTTTTCCACTTCCCTGTCTTTCTCCTTTAGCATGGCTTGTAATGGAGCCCTGCATTCAGGATTCTGAACCATCTTTACTACCTACTGCTCTAAGTCAGTTATTTTCAACTACTTAGCGTTATTGGATGATTTTTCATTCTTTAGCTGCTTCTCTAGTCTACTAACCACAACCTGTAACTTGATAGTGCTCATAGTGAATTTACGTACATCTATGTACACTCCTTCTCCCATCTGTCGATGCAACTCCATGATGTCTTTAGACGGGACCTGGTCCAAATTTATGGTTATCTGGGTGGCTTTAAAATTGGACGACATCTTCTTTCCTCCTGGTGCTATTTTCTCTAGGATAGCCATTTTGAGGGCTCCCTGCTTCAAATCTAGCGCAGATAACATCCTGGATTGTCTTCCTATATCTAGCGCCTTTTTTGGAAACAACGATTTCTCCAGATCCATGTTGTGTTCTTTGATCTGAGCATAATGCCGAAACAAACTTGTCCTGAGAAACAATGTGGTAACTAAATCTCCCTCTGTGCCCTGAGCCTATTGACCCTATGGCCACGTTGCAGAAGGGAAATTTTCAAGGATGACAGGTGTCGCGGGGGAGGGTGCCAGCCTGATTTTTGAGGTTGCACTAAACGTTCCTTCTGCTTTCAACCTCTTGGTCCTTGATCCAATACTCCGGGATCCATCCCTTCCAGTAGCATACTTGGGATCCGACGTGTCTCGTTTCCCTAACATATCAATCTTAAGGGGTGTTGGAATAAATGGTGATCCATAGGCCTTGCTTGGGTTCAAAACAACCTGACACTGTTACCAACTATCCAGATTATCCATCTTGTCTAACAGGGGGTGCGGCTCGTGGAGGTATGCTGCCGAGTGGTCCCCCTGCCATTTTTGAGAAATGATCCCCCTGGGATCATAATGGTGCATCGTGCTCAAAGGGAAACCATATGAAGCTAGAAGTTCCTCGACCTCCTCCTGAGCAGCTCTGTCTCGCACCTTAAACATGCGTGCTTCACTGGGGACTTTGAAAGTCCTAGCACTGTTCCCTTTCATAAAATGCACCTCATCACAATTAAATATTTGGCGGATAAATTCTAGTGCGAACGATCGAGAGTCATGAATATGGGGAGCTTGTATGGAGCTAAATTTGCCCCATATACTCTGATCTAGGTGTGGGTGTCAAAACAAAACCAATCGCCTAAAACCTCATTTGGATTGAGCTGGAGCAATTATTTGCACTCTTGGAAAATTCTCGGCGGAAGGGCATCAAACAAAAGTGTATAGAATTTTGCTACAACGGTATCAACGAAAGTGGAGAACTTCTCCCATGGGGGAACGGGAACCACTGACCTATCAAGATCTTCTTTGTCGAAGTAAATTTTGTTATAACAGATGATCATGTATAGGAGTATGGAGTAGAACAAAAATAACCTTTTGGATGAAAAACTCTTCAAATGGAGGTGGATGGACTGAGCGAGGAAATATGATAGGTCAAAATTCATAGGTGCTTCATGCTGAGAGAGGTTTATGATAAACAATAGACGTAGAACAACATCGTCGATTACCAAGTCATTGTCATACCCGAGGAATTGAAAAATCATTGACAATACTAGTTGAACCGGACATGCGAATGTCTCTAGGATGAATAATGATTGATTGTCAGAGAGGTTACCTTTAGGAGGCAAGAGCATCCGGATGAAGGCATCCCTGTTCTATGGAGAAAGCTCACGAATATTATTCGTTAATACCTCTTCGTAAAAAATGAGCGTTGAGGGGTCTTCATTGGATTTTGTCAATTCCATGACCAGTTCCCTACTGATCGGGCATACCACACTTCCTACCCGAGAGATGATGGCCTTTCTCTCTGGTACATAGAAATTTGCACACCATTGTATTATCTATGGAAACATTCTGGAAGGAGGGAGAATCATCTTGGACAACCCCGATTTCCAGAGGTTGAACAAGCCGTTGCCATTCTTTTCCTGCTCCCTGGATTGTAGATCCAATTGAAGCAGGTTCGGGAAGGAGGAAAAATAATCATGTACGTCAAAGAAATCATCACTGAGATGATCTTCTGGACTACCGGATGTGGATGCAGAAGTGATCTCGGGAGCAGCCTCAGAGGCCATGCTAACGCAGGGGTGAAGCGAGAAGTGTTGACTTTAAACTGCTTTGAGAGCTTGGATAAACAGGCGAAAGAGTGGAGACTGAGGAGCTTTGGAGCTGGAGTGCAAATGCGCAATGGATTCCATGAGAAGGTATTTATAGGGATATTTGAAAATGGAATAATTAAATGCAGGATTTACGTGGAGCGCTGGGATTAGCTTGTTGGTTAAGGTGTAGATGGCTTCTTAAATGCTGGGGGAGCTTACTCACAAATGACAGTGGTAATGACCGTTTAAATACGGTTTAAGGTAAAGCAAGGGGGGAGGAATGCATTGCAGTGGAATGCGGTGAGCTGTAAACAGAAGGTGGTTTCAGGGTCTAGATAAAACGGTTTAAGGAAACTGCTTTCTGGGTCCTAACTCAACGAGAGGCTGCCACGTGTAGATAGCGGTCTTCGTACAGGAGCGATCCCAGGGTGTTAAGTTCCAAGCATCTTGGGCATCCTGAAGCAATAGCTTGCTTTGATATTACGTCCTGACAACCTTGGGATGAGTGCACTTGCCAATGCATCTTTGTGTGTGGAGCCTGCTTCTACCGTCGGTCAATTGTCTAGCGGCTTATGATCAGGGAAACCATTGTAGCCTCTATTTGTGGTTTCAGGGCATCGAAAATATGGTTTAGGAAAACCATTTTTCTCCCCCTGAATGATTATGGGGTTGACATGCGTCAATGGCGGTTTTCCTTCAGGGATGGCTTAAGAGTGTTAAAAATCGAGCTCTTTCCGCACCCTGACGGGATCACGTCCGTTGATGTCTTGCCTTTGATTTTTCGAGATACCCACCGGTTCGGGCAGTTTTATGAGGTGAGTTCGCCCGTCATGTATAATTTCCTGCTCAGAGGAAGCGATCCCTTTTACGGCGCAACCGAGCTGCCTATGGCTGCTTCTGCTGATGATAATAGTACTAACATTGGCTCCAGCGGGGACAACCTTTTTCTCCGAAAGAGGTTGAGAATAGTATACTAGTGCCTTTAAGTCTATCGCATTGTGGATTCATACCTGTCTTTTAACTCCTTGAAACAAGTAACCAAGAACGATGAGAGGGGAAATTAACAAAAGAACATAACTCTTGCAGTAGGAAAAGAAAAGAAAACGTATGTTACATATATGATACAAAGGATCATTTGATCGAGTTGGATGTAGATTTCTAATAATAGAAAAAACATTTTTGGAATCTTCTGTCCAGGTCCTCCCGTGAATCGTAGAACTTCCTATGATTGGCTCTCTTTTCAAAAATTTCCTTTTGAAAGCTGTATTTGACAAACTTCCGCTCTGGTGTTACTTTAATCTTGTTCTGGTGCACCCTGGTGAAACACCTGATCTTGTGGCAATTATCATATAACTGCCAAATTTTCAAGCTGTTAGGGGTAGAGGTGTGAGACCGCACTTTACCTCATACTTTGAATTTGGTTTCTTGGGAGAGATGAAACTATTAGGAAATTCACCATGGTTTATTATCAGCTCATGTTTTCCCAAAACTGCCCACTTAGCGACTGTCGAAGAATTAACCACTTGATGGACTGAGAGGGGAGCTTCATACTTGTCGAAATCATTTATTTCATCAAAGTCCAATTTCAAAGGCTGATCAGTTTCTCTCCCTGCAGGTGAGGACAGTACGACATCAACTCCAGACTTGCCTTTAGATGCGGTTTTTTCAAAATGTGCTTTTTCTACTTCATCCTGGCTATCCTTGACAATGCAAATGGGCTCGGGTGGTAGTACCACCTTTTCTGCATACGGGTCTCCTACTGTCAACATGTAATAGCTCATGTTATCACGGTCTGAATATATGGGATAATTCATTGGGATTCCATGCTTGCTTATTGCATAATCCAACCTAGCTTCCCGATGCAATTTTCTAGTTTCTCTGGTAACCATCGGTATCATAGCATATTTCATGTTCATCTATATGGTTCCCCCCCAGCTCTTTCGTCCAATTTCTGGATAAGAGCATGCCATACTTTGCCGGGATGTCTGCCACTACTACGTCCATTCTTACACTTCTGGTTGGTAGTTGATAAAGAGTGACTGTCAAGCCAGTTATCATGCCTATGCATTTCGCTTTTCTTGAATAAAAATTATAGAGGTCATGGTAAGGCCTGTCAACTTCTAGTCCCAATTATTCCATAATCACTTTGGGCATCAAAATGTGAGATGCTCCAGAGTCCAGCATATAGTTGTGAAGTAACTTATTATGTACGTTGAGGGTGACATAAAAGGGATCAACGGGCTCTTCCTTGCCATCAATGTGCGGGCTATATTGAAAGGGTGGAGGTTCATCATTTATATTTAAGGAATCCTGTTGATCACTATTTTCAACCTTGTGTAACAAATTAACAATGTGTTTTTGATACATCGGATTCTTCACCCATTCGGTCAAGGGGATAGCTATTTTTAGTTAACTCAATTCATGTTCTAGATCAAAAGGGATAGCCACTTCTTGATGAACTTTAGCTTGAGCTGGCATATGAGGAGAGCTCTTGGGAGGAATTCCATTATGTTTATTTTCCAATTCGGGTCTTGGTCTCAAGTCACACCTCCATTGTGGCTTATCTGGTTGAGCATTTTGCAAAAAGGGATAATCAAGGATTTGATCTCTTTCTCGGAAGTTCAAAAGATCTGAACCAGTTTGCTAGAGATCTTGTAATAATCTCTAGTGAGGTGCATAAGGGAGGAATCCTCCTCCATCCAGTTCAACTATTCATCAAAATCTTCATAAACTTCTTCTGCCGGAATTTAAACTAGATTATTTTCATTCTCGCAGACAAGCGGCCTTAATGATTGTTCATCATTCATATTTTCTCTGTATTCCATTTGGGTATTGTAAGGCAGTTTGAATTGCATAGGAGGTCGGGAAAATGATTTTCTGTTAGAACTGCCACTTTCCAGTTCCATCCTGGTAACTTTATTTGACAGATTCTTGATAATGCGGGTCATCTTGTCAATCTTTGCATCTTGAGAATTTTTAACTCCTGAGGAGATGTCTTCTTCTTTAGCTTTTCCTTTGTCTTTTTGTTCCATATCAGTGGGAAGTTTTATCTTGCCTCCTGCTCTCATGTTTCCTTCAACGTCAATGGCGTCATCTTGCACTGTGCTAAGTGAGAGCGATATTTTTTCTCTCAGGGTGATGGCAAAATACGAGGGGAAGGATGCCGCATATGTGACTCGAGCTATTGCTTTGGTAGATCGGATATATTCGGGAATTCTGAAATATTTTTTTTTGAATCTTGCAGTAAATTCCACCACATATTCGGAGTTTCTTTTTCTCAGGGCAGATAATTCTATTAGGTAATAGAGACTATCCCGTTTAACTCCCCACTTCTTGACAAAGGTGGTTTCCAGGATATCCATCGTGCTGATGGAGGTGTTACACCCAAAATATACTCATCATTAGATTCAGTGTATACATCCCTGAAGTCACCTGGACTAAGTACTTTCATGTGGGATATTTTGCACTCAATCCTGCAAACTTTTGAGAGGTCGTCACAGGTTGAACATTAGCAACATACGACGTCGCGGTTAATGGGAAAAAATAGCTTATTCAAGATCCTTCTCGAAACTTGCTCAATTAGCGGCTTATCCCTAACCTATAGGAGAGCTAGTACACGACCCCTAACTCTTTGGGAAGATCCCCTATCTCTCTCCTACCATCTCTCAATCTATCCTATCCATATCCTATCCACTTAGTCCTATATAAGTGAGGCTCACTCCCATCCCAAAGGGAGGAAGGCTATGGTATCTACATGATGGTGAAATCTCTCTTAGAACACCTCCATTCACCTATTGTAGAATTCATACTTCCTTGGAAGAACATGGCAATCGGCTTGGTCGGAGAAGGGCTACTGCGTTAAGTCTTTGGTTGTAGTTCTATATCTCCATCATGTACTCCTCTATTTATAGTAATGCAAATGCTTTCCACCAATATTGTTCTCATGCGTAATGATATTGTGTAGTTTACCTGCTTAACTGTTTACTTAGATCACTTATTGTATAGATGCTCTTTACTCGTTTCTCTTGTTTCTATGTCTTGACACGTCTTGCAGCTTGGATCTGACGATCGTGGGACGTGGAGCAACATTCAGGAGAAAGGATTGCGTAATAGAAAGGTAAGACATCTAGTACTTGGTCCTTAAGTAGATCTAGGAAATGCACTTGTAGTCTGTTTTATTTGTTCTAGACTCACATTGACCTAAGGAGATCCTACTCGCGTCCGCTCGAGTGGATTGTCTGTTAACAAATCTGGCGACCATATTGGGGAGTAGTGTTTGTTTTGTTCAGTAGTCATTAATCTGAGAGTCATTTTCAGTTGATTACTTGACACAAGCCCCTTTTATCATTTTTTGCCATTTGCTTCTTAGGATTGATTTCACTATCAGATCTTCACGTTGGAGACTCTGATTTGCTTCCTCTGAGTTTATACAACTCATTTTCAAGCCTGTTTTTGGTTCATTATTGAGAGATCTGGTTCATTTTTTAATCTAGACCTCGCCTGTTGTACCTGGGTAGTGGAAAAAGAGCGACACTGTGTCATTCTGAGCTTCTGTTCTTCACCTGTTAGTCACCCGTCACATCCTTTACATTAGTATACTGGGACATCGTCGCACCTCCCATGAAGGCAGTCTGCGATGTCGCACTGTGTGTGAAGACAGAGTGTGCCGATCTGTCAAAAGTTGGCATACTGGCATCCCTTCCCTCATCTGACAGTTTGAACCTTGGTCTGATGTATGAACTCCCTCTGTGCTACAAAATCTAGCCAAAGACCCCCATTTATGATTTGTGTGTTGAGAGTTTGGTTTCATTTGGATTGATTTTGGGTTTCGTCTTGGACAAGTTTGATACAGGTAGTGGTGGATACTCTAGTCTCCTCCACCTTCATCCGTTCACTCTTTCATTCCCTTCCTTCCATCCCTGATCTAATCAGTATATTGGATCAGCTTCTAGACCTCATTCACTTTTGTTTTGAGCTTTGCTTGCTTAGTTTGCTTGCTGTTGCTTGATTTTGAGTTGAGTGTGTATTTTCAGCTTGGTTGAGTGCTTGTCTTTTCTTGAGTTTTCTGAATGTATGAGTGTTGCAAGTAGTGTTTTCTTTTCAGTCATTTAGATCTGAGAACAAAGTTTTTATCAAGTTTATTATTCGATGCATCCATCGGAGAGTTTAAAAGTGATTCTTTCCCATTGTTTCTCAAAAAATTATTGAAGAAAGATTGTTGTGCATTGGAAAATTCTCGTTTATGTTTTGGAAAAATTGAATGAATGTATGATCTGTTGTGTTTTTCTCGAATTATGAATTGCTCATTTTCTTGAAAAACTCAAAGCACGTTTCGATTTTAAAAAAATTGATTCCATGCTAAGGAAAGATAGATGCATTTTTAATTCTTGTTGCTCTTAGATCATTGAAAGTGAAATTGAAAAGCTTGCATTTCTCATTTCAGGATTCTCTCTTTTCATCATTTAGTGTCATTTTACTTTGAAAAGAAGAAGAAATGAAAAAAGTTGTTTTGATTTGGTTTAGTAGTGTTGTGTACTTTTGTGTTTCGTTGAAAATGAAAAGAATACTTTCATTGTCAAATTTGTTTGCATTGGGAATTGTGTTGCACTGAGTTTGTTTTGGCAATACCATTGGAAAAAAAGATTTCTCCTTCCCATAGATAGAATTCATTGAAAGAAAAGAATATTTCGTGCTTGTAGCTAGAGCTTGCATTATGCTTCCGATTATGTACTCACCTCATGCATTCACCTAACCGCCCAAGATAAAATTAACGGTAGAACTAGGTAAAATTTTTAGCAACTTGTGTGTAAGTTAGAGACGTGTTTCGATGTCGTTAAGCGTGGCAACTGTCGTTATTTGCCAGCACTATAGTTTGGGGTTATTGTAGTCTTCCACGTACATTGGTATATCGAGCTCCTTCACGTACCCACCAAGTACCATAAACTATACTTGGCGTCTATTGAAGGGTGTATCACGTACTCGACACGTATATTGGAAGGTCTCGTGCCAACGGACGTGCATTAGACAACACCACTACGGATTTGAGCTCCCACGTACCTTGCGTATATCGGGAGACACCACTAGGATTCCTGAAACCAACCGAGTTAACCATTTGGCCGTCTTGGCAAAGAAATACACCGAGAACAACACTCGGGGAGATTAGCACGCACGTACTGTCCAGGTAATCGGGTATGCAGGCAAGGGTACGGTCATAATCCTCCTTGTCGCGTCATATTGTTGGACCCTGCAGTATATCGCGGTTTGCGATGCCTTGATAATCCCGTGATGTTCCAGACTTTTGAATCCACTCTGTCACATAAGTTTGCTTGTTTTTCCTTAGTTTGAGTAGGTTTTTTCTGGACTGCTTTTCTTTTAGCATACCTTTAGGAGAAACGTTGTTTCGGCCTCCCTGGCTGATTTTCCTGATACTCTGGCAGATTTTCCCTCGAGAAGATCCCGTAGGATCTTAAACTTATCACCCGAATATCCCCTTAATCCAGAGGTTATTTCGAGGGTAAGAATGGATCAACGTAACGCGGTCGTAGTTACTGAAGTGGAGAACCCCACTTTGAATGTTGGTGGAATTTTGTTTCCACAAACTCCTCCAGATTCACTTACTTCTCATCCCCCGCAGGATGAAGGAGCACAAACCCCCACTTCACAAGGCCTTTCTCCCATCATCTCGGGAGAACCTGGATCGTTGGAATGGATAAAATAACCCCAGGACAACCCTACAACAACTGTTGGTCCTTCAGCAGCTTACTGGACATCTTCTACAGACCACCCAGTGGCTCATTTTGGCATCTCATCCCCACCTAACTGGACTACTCCAGAGTTCTCTAGGACTTACTATAGGCCTGACCCTGTTGAGATTTTCGGCCCCATCCATGAACGTTTGGAATAGTTACGTGTTAAAGGTGATGAGATTCGAAGACAAAGTCTCGAACGACACTCTGAAGAGTTCCATAATCGCCATTTCCAAATAAGATTTGATGACGGAAACATCCCAGTTCATCTGATATCTTTCGGATCACCTAAACCACCCCACCATGTGACCACTAATGAGATTGGTCAACCCTCGCTAGAGTCCAGTCCTACACCTCAAGTGAACCAACCGGTGGAAGGACAACAGTCCCACACACCCGTCACTACCACAGTTACTTTACCAATTCCTCCCCCACCTAAAAATTTGAGGGGAGGGTATTCTGTTCCCTCGGGTTACCTTATTGGTAATGTTATTACTATGGTAGCTAGTCAACAACCTATGTTGGTTCACCCTTTGAACAGTGGTCAACCTGCTGTGGCTAGGGGGAAACCCCCATTTCCTAACCAGAACATAGGCGGCGGAAACCCCAACGGGACTTCCGTTGGACCGTCCCAAGCCACTAGACCGTCCACCACGGGATTATCTCATGTTGGAGGGTTATCAAATGTAACTCAACCCTCATGGAGTCAAGCATATCCAGGTTCTTTTAACCCTGTTCCAGGCCAACCTAATCCCAGAAACGCGCCATATGGGGTACCTTATACTGAGAATCCATACACTCTTTGGGGGAAATAACCTGCATTGCAACATGGACCCCAACCGATCATCCCTCAAGTACCACCACCCCCGATCGGCCCTCCCCCACCTCCTGTTGGAGGCAGTGGGCCCCCACCTAAGATTGGTGGAGGACCACCTCATTTTACCTACAACATCCCTCACCACTCAAGCAGTGGTGGGAATGGTCCACCTCCCCCTCCCAGCAGAGGCGGTGGGGGACCACCTTATCATGGGGGAGGAGGACATTTCCCTTCAGGTGGTGGATGTGGTCCACCACCCCCTCTAGGCGAAAGCGGTGGAGGACCAAATTACTATGGTGGTGGTGGAAACCCTCATCCTTTCGGCGATGGAGGTGGTGGGGGACCCCATCCTTCTGGCGGCGGAAGTGGTCGACCACCTCCTCCAGGAGGAGGCAGTGGTGGGCCACCTTTTTACAGTTTTGGACCCCCACCTCCTCCCAGTGGTGGCAGCGGATCTCCGCCCCCTCCTGGTGGTGGAGGTGGACTCCTTCCTTATTGGAATGGACCACCTTATGGTGGCAGACCTCCTTGTGGTCCGGGCTGCACACCCCTCTATGGTCAGTTTCATCCTGGTACACCTTACAGTCAATTTAGTCCTTACACACCTTATCCGTATTATCAATATGCACAGCCTAACCCACAACTGCCCTTTTTGGATACTTTGGACTTACCTGACCTATCCTGGTTAACCAATGATCCTATTTATCGCGGATCTAATTGGCCGCCAATTATGGTGAAACTTCCGTTTGATATCCCCAAGTTTGACGGCAAGCCGGGTGCAGAACCCAAGAACCACTTGATGACGTACCACTTATGGTGTTCATCAAATTCCTTAATGGATGATTCAATTCGTCTTAGATTGTTTCAAAGGACCCTCACCGGTTCGGATGCCAAGTGGTACATCGAGTTTCCACCCCACTCTTTTCCTGATTTTGGCTCTCTTGCTATGAACTTTTTGATGCATTTCCAGCTGCCTATATGGTATGAGACTGGTACTGACCTTTTAACCTCGCTCCGTCAGAATATTGCCACTCACATTTCGGATCACATCCATGAATGGCGAAGGAGACGATGTCTCATTAAAGTTCCTATTCCAGATTAGCTCCTAGTAGACTGGTTTACAAAATCGCTCATACCCACCATAGAAAAAGATGTTTCCATGAGAGGTGTTGTCACCGAAGAACAAGCCATCGCGAGCGCCCATATGCTAGACCTGGTCTACACTCAATATGGCACTTTGTTTAATATTCTGCCTGACACACCCCGTGACATTAACAATCCTGCGAAACCACATAAGGGACTCCAAGCTGATGGAATCATCGGATCCCTTAACACCCAGCCTGCTGCTAGCACTGTTGGATCATCCAACCCAACTCAGGCTGGACACAGCACCACCACGTCAACCCCTCCTGCTGTAACTGAAGAGGTGAATTTTGTTCAATCAGCTTCATCTCAGAAGTTTAACAACAAAAAGAAGAACAAGGGGAAACACAAAAAGTATTCTTCCCAGTAGGAACTGAAGAGCACTCCTAATGATCCCAAGCAGAAAAGGAAACTGAAGTATCCTTGCTTACTGTGTGGAGAAGACCATTTCTCCAAAGAGTGTCCCCATAGAGACGAAGTGAAAAAGTTTCTTAGGTGTAAAACAACTCCCACAGTTCTCAACGACCCGTTTCCTACTCAGAACCAACAGATGATTGCTCAAACCCCCCCTGCCCAGGGGGAACCATCCAATACCGCACATGTTCTCATGTTGCATAATAAGACGATCAATTTGAATACTCGCTCGCGATCTTACGAACCGGTCCCTTCGAAGGAACCCGTCGGAAGTAATACTAAAAAATCTTCCGAATCCTTAACCGATGTCACTGTACCATCAACTTCTCTCACCATAGAGAGGCCATCTTTGGATTCGATATTGCGTCCGCCCATGAGTACGATTTGAAAAGCTGTTTTCAATCCTAATGCTCGAGCAGCACAAAATTACAATATCGTAGAGGACTTGGCCCAATCTCCTTGCGCCATGTCCACCCTGGAAGTTTTGTACAATTGTCCTAATCAACGCAAAACTCTCCTTGCAACCATTGGTGCAGTCGACCCGGATTCCTCGAACACCATCATGTTCCGACTTGACAACTTTAAGTCGAGGCTCTCACACCAGCTCACATTCCAAGTTTCTGCGAACATTGCTGGGAAGATTGTTCATCGTACCCTTCTAGATGAAGGTGCCTCCGCTTCTGTCATGTCGATCACCTGTTGGAGATCCATTGGCTCCCCCAAATTGAATCGTTCTCCTACCACATTGAAAGCATTCGACGGGCATGGCTTTCAACCTCATGGGCTCTTACAAGCTCTTGTAGTTGAGTTGGGTGGAAAGACCATAACCATTAACGTGGAAGTGGTCTCGGCCCCATTAGATTATAATCTCTTGCTTGGTATCAATTGGTTTTATACCATGCAGGCATTAGCCTCTTCAGTCTTCCGCATAGTACAATTCCCCCACCAAGGATGAATTGTTACTATTGACCAGTTATATTTTTGTACACCAGACGCCACTACTCATCCTGGTGACCATATTCCTTCCATCGGACAAATTTCAAAATAGTATGAGAGTGTAGGGGTTGGCCTTTTGAAAGATTCATCTCTCATGGGCGTTTTTCTAGCCGCGAACCCCCCTAATCATGTTTCTATGGTGAACATGATCTCCACATAGATTTTATCTCACTCAAACGATGCTTGGCTTGTACCGGATGAAGCCACCACACACATGTTTGGAGACATAATGCCTCTTTCACCCGCTGAACGTATTTACGAGGCTATCCAATCAGCCCTGGAGGACCATTTAACCGTGGCCTCCTCATCTTGTTCTCTACGACGAACGTCATCTCTACCTGATCTCTTACTTCGGACCTTTCATTCAGACAAGTCCATCATGGAAGTAATGAATATTGACGACAGTCTATGGGATGATCTCCACCATAGGTCATCTTTTCTTCCTCCTTTGGAGTACATAGAGAACAACATCCATACCCTATTTTCACCAGACATCTACCCATCCCCTCGTTCCCCCATTCTTACATGTCTTACGGACATGGAGGGAAACTTGGCCAACATTGAGCCAACCATCATCGTAGTTGTGGATTACTTCACAAAGTGGGTCGAAGCTATGCCTACATACTAGAACGACGGAAATTACTGTCGCACTCTTCATGTTCAATCATGTAATAGCGTGGTTTGGAGTTCCTCAGGAAATTGTTGCCAATCATGGCTCTCATTTTCAGAACCATATGGTGGATGAATTGAGCGACAGGTTGGGTTTTCGCCATGAAAATTCAACACCCTACTACCCGTAATCCAACGGGCAGGTCGAGGCCGTTAACAAGGTCTTGAAAACTATGGTCCAAAGGATGGTAGGGACACATAAGTTCAATTGGCACAACATGCTCTTTTCAGCATTATGGGCCTACCGAACTTCCGTCAAAACCGCCACAGGCTTCACTCCCTTCCAATTGTATATGGATTGGAGGTTGTCCTATCGATAGAGTGCGAAATCCCATCTCTACAGCTCGCTGTCAAACTTCTTCCCAACACTTCCACCGAGGAAGAACGTCTCTTGCACTTAGCAAAACTTGACGAGTCTCATCGAGATGCCACTCTTGCTAATGAAGTGCGCAAGAAATGCATCAAAGCCCAATATGATAAGTCATTTGAACCTCATATCTTTAACGAGGGTGACTTGGTCCTTACTTATGACCAGAATCATGACAAACTAGGAGTAGGGAAGTTCGAGTCGATGTGGCATAGACCTTATGTTATAAAACGTGTGTTGGAAAAAGGTGCTTATGAGCTTGAAGATTATGACGGAATCTATTTGGGTGAACCCCGCAATGGGCTTTACCTGAAGAGATACTACGCTTGATCTCTCATGCATAGACTTGTTTGTATATACTATACATGGTGTGCTTTTGTGTTTTTGTGTGGTGTGACGCATTTTCTTTTTTGAGTGTCTTTTGATCTTGTTTCTGCTTCTCATACCATGTTCTGTCTGTGTGTGCAGATGGCAACGTGCTATGGATTCGCGGACGGCACCAGCTGGAATACTCGTAACCTTGCTTTGGCATCCTGGGTACTGTATTCCCCAACAGGTGAGCTCATTAGCTCAGGAGGAAGTTGCCTAGGGTTTGCGACCAACAATGCCGCAGAGTATCAGGCAGTAATCGGAACCCTAGCTAACGCCATTTCCTTGGGTATGAACCACATTGTCATCCACATGGATTCTCAATTAGTGGTTTCCCATCTTAACCAGGTCTACGCCATCCGTGATCCCAGCTTACTCCGTCTCGATTACATCTCCTGGAAAGGTCATTTGAATCCATTCAATACCTGCACGTTCCATGAGAGTTAAACACAGTTGTTGACTCGATGGCCAACTTCATTTTGGATTGGTACATCGCACACAAATAATACTCATAATATGTAAAAGCATTCACAACATCTAAATATAATGTATAAAAGCAAACATGTAAACAAGATCACATCACTAATCATTTAAAAAAAACACATAATGTATAAATCACCGATAAAGTCTGTATATATATAAATCGCTCAAAAAGTAGTGCCAGTACAAAATCGAAAGCACGATGGCTTTCAGTGAGTTTCTACAAAAATCTGAAGCATTGTAGCCTTCAGTAGTACAAAATCTGAGGCCTCTAAGGTCTCAGTACAAGTATAGTAGTGTCATCAGGCCTGAAGCCTGACCCATACACCCCTAGCTCGAACAGCCCGCTGTCGCTAGGTGAGAAAGCAATCCACGGTCCGAGCCACCTTGCGGAGTAAGGTGTTGAAGCGCACAGATGCTCCAACCCCAAATATCTGCATGGGCCTCGGTAATTCATCGATAGCTGGCTCTGGTACCTCCACAGTTAGCTCGGATAGGTTCCTGTAGACCTCCTCCATCTCCTTGATGGTAGCATGAGCACCTGCAGGAATGACTGCCTCCCTGCCTCTGTCTCTCCTCTCCATAAGGAAGAGATCCACTGGTCGCACTGGGCCCACATCTGCACACACATATTACATACTTGTCAACACTAGATCAAAAAAATGATATAATATACAAAACTAAAAAATACAAGGGTTTTGTTCTCACCTATATCACCCCATGCTGCACCCTCCGGCAGCACCAAGTCGGGATCCTCTCGGAAGTCCATGCCGCTGTATGGAAAGTCCTTGACCATAAGTAAATGGCCCTCTAGCGAGCTAAAAAACTTGATACCAAAGCTAATGAAGGGCCTGCCACCATGACGGGTCATGACCTCAGCCCATCTGAGCATATGGGGATCCCTGGGCTCCCTGTCATCAAGTACCAACTGCGGACGTAGAAGAGGAATCCACTCCAAGAGGAACGATACTATGATCGATCCATATCCAAACTGCTTGAGCTCCCCGCGCCGACACTTGGTCAGCTAAGCTCGGATGTTTGCGAGGAGACCCTCGCACCAGTTGAAAACCCTAGGAGACATACAGTCTTCTGCCTACAACATCTGGGTCCGAGTATCCATGTGTGGAGCTTGGCTACCCACCAACCTAGTAATGGTAAGTAATATGGTCCGCAGTGGACGACTCACCACATCCCTGATGAGTATCTTCCCCTCTGGAAGGATGAGAAGTAGCGACACAATGCTACAACACCATGTCCTCAACTGTATAGTCACTAGCCCGTGTGCCAGTAAGATGTACAACATCCCCTCTTCGGGACAAACTGGTCAGAAAGTAGATATCCTCAATGTCTATCATGAGGATATGCTCACCTATCACAAAGTATTGTTGGACCGCATCCCAACTCTAGAGCATGTGTGTCAATAGCAGGATTTGGGATAATCAGGGATTTGATCTCTTATCTCGGAAGTTCAAAAGATCTGAACCAGTTTTCTTATACAAGAGTGAGATCTCGTAATCATCTCTAGTGAGGTGCATAAGGGAGGAATCCTCCTCCATCCAGTTCAACTATTCATCAAAATCTTCATAAACTTCTTCTGTCGGAATTTCAACTAGATTATTTTCATTCTCGCGGACAAGCGGCCTTAATGATTGTTCATCGTTCATATTTTCTTTGTATTCCATTTGGGTATTGTAAGGCCATCTGAACTGCATAGGAGGTCGGGAAAATGATTTTTTGTTAGAACTGCCACTTTCCAATTCCATCTTGGTAACTTTATTTGACAGATTCTTGATAATGTGGGTCATCTTGTCAATCTTTGCATCTTGAGAATTTTTAACTCCTGAGGAGATGTCTTCTTCTTTAGCTTTTCCTTTGTCTTTTTGTTCCATATCAGTGGGCAGTTTTATCTTGCCTCCTGCTCTCATGTTTCCTTCAACGTCAATGGCGTCATCTTGCACTGTGCTAAGTGAGAGCGATCTTCTTTCTCTCAAGGTGATGGCGAAATACGAGGGGAAGGATGCCGCATATGTGACTCAAGCTATTGCTTTGGTAGATCGGATATATTCGGGAATTCTGAAATATATTTTTTTGAATCTTGCTGTAAATTCCACCACATATTCGGAGTTTCTTTTTCTCAGGGCAGAGAATTCTGTTAGGTAATAGAGACTATCCCGTTTAACTCCCCACTTCTTGACAAAGGTGGTTTCCAGGATATCCATCGTGCTGATGGAGGTGTTACACCCAAAATCTACTCATCATTAGATTCAGTGTATACATCCCTGAAGTCACCTGGACTAAGTACTTTCATTTGGGAGATTTTGCACTCAATCTTGCAAACTTTTGAGAGGTCGTTGCAGGTTGAACATTAGCAACATGCGACGTCGCGGTCTGCTCCACTGCAGGGTGAGACGAGGTCTGTTAATGGGAAAAAATAGCTTATTCGAGATCCTTCTCGAAACTTGCTCATTTAGGGGCTTATCCCTCACCTCTAGGAGAGCTGGTACTTGACCCCTAACTCTTTGGGAAGATCCCCTATCTCTCTCCTACCATCTCTCAACCTATCCTATCCATATCCTATCCACTTAGTCCTATATAAGTGAGGCTCACTCCCATCCCAAAGGGAGGAAGGCTATGGTATCTACATGCTGGTGAAATCTCTCTTAGAACACCTCCATTCACCTATTGGAGAATTCATACTTCCTTGGAAGAACATGACAATTGGATTGGTCGGAGAAGGGCTATTGCGTTAAGTCTTTGGTTGTAGTTCTATATCTCTATCATGTACTCCTCTATTTACAGTAATGCAAATGCTTTCCACCAATATTGTTCTCATGCATAATGATATTGTGTAGTTTACCTGCTTAACTGTTTACTTAGATCGCTTATTGTATAGATGCTCTTTATTCGTTTCTCTTGTTTCTGTGTCTTGACAGGTCTTGCAGCTTGGATCTGACGATCGTGGGACATGGAGCAACATTCAGGAGAAAGGATTGCGTAATATAAAGGTAAGACATCTAATACTTGGTCCTTAAGTAGATCTAGGAAATGCACTTGTAGTCTGTTTTATTTGTTCTAGAATCACATTGAGCTAGGGAGATCCTGCTCGCGTCCACTTGAGTGGATTGTCCGTTAACAGGAGACATTGGGTAGTGATCTGAACCATATTCTAACTTCTCCTTCCAGCGATTGATCAAAAACTCGCATGAATACATCATCATGTTCGATCAGGATATTGTCAGTGAAATCTTGAAATCAGTCGACATGATCGTTAGCAGACGTGCCCTTACTGCCATCATACTTTGGTATCAATTTCAAATAGTGGGTAGGCATATCATTTAAGGGCGTGGGTAATTGCAGAGGTCCATGTCGTCTAGTTACCCATCTGGGTGTTCTGGGTGGTGGCGGTGGTCCTCCACCTCCTCCTCCTGACATGAGGTGATTGGAAATCAGATTCATGGCCTTGGGGGAGATGAAAGATTCGAGATGATTTGCACGAACAGAGGATTCCTCGTTTCGGAAGGGAAACGTTTGGGATTTGAGCAAATCAAAGGGAGTGTGCGGGTTTTGAGGAGAAGTCTCTCCTTCAGGGGTTTGGGCAATGAATTCAGATTCAGGGAATTGAGGGCCAAACAAAGGTGAGGAGAAAATTCGCTGATAGCCTGGCGAAGTAGACTGGTATCTTCCACGTCTATGTCTCCAGGAGACTGAATCTTCTAAAGCCACAAATTCCTCGTGGCTTGGGTTCTGGCAGGTATGTCTTCGTCCAGATGTCAGGTTTTCCAATGTGGAGTCGCCAAGTGGATTACAGCCTGCAACCTAGTTTCATCCACTGCGAAATTAGGTGCATAAATTTTTGTCGTTGTCCACAGGGACGATTTATCTTCTTGCTTGCATCCCCAGAAACGGCGCTAGAAAAGATGTTAGTCCTAGATACGTTCTAAGGCTGCTTTTAGAACTGTTCCTGGGAATCAATAAGATCTTCTACGTTCTTTTGCTTGATAAAAAATCACATTCACCATAAAATTATACATATATCCAATCTTGAAAAATATGGGCAGCATTTCAATGTGCCAGTAACCAGAATTGAGTGTTGATGTAAAACGAAATGGCATAAAACAAAGGTACTCCAGAGAGAGTAAATCTTTGTTCTATGTTAAAGAATAACGTACTAAGCATAGGGGAGGAATTCAGTAGTATGAGCGAAATGATCACAAAATTGCAACTGAATAATATGAGGATATTATTTCCAGATAAATCAACATGAAACTTCATGTGCTAATCATATTAGAAGCAAAAATTCAAGCTTACAACACTCATATTAAACTCAGAAATAGATTCATAAATCATGAATAATATGAAAGAAATGAAATAACAGGAGAAAATACTAACTGTACACATCAAAGTTTTGAATCCATAAAACTTCAAGATCGGGCATATGATAATCTTCTTTATGTATTGATCAAACTACCAAATATTAGAAGTAATACTTCTTACAAAAAGAGACAACCTTTGGCCATTGCTGATTCTACTATATATAGCCTTTTCGGGCATTTACAAAAATGAGTTGTCACAAAGATTTTATTACAGCCCAACAGCTTATGAAATTCTGTTTGTGATTTACAACAATTTTTTTTTACAAAAAGAAACGGTCCTACTGACTAATGCTGACTCGTTTGTTGCTGAGAATGGGGTCCACTATGTTGAGGTAGGAGAATTCCTTGTCGCGTGGAAGAGGCTTTTGCTTCTGGCTGTGCTGATGAGGCTGCAACTGCTGCTTGTTCTCTAGTGAACTGTTCCAACTGTTGGGCTTCGTTGAACTTGGTGATACTTCTCCCCTCTTTACCCATAGGATATTGGAAGAACTTAAGCTCCCTAAGAGTTGAGTCAAGATTAGTGTAGTGCTCGAAAGAATCCTTTGGAATACTACTAAAAATAGCTTGGAGGAGGTTGAGAACCTCAAAACTTTTTATGCAGCTTTTCTACAACTTCTTTTCCATTGAGTTCTTGTAAAGTGTCCGTCATGCGAATTTCGGTATTCCTTGCATCTGTCATCAGGGTAATATACTGCTCCAGTGGATATAGGTCTTCGTTTCCATCCTAGAAAGAGGGAAGACCGAGGAAAAAAATTGTCTTGAACTGCTCCTTGAAAGAGAACACATCCTGCTTCAATTGGGTTGCCATGTCAGCCACATTCTAGGCCAAAGCCCCCTTCATGATCATCTTGTTTGCTTCCATGACCACTTTGGTTCGGTCTCAGACAGCATATGTTTGTAGCTCTGCAAAGGTCTTTTCATTCAAGAAATTGATCACCTCTCTGGCCACTTGGTACTTCTTATTTATATTGCTCATTATAGCTCGTGCATCTAGCGCGGAAGTCTTATCTATTTCGGATTCTTCTTGGGCGATGTTGAAATGGTTCCATTGAGACTTTATCAAAGCCGCCATCTGATCCCACAATATAACTTTGGCTCCCTTGATCAATGGTTTACCAGTGAGATTCATGGATAGATCCTGAACCTTACCCTTGAGCTCATCAACCGTTTGTTGGAGTCCTGAGATAACCTTATCTCTCCTCATCAGCTTCTCATTTGTATTGAACAACTCATCACATTTTGACTTCAGCTGATTTTTCACTTGATTTAACTGGGCATCCTTGATGCTCATTTCTACCACTGCTTGGGCCAATTTATCGGTCGGATCTGAAGTCGATGAGGCTTGAAGGACGACAACCTTTTGTTGGATGAGGTTCTGATTCAGCTTCCTCACCTCTTCCAACTCCCCTTCCAATCGGACAATCCTTTCCTTTAGCGTTTGACCCTTGCTAATTGAACTCTCTAATTCTGTCTGTGTTGTGACTACCTCTGCAGTCTGCAAATGCTCTGTTGTGGGAATATTCAACTTCTTTTTCAGTTTTTACACTTCCCTGTCTTTCTCCTTTAGCATGGCTTGTAATGGAGCCCTGTCTTCGGGATTCTGAACCATCTTTACTACCTGCTGCTTGTTAACACCCAAAAAGTGCTCACTAGCTCATTTACCACATTATATGACTCATTTGTCCATTTTCCTACCATATTTCCATTAAAAATCCCAAAAAACCCATTAAAAAGCCTCCAAAAGGCCTAAAATGCCTCCAAAAGGCCAAAAAACCACCAAAATAGCCTAAAAAAGGCTAAAAAACCCTTTTCCTCCAAAAATAGCAAAAATCCCCTAAAAAGGGAATAAAAATATAAAATAATGAGGAAAAGGAGGAAAAAACCCTATACAGCTGCCTAAAACCATGTGTTTTCCTAAAACCATGGGTCAGCACTCCACCACCAAAAAAAACTATAAATAGGTGATGGAGAACCCTTATTCCACATCCACAATCACAAGCACCCTTACTCTGCCAAAATCTCTCTCGAAACCCTAGTCCACCTTTGAACTAGTTTCACCTTGAGAGCCACCTTTGGCCCATCCCCAACATTGGAGAAGGAGAAGGAGCATTCTTGGAGCTTGGAGCATCCTCTTGGACACTGCAAAGGGCTTTCACCAACCTTGACACTCAAGGTAACATCAATACAAAGACATTCTTTCATTTTGGTGTTTATGCTTCATGCTTGTATTAGAAATAATTTAATGTTTTGTTATTGCATAATTAGTTTAATATTCTGAACTGCTACTAAGGAGTCCATTCTCCTTAGTAGGTGCTCATTGGCACAAGCTAGGGGTAAAACCCTAGCTACAGTTTTGGCGACTCCCCTAGTTTTCGAATTTCTGGTTTCCGTTTTTTAAAAAAATTTTCTTTCGGCTGTCCCTTTCGGCCGCTGCATACCGCGTCTTTTTCCTCTACAGTCGCGTCCCGACCGCAGCCTTTCAGGCCTTTACCCGCGATCCGACCGTGGCTCTCAGACTGCTTCCGACGCTCAGTCGACGGATTCAAGTCTGTTACCTGCGATCCGACCGTGGCTAATCAGCCTGTTTGCCGCGATCTGACTGCGCCTATCGGCCTTGTTCTCGCGTCCCGACTGCGGCTTTCTGCCTCTTTCGGGCGTCCCGACTGCGCTTGTTAGCCTTTTAGCCGCGACCCGACTGTCTGTTTTTCCATTGTTCCTGCGTCCCGACTGCCACTGTTGGCCCGATAGCCGCGACCCGACTGTGCCTTGTCCCCTGTTTCCTGCGTCCCGACTGCAACTATTGGCCCGATAGCCGCGACCTGACCGCCGCTGTTTCCCTCAAACCCGCGGTCGGCCTGTTCTGACCCGCCACAGACCCGCGGTCTGATTTCTGCTCTTTTCCTGTTTTTGAGCCCAGCCCCTCTTGCTGCAATATTTTCTGCATTTCAACAGCCCTCTGTCCCACCTGCAGCCTACTTCCTTACAGCCTTTCTGCAACATAATTTCTGTTCCTTTTACAGAATCTTTTTAAAATTTCAGTATTTTTATTTCAGAAAATTTTGCAAATTAAAAAAATCAATTTCAGCATTATTGATAGATTGGAAGTTGCACTCCCTTGTGGCACTTCTGTTTTTGGGTTCAACACCTCACGAGCACACACTCTGTCACCTTAAATCAAGTGAGCCTTAAAAAGTACCTAACTAAACCAACATTCTAACCCCACTTGGGGAACACAAAAGAATCATTGTAGTTAGGTAGGATCAGGGGGATAGGCTTCCAATAACACCCCTTGGTTATTTCACTTGAGACATAGTTGTTGTCCAACTAGGGAACCAAAATCCCCTAGTACTTTTTGGCACGGTCACGACCAGTTTATCAGAGGGCCTCTCCCTTAGGAGGGTTGAAGTCGGGAGACTGGTTTCCGGAGGCCTGAGTGGAATACCGCACTCCATTCAGTAACCGAAGGGCTACCTTTCGCGGTTACGCGGGATATCCCTGTATAGGGGTATTGCGGTCAACGAACTAAACGGCAGATTCACCTTTCTGGACGTGTCAATGAACGGGGTATCTTAGTTGCCTTTCTTCTAGGATTGACTACCCGGTATCCCTCCCGGTAGGGGGATATCATAGCCACTTGGCTTTCCTACTCATATTGTCTGACTTGGATTTCATCACCTTGCAGAGAATATGTTTAGTTAAGTCAGAATACTTTTAGCTAGGTGTTTGCATGCTCCTTTACCTCCCTTGGTCTAGTGAGTCCACCATTTTTCTTTTCTAGGAAGCCTGCTGCTTGTTGGTATTCTGACCATCTTTGTTGTTACTCCACCTATTGTAGCACAGCTGTTGCAGTGGGTGTTTTGAGTTGGTTGTTGGCCTGAGTGCCTTGCTTTTTAGCTCTCCTTCTGCACACTCGGTTGCATTAGGATTTTTTGAGCTGTTTTCATACTCACCTCAACCCACAGAGATTTAGACACCATCTGTCACCATTGAGTCCCCGAGACATTCTCGGCGCCTCAGGGGCGAGCCCCCACAGCACGGTTCTCTCGACACCTACTCGTCATAGATTCCGATCATTGTCCGTTGATACCACTCATCACAGATCTAGAGCCTTGTCGCTTGACTCCACTCGTCAGCGACGTAGGTCTCCGTCACCAGATAGTGACGCACCTTACTTTACCTCTGATTCTGACGAAGAGTCTGAGAACCCTATTTATACTGCCCCTACTAGCCCCATGGCTGGCACGACTTCCACTCCATTTGTCATAGGGACCATTGGTGGCATATCCACCACTACTACACCAGTTACTACACCTGTTTTTGGTATGCCCTCCATGGGGCAACCATCTACCGTTCCCCTCACGGTACCTATTCCCACAGCGGGAATACCTATCCCCACTACATCAGTGGCTCACACTACCCATGGTGGTGCTGGACCATCCTCCACTACCTCAGTTCCCCCACTTGGGGGCACCACCCTAAATCTTGTCCCTCCACTTGGGGGCACTGGCCCCAACTTGGTCCATAGCACTACTGTGTCGCAGCCTTCTTCCAGTTTGCCATTCATGGCTAGCCTCAACCTACCTGACCTGGCCAGATTGACCAACGATCCTATTCGACACGACCCTATGTGGCCTCATATGCCTACCAAAACTACCCTCTGACATCCCTAAATTCGAGGGTAAGGCCGGTGAGGACCCACAGAACCACATCATGTCTTTCCACCTATGGTGTTCCTCTAACTCCATTGTGGATGACTCTGTTCGCCTCCGTCTCTTACAACGCACCTTTACTGGCTCTGCAGCCAAGTGGTATATTGAGCAGCCTCATGGGACCCACGCCACCTTTTCTTCCCTGGCCTCGACCTTCCTGCAGTTCTTCCAGTTGCCAGTCCGCTATGACGCGGGCGTTGAGATCCTTCTGTCTTGTAGACAAAACACAGCTACCCATATCACGGACCACATCCATGAGTGGCGTAGACGCCGTAGCTTATGCAAGATTAAACTAGATGACCGTATCTTCCTCGATTGGTTCCTCAAGTCCCTGCTTCCTGTCATCGCTAAGGATGTAGCTTCAGAAAGACCCCAGTCTGAAGAAGAGGCCATCCTTAAGGCACAGCAGTTCGACCTCATTTACGCCCAGTCGGGTTACCTTTATACCATTATACCTGACGCCCCTCGCGGCGAGTCCTCCCATCATGATGCGCCGGGGGCATCCCACGCTGCTGATGGTATCATTGGCCGTGTTTCTTCGCATCCCCAACCCTTTTCTATAGCACGGCCTACCCCTGGCCCCGACCTGTCGAGGGCTACCTCCTAGTCTGGAGCAACCAACTCATATGCTCCCATGACACATCACCATTCCCATGGGCCCTCATGTCCACCACAGTGCTTCGGGTATGCGACTCCTGCTTATGCTCCTCCAGTCGCCCCTCAGCCTTACTACCATCAGCAGGCTGCCTCAGCTCCTGCGCCTTCACCAGCCCCACCAGCTTATTATCCGCCCCAGGCAGCCCCTGCGGCACATCCACAACCGGCTCCGCAGTCCTATCAGCAACCCCCTCAAGTTGCTGCACCTGCTCAGCCTCAACCTACATATCATCCTCCGCAGCCTGCTCCTGCACCTGCGCAACCTCAAAATCCACCTGCTGCCCAAGGGCAAGTTTACGCCCAACACAACCCGCAGCAAAACCAGAATAACCAACGTAACCAGGGCCAACAGAACCGCGGCAAGGGCCGTAATCAGGGAAACAACCAACCTGCAGACCAAGCTGGTCAACCGGCTAATCCCCCTGACAACAACAATGCGGCCCCCGCTAATCAAAACCCTGATCGCCCGCCCAAGCAGGCCAAAAACCCCAATTTGCGAACGAACCACCCTTGTTCTATTTGCGGGGTCTATGGACACTATACCCATGCTTGCCCACACTTGGAGCGAGCTCGGCAGCTTTGGGTTGACGAGGCCCATCGCCAAGGGCATGCGGCTCCCCAAGCACCGCCCAACCCCCCCCAACCTCAGCAACCCCCTTTGGTGCTGCAAAACCCCGTACCGACCCAAGGCGTGGTGAACACTCAGCCGTTGGCCCCTCAAGCTAACGTGCAACCCCAACAACAACAGATCACCTACGCTGCCCCTGATCAACCCATGTTTGACTCAGGTACCCACCACTTATTGATGATGTCATCAGCTGACGTCAACCTCCAGACCCGTCGGAACCAATATGGCTCCACCTCTGAAGCCACTCCCACGGATAAAATTACTAACGCCCACCCCACCGATCAGGCGTTACGTATCCCTCCACCTCCCACAGACGGCGCTGCGAAAGCACCTCGTTTCCCACTGCGCCGAATCAATAATAACCCTAATGCACGTGCTGCGTCAAACTACAACATTGTAGACGACCTAGCCCAATCTCCCGCAGCCATGTCTGCGTTAGAAGTCTTGAAGAACTGCCCTTCCCAGCGCAAGACTTTACTTTCCGCCATTGGGGGGATTGACCCAACTGATTCACATTTGATGGCGTTTGATTTAGACCAGTCTGAACCACGCCTACCTTCCAGCTTAGCCTTCCAAGTTACAGTCTCCGTTAGGAATCTTGTTATCCATCGGTGCATCATCGATGAGGGTGCTTCCACATGCGTTATGTCTACATTTGTATGGCAGAAACTAGGATCCCCTCCTCTCCAGCAGTCCACCACTGCGTTACGTGCCTATGACGGTCGGTCGGCCCAGCCCCAAGGCCTCCTGCCCAACGTTCCTGTCCAGTTAGGTGGTAAAACAGTTCTTATTGACATAGAGGTAATCAATGCCCAATTGGATTACAACCTTCTACTTGGCCGCAGCTACATGTATGCCATGCGGGCGGTTGCCTCTTCTGTCTTTCGCACCATGATGTTCCCCCATGAAGGACGCGTGGTTAAGATTGACCAGCTCACCTACTATGATCCCAGTGCTCCCGCGGCACCGGAAAATGTTCTCCCCATGGTTGAACAACCTGTTTCTCCTGCCTCCACCTCGTTCGTTTCCTCTACGGGGCCTGGAGTCTACTCAGACGCGCCGATGACCTCCACCTTTCAATCCATTCCTCCGCCATCATCTACGCCCGAAATGTCTGACTTATGTACCTTGTCCCATGACATCCTACCACCTAACAATCAACCATCTTTGTTGCCTAAACCACCCTTGGTACCTAGTCACATTGGTGTTACACCGATCCATACGATCCCCTTCCTAGTTCCTCCAGCAGGAGTAGTAAGCGCCCCGGTCATGGCTACCCTTAGCCTCCCTGGGTTAACCTTGGGATTACCTGTATGGTACCTTTCGCCTCCCGTTCGCCCGCCGACACCTGATGTCGTCCTCCAGCCGGTGCAACCCATGGCTACTACCACCCACCCACCTCCCGGGGTCCCTACCCCTTCGTCCTCCACGACACCTCCTCCTCCTCTTCAAGCCACTGGGGGCAGAGGTCCACAACCTTACACTGCTGTCCCACCTCCCAAGACAGTCAAGAACCCTCCAGTGTTTCGTGCTCCTCCCAAATGCTCGCTGTGTGACGAGTTGGGCCATGCGACCCACCAATGCCCACAGTTACCCGCATTACAGAAGCACATGCAAACGCTCGATGATGACCCCAACATCCCAACTGTCGAACTAAACCCCACTCCTAAGCCTAAAGATAAGTCCCTACGTACCAACCACTCATGCGCCATCTGCGGTATTTACGGGCACTATTCACATCATTGTCCTGATCTCCCAGATTACAGAGCAGCTCTTTATGAGATGAACAATCTGGACCTTGAGACGGCACCACCTACCATTGAAGAGATCTACCCCCCAGACTCTTCACCTTCCGGAGAGGTTAACACCATCTACATGATCTCTTCAACCAATACTTCCACTACCCCCTCGTCAACCGATTTGACGACACAGACTTTCCATACTGATGAGGAGATTCTTGAGGCCCTTACTGCCCCGGATTATCCCTGGGATGACATGCACCACCGTTCCTATTTCATCCCCGAAGAATCCTCCTCTAGCACCGCTACCCAATACGCGGTTGAATCCAAAGACTTCCTCCCCACCAAGGTCAACTGGTTCAAGGACCCTATTCCTGCTCCGGACGCCTTCGAGGAAGGTAATATGGCCAACATCTCACCTACCATCCAAGTTGATATCGCTGCCCCAGGACGTGCCCCTGAACTCATCACTTTAGGAGCATTTTGCAGTAAGCAAGAGATTGAGGATTATACACAACTCTTCCAAGAGTTCCGTGATGTCTTTGCTTGGCCATCTAACGGAAGGCCTGGGTTCAACCCCACCTTTCTCAAAAATCACATAGACACACGGCCAGAGGAGCTCCATATTCTTACTCAAAGCAACTCTGAAGGCCTCCCTTCACGCAACCCCCATGACGGGTTGCATCCTACGGAACCTCTATCCATAGAATAACTGGCGGCCCCATTTTGGTCCGCATTGTATAGTTTGCTCTCTTTTTGTTTTTCACTTTTTTACCATCATCTTACATTCATCCTTTCTGCATGATTACAGATGGACCCCCTTCCACCTCGTTACATTGGCTTCGCTGACGGCGCGAGCCGCTGGTCTCCCAACCTGGCTTCTGCAGCATGGGTCTTGTACTCCCCTTCCAACGAGATGATTCACCTTGACGGGATATGTATAGGCGCAGCTACCAATAACCAGGCGGAGTATGATGCTGTGACCGGTCTCCTGACTGCCGCCCTCCAAATAGGCATAAGTCACCTTCATGTGTTCCTTGACTCCCAGCTACTTGTCTCCCAGCTCAACAACTGCTACCAGGTGCGTGATCCCTGCCTTTTTAGAAAATTCCTGCGCACAAAACAACTCAGTCGACAATTTGAATCCATCACATTCACACATGTCCCCAAAGCTCAAAATAGTGTCGCAGACCAAATGGCCAACAACATCCTGGACTGGCATATCAATCACACCATGTAACATCATGCATCATCATCCATTAGCATCTCTTAAAACATATATATAAAAACCCAAAAAAGGTTGCATCGCATCCACATTTGCATCCATGTACATAAACCACATGCATATCCATAGGGGCATCCACGTGCCTAAACATACATATATCATGTTGCATCACATAAAATACACAAGGGGGCATACATCTTAGCTGACTCTGAAGGCCGTCCTTTGCGCAACCCTCGCAATGGGTTGTATCTTAAGCGTTTTTACCCATAAAAGAAACCCGCGGCCTCATTGGCCTGCGTTGTACAGTACTTTCTTTTTTGTTTTTGTTTTTCCAAACCGTTTCCACCACTGGAATCAGCACGACGCGACCGTCATGATGGTCCCCTCGTTGCATTATTTTTCGTCCTGTCATTTTTTGCCCAATTTTTCAGACGCCACTAGTCGCCTCGGTTTGCGTGCCACATCGGCCGTTCTCCGTTTTTCACATATTTTATATCATCGGATTCATTTTTCCGAGCTGGTGATGATGCTTGAGATCATTTCTCGCTCTCACCTCCAGATTTTCTGGGCATTTTTCAAAGTGCCCCCGTCACCTCGGTTTGCGTGCCACATCGGCCGTTACCCGTTTTTGACATCCTTTATATCGCCGGATTCATTTTTCCGAGCTCGTGATGATGCTTGAGATCATTTCTCGCTCTCACTTGGTATAATTTCAACATTGTGTCCCGACACCTTGCTGCCCCGGTTTGCGTGCCACATCGGCTGCCATCGACTTGTTCCACATGTTTACATGAGCCATTCACTCCTGTCATACTGCAAATGTTTCGTTATTTTGCCACCATTTCATCTACCCCGCAAGGAGGTCCATCAGTGTTCCCACCTACCCTCGTTCTTGGTCATCATTACTAAACCTTGATTGAACACTTCCTCCTTGCCTGGCCATTCCTTTTGTTCGGTATAATTTTATCCCTTTTTCGGGCCGGACAAGTCCTTTACGAAAAAGGCACTTAGGGAGTTTCCGTTAAGCTCTTTTCTGACTCCTAAAAGAATGAAAAGATCGCCGAGCAATCTTGCTTCCTTTCATGCTCGTTAAAGTACCTGAAAGGGCGTCTATCTGGTATAAGTTTAACCCTTTTCCGGACTTGGTAGACTAATTACGAAAAAGGAATACTCTAGTCACACCGGCTAGAAGAGTTCTTCATTGCATCCTTTTATGCTTCTTTGGGCCTTGGAGACTAAATCTACGAAAAAGCAACCCCCTGGAGTCTTCTTACGTGCTTTCAGACTCTCTAAAATTGAAAGCAACCACGAGCATGTGCTATCCTGGGCTCGTTAAATCCACACGATAGTACCATTCCTTCACTTCAGAGTCTTCTTATCGCTTTCAGACTCCTTAAAATTGAAAGCAACCACGAGCATGAACTGTCCTGGGCTCGTAAAATCCACACGACAGTACCATTTTACACACACTTCTTCTAGTTCATTAACCCATGAAGAAGTATCCTCCCGTGCCTCATGGCACTACGATCGATCATCTCGGCAGCACCCCCAATCAGGTCGCCTTTGTTCAGAGAATTCTGCAGTCTCCTGCCATGTTACACCAGCTTGAGTCTCCCTCAGCCAGTTATTCCCCCAGATCCATTACAGCTATGATCCCTTTCCCCTCAGTCAGTTTCATATGCTGCCAGATCATTCCCATTATCATACTCTGAACAAAGGAAGTTTGAGTCCACCCACTCTACTTGCCCAGTTATCCACCCATAGTTTGATCAGTCCTGCTATCAGTACTACCACATTTCGGTTCTGTACCTCGCGCTCCTGTTAAGGAAACATCATTGCCTTGATAGGGGCCGGTCTCCCTCTGTCGACGACAGCTCCTCTATTCCAGAGGATAGGCCCAGAGGTCCCTACGCCTTGGACTTATCACCATCTGTGGTAAGTGCCTACGGATCATTCTGAGAGGAGACATCATTGCCTCTCCGAGTGGTTGTTCCTCACATGCTCGACTTCAGCACCTTGATCGCATCGTTGAGGATCGCGTAGGATTATATTCCATCAGTTTTTTGTCGAAGACCCCGGATTTCCCCCGACTCTAGCACATTGGTGAGTCACTTCGGAACGCCCAGTTGTATGTTCCCGTGGATGTCCGGGCTGCGTTGGCGTTTGTATTCGGAAGCCATCCAGTTTCATGCTTCCTTGAGTACCCAGTTTCAGTTCCAGATCAGTTCCAGTTCAGTGTACCATGGAGAGTATGACCCCAGTCACGATGATCCAGCAGCTCATCAGTTCCTTTGGTACCACACTCAGTAGCACTGTTGATTGTTCCGATGCACCAGTTCTGCAGTTCACACATGATCCGCTCAGCAGTATGTCCCAGATTTGTATCCCCTCTGGACTCTTATGATGTACACAGTGGTCATGTATCTTACAGGTCCCCTTTTTTGGGCCTCACAGTTATGTTTATGTATCTTGATACGAGCATGGGTATGCCCGCCTCGTCCATATATTGAGATTATTCCTCAGTCAGTATTTGAGGTCATGTATATTTCAGGTCCCCATTTTTGGACCCCATTGTTGTTATTATGTTATATCCTGATACGAGCATGGGAATGCCCGCCTCGTCCATATGATCAGATGATTCCTCATCCTTTATTGAGGTTATGTACTTTTAGCTCTTGCAGTTGTTCGGGATCGTTGTTCCGGGCTCCAGTCTGTTTCTTCTCTTCTCTCCACATCCCAGGAAAACCATTCATGACTTATGATGTCCATCGGCCATACGATGAGCTCCTGCCCTCGCACATCAGGGGGCAATCTGTTAACACCCAAAAAGTGCTCACTAGCTCATTTACCACATTATATGACTCATTTGTCCATTTTCCTACCATATTTCCATTAAAAATCCCAAAAAACCCATTAAAAAGCCTCCAAAAGGCCTAAAATGCCTCCAAAAGGCCAAAAAAACCACCAAAATAGCCTAAAAAAGGCTAAAAAACCCCCTTTTCCTCCAAAAATAGCAAAAATCCCCTAAAAAGGGAATAAAAATATAAAATAATGAGGAAAAGGAGGAAAAAACCCTATACAGCTGCCTAAAACCATGTGTTTCCTAAAACCATGGGTCAGCACTCCACCACCAAAAAAAACTATAAATAGGTGATGGAGAACCCTTATTCCACATCCACAATCACAAGCACCCTTACTCTGCCAAAATCTCTCTCGAAACCCTAGTCCACCTTTGAACTAGTTTCACCTTGAGAGCCACCTTTGGCCCATCCCCAACATTGGAGAAGGAGAAGGAGCATTCTTGGAGCTTGGAGCATCCTCTTGGACACTGCAAAGGGCTTCACCAACCTTGACACTCAAGGTAACATCAATACAAAGACATTCTTTCATTTTGGTGTTTATGCTTCATGCTTGTATTAGAAATAATTTAATGTTTTGTTTATTGCATAATTAGTTTAATATTCTGAACTGCTACTAAGGAGTCCATTCTCCTTAGTAGGTGCTCATTGGCACAAGCTAGGGGTAAAACCCTAGCTACACTGCTGTAAGTCAGTTATTTTCAACTGCTTAGCCTTATTGGATGATTTTTCATGCTTTAAATGCTTCTCTAGTCTACTAACCACATCCTGTAACATGTTAGTGCTCATAGTGAATTTACATACATCTCTTTACACTCCTTCTCCCGTCTGTCGATGCAAATCCATGATGTCTTTAGACAGGACCTGGTCCAAATTTATGTTTATCTGGGCGGCTTTAAAATTGGACGACATCTTCTTCCCTCCTAGCGCTATTTTCTCTAGGATATCCATTTTGAGGGATCCCTGCTTCAAATCTAGCGCATATAACATCTGGGATTGTCTTCCTGTATCTAGCTCCTTTTTTGGAAACAACGATTTCTCCATATCCATGTTGTCCTCTTTGATCTGAGCATAATTCCCAAACAAACCTGTCCTGAAAAAACGATGTGGTAACTAAATCTCGCTCCGTGCCCTGATCCTCTTGACCCTGTGGCCACATTGTAGAAGGGAAACTTTCAAGAATGACAGGTGTCGCGGGGGAGGGTTCCAGATTGATTTTTTAGGTTGCACTAGATGTTCCTTCTGCTTTCAACCTCTTGGTCCTTGATCCAATACTCCCGGATCCGTCCCTTCCGGTAGCAGACGTGGGCTTCGATGTGTCTCATTTCCCCAACATATCAATATTAATGGGTGTTGGAATAACTGGTGATCCAGAGGCCTTGCTTGGGTTCAAAACAACCTGACACTATTCCCAACTATCCATATTAGCCATCTTGTCTAACAAGGGGTGAGGCTCGTGGAGGCACGCTGGCGAGCGGGCCCTCTGTATTTTTTGACAAATGATCCCCCTGGGATCATAATGGTGCATCACGCTCAAAGGGAAACCATATGAAGATAGAAGTTCCTCTACCTCCTTCTGAGCAACTCTGTCTCACACCTTAAATGAGCCTGCTTCACTCGGGACTTTGAAAGTCCTAGCACTGTTCCCTTTCATAAAATGAACCTCATCACAATTAAATATTTGGAGGATAAATTTTAGTGTGAACAATCGGGGAGTCATGAATATGGGGAGCTTGTATTGAGCTAACTCTGCCCCATATACTTTTATCTCGGTGTGGGTGTCAAAACAAAACCAATCGCCTACAACCTCATTTGGATTGAGCTGGAGCAATTGTTTGCACTCAGGGAAAATTCTTGGTGGAAGGGCATCAAACAAAAGTGTATAGACTTTTTCTACAACCGTATCAATGAAATTGGAGAAATTCTCCTGTGGGGGAACGAGAACCACTGACCTATCAAGATCTTCTTTGTTGAAGTAACTTTTGTTATGACAGATGATCATGTATAGGAGTATGGAGCAGAATCGAAATAACCTTTTGGATGAAAAAATATTCAACTGGAGGTGGACGGATTGAGCGAGGAAAGCTGATAGGTCCAAATTGACAGGTGCTTCATGCTGAGAGAGGTTTATGATAAATAGTATACCTAGAATGACATCGTCGATTACCAAGTCGTTTTCATACCCGAGGAATTGGAAAATCATTGACAATACTGGTTGAACCGGACCTAGGAATGTCTCTAGGATGAATAATGATTGATTGTCAGAGAGGATACCTTCAGGAGGCAAGAGTATCCGGATGTCCCTGTTCTCTGGAGAAATCTCACGAATCTTATTTGTTAATACCTCTTCATCAATAACGACCACTGAGGGGTCTTCACTGGATTCTATCAAATCCATGACTAGTACCCTACTAATCGGGCATAAAAAAATTCCTACTCGAGACATGATGGCCTTTCTCTCTGGTACATAGAAATATGTGCACCACTGCATTATCTATGGAAACGGTTTGGAAGGAGGGAGAATCATCTTGGACAATCCCGATTTCCAGAGGTTGAACAAGTCGCTACCATTCTTTTCTTGCTCCCTGGCTTGTAGGAGGAAAAAGAATCATGTACGTCAAATAAATCATCACCGATATGATCTTCTCGACTACTTGATGTGGATGTGGAAGCGACCTCGGGAACAACCTCATAGGACATGCTAACACATGGGTGAAGCAGGAAGTGCTGAATCTGAACTGCTTTGAGAGCTTCGAGAAACAGGCAAAGAGAGTGGAGATTGAGGAGCTTTGTAGCTGGAGTGAAAATACGCAATGGTTTCCACGGGAAGGTATTTATAGGGAGATATTTGAAAATGGCATAATTAAATGCAGGATTTACGTGGAGCGCTGGGATTAGCTTGTTGTTTAATGGGTAGATGGCTTCTTAAATGTTGGGGGTGCTTACTCACAAATGACGATGGTAATGACCATTTAAGTACGGTTTAAGGTAAAGCGAGGGGGGAGGAATGCGCTGTAGTGGAATGCGGTGAGCTGTAAACAGAAGGTGTTTTCAGGGTCCAGATAAAATAGTTTAAGGAGACTGCGTTTTGGGTCCTAACTCAACGAGAGGCCACCACATGTAGATAGCGATATTCGTTCAGGAGTGATCCCGGGGTGTTAAGGTCCGAGCATCTTGGGCATCCTGAATAAATAGCTTCCGTTGATCTTACGTCATGAAAACCTTTGGATGAGTGCGCTTGCCAGTGCATCTTTGTGTGTGGAGCCCGCTTCCGCCATCGGTTAACTGTCCAATGGATTATGATCAAGGAAACCATTGTAGTTGCTTTTGTGGTTTTAGGGCATCAAAAATATGGTTTAGGAAAACCATATTTCACCCCTTGAATGATTATGGGGCTGACAAGCGTCGATGGTGGTTTAAGAGTGTTAAAACTCGAGCTCTTTCCGCACCCTGACGGGATCACGTCTGTTGATGTCTTGCCTTTGATTTTTTGAGATACCCACTAGCTCGTGCAGTTTTATGAGGTGAGTCTGCCCATCATGTAGAATTTCCTGCTTAGAGGCGGTGATCCCTTTTACGGCGCAACCGAGATTCCTGTGGCCACTTCTGTTGATGATAATAGTACTAACACCTACCACCATGTGAGAATGGCTCCAACCCTTACATATGCACCATGGGAGGACACACCTACCACCATGTGAGAATGGCTCATGTGCATCTGCGTTTTCCAGACTCATCACTTCCCCTGGGAAGGAACCTTGATCTAAAGTACACCAAGCTTGTCTCTGAAGTATTCAAACTTCACTCTGGCTAGCGGATTGGTCAACACATCGGCTATCTGCTCGTCCCTCGCAACATACTAGAGCTTCATTGATCCTCTCTGCACCATATCCATGATATAGGTATTCTTGATCTTGATGTGCTTCGACTTGTCATGGAACACTGGGTTCTCGAACAACTTCACACAACTCTGGTTGTCGCAAAATTTACAAGTTGCATCCAACTGGAAATCAAACAAATCAGACAATAGCTTCCTTAGCCATACTGCCTCACAACTAGTTGAACAAGTTGTGACATACTTTGCTTCAGCTGTACTTAGTGCCGCGTAGGACTGCTTCCTGCTAGACCAGGAGATCACACCTGATACCATACTGAAGCAACACCCCAAAGTTCTCTTCCTATCTGCGGCATTTCCTACCCAATTTGAATCAACATAACCCTCTAGGTTAATCTTCTGATTCACGTCATACTTGAGCCCATAATCAACTATACCCTTCAGGTACCTCAGAATATTCTTTGCAGCAATCAAGTGAACATGTCTCGGATCTGTTAGAAACTGGCTCAATGTGTTCACAGCAAATAAAATATTTGGTCTCGTATTCGTCAGGCACATCAAAGAGCCAATCATTTGATGATACATTGTGGCATCAACCGATTCTGATGAAGCATCACTCAATAGATTCAGGTTCGATGCCATAGGTGTGGCCATGGCCTTGCAGTCCATCATCCTGAACCTCTTCAGGATCTCTACTGCATACTTCCCTTGTCCAAGGAATATTCCATCCGTGCTTTTCCACACCTCCATATGTAGAAAGTAGTGCATCATACCCAAGTCCTTCATCTCGAACTCGGAAGCAAGCTTCCTCTTCGTGTTTGCAATCAACCCATCCTCACCTATCACAAATAGGTCATCTACATAGAGTAGGAGTATCACTGGGTTCCCTTCCTCAACCTTGTATTAAAGGTTGGTATCCACTTTACTCTCGGTAAAGCCCAAACTATTCAGGAAGTTGTCTATCCCATCGTACCACGTCTTGGGTGTCTGCTTCAAACCGTACAAGGATTTATTCAATTTGCGCACATGAGTCTGTCTATCATGTGTCTCAAATCCGAGTGGATGATCCACAAACACTTCCTCTTCCACTACACCATTCAAGAATGATGTATTGACATCCATCTGGTGTACCTTCCATTTCATCAGTGCAGTCATAGAAAGTATTGATCTGATGGAAGTGTATCTGGCTAAAGGTGCAAATGTCTCCTCATAATCTATCCCTTCCTTCTCGGAGAAGCCATGTGCCACAAATCTTTCCTTGTGTTTTGTTAAGATTTAATATGCTAAAACAGAAAATATCAGCATTACATTCCATTTCGCAACAATAGCATATACAAGATCATTGAAAGAACAACCAGCATAGCATAAACACAAGAGACACAGATTTATCCCGGGAAACCCTCATGGGGTAGAAAACCCAACAAAGCTTCCTCAATATAGATGACCAACAAATACAAAGATGTAATCCACAACCATGAGCTCCTTCTCCTCCACAGCAAATCTCTCTCTCACTTATGCACTATTCACAAGTGAGTGCAATGTGTGTTAAATGAGGAACATACCTCCTCTATTTATACACATCTTCGACTTGTCTTTTACATTAACTAGGTTTGCCCCAACTTAACCACTGGGTTAAACACCCCATTAAAAATGACTGGGCCGACCCCTCTAGGGTGGTCTAATAACCCTTTGACCCACATAACACATACAGGGCCGACCCCCACTAGGAAAGTCTAATAACCCAAGTTACCACATTCCTACGGAGGAATAAACATCTCCGGATATACAATAAGGTCTTCACAAAGGAATGAAACATCTCCGGAATAATAAAGTACAAATATAATATTCTTTGAAGTTACAATATTTCAACACTCCCCCTTAACGAGAAGGATATTATAACAACATCTGCACGAGCAAGGAGTCATCAACTACATCATACATGATACATCTATAAATCATTGGAAGCTTTCTCAACATCATCAGTAACTCAAGCAGTTACTGGAACATCTTCAATACTGGAACATCAACATCTTCAGTACTGAGTCTTCATCTTCTGTAGCACTCAAACAACTACAGCAACATCAACATCATCATCTGGATCCTCACGATCATCAGCATCGTCATCACACAATCATCAGCATCATCATCTAGACCATCACGACCATAACATCATCATCTAGATCATCATGATCAACATGATCATCATCTAGACCATCACGACCACAGCATCGTCATCTAGATCATCATGATCACATCATCGTCATCTAGACCATCACGATCACATCATCGTCATCTAGACCATCACGATCAACATCATCATAACACGATCTCCATCATCATCATCAATTGGATCCTCTTGATCAACAACACAATAACAGCGCACCCTGCAACACACATGTTCTATTTAAGACACCATATCATGTCTAGGGACGATGCAATCCACTCGTCAACTTAGACAAAGTCCAAGGACCACTTCTCAAAGACATATGTCTACAGATCAATTCAGGGACCGAAGTCTGGGGACGATAGAATCCCCTCACTCTCGGAGACATCTGTCTGTGGACCAATTTAGGACTGAGGTCTAGGGATGATACAATCCTCTCACTCTCGGAGACATTTGTCTACGGCTCACTTTAGGACTGAAGTCCAAGGATGATACAATCTCCTCACTCTCGGAGACATCTGTCTACGGCTCACTTTAGGACTGAAGTCCAAGGATGATACAATCCCCTCACTCTCGGAGAAATCTATCTGCAGCTAACTTTAGGAATGAAGTCCAAGGATGATATAATCCCCTCACTCTCAGAGACATCTGTCTGCGGATCACTTTAGGACTGAAGTCCACGGATGATACAATCCTCTCACTCTCGGAGACATCTGTCTACGGATCACTTTAGGACTGAAGTCCACGGATGATACAATCCTCTTACTCTCGGAGACATCTGTCTGCGGATCACTTTAGGACTGAATTCCATAGATGATACAATCCTCTTACTCTCGGAGACATCTGTTTGCGAATCACTTTAGGGACTGAAGTCCGGGGATGATACAATCCCCTCTCGTACATTTTGAACTAGTGGTTCTGGGATGATGCAATCCCCATCACGTACATTTTGAACTAGGCATTCAAGGACGATACAGTCCTATCATATCAACTAGGTACCATATACTGACCTCATCGTCAGAATAAGTAGCCTCATCATTGATACAAGTATCCTCATCATCGATATAGTATCCAAATCAACAATACAAGTATACACACCAATACAAGTATACACATCATCAACACAAGTATCCACACCAATACAAGTATACACATCATCAATACAAGTATCCACACCAATACAAGTATACACATCATCAATACAAGTATCCACACCAATACAAGTATCCACATCATTAATACAAGTATCCACACCAATACAAGTATACACATCATCAATAAAAGTATCCACACCAATAAAAGTATACACATCATCAATACAAGTATCCACACCAATACAAGTATCCACACCAATACAAGTATACACATCATCAATACAAGTATCCACACCAATACAAGTATACACATCATCAATACAAGTATCCACACCAATACAAGTATCCACATCATCAATATAGGAAATCTCATCATCGATACAGGTATCCACATCGATACCAGTATCCAAAGATATCTTTATCGACCATATAACTCCCCCTTTCGAGGAGGGTCCTTCTGAACTACACCAAGCTTGTCTAAGAAATACTCAAACTCTTCTCGAGACAGAGGTGTTATCACATATATAGTAGCCGGGCTACCATACATTATTTTTCTAATGCCAGTACACTATTCATACAGTTCCCTTACATTTGAGATGCTGAGATGAGCATCTATATTGGATCACTATCAGATTTTGGACAGCAGTTGTATTCCCCATGCCATGACTGAGTCTCAGGACACTCAGAGAGACGACCGATGTAGCCATTATGCCATTTGTACAGAGCAATCAGTAGTGCCCATAGTTGCAGTAGCAGTTTCAGAGGACAAGTGATGGTTTAGATGATGAGCATTCAGGTATATGACTCAGCAGATATATCATTGTGTTATGGTTATATTGCTTTTATACTTATTCTTATAGCATGTCTTAGCACTTAGTGTCATGATTTGGCGATCATATAGATATGTGGACCTAGTTGATCTTATTATATATACTATATTGTCCCTACTCAGACTTAGAAGTTCACTATCCATACTCATTGGTTTTAACCTCCTTAGGGAGAATAGAGGTGATCATTCCACCATACCTTGGCTTGCTAGTGTTGGCTCCATTATTCATTGTCTTCATCCATCCATTGATTACCTTTTAGTTTATCACCCTGAATTACTACTTGACTAGTGGCATGGAGGACTTTTCCCCACTGTAGCCACTGTATTGGATGAGCTTCCCTGTTTACTGTGTCTCGGCTCTGAGTTGGTGACAAAACTTACCTTTGGTGAGTTGGATTGTAGGCCTAAATCATTCTGGTCGGTTGTCTCGATGTTTGGCATTGGCTCGAACTCCCCCTAGTCACTTGAGATGTTGATGGCTAAAACTGAAAGCTCATGTACTACTTATGGAAACTGATAAATTCGCCCATGGAAACTAAAAAGGGCAAGAGCGATGAACTGTTGAAAAATACTCCTCGAAGAGTATAAGAAAGGTCCAAAAAAGCAATGATTCTTAAAAGCTATATCTAAACAATTGCTGACCTTATATATGTATAAAAAACATGCCCTGGATGCAAGCTGCAACTAGTTGTGCTTATCAGCACACCTGAGATCCGAAGGGTTATGTAGGCCGAAAAGGCCATGAAATGAAATTGAATGATCCTAATGAACCTGGATCAACTTGATGTAAACATGATGCCTAAGTTGAATAAGCACTCTTTAAACAACTTATCCATTTGTGAGACACCGCCATTCCCTGTGTTGTTGCTCATTCAGTATATACTATGGTGTGTATTCTCTTTCCCATTGCCAAAGTGTCACAAAGTTAAGTTGGTCAAGTCATCCCTTAGCCTAGCCAGTTATTTTAGCCTTCACCCTTCACTAGCAAATTGATCACAGCTATGAAGTGAGTATGGTCTTGAAAGTCTAGTCTGAGTAATAATAATAATTAATGACATTATCTATTTGGATTTAGATCGCCAGTAATGATTACTTTGTCTTATAATTGTTATTTGAATAAGTTGTAGAACATGCATTAACCTTTGACACTTTGTAGCAGCTTCTGATGATGGTCTGAGTTATATTTGGTCATGTTGACTTGGTCAAACCTAGTTTGACCAAGGTCAACCATAGGACATGAGATGGTTGGACCTTGTGATGATATGGATAGATGATATATGGTCTATGTACATGTATATGATGATTCTATGCAGTAGCTACAGGATTATAACGATGATTCATGGTTTACAGCAGTATTTGATCATTTACAGATTATTATTATTTGACTTGTTTCGGTATATTGGATATATATTTTGATCATGCATAGACTCATATGGTGTATGAGTACACATCTTGGATGGATTTGGACCTTCTGAGTCCAATGAGACAGTTTTTTTTCAGTTCTGGGCATTTACAGTGATGATTGAGCCTCAGTAGGCTATCCTAGTGCAGTTTTGGTCTGTCGGAGACCCTGTCAGAGCACATGTGATTTTTATCCAGCTGACCTAGGGCGCTGTGCTTGGAGGGGGTAGTCCAGCCACTTGTTTTTACCATATTACCCCCTTCCCAGACACACTAGTTCCCTCACCTTGACAGCGCAGGCACTCCAGGAGGCAGTTTGGGGTAGTTTCATGCTTCCCGAGGCATTTCAGGATTGGTAGAAATAGCTATTGAGGAATTCGATTTGGGCTACTGAGGAAATGTTTTGGCATGGGATGATAAGTGATGATGGATTGATGTCTTCCACACCTCCTCCAGTAGTTTCAGCTCCATCGGGGCCCGCATCCATCACTTATGGCACTTTCTGATGATTTCTGAGGTCTTTTCAGGCCTACGATTTGACCATAGAGGCACGATTTGGTATATTGATGACTATTTTATTATTATTGTGCTATGGGAATTGACCAAGGGTGGCTAAAATTACTCCTTGGACCCACCATAAGATTCTTATTATATTTTATCATCCTGATTTGGTGGGATTCCCCTCTTCTAGGGCGATTTTGTCCACTTATGTTATGTTTTATGAGTGATCCATGTATTTTATTGTTGACCTCATCTCAACCATTGATTATACATTTGTATCTTTTAATATTAGCCACTCATTCAAAAAGTGGTTAGGATTTTGATGCCTCTCCTTCCTATTTAAAGGAGAGAGCTTCTCATTGTAAGGGGTCTTTGGCTCTTGGATTATTGGTATAGAAAAACTTTCTTGTGGAAATTCATGTGGTCTCCTTTGCATCTGGTGTTCTTAGATGGTGATTGGAAAGTCTATTGCAACCTAGCATTTGGAATTTGTGGTAAGATCTATCTTTTTGGAAATCATTGTCTTGTCTACAGGAGGGCGACTTCAACAAGGGCGATTTTGCAAGGCTTCTTCAAATCGACTTTCTTGGCATTTGCTTGTATCAGGGGGTTATCATTAGTATCATTGTGATCTATGCTATCTTTCTGTTATTTCTCTTGTGGCATTAGTCTTATCTCTTGATTACATCAAATCTGATATTGTTGACGTTTGTTGTGCAGGAGAGAGGGCGCATTGGCTTCTTGGACTAAATCGACTTCATAGAAAACTACCTCAAAGCTTCTCAAATTGATCGGGTTTGAATAGATCATCATCATCAAGGCATCTACAAGGTTACCCAGGTAAGATCCACAGGTTTGTTTCTCTTATCTTGATCCAATCCATTGACATAGCTCATAAATTGTTAAAACCCTTATTTCTTCAAACCCTCATTGTTACATTTTCTCAGATCTACTAATATCTAGTGGGTTGTTGGGTATAATATTGAAAACCCACCTCTATAGTATCCACGACATCCCGGATCTATAGTTTGGTGAGGATTGGCCTCCGTTTGACCCTCTTCCCAAGGCATTTAGCCTCTCCAAGAAAGGGTGCACTTCCTAGTTTGGGTGGGTTAACCTAGATCTAGTACGTGGGTAGTTGAGATTCTGCTTGATTTGTGATCTACACATCCAATAACCTACCCCCAGATTGTCACTTTTCTGATTTCTACCTTGTGGGCCCTATTCCACATTTGAAGGGATTTAATCCCCATTTTGGACCACTTGGTATCTTTAAACTCAGATCTAGTAAGATCTAGCCATTGGATTGCCATGAAAGTATAGATCCACACTCTCACTTGCTTAAACTACTTGGATTTAAAGTTTGGATTCCATTGGACTTGTCTTGAGTCATTTATCCCACTTTTTAGCCTCCTTGGGTAAAGTCGCACCACCTTGGAGAAGTGAGTTGGCCCACTTCTAGGACATGGGTACATGATATTTTTGTGGATTTGGAACATGCATAATTCAAAACCTAGGTCTAGTTGGTCACCTTGTCAAATCTTGCCTTGGGGATAGCATTCCTTGTTTTAAGGGATTGTGGTCCACTTAGGTCAAACATCAAATCTCTAGATCTAGACCTATTCATCCATCAAGACTTTAATTGCCCACTTGTATCATGCAATAGGAGTCCTTAACCATAAGTTAACCTTACTTTGACTCCATTATCCCAATTCCCAAGGCACTGGTCTCTCTCCAAGTCAATTCGAATTTCCTAGATTGTTGGATTAACTTGTGGTTTGACCCTTGTGTGGTGAACTAAACCCTTTGATGTCATCATGTATCATGATCAAGCTTGTCACTTGTACTAGTTAGCGCCAATTCAACCCTTAAACTACCCTGCATTGGACACGGTTCCCAAGGCAGTGTATTTTCTCACATTGAACTAGTACTTTAATCCTGGATCCTATTTCACAAATCATAAGTCACTCTCACATCAATAATGAACCAAAGCTATACTCATTGAACCCCTCACTTGTCTTGTGACTTCATCCTAAGGTCTAGGATAAACCATACACCTTACTTCACTTAGAATTAACTTGATTTGGTGTCTTGGTTTTGATCTCTCCTGTCGGGAGTAGATCGGGTCTCCCCCTTTGTTGTCTGGGCTAGATAACATAAAGTGAAGGTTGCCTCGACTGGCGTGACAACCATCTATTGGAGGTCGAGGTGATCGTGGTTGCACCTTTTGATTTTCCCTTCCCTATTTCCATCCATGAGTGGATACATCCATAGGGGTAACTACAGTTTAGGTGATAACATTTTGGCGCCGTTGCCGGGGAGGCAATAGCTTACTCTGGTTTGACATATATTTCCTAAAACCCTACTCTCGTTCTTCCTGCCTAACATTTTGGGTATTGAAAGGCATAGGGCTTACCTTGGACAAACTAGTAGTCATTATTCACTCTCTCCTGCATATACAATGACACATATCTTGGTAGAAGAGTTTAAATCTACCTGGCAACTCCCAACCGTGACTTCGCTGAGGAGCAAGCTCATTTACATCCTTATAACAAGAGAAGTAAAGCAAACTTGGATCAAGTTGAAGGAACCCCAATTACATATCATAAAAGAGATCCTAAAGCACAATCATCTAACTTCTTTTGGAAATTGGTTAACGATTCTCCAAACAGAGCTTCAGGATCCCCTTTGATTAATTCGGTTACTCCCTCATCTCCTAGGTCAAACTTAAACACAAACTTACTGAATCCAATGGCCAGAACAAACTCTGGAAACCAGAATGTTCCTCCTCCACAGAATCCTAGGATTTTTGGAAGGAAGGAAAAACCATCTCCTTTGGACTTTTCCCAAATCCAAGGAGCACCCCATGACATGCCTCAAAAGTATTTTGAAAAAGTTCCCAGATTTGATGGAGTATCTGCTATATCCATTGAAGACCACATTGATAAAGTTTGGGAACACATGGAAGCATATGGAGCATCTGAAGAAGATGTCTTCATGAGGGGTCTCCTGGCATCTTTAGAAGGAGATGTTAGGAAGTGGTTTGACAGGTGGCTGCCTCATCCATTGATGGATATGATAACTTTGTCAACAAGCTAAATAGTGAGTGGTCTCGAAAGTTGGATGGGAAATTTCTCTTACATCAACTTTTTGACATTAAGAAAAGAGAAAATGAAACAGTCCATGAGTTTAACATAAGATTCGACAAGACTGTAGCTGTTATCCCCGAAGAAATTAGACTAAAATACCAAGCAGTTGTTATTCACTACTTGAATGCTTTTGAGGGATGGGTTGGTTATCAGCTAAAGGATAAAAACCCAAATGACTTAAAGACCGCTCAATCAAATACCAAGATGGCTGAACAAAATGTAACATCGATGGGGAAACAAAAAAATTTTGATCAATTTACCCCGTCCACTTCCAGATCTGACCCTAGACTTCGAAAACCAAAGGAACCTGTAAGTGTGCCAAAGGAATCAAAGGATACTTTAGAAGTCATGCAAGAAATGATGAAACAATTAGCTGTCTTAACAAAGAATGTAGCAAGTTTGAATAACCCTGAGAGACATAGAAATCCTTATGGCCCAAAACCTTATTGGAACAATAATAGGAGGCCTGATGGGGATAGGGATAGGCGATGACCTGAGTATCCAGAAAAATATGAGAAGAAGGAAGTCAATTGGTGTGATGAAAAAGAAGAAGAACCCTCTGACACCATTGACCATGATGACCAACCAGAAAACATCAACTTTATAAATGACTTGTCTTATGATGAAGACTTTGGAAGAATTTTATTAGAAGAAGAGCCTTGGGAGCAAGAAGAAGACATAGTTGAAGAACCTAGTTCCTCATGTTGTGCCATAGAGCTCCCAAAACCTAAAGAGCAACCAAAGTATTAGATTTATAAACAAGGAAGTACTTCCCAACCTTCTTTCCTTGATAAACATAAGAAGATTGATGAAGATAAAAAGGAAGAAGAGGATCTTGCTATGGATGATTATGATCTTGATATTGATGTGAATAAAGAGTTAAGCAAGATAATGTGTAATAGCCCTGTCACTGAGTTAATGAAGGTGCCTTCTGTTAGATGCCAAGTAGAGGAATTTTTTGATGGTATTGGCCAAGATAAAACTCCTGAACCGGTCTAGAATCATGTCACATACAAAAGCTTAATGGCACACAACCTAGTGAAACAGAGAAGGATCCACCAATAAACATCCATTTAGCCATTTATGAAAGAAAGAGTGGGGGTCACTCTCCCTTTTACCTTACCTTGCACATTCAAAACATGCTCCTTCACAATTGTATGTTGGATTCTGGAGTAGCAATGAATGTTATGCCTTTACAAGTTATGAAGGAAATGGGACTTGAAGTGACTAGACCTTATGGAAATGTTTGTGGTATAGATTCTAGACAAGTGCCATCTTATGGTTTGATCAAAAACCTTAGAGTTGATCTTTTTGCATGTTCAGACATTTGTACTATGATGGATGTAGTTGTCATTGACTTACCCCCAGCATATGGAATGCTGTTATCTAGAAAATGGGTGGCTGGTCTAGGTGGATACCTTATGATGGATTTATCATTTATTTGTGTTCCCAACCCTGATGGAGCTTTGATTCGGGTTAACAGAGAACCTTGTTATAATGAGCATGTTGAATCATTTGATGAAGGGATAAAAAAAAAATATGGGGATGAATTATTGAATAATTCCAAAACTAACCTTGTTGAAGATGAGGATGAATTATATGAAGTTGATCAAAATATGTGTATGGTCATGGAAGATTCTGATTCCTCTTGGGAAGAAGAGCAAGCAAATAAAATTGCAAGAACAGTCAATTTGGAGTTACTTAGAAATGAATTTGCTGAGGAAATAGATGAATTGAGAAGAAGTGAGAATCAACCTCAAGGTCAAGAACAAAACAATGAAATCATTCAAGAACCTATTATTGAAAATCAAGCGCTTGAGGAAGTTGATGATGGCTTACGAGATATAGGAAGAGATGAGCATTTGCTTAATGATCAAAGCCTGGAACAAACTTCCCATTTGGAAAATTTTTATGAGCAAACAAATGTGGAAGAAAATATTGAGAATCCAATACATGAAGATGAATTTGATGATATTAGGAGGGGAGAAAGGACTCCTTTTACTGTTAGGGAATGGTTTGCCTTGACTGATCATAATAGGGAGAGAGAAAGCCAAGGACTTGCACCTATTTACCCATGGGAAAACAATCTTGCAACATCTACTAGGATTGAAACAAATGAAGAGTCTGAAGCATCCCATTATTCTGATATAGAAGATTCTCTATCTCATTTATCTTTACAAGATGGTAGTCTAATTCAAGTTCATGATAACTCTTTAAATTGGGAAGAGGATGCCTTAATCAATGACGCACGTGAAGGAGATTTTAATCTAAATAACCTTGCTATTTTTCAAACTCCTTCAGAGCCTCAAAACCATGCTTTATCTGCACATCCTCATGTCCCTAATTTTCTCTTACCATATGAGTCATCTAGTCATCATACTCACGATCTTTCTCACATTCCTAGTTCCTCTACATTTCATCCTGAGTTAGTTTCTACTAGATTGGAAAACATGGTCATTCCAGTTCCTTCACATAACACGGTCATATCTCATGAGCCACCTCCCTTGGAAGAGCATAGAGATTTTTGGACTGTAGGTGAAGTAGTTAAAAGAGTTGTATCTCCCCATGAGGAAGAGTCAAATGAGGTAGTCCAAGAAACAAGAAGAGAAGTTAGGGAAGTCCTTGTTGGCAGAATTGTTATTTCCTTAGATGGTGGTCCACCCAGAGTTGATGCAGTTCCTCCTAGGAGGAGCTCAAGGATTGACACACCTCAACCGCAAAACCCTGCTGAAATCCATCCCATGCCTATTCGTAACATTGGATTTATTCCTGAGTCAGTCAATAGAAATAGGTTTCCTACAGGAAGCCAAGTCATCATCCCCAACCATTTGTTGCATATAATATCGGGACAAGCTGATGACTTGTGGGTTGGACCTTTTACAATAGAGAAATGCATTGATGGCATGTGCTTTCTAACCACTGGTAGTGGATGACGTATTTTGTATCCTGTCAATTAGAGGGACTTAAGGGATCACATCCCTGATCCCACATAGTTGGGATCTCTCCGCTTGCATTTCCTGGTAGATTAGAGTAGGTAGGAAAACAAATAAGCCTACTTGGGCAATAGTTAATATTTTTCAGCCATTGAGTCTGGCACCTTGTTTATTTCTAAGCTCCTAGTTTAGTTGAGTACCTGTCACTTTTCTTTTTCCTGCACAATAAATTGCAAATTTTGCAAATTATGTTAGTAGTTTAAGTTACTTTTTGCATTTATATTTCATGCATTTATATTTCTGACATAGAATAGATTTTATTTCAGTTGGTTTTATATTTTTCCCACAGATGCGGCATGAGGTATTTCGATGTTTGTGAATGCAGAAATAGGTTGCAAAAATAAAAAGCTGGAAGCAAAATGGTAGAGTGCTGGATCGTGGATTTGAGTAGCAGAGTTCGAGGACCAGATATTCTGAGGTTCTCAAGCGCTCATTTCAGTAGAGCACTTGTCCCAGCCGGAGCTAGATGTTATCACATATATAGTAGTCAGGCTACCATACATTATTTTTCTGATGCCAGTACACTATTCAGACAGTTCCCTTACATTTGAGATGCTGAGATGAGCATCTATATTGGATCACTATCAGATTTTGGACACTAGTTGTATTCCCCATGCCATGACTGATTATAAGGACACTCAGAGAGACGATCGATGTAGCCATTATACCATTTGTACAGAGCAGTCAGTAGTGCCCAGAGTTGCAGTAGCAGTTTCAGAGGATAGGTGATGGTTCAGATGATGAGCATTTAGGTATATGACTCAGCAGGTATATCATTGTGTTATGGTTATATTGCTTTTATACTTATTCTTAAAGCATGTATTAGCACTTAGTGTCATGATCTGGCAATCATATAGATATGTGGACCTGGTTGATCTTATTATATATACTATATTGTCCCTACTCAGACTTAGAAGTTCACTATTCATACTCATTGGTTTTACCCTCCTTAGGGAGAATAGAGGTGATCATTCCACCATACCTTGGCTTGCTAGTGTTTGCTCCATTATTCATTGTCTTCATCCATCCATTGCCTACCTTTTAGTTTATCACCCTGACTTACTACTTGACTAGTGGCATGGAGGACTTTTCCCCACTGTAGCCTCTGTATTGGATGAGCTTCCCTGTTTACTGTGTCTCGGCTTTGAGTTGGTGACAAAACTTACCTTTGGTGAGTTGGATTGTAGGCCTAAATCATTCTGGTCGGTTGTCTCGATGTTTGGCATTGGCTCGAACTCCCCCTAGTCACTTGAGATGTTGTTGGCTAAAACTGAAAGCTCATGTACTACTTATGGAAACTGATAAATTTGCCCATGGAAACTAAAAAGGGCAAGAGCGATGAACTGCTGAAAAATACTCCTCGAAGAGTATAAGAAAGGTCCAAAAAAGCAATGATTCTTAAAAGCTATATCTAAACAATTGCTGACCTTATATATGTATAAAAAACATGCCTTAGATGCAAGCTGCAACTAGTTGTGCTTATCAGCACACCTAAGATCCGAAGGGTTATGTAGGCCAAAAAGGACATGAAATGAAATTGAATGATCCTAATGAACCTGGATCAACTTGATGTAAACATGATGCCTGAGTTGAATAAGCACTCTCTAAACAACTTATCCATTTGTGAGACACCGCCATTACCTGTGTTGTTGCTCATTCAGTATATACTATGGTGTGTATTCCCTTTCCCATTGCCAAAGTGTCACAAAGTTAAGTCGGTCAAGTCATCCCTTAGCCTAGCCAGTTATTTTAGCCTTCACCCTTCACTAGCAAATTGATCACAGCTATGAAGTGAGTATGGTCTTGAAAGTCTAGTCTGAGTAATAATAATAATTAATGACATTATATATTTGGATTTAGATCGCCAGTAATGATTAATTTGTGTTATAATTGTTATTTGAATAAGTTGTAGAGAATGCATTAATGTTTGACACTTTGCAGCAACTTTTGATAATGGTTTGACTTATATTTGGTCATGTTGACTTGGTCAAACCTAGTTTGACCAAGGTCAACCATAGGACATGAGATGGTTGGACCTTGTGATGATATGGATAGATGATATATGGTCTATGTACATGTATATGATGATTCTATGCATCAACTACAGGGTTATGATGATGATTCATGGTTTACAACAGTATTTGATCATGTACAGATTATTATTATTTGACCTGTTCCGGTATATTGGATATATATTTTGATCATGCAGAGACTCATATGGTGTATGAGTACACATATTAGATGGATTTGTACCTTCTGAGTCCAATGAGACAGTTTGTTTTCAGTTCTGGGCACTTACAGTGATGATTGAGCCTCAGTAGGCTATCCCAGTGCAGTTTTGGTTTGTCAGAGACCATGTCAGAGGAGATGTGATTTTTATCCAGTTGACCTAGGGCGCTGTGCTTGGAGGGGGTGGTCTAGCCACTTGTTTTTACCATATTACCCCACTTCCGGACACAATGGTGCCCTCACGTTGATAGCGCAGGCACTCCAGGAGGCAGTTTGGGGCAGTTTCACGCTTCCCGAGGCATTTCAGGATTAGTAGAAATGGCTATTGAGGAATTAGATTAAGGCTACTGAGGCAATGTTTTGGCATGGGATGATTAGTGATGATGGATTGATGTCTTCCACACCTCCTCCAGCAGTTTCAGCTTCATTGGGGCCCGCATCCATCACTTATGGCACTTTCTGATGATTTCTGAGGTCTTTTGAGGTCTATGATTTGACTATAGAGGCACGATTTGGTATATTGATGACTATTTTATTATTATTGTGCTATGGGGACTAACCAAGGGTGGCTAAAATTACCTCTTGGACCCACCATAAGCTTCTTATTATATTTTATCATCATGATTTGGTGGGATTCCCCTCTTCTAGGGCGATTTTGTCCACTTATGTTATGTTTTATGAGTGATCCATGTATTTTATTGTTGATCTCATCTCAACCATTGATTAGAAATTTTTATCTTTTAATCTTAGCCACTCATTCAAAAAGTGGTTAGGATTTTGATGCCTCTCCTTCCTATTTGAAGGAGAGAGCTTCTCATTGTAAGGGGTCTTTGGCTCTTGGATTATTGGTATAGAAAAACTTTCTTGTGGAAATTCCTGTGGTCTCCTTTGCATCTGGTGTTCTTAGATGGTGATTGGAAAGTCTATTGCAACTTAGCATTTGGAATTTGTGGTAAGATCTATCTTTTTGGAAATCATTGTCTTGTCTACAGGAGGGCGACTTCAACAAGGGCGATTTTGCAAGGCTTCTTCAAATCGACTTTCTTGGCATTTGCTTGTATCAGGGGGTTATCATTAGTATCATTGTGATCTATGCTATCTTTCTGTTATTTCTCTTGTGGCATTAGTCTTATCTCTTGATTACATCAAATCTGATATTGTTGACGTTTGTTGTGCAGGAGAGAGGGCGCATTGGCTTCTTGGACTAAATCGACTTCATAGAAAACTACCTCAAAGCTTCTCAAATTGATCGGGTTTGAATAGATCATCATCATCAAGGCATCTACAAGGTTACCCAGGTAAGATCCACAGGTTTGTTTCTCTTATCTTGATCCAATCCATTGACATAGCTCATAAATTGTTAAAACCCTTATTTCTTCAAACCCTCATTGTTACATTTTCTCAGATCTACTAAGATCTAGTGGGTTGTTGGGTATAATATTGAAAACCCACCTCTATAGTATCCACGACATCCCAGATCTATATTTTGGTGAGGATTGGCCTCCATTTGACCCTCTTCCCAAGGCATTTAGCCTCTCCAAGCAAGGGCGCACTTCCTAGTTTGGGTGGGTTAACCTAGATCTAGTACTGGGTAGTTGAGATTCTGCTTGATTCGTGATCTACACATCCAATAACCTACCCCAATATTGTCACTTTTCTGATTTCTTCCTTGTGGGCCCTATTCCACATTTTAAGGGATTTAATCCCCATTTTGGACCACTTGGTATCTTTAAACTCAGATCTAGTAAGATCTAGCCATTGGATTGCCATGAAATTATAGATCCACACTCTCACTTGCTTAAACTACTTGGATCTAAAGTTTGGATGCCATTGGACTTGTCTTGAGTCATTTATTCCACTTTTTAGCCTCCTTGGGTAAAGACGCACCACCTTGGAGAAGTGAGTTAGCCCACTTCTAGGACATGGGTACATGAGATTTTTGTGGATTTGGAACGGGCATAATTCAAAACCTAGGTCTAATTGGTCACCTTGTCAAATCTTGCCTTGGGGATAGCATTCCTTGTTTTAAGGGATTGTGGTCCACTTAGGTCAAACATCAAATCTCTAGATCTAGACCTATTCATCCATCAATACTTTAATTTCCCACGTGTCTCATGCAATAGGAGTCCTTAACCACAAGTTAACCTTACTTTGACTCCATTATCCCAATTCCCAAGGCACTGGTCTCTCTCCAAGTCAATTAGACTTTCCTAGATTGTTGGATTAACTTGTGGTTTGACCCTTATGTGGTGAACTAAACCCTTTGATGTCATCATGTATCATGATCAAGCTTGTCACTTGTACTAGTTATCCCCAATTCAACCCTTAAACTACCCTGCATTGGACATGGTTCCCAAGGCGGTGTATTTTCTCACATTGAACTAGTACTTTAATCCTGAATCCTATTTCACAAATCATAAGTCACTCTCACATCAATAATGAACCAAATCTATACTCATTGAACCCCTCACTTGTCTTGTGACTTCATCCTAAGGTCTAGGATAAACGATACACCTTACTTCACTTAGAATTAACTTGATTTGGTGTCTTGGTTTTGATCTCTCCTGTCGGGAGTAGATCGGGTCTCCCCCTTTGTTGTCTGGGATAGATAACATAAAGTTAAGGTTGCCTCGACTGGAATGACAACCATCTATTGGAGGTCGAGGTGATCGTGGTTGCACCTTTTGAGTTTCCCTTCCCTATTGCCATCCATGAGTGGATACATCCATAGGGGTAACTACAGTTTAGGTGATAACAATAGGTTTGGTCAATACATCAACAACTTGTTCCTTAGTGATCACATACTCGAGTTTGATATCTCCTTTCTGCACCATATCCCGTATATAGAAATATCGGATCTCTATGTGCTTTGACTTATCATGGAACACTGGATTCTTTGTCATCTTGATACAACTCTGGTTGTCACACAGGATCACAGTGGGGTCCATCTCTAAGTCAAAGAGTCCTGATAATAACTTTCGAATCCATACTGTTTCACAACTAGCAAAGCAGGTAGCTATATATTCTGCTTGAGCTGTGCTGAGAGCCACACTAGACTGCTTCCTGCTATACCACGAGATCATGGTATATCCCAGACATTAACACCTTCCTGATGTACTCTTTCTGTCTGATACGCTTCCTGCCCAATCAACATCTGTGTAGCCATACAATATAAAGTCATGATCTCCAAGGTAATGTAGACCAAAATCTATTGTACCCTTTAGGTACCTCATCACATGCTTTGCAACTATCATGTGAACATGTATAGGTTCCACTAGATGCTGACTCAAGGTGTTTACAGCAAAGAAGATATTTGGCCTAGTGTTCGTCGGATACATTAATAACCCAATAATCTGTCTGTATAGAGTTACATCCACTAACTCTGATGAGTCATTCGCTAACAGCTCTAAGTTGGAATCCATGAGAGTGGCAATTCCAACACATCAAATATTTTCAATATTTCCATAGCATACTTTCCCTGGTTGAGAAAGAATCCTTATGAGCCTTGCTATACTTCCAGACCTAGGAAGTAATGTATCAATCTGAGATCTTTCATCTCAAATTCTGTAGCTAGCTTCTTCTTGCTTTCCATGATCTGTTTCTCATTCCCTATCAGAAAGAGATCATCCACATATAATAATAGTATCATCCATAACGGATCATATTTACTTTTGGTAAAGCCCAAGCTTGTTAAGAAGCTATCAATTCTCCCTCTGTAACTGAACATCATTCACACTCTGCATTGAGTGATATTCTGCATATCTATCCGTGCCATCTCTCGTCAGATGGGTCTACTGATATGAGCCTCAAGATCATTCGAACTCTTGTGGTGAGTTCCTTCTTGCATCCATCTAAGAGAAGAATATCATATGTATATAGAAACCATTTTCAACCTTGTATCAAAGGTTGAAATCCGCATCACCCATGGTGATCATTAAGACTATCAATCTTGGGTACTCATACAGAGCTTTCTTCAATTGAATCCTGGGAGTTTTCTCGATTTGCACTTCTTCTTCAATCACACCATTGAGAGAACAATATTTATCTAGCTACTTGGAGCAAACATCTCGTCATGATCCTCTTCCTCTTTCTAAGAGAATCTTCTAGCCACGAGCTTTCTATAGTATGTTTGATTTGTAAATCTTCTTGTTGAACATCCATCACTTGTTCAGTGTTCATCATTCTTCATGATCTTTCCTACAAATCAAAATTAAGTACATGATCAGCAATACTTCATAATCATCAAATCATGTTGACATGATAACCTATTATGCATACATATATGATTTACATAGTTATGCTACTATCTTGACCAATACTTTGGCACAAAACTTTTCCATATCCTGTATGCATACAGTGGCTATCTAGATGCCTTCCATCTCTACCAGAACATACTATCGAGAACGTGCACAGCTCTCAGCATGTCAGCAAAGAGGTTTCATTCTAGACAATCAACAATGGAATGTTTGTCCAAGTTACCAATCATATGCATATTAGTAGTATACTGTTCATTGCTATATGAATGCTTACACTTAGCATGATATATTCTAGGAATACAAATATGCATACAACTATTACGAGCAATATCATAGACTATTCAGTAATTCAAATAACAATTCAAATACTTATCTTTTTATGTCTTGTGAGGTTGCATCCTTCTTGGTCTCAACTTCCCTTCCATGTCATGAGATTCTACCATCCTTGACCACTATGCATGCTTAAGTGTGCACTAGTGTCATCATCATGATCTCATACATAATCATACATTCATTAGTATAAACTCAATATTATCACAACATTTTGATTCTAAGTAATCTTGAATATGTATGGTCATGATCATTTAATACATGGGTATACTAATATCCTAGCACAAAGTAGGATTCTAACTTGACATAGAAAAACATACCTGGATTAGTATACATGCTTAGTTATGTCTAACATACCCAAACAATATCTTTATTCTCTTCAATTATTTAGAGACCTTGTGCTAGTAACCTGCATACCTCATAAGTTAAGCATAGTAGAAATAAATCATACATACCTTGTAAGTAGAGCTTCTAAAGACTATGGATAAGTCTTTTGTCTTTATGTCATCATGGTCATAGAACTTGATTTGTCTTTCTTGATGTACCTGTATTTTGTTAGCAGACAACATCATCCTCATACAACACCATAGGTGCATTAGTCAATCATATAATTTTGATCAAAGAATGTCTTCTATCATTCACATGCATTCATACTTTTACTAGGGTGATAAGACAATTCTAAGATTAATCAATATTGTACTAACCTCAATAATATGAAGACAAGCATATTATAAACTTAATCATGAACAGATTTCAACACATACCTATATCTCCTCAAGTCATACCTGTCATGGAATTCTTGTATTCTTCTTATGTAAGGCCTTAGCCTCATCTCCCCCTGAAATTGGATCTAGAGCTCGATTATGGTTTGTCAGAGAAACCCTACAAATTCAAACTTTGACTTTCACACTTCTGAATGGATGGAAAGATGTGCCTTTGCTGAGCTGATCAAGCTAGCATACTTCAATTTTGAAATCTCCAAAATTTGACCCCTCAAAATTGCCTTCGAAACTTTTGGATCTTCTGGATAGGATCCCGAACTAGGGTTTGATGAAGCCCACCCTTCTTCCCAATCAAAAGGTTCAATCCAAATCTCTAAACTTCTATTTTTCTAAGGAGCTTCCAGCCGTGGTCACAGACTTCAAAAATTCCAACTTTTGCAGAAGCCCTAATTTTCCACCTTTCCGATCAAGGTCTCGAACTAGGGTTTGATCAAGCCCACCCTTCTAACCAACCAAAAAATTCGATCTTGGTCTCTAAATTTTGACTATTCTGAGTAGCATTCAGCCGTGGACTCCAATTCCAAAAATTCCAACTTTCTCCAAAACCCTAATTTTCCACAGTAGTGACGATTCAAGAATGAAGGTGCTCAAAATCCAAATCTGTTTTGACAAAAATATGCACCTGATTGTTTTTGGTGGAACTACAAAATTACAAATCCACAGCATCTGAAACTTCTGCCTGTGGTATCCTGACCTGTTCTCTTTCCAACCCCATAGGTTTGACCTCAATTGGATTCTATGAGAGAGAGTTATGCCAAGTGTCGCAACGTGACCTGTTTATGGGATAAAACAGGAGAGCGAACTTGTATGGTGTGCCACGTGTCACTAATTCAACTTTGGCCTCTAAAAAAGTTACCTGAGATAGTACAGTTCGTGCACTACCTATCACGTGTTACGAAATTTCATTTGGAGCTTCCTAGCCCAAGTTATGGCCTTTTTTCCTAGGTCACCTGATTATGACTGAGATCTGGAAGAGGCATAAACCCTAACTTGTACTGATCATAACTCACAAAGTACAACGAATCTGGGGGTGTCCTAGACACAAGGTACATGGGAATGTTATCTATGACCTGTAAAGGTTTCAGATCTCGAAACTTTGCCAAAATGAATTTATAGTGAAAGTTCCATGATGACTGGTGTTTTCTATACAAAACCCTAACCTTCAAATTGTCGCAAGTGAAGTAAGTGTCGTAAGTGCCATACATTGCCTTCCTTCAGGTTAGCTCTGATACCATGTTAAGATTTAATATGCTAAGACATAAAATATCAACATTACATTCCATTTCACAACAATAGCATATACAGGATCATTGAAAGAACAACAAGCATAACATAAACACAAGAGACACAGATTTATCCTGGGAAACCCCCATGGGGTAGAAAACCCAGCAAATCTTCCTCAATATAGATGACCAACAAATACAAAGATGTAATCCACAACTATGAGCTCCTTCTCCTCCACAATAGATCTCTCTCTCACTTATGCACTATTCACAAGTGAGTGCAACGTGTGTTAAATGAGGAACACACCTCCTCTATTTATACACATCTCCGACTTGTCTTTTACATTAACTAGGTCGGCCCCAACTTAACCACTGGGTTAAACACCCCATTACAACTAACTGGGCCGACCCCTCTAGGGTGGTCTAATAACCCTTTGACCCACATAACACATACAGGGCCGACCCCCACTAGGGAAGTCTAATAACCCAAGTTACCACATTCCGACGGAGGAATAAACATCTCCGGATATACAATAAGGTCTTCATGGAGGAATGAAACATCTCCGGAATAATAAAGTACAAATATAATATTCTTTGAAATTACAATATTTCAACATGTTTCTTTATGCTTCCATCTGTAGCATGCTTCATCTTGTAGATCCACTTGTAAGTCACAACAGACTTCCCTTCTGGTCTTGGAACTACATCCCAGACATATTCTTCATGATCGAATGGTAATCCTTGATCATGTCATCCTTCCATTCTTTCTTCTCTATTTCTTCCTCATGGTTGGAAGGTTCTTTGTCAATGATGTCACACAACAGGTTTACATAACTGGATTATGTCCTAGGTCTCTTTCTTTCTCTGTGCATCCCCTCTAGAGCGCCATACTTCTCTGCATCTTGTATTTCCTTTCGTACCCATACCGGCTTCCTCTTGTGGGAGTTATTCTCACAAGGTGGATCTACAAGTTCTTGTGGCTCTTCCATATCGCAGTCTTCGTTATATTCTGGAATCACTTCTTCCATTACTGCATCCCTGATCCATGGAACTTCAGGTTCTTCAATATCTTCATTAGGTAGTTTTCTTGATCTTCGTCGCTTGTTCTTCGAAACAAGTCTCTCTTGTAGGTGATGGTACATGATCTTTCCTATAATTCAAGTTCAATTTCATGATTAGAAACATCTCATAGTTTTCAGAACAAATTCTTACGCATAAATACATAGGTCATACAATCATGCAATTATCTTAGCCAATGCTTCAATACAACATTCATCCATCTCTACCAGAACATTGTTAAGAGTGTGCACTACTCCCAACATGTCAGCAAAAAGGTTTCATTCTAGATAAGTAGCAATGGAATGTTGTATAGTACCATAGGCCACTTACCCATCACATTCATATTAGTAGTATACTGTTCATTAATGCAAATATTCTAATATGCATAATACACAACCTAAATATAGGAACACAAGTATGTACACCACTTAAAAATATCATTTAAATAAATAGATATATAAGAAATGACAATTAAAATACTTATGTTTGTTTGTTTGTTGTGTAGACTCCCTCTTGATCTTTGCTTCCGTGCAGGAACTACTGGAGTCTTTGTTTTCGGACAATCTACCTAAGCGCACTTAAAGGCCAGATCTCCCTAGTCCAACTAGATCTAGAAAAAATGGAGACAGAATATAAAACTACTTTCCTAGACCAATTAGAGATCAAGGTAGATAGATGTCTTACCTTCATATTCGCGAATCCTTCTCCTCTTTGTTGCTCCAAGCTTCGTGGTCATCATATCTGTAGCTGCAAAACCTGTCAAAGCACATAGAGACAAACGAGCAGTAAAAGCACATATAAACACTAACTGATCTAAGCAAACAGTTAAGGAAGTGAGCTCTAAATATCATTAACATAAAGACATTTATGGAAAGAGATTATATTATTGTAAATAAGTGGGAAATACATAGAAGAGTGATGATTACAACCCAAGCCTTAACGCTACAATCTTCCTCCAACAAGCCAAGCCAATGCCTCCAAAGGAAATGTATGCCTCCCAAGAGATGGATAGGGATCACCTAGGTTAATTCCACCAATATGTAAGTGCTATATACTTCTTCCCTTTGGAATGGAGAGGAGCTTCATATTTATAGGACCAAGTGGATAGAGTAGGTTGAGGATCATGGGGAGAGGACTAAGGGATCCTCCCTTGAGGTTAGGGAACCGTAGGACAGCTCACCTACAAGTTAGGGATAGAGATCCACCTCATCTACCTTCGAGAATTCACTCAAAGGTTCTATTTACCCAATTTAACCGACCTCGGCGCATGCTGCATGAGGGAAACTTGCGCCAGGAAGGGGCAGTGCTAGTTGTACAAGGGAAACCTGAGACACCGGTGCAAGCTTTCAGATGACACTCTGCGCTGGGCCTATTCAGGAGCTTTCTGCTAGAAGACAACCTGCATTAGTCTAACTAGAACTTGTGGATAAAAGGTCAACAACTTACTCTAGATGATTCCTAGTTAGGGAAACTTTAGGGATCAAGGCACTGAGTTGACACAGGACTCATGATGACGAGATTTAGGTGTAAATGAATTCCCCCTAAAGCATGAAGCTAGTAGAATAAGACAGGTTAAATGCTTTGAAAATATGGATGGCAAGAACTTGTTGGTTGGAAGATGTTGCTGCAGTACAACTGAATCTCAGATCCAAGTCTCACATGAATCTCAACATGGTTGTCGACCAATACAACACAGATCCATGGTAGTAAAGACCAACTGAACACAATCATGGCTACTAGACACAATCGTACATCCATGACGAGATGATAATGGAACCATGACCAATACAAAGTGGATCCATGTAATATGACTAAAAAATTATCCATCTCAACCTGGGTAAGATATGATTTTCCCCAGGGTCTTCAAGCCAAACTCGCAATGATACGAATCTATACATGTGATTACAATGTCTTGGAGTCGAACATGGTAGAAACCACTTGATTACCAGTCATTGATGTATACCGTTAACAAGTGCGAGGGAAATCACCATTGATTTCAATGATACCCAAGGTATCATAGTACGCATCACCGAGCGCGAATCAATGAGTTGAGGTCTAACGATCGATGAAATCTTTCAATCAAGAGTCAATGATGTAAAATCATGTTGAAAGCGAGGTAACCTTCCATTAAGGCATGCATGCCCAAGGTACTTGATTGGTTTCTAGATTCAATCCTTGGATGATGTGTTGAATTCGACAAGGATGAATCCGTCGAAGGAGGGCCATGATGAATCCCCCATCATCGAAACAAAAATTGATAACATATGTCTAGATTAGATCGGATGGTAGAGTAATGTTGAAGACTGACTCAGGGTAAACCGACATGATGGAAGGTGTACTTACTACAGATGATGAGTAACGAACGTCTCTTGAACATGGGCATGGCATGACTTGTCAGTATTGACTTGACGAGAATGATACCAACCCACAATGTAACTGATGATGGAAGCATTCTTTGGATGACCCAAAGGAGTGGCACGACTCATGGAATCAGCAGGACTCGAAGACAAATAGATTACCCAAGTACTGAATGTAAATGCAAATGAGTTCCATGTTCAAGAGTGACTATGCACTGCCATAATTACAATGAATACAATCTCATTCCTATTCCCCATCATGATTGATGAGTAACTCTTTTGTTTTTTAACGACCTTGAGGAGGGTAACAGATGCTCGGTATAGCTCATCCCATGGATGAGTCCAATCCCAAATGTTTTACAAACCTAGGATAGGAGGGGTTTGTACCATGAAGGGCCCTTCGATATTAAATTTTAACGAGTCCATAGAAGGTAAACTCGGTGCCATTTCATATTTAGAGAGTCTAAAAAGACCTGAAGAAGACTCCAAAAGTCCTTTTTCGTAAAGTTAGTCTCTTCGCCCAGAAAAGGGTAAAACAACGCGAGAGTGAACTCTTCCAGTCATGATTGGCTGGAGTATTCCTTTTTCATAAATAGTTCCTCCTGGTCTAAAAAGGGGGTAAACTATCACCAGCAAGACAACCATTCAAATACTTTTACAAGCATGAACACATCAAGTTTGATTGGCGATACTTTTTTGTATTTTGAGAGCCTGAAAAGAGCTTAAAGAAAGACTCCGAGGGGTTCCTTTTTTGTGGAAGTTTAACGAGCCCGAAAAAGTGATAAACTATAACTTGGTGACTTATTCTCATCGTTTTACGAGCACGAGAAAGAACAAAGAGTTAGCTTGGTGAAATTAATAATTGAATTTAATGAGTGGAATAATGACATAAAAACGCTCAGCGAGTCGTTAATACCTGATAACACGCATGAGATGACCACAATTGCGAAAAAAAGTCTTAATACAGTACTTAACTTCACCTGCAAGCTTCAAAACTAGGTTAGAATGATCAATTGAGCATTCAAAACATAGAAATAATCCCAACTATAGCAAAATAACCCACAATGGAATAAAATTAAAAAAGCAATATGCTCTTTTTTGATATAAAAAGGGGTGAATAGTAAAAAAAAATACTATTTGTTTTTACCAAGTTGGAGAGGTGAGAAGTACCATTTGGAGTTTTTTTTCCAATGTTGATTTCGGGAGCTACGGTCAACCATTTGCAGTGCCGTCAGTGTCAGGTAACCCTAAACTCTATCCTCTTTCTCTCTAATGGTTTACATTTTTCAATTTCTTTCATTTTTGTGAGTTTTGGACTTGCTTGGTGAGGGATATTGCACCCACGAACCAGCGCAATTTCCCTTTTCGGGAACTGCGCCAAGGGCGCGTTGACGCAAATATTGAAAGACTATATTGCATCGGTAGCACACTTTCCGAAAGGACAGGTTGCATTGGTGCAAGTCCGCATGGCAAACCCAAAATCCAAGCAAAAATGGAAACTTTTGATGCATTGGAAAGGTCCTAATGGAGATTTTGTGGACTTTTGGACAGGGTTCAAGTTATCAAAATGATTGAATGGCGCGAACGGGAGCATGAGTTCGATGATGCCCAAGCGGAAAACGACCCTCAATGCATGGTTGAATTGAGGAACTACAGATTACTGAATTAATTTCAGGTTCCGGGCATAAGGGCCCAAGTTCCATTACTGGAGTACCTGATCCAATGCTGGGATACGGTGCAACAACATTTTTAGATAGGTGTGCAAACTGTTTCGCGGACAATCTACCGAGAGCGGAATCAAGGCCTGATCTCGCTAGCTTAACGTAATTCTAGAACAAATAGGACATAACATAAAATACTTTTCTAGATCATATAGAAGTACAAATGAAAGAGTAGATCGTTTACCTTATATTTGTAGATCTCTTTCTCCTTCGTTGATCCAATGCTCCAACGCTGCCAAATCGCAAGTAGCTAAACCCTGTTGAACATGTAATAGACCACGAGAAGTGAAAGCATATATCATATGATAGATCTAAGTTAACAGTTAAGGAGGAAAACTCTAAACATCATCAAGGAGACAACATTTATGGAAAGCAATTATATTAACTATATTGAAGAGTGAGGAGTACAATAAAAAATAGGATTAAAACCATAGCCTTAACGCTGCAAGCTCCTTCTGACAAACCATGCCAAATCTCCTAGAGAGAAGTGAACGTTCTCCGAGCTAGAGTTTTAGATCTATTGAGCTTGATTTCACCAGCATAAGAATACCATAGACTTCCTCCCCTTGGGATGGGAGTGAGTTTCATTTAAATAAGACTAAGTGGATAGGGTGAGTATATGATAGGTTGAGATATGATAGGAGAGGCTTAAGGGATCCTTCCAAGGTGTTAGGAACTGAATGCCAGCTCTCCCAAGAGGTTAGGGATAGGGTCCCAAGTCAGCAAGCTTCGAGAAAGGGCTCAAAGGGCTATTTTTTCCTATTAACTGACATCATCGCACCCTGCAATAGAGCAAGCTGCGACGTCGCATGTTTCATGAGTGCAACCTACGACGACCTCTCAAAACCTAGTACAAATGGGTACAAATCCTTCCAGGTCAATCACTCAGTCAAGGTAACTCCAAGGGTGTATACACTGAATCTCATGATGGGAATATTTTAGGTGTAACAGAATGCCCCCCAAAGCATGAAGCTGTTGAAGATAAACAGGTGAAGTGCTTTGATAGAAGGAATGGCAATAGACTTGTCGGACGAAGAACACTGCTGCAATACAACTGAATCTGAACTGACAATCTCATAATATGTACAACATGGCTGCCGACCAATACAATGTATATCCATGGTAGTAATGACTGGCCGAACACAATCATGGCTACTAGACACAAGCGTAGATCCATGATGAGATGATAACACAGCCACAACCAATACAAATGTGGATCCATGTAATATGACCCAATTCAAACTCCATCGCAACCTGGGTAAAACATGACTCCCCAGGGTCTTCAAGCTAAACCCACAATGATACGAATCTAACCATGTGATTACAAATGTCCTGACGTCGAACATGGTAGAAACCACTTGATTACCGGTCATTGATGTAAACCGTTAACAAGCACGAGGGAGATAACCATTAATGTTAATGATTCTCAAGGCATCACAGTACATGTCACCAAGCGTGAATAAGTGAGTTGAAGTCGAACGCAAGATGAAATCTTTCAATCAAGAGTCAATGATGTAAACTCATGTTGAAAGCGAGGTAACCTACCATTGAGACATGCAGGGCCAAGGTACTTGGTTGGTTTCTGGATTCAATCCTTGGATGATGAGTTGATGTCGACAAGGATGAATCTGTCGAAGGAGGGCCATGATGAATCCCCCATCAATCGACACGAAACACGAAAAAAGATGTGTAGAGTAGATCGGATGGCACAATAACATACAAGACTGACTCAGAGTAAACCGTCATGGTGGCGGGTGTACTGACTGCAAATGATAAATGGTGGATGTATTCTTGAACATGGGCATGGCATGACTTGGCAGTATTGACATGACGAGTACCATACTAACTCCTAATGCAACTGATGAGGGAAGCTTTCTTCGAATGAATCAAAGGAGTAACAAGAATCAGGAAGTAGGTAAAACTCAATGACAAACAGATGATCCAAGTACAGTATGCAAATGCAGATGAGTGTCATGTTCAAGAACGACTACGTACTGCCACTAACAAAGTGTGTAACATAAAAACCTTCTTTTTTCCCCATCATGAATGATGAGTGCCTCATGTGTTTTTTACGAGCTTGATGAGGGTAACCAGATGCTCGGTATAGCTCATCTCATAGATGAGTCCCATCCCAAATATTTTCCGAACCTGGGATAGGAGGGGTTTTCCCCATGGCAGTCCCTTCAATGTAAGAGTTTAACAAGTCCATAGAAGGTAGACTCGGTCGTCATTTCATGTTTAGAGAGTCTGAAAAGAACTAAAGAAGACTCCAACGGTCCTTTTTCGTAAAGTTAGTCTAATCGCCCAAAAAAGGGTAAAACAATGTGGGAGAGGACTCTTCAGTCATGATTGGTTGGAGTATACCTTTTTCGTAACTAGTGCCCCCTGACCTGAAAAAGGGGTAAACTATCACCAGGAAGACGACCATTCAAATAATTTAACAAGCGTGAATGCGACAAGTTCACTTGGCAATATTTTCATTTTTCGAGAGCCTGAAAATAGCTTAAAGGTAGACTTCGGGGGGTCTCCTTTTCTGTGGGAGTTTAACGAGCCCGGAAAAGAGATAAATCGTAACTCGATACTTATTCTCATAGTTTCAGGAGCATGAGAACAAACGAAGAGTAAGCTCGTCATCATAAAATAATTACAATCTAACTGTTGCAAAATAATAACAAAACATTCAAGGGACTTGTCCATACCTGAGATGACCGTTGTAACGCGAGAAACAACACAAAAGATCACTCAACAACTCCTGCACACTTGGAAGCTAGGTCAAATAGTCAACCGATATTCCAAATATGATAAAAAATGATTAAAACTATAGAAAATGGCCTAAAAGCATCAAATATTTAAAAAAGGAATATTCTATTTAATTTATAAATAGAAAAATGGGTCAAATATAGTCATCATTGTTTCATTTGCCAATTTGGGAGAAGAAGTGCCGATTTGGATCTAAAAATTCACTCGTCAATTCCGGGAGCTACGAGCCGCCATTTCACCCACTGTCTGGAGCAGGTAAGCCTAAAATTCATCCAATAAGCTTGTAGTGGATTACATTTTGAATTTAGGTCCATTTTTTAGGTTTTTTGATGGATTTGTGGAGGGCTATTACGCCCTCGGCTCATCGCAGTCTACCCTTTCGGGAACTGCGATGAGACTGAATCGACGTAAGTCCCAAAAACATGGAGTGCGACGTCATCACACTGTGTGCAATAGCATAGTGTGACGACGGAAATGCATACTCCAACCATCAAATCAAACCCAAAAGGTGGACTTCCATTGGTTGGAGCGAGGCCTAACATTGTTTAAATGCCCACTTTGACAGGTTTATAGCAAGAAAAGATAGTATTAGAGTGGTGGGAAAGAGAACATGAGGTGGAAGATGTGCAAGCCGCCAATGATCCACAATGCATGAATGCTTTGAGAAACTGTGGTTTGCTCAAGTTCTTTTAGATCCAGGGGATGAGGTCCCAAATCCCGTTGTTGTCACATATGCTCTGGTGCTGGGATGCGACCCAGCAATACTTTTTGATCGGTGAGCACATCCTCACTATAGATGTTGAGGACATATACTTTCTTACTAGTTTGTCCTGGAGAGGGAACCTTGTAGTTCTCACCGGATCACGAGCTAGTGATCGCACTGTTGATGACATGGTGATGCAACATTGTACTGCTCATGCTCGATCCTCTAGTGGGAAGATTCCCATTAGAGATGTTGTAAACCTCCCACTGTGTGCCATATTGTTCACTATCACTAGAGTGGCGGGAAGCCAAGCCCCACACATGGCCACTCAGGCTCAGATGCTTTATGCGGAGGAGTGTATGTCACCCAAGATCTTCAATTGGTGCGAGGGTCTCCTCACAAACATCCGAGATCAGTTGACCAAGTGTCGACGGGGGGAGCTCAAACAGTTTGGATATGGATCGATAGTGGTATCGTTCCTCTTGGAGCAGATCCCCCTCTTGCACCCACATGTACGACTGGATGATAGGGATCCTAGGGATCCTCACATGCTCCGATGGGCAGAGGTGATGGCCCGTCATGGTGGGGGATCTATCATCAGCTTTGGTGTCGAGTTCTTCAACTGGATGGAAGGCTAGTTACTCATGGTTTAGGACTACCCATATGGCGGTATGGATTTTAGAGAGGATCTCGACTTAGTGCTGCCCGAGGGTACAACATGGGGAGATATCGGTAAGAACAAAACCCTTGTATTTTTTAGTTTTGTATATTTATAATTTTTTTTGTTGTTGTAGTGCTGACAAGTATATAACATGTGTGTGCAGATGTGGGTCCCATACGGCCTGTAGGAGTCTCTCTTCTGGCGAGGAGAGATAGAGGTGGGGAAGTAGTTGTGCCCCCGGGTGCTCATGCTGCCATCGTAGAGAGGGAGGACATATACAGGAACTTGTCCCAGCTGACAGTGGATGTTCGTGAGCCGACAGTAGATGACTTACCAAGACCTATGCAGAGGTTTGGAGTTGGAGCGTCTGTGCGCTTCAATGCCTTACTCTGTAAGGTAACGAGGACAGTGGAGTGCTTCCATTCTCAACGACAGAGAGATATCCATCCTAGGGGTGTATGAGCCAAGCGTCAGGCCTGATGATGTTATTATACTTGTACTGAGAGCTTAGAGGCCTCAGATTTTGTACTACTGAAAGCTACGAGGCTTCAGATTTTGTAGAGACTTACTGAAGGCCATCATGCTTCATATTTTTGTACCAGCACTAGTTTTGATGATATATATATATATAGACATTCCCGACAATTTATACATTATGTGTTTCAAAAAATGATGAATGATGTGATCTTGTTTATATGCTTTGCTTTTTATACAGTACATTATTTACATGTCGTGAATGCTTTTACATATTATAAGTACTATGTGTGTGCGATGTACCACTCTAGAATGAAGTTGGCCATCGAGTCAACAATTGTGTTTAACTCTCATGGAATGTGCTGGTATTGAATGGTTCAAATGACCTTTCTAGGAGACGTACTCGTCTAAAGAGACGGAGTAGGGTAGGATCACGGATAGCGTAAATCCGGTTAAGATGGGAAACCACTAATTGAGAATCCATGTGGATGACAATGTGGTTCATACCCAAGGAAATAACATCGGTTAGGGTTCCAATTACCGCCTGATATTCTGTGGCATTGTTGGTTGCGAATCTTAGGCAACTTCCTCCTGAGCTGATGAGCTCGCCTGTTGGGGAATACGGTACCCAGGCTGCCAAGGCAAGGTTACGGGTATGCCGGCTGGCGCCGTCCACGAATCCGTAGCACGTTGCCATCTGAACACGTAGAAAAAACATGGTATAAGAAGTGGAAACAAGATCTAAAGACACTCAAAAAATAATGCAGCACACCACACAAAAAACACACAAACATGCCATGTACATATATACAAAAAAGTCTATGCATGACAAGTTCAAGCATAGTACCTCTTCAGGTAAATCCCATTGTGGGGTTCACCCAAATATATTTCGTCATAATCTTCAAGCTCGTAAGCTCCCTTTTCCAAAACACATTTGACAATGTAAGGTCCGTGCCACATGGACTCGAACTTTCCTGCTCCTAGTTTGTCATGTTTCTGTTCGTATGTGAGGACCAGGTCACCCTCGTTGAAGATACGAAGTTCAACTGACTTGTCGTATTGAGATTTGACACGTTTCTTGTCTGCTTCGTTAGCAAGAGCAGCATCTCAGCGGGACTCGTCAAGTTTTTCTAAGTACAGGAAACGTTCTTCCTCAGCAGTAGTGTTAGGAAGAAGTTCGACAGCGAATTGTAGAGACAGGATTTCGCACTCTCTAGGCAGGACATCCTCCAATCCATACACCAAATGGAAAGGAGTGAAACCTGTGGCGGTCTTAATGGAAGTTCTGTAGGCCCATAACGCTGAAAATAGAATATTATGCCAGTTGGACTTATGCGTACCTACCATCCTTTGGACCATAGTTTTCAAGACCTTGTTAATGGCCTCGACCTGTCCGTTGGACTGCGGGTAGTAGGGTGTTTAGTTTTCATGGTGAAAACCCAATCTATCGCTCAGTTCATCAACCATATGGTTCTGAAAATGAGAACCATGATTGGTGACTACCACCTGAGGAACTCCAAACCGCGCTATTACATGATTGAACATGAAGAGTGTGGTGGTTTTGTCGTCGTTTTGGTATGTAGGAATTGCCTCGGCCCACTTTGTGAAGTAATCCACAGCCACAATGATGTAACTATGCCCTCCAACCGAGGTAGGCTTACAATGCATAAAATCGATACCCCATTTTGTGAAGGGGCCCACGGCAATAACTGGGTGTAATGGGGTGGGATGGGTGCGCTTCTTCGTATGGAAGTGTTGACATGGAGGACATCGTTTTACGGCCTCAATACAATCTTTGAAGATAGTAGGACAATAATATCCCGCGCACAAAATCTTCTGGGATGTAGCCATCCTAGAGAGGTGACCGCCACATGCCCCAGCATGAAAGTCGTTCAGAACGTGTTCAGCCTCATCGTGAGTTATACAACGTCGAAGAATTGAATCGATGCCACGGCGGTACAAAGTATCACTGATGATTAGATGATACTTCGCATGGTGACGTATTCTACGACAATCTTTGCGAGACAGTTGGGGGCTGAAGCGTTGGGTTTGAAGATATAACGTAATATATCCATACCACGGATCAGTCGTACTGATGAGAAATAATGATTCATCTGGAAAAGAGTCATTGTGCTCAACTTCTGCATCACGACGGGGAAAATCACAGATAAGCTCAGCAAACACCAAAGAATTATTAGACTTAACTTTGTCGAAAAGAAGGTCGAATTCTTATAGTATCACGATCCAGCGTGAATACTTTCCCCCAAGCACCTGACGTGTGAGTACGTGGTACACGGGGTTCGAGTCTGCGATGATGGTGGTGGTGCGGAGCAAGATGTAGTGCCGAAACTTTTGGACGGCGATGACTGCTGCAAAAGCAAGTTTTTCGACATGTGAATATCTAGTTTCAGTGTCGGTGAGATCCTTACTCGCATAGTTTATTACATGTTCCTGGGTGTTTTGATCCTCCTGTACCAAGACCATGGCGATAGTGGTAGCAGAAGCATCAAGATATAGGATGTAATCTCGGTAATAGTTGGTCAGTTGGAGCATGGGAGCATGTGTGATGGCATGTTTAATGTTGTCGAAGGATTTTTGATCTTGATTGTCCCAAATGAATGGGACGTCCTTCTTAAGAAATTTCATATATCCCCGAGTCTTCTCCGCAAAGTTACAAACAAAATGCCTTAAATAAGTTGCCTTCCCTTGGAGACTTTGATGTTCCGTCACATCAGTTGGAGGTGGTAGGTTGACAATGGCCTCCACCTTTAAGGGATCGATGTGGATCCCATCCTTCGAGACTATGAATCCTAAGAGGCGTCCGGACTCAACGCAAAAGATACACTTATGAGGATTCAAACGGATATTGTACCATGATCTGCATCTGAGGAAAATGGCCATCAGATGGTCCATGTGGAACTGACGCTGCTTTGAATGAGCAGGGAGATCGTTCAGGTAAGGTTCCACAAAGTCCTTAATGTCATGGAAGGCATACGACATAGCCCGCTGGAACATGGCACCAGCGTTTTTAAGGCCAAACGGGAGTTTGCGGTATGAAAATGTCCCCCAAGGAAAAATGAAAGCTGTCTTATGTTGGTCAGCTGGGTTGATCTCAATTTGGTTGTAACCAAAAAATCCATCCATGAATGAAAAGATGACACTTCCGGCACAATTTTTGATAATTTGGTCAATGAACGGGGTCGGGTAATTGTCCTTTGGACAAGCCTTGTTAAGGTCCCGATAATTGATATAGACGTGAATGGTACCTTGTTTTTTGTTCACAGGGACAACATTTGAGACCCAATCCATCAGTGGGATAGGATAGATGAAGCCAGCCTTTAAGAGCTTTTCAATCTCTGTGTTGATCGCTGCAGTCTTCCGGGGGTGTACCGGTCGCAAATTTTGACGTATAGGTTTGATGTTGGGATAGGTTTTTATTTCATAAGAAACAATCGCGGGGTCTATCCCAGGAATCTCCTCATAGGACCAAGCGAATACGTATCGAAATCGCTTGAATAAGGCTGTACCAATAGCTATTTCTTCAGGGGAACACTTTTGGCCTATGCGAATGTGTTCCACTACACTAGGTTTTATCGAAATGTCTACCGGGGTGGTAGGCTCAATGTTGGCCAAGTTTCCCTTAGTGTCTGAAAGACTTGTAAGTATGGGGGAATGAGGGAACGGGTAGATATACGATGAAAAGATGGTGCTAATTTTGTCCTCTATGTACTCCAAAGGAGGAAGAAAAGATGACCTATGGTGGAGGTCATCCCACGGACCATCATCAACATTCATAACTTCCATGATGGACTCGTCTGAATGAAAAGTCCGAAGTAAGAGATCAGGTAGAGATGATGTCTGTCGTAAAGAACAGGATGGGGAGACCATAGTTAAATGGTCCTCCAGTACTGATTGGATAGCCTCATAAATGCGTTCAGCAAGTGAAAAAGGCATTGCGTTTCCAATCAGGTGTGTCGTGGCTTCGTCCTGTACAAGCCAAGTATCAGTGGAGCAAGATGAAATATCGGTGGAGATCATGTTCACTGCGGAAACATGATTAGGGGGGTTCAAAGTCGGAAAAACTCCCATGAGAGATGAATCTTTCAAAAGGCCAACCTCTATACTCTCATACTATTTTGACATTTGTCCAATGGAAGGAACGAGGTCACCAGGATGAGTAGTAGTGTCCGGTGTGCAAAAATCTAATTGGTCAACAGTAACAATTCGTCCTTGGTGGGGGAATTGTACTATGCGGAAGACTGAAGAGGCTACCTCCTGCATGGCATAAAACCAATTGCGACCAAGTAAGAGATTATAATCTATCGGGGCCAAGACCACTTCCACATTAATGGTTACGGTCTTTCCTCCCAACTCAACTACTAGAGCTTCTAGGAGCCCATGAGGTTGAAAGCCACACCCGTTGAATGCTTTCAATGTGGTAGGAGAACGATTCAATTTGGGAGAGTCGATGGCTCTCCAACAGGAAATCGACATGACAGAAGCAGAGGTACCTTCATCCAAAAGGGTATGATGGACAATTTTCCCAGCAATGTTTGCAGCTACTTGGAATGCGAGCTGGTGGGAAAGCCTTGGCTTGAAGTAGTCAAGTCGGAACATGATGGTATTCGAAGAATCAGGGTCAACTGCACCGATTGCTGCAAGGAGATTTTTGCGTTGATTAGGACAATTCTGCAAAAATTCCAGCGTGGACATGGTGCAAGGGGCTTGTGCCAAGTCCTCTATGATATTTTAATTTTGTGCTTCCCGAGCATTAGGATTCAAATCAACTTTTCAAATCGTGCTCTTGGGCGGTTGAAATATCGAATCTAATGATGGATTCTCAATGGTGAGAGAAGCTGATGGTATAGTGACATCAGGTAAAGAGTTGGAAGCTTTTTCAGTATTACTTCCAGCAGGTTCTTTCGAAGGGATTGAGTTGTATGATCGCAAGCGAGTGTTCAAATTGATTTTTTCGTTACGCACCATGAGAACACACGCGGTATTGGATGGTTCCCCCTGGGCTGGGGGAGGTTGAGCAATCATCTATTGGTTTTGAGTGGGAAAAAGATCGTTGAGGATTGCGGGATTTGGTTTACACCGAAGAAACTTTTGAACTTCGTCTCTATGGGGACATTCTTTGAAGAAGTGATCATCTCCGCACAGTAAACAAGGATACTTTAACTTCTGTTTCTGTTTGGTATCGTCAGGAGTGCTCTTTTGTTCCTGCTGGGCAGAAGACTTCTTGGGTTTCCCCTTGTTCTTCTTCTTGTCACTGGACTTTTGAGATGAAGCTGATTGGACAGAATTCACCTCTTCAATTACAGCAGGGGCGGTCGATTTGGTGGTGTTGTGGCCAACCTGTGCTAGTAATGGGGAGGAACCATGAAGGTTCGACGATCCAACCGTGTTAGAAGTAGGCTGGTTGTTAAGGGATCCAATGATGCCATCATTTTGGGGTCCCTTAGGAGGTTTCATGGGGTCATAAGTGTCGCAGGATGCGTCGGGAAGAATATCAAACAACGTGCTCGATTGAGCGTAGACCAAGTCTAGGTAATGGGCACGAGAGATAGCTTGTTCTTCAATGACAGCACTGCCCATGGCAACATCACGAGCTATGTGAGGGATGAGATACTTTGTAAACCAATCTGCTAGGAGTTGGTCTGGAATGGGAGCCTTAAACAAACGTCTTCTCCTCTGCCACTCATGTATATGAGTAGCGGTATTCTGGCGGAGAGAGGTGAGAAGGTCCGTACGAGTCTCGTACCGTATAGGCAGTTGGAAGTGGGTCAAAAAGTTAATAGCAAGAGACCTGAAATCATGAAAAGAATGAGGTGGTAATTCGATGTACCACTTGGCAACCGAACCAATGAGAGTCCGTTGGAATAATCTCAGATGGATTGAGTCGTCCATCAGAGAGTTAGATGAACACCATAAATGATATGTCATCACATGGTGCTTAGGATCCTCATCCGGCTTGCCGTCAAGCTTGGGGATATCCGACGGAAGTTTCACCGAAATCGGAGGCCAGTTAGTTCTGTGGTAAATGGGGTCATTTGTCAGTTGAGATAGATCGGGTAGGTCTAAAGTAGCCAGAAAGGGCAGCATTTTGATTAGGTTGCGGGTACTGGTAGTACTGATAAGGCATGTAAGGGCCGGTAGGACCTCATATCGATTGATTAAAGGGTGACCACGGAGGAAACTGACTGTAGGGGGGTGTGCCACCTGGACCGTAAGGGGGTCCTCCACCATAAGGTGGTCCATTCCAATAAGGTGGGGTTCCACCTCCACCACCGGGAGGAGGTGGAGGTCTGTCGCCACTGCCCGGGGGAGGTGGGGGTCCATAACCGTAATAAGGTGGTCCACCATCGCCTCTGCCTAAAGGGGGTGGTGGACCACCTCCACCGTGAGAAGGATGGGGGCCCCCACCAACTCCACTGCCCAAACGGTGAGGGTCTCCACCACCACCACTTCCACCATAATAATTAGATCCACCACCGCATCCACCTGGAGGGAGTGGTGTACCACCTCCACTTCCCGAAGGTAAATGTCCTCCCCCACCATAATAGGGTGGTCCTCCGCTGCCTCCTCCTGGGGGGTTGGTGGACCATTCCTGCCACTGCCGAAAGGGTGGGGGCCATTGTTGGTATAATGAGTTGGACCTCCGCCAGAAGGGAGAGGTCCGCCTCCTCCAAAGTTTGGTGGGGGCCCACTGCCTCCGACAGGAGGTGGGGGTGGACAGATCGGGGGTGGTGGTGCTTGAGGGATAGTTGGTTGGGGTCCATGTTGTAAAACAGGTTGTTGCCCCCATAGAGTGTATGGGTTTCCGGGATAGGGTATCCCGTATGGTGCATTTCCAGGATTAGATTGACTAGACGCAGGGTTAAAGGAACCTGGATATGCTTGAATCCATGAGGGTTGAGTTACATTGGATGGCCCCCCAACATGAGATAATCCCATGGTGGATGGTCTAGAGGGTTGGGAAGGTCCAACGGGAGGTCCGTTGGGGATTCCACCGCCTATGTTCTGGTTAAGATGCGGGGGTTTCCCCCCAGCCACAACGGGATGACCACTAAGCAAAGGTTGACCCAACATAGGTTGTTGACTAGCTACCGCAGTAGTAACGTTACCAATAAGATAATCCGGGGGAATGTAGTATCCTCCCCTCGAATTTTGAGGTGGGGGAGGAACTGGTAAAGTAAACATGGTAGTAACAGGTGTGTTGGACTGTTATTGTTCAATAGGTCGGGTAGTAGGAAGTATCGAACTGGTCTCCTGTCTAGGAGATACATGTGCAGGGATGGATGGTTGACCAGTTTCAATAGTGGCCGCGTGTTGTGTGGATGATTCCAGTGACTCGAAAGATAAAGAGTGACTTGGGATTGATTGGTCGTCGAACCTTATTTGAAAGTTCCGACTTCGAAACTCCTCACCCATGGCACGTAAGCAAGCCAATTGCTCGCGATAAGGTGTTAAGCGATCGTTAGGACTACCCTGACTGTGTGGGGGTGCAATGGAAAAATGAGCCACTAGGTGGCCGATAGAAGATGTCCAATAAGCTGCTGAGGGACCAACAACTGCTGTGGGGTCGTCCCAAGGTTGATTTATCCATTCCAACGATCCAGGATCTCCCGGCATAACGGGAGAGAGGTCTTGTGAAGTGGGAATTTGTGCTTCTTCGTCCGGCGGGGGATGAGAGGCAGGTGAATTTGGAGGATTATGTGGAAACAAATGTCCTCCAATATTCAAAGTGGTGTTTTCCACTTCTTATGACCCGACCCTGGCTTGAGGATCCATCCTTTCCCTCAAAATTACCTCCTAGTTAAGGGGATAATCGGGTGGTAAGTTTTGGACTCTACGGGACCTTCCCCAAGGAAATTCAGCCAGAGTGACTTAAAAAAAAAGTTTCTCCTAAGGAAAGATGAAAGAAAAACAGACAAGAGAAAACCCTACGCAAACTAAGGCAACAAGCAAACTTATGTGATAAGAGTGGATTCAAAGTATGGAACCTCATGGGATTATCAAGGCATCGCAAACCGCTATATACTGCAGGGTCCAACAATATGACGCGACAAGGAGGATTGGGACCGTACCCTTTCCTGCATACCCGATTACTTGGATAGTACGTGCATGCTAATCTCCCCGAGTGTTGTTCTCAATGTATTGCTTTGCCAAGACGGCCAAATGGTTAACTCAGTTGGTTTCAGGAATCCTAGTGGTGTCTCCCGATATACACAAGGTACGTGGGAGCTCAGATCCGTAGTGGTGCTATCTAATGCACAACCGTTCGGAAAGAGACCTTCCAATATACTACTGAGTACATGATACACCCTTCGATATATGCCAAGTACGGATTATGGTACTTGGTGGGTACGTGAAGGAGCTCGATATACCGATAAGTACGTGGAAGACTACAATACCCCCAGGATACAGTGCTAGCAAATAACGACAGCTGCCACGCTTAACGACGCCGGAACACGTCTCTAACTTACACACAAGTTGCTAAAATTTTTACCTAGTTCTACCATTAATTTTATCTGGACGGTTAGGTGAATGCATGAGGTGAGTACATAATCGGAAACATAATGCAAGGCCTAGCTACATGCACGAAATATGCTTTTCTTTTGATGAATGCTACCTATGGGAGGGAGAATTTTTTTTCTTTCCAACAATCTTACCAAAGCAAATGCAATAAGTCCCAGTTCAAACAAGTTTGACTATAAAAGCATTCTTTTCATTTTTGTGCGAAACGCAAAAAATCACAACACTACTAATCCAAATCACAACATTTTTTCCTTTTCTTTTCCTTTTCAAAATGAAAATGATGCTAGGTAATGAAAAGAGAGAATTCTAAGATGGAGTATGCGAGCTTTTCAATTTCACTTTCAATGGTCTAAAAGCAATGAAAATAAAAAATGCATCTACCTTTCCTTAACATGGAACTAATTTTGCAAAAAATTAAATATACTTGGATTTTTCGAGAAAATGAGAAGTTCATAATTCAAGAAAAACACAAGCGATCACACATTCATTCAATTTTCCCAAAAGATGTGTAAGCAAAACATTCCAATGCAAGAACAATTCCTTTCAACAATGCTTGAGAAATGATGGGAAAGAGGCACTTTTAACTTTTCAATGGATGCATCAAAATATTAACTTGATAAAAACTACGCTTTCAGATCTAAATGATTGAAAAGAAAACACTACTTTCAGCACTCAGTACACTCAGGAAACTCAAGAAAGGACAAGCACTTAATCAGGCTGAAAGACACACAAAACTTAAAATCAGAGAGTAGCAAGCAAAGCTCATAAAATAATGCAAATGAGGTCTGGGAGCTGATCTAATGTAGTAACCAGATCAGTCAAGGAGAGGAGGGAATGCAAGGGTGAGCGGATGAAGGTGGGGGATACAAGAGTATCCACCACTATCGGTACTCAGACTTGTCCAAGACGGAACCCAAAATCAATCCAAACAAAACCAAACACTCAACACACAAATCAGAAATGGGATCTCTACCTGGATCTTGCAGCACAGAGCGAGTTTATACAACAAACCAAGGCTCAGATTAACAAATGGAGAGGGGATGCCTACATGCAAATTCGACAAATCGATGCACTCTGGGCTTGTACACAGTGTGACGTCACAGTTCACTAATGCAAGGAGTGCGATGGTGTCGCAGTATTCCAATGAAAGGACTGGGACGAGTGGCTAACAGACAAAGAAAAGAGACCAGAAATGACACCGTGTCACTCTGTTTTCACTAACCAAGTGCGACAGGCGAGGTCTAAGTTCAAAAATGAATCAAATATCCAAGTAATGAACTATGAAATGGTTTGAAAATGAGTAGTACAAACTCAGAGGAAGCAGATCAGAGTCCTCAAGATGAAGATCTGATAGTGAAATCAACTCAAGAAGCAAATGACAAATAAAAGGCTTTGTCAAGGAATCAACTGAAAATGAATCTCAGATTGACAACTACAGAACAAGATGTAACTCCCCAATATGGTCGCCAGATTTGTTTCGTGGACAATCTACCGAGAGCGGACTCAAGGCCCGATCTCCCTAGCTTAACGTAAGTCTAGAACAAATAGGACATAACATAAAATACTTTCCTAGATAATATATAAGTACAAATGAAATAGTAGATCATTTACCTTATATTTGTAGATCTCTTTCTCCTTCATTCATCCAATGCTCCAACGCTGCCAGATCGCAAGTAGCTAAACCCTGTTGAACATGTGACAGACCACGAGATGTGAAAGCATATATCTCATATGATAGATCTAAGTTAATAGTTAAGGAGGAAAACTCTAAACATCATCAAGGAGACAACATTTATGGAAAGCAATTATATTAACTGTATTGAAGAGTGAGGAGTACAATAGAAAATAGGATTAAAACCATAGCCTTAACGCTGCAAGCTCCTTCCGACAAACCATGCCAAAGATCTTAGAGAGAAGTGAAGGTTCTCCAAGCTAGAGTGTTAGATCTATTGGGCTTGATTTCACCTACATAAGAATACCATAGACTTCCTCCCCTTGGGATGGGAGTGAGCTTCATTTAAATAGGACTAAGTGGATAGGGTGAGGATAGGATAGGTTGAGATATGATAGGAGAGGCTTAAGGGATCCTTTCAAGGTGTTAGGAACCGAATGCCAACTCTCCCAAGAGGTTAGGGATAGGGTACCAAGTCAACAAGCTTTGAGAAAGGGCTCGAAGGGGTATTTTTGCCTATTAACTGACATCATCGCACCTTGCAATAGAGAAAGCTGTGACGTCGCATGTTGCATGAGTGCAACCTGCGACAACCTCTCAAAACCTAGTACAAATGGGTACAAATCCTTCCAGGTCAATCACTCATTCAAGGTAACTCCAAGGGTGTATACACTGAATCTCATGATGGGAAGATTTTAGGTGTAACACACACTTTGACCATAAATATCGAGGATATCTATTTCTTGATGGGGATGTCTCGACGGGGGAATCCCGTATCATTATCAGGATCACGAGGAGGTGATCACACTATGGAGGCTCTCATAAATCAGTGGTTCCATGATGGCACACAAATGGTAGGTGGGAAAATTCCAATCAAAGAGGTTAGATATCGGCCTCTCTACACAGTCCTGTTTACTATTGTGAGAGTGCCCGGCAGTAGATCCGTTCATCTGGAGAGCAAGTCCCAGATTATGTATGCTGAGGAGTGCATGGAACTGAAAATGTTCAACTGGTGTGAGGTACTTCTCACCAGTTTACGAGATCAGCTGACCAAATGTCGGTGCAGGGCGCTGAAGCAATTTTGTTATGGTTCGGTGGTAGTATGGTTCTTTCTGGAGCGGGTACCGCATCTGCGTCCACAAGTTGAGCTCGATGATCGGGATCCATGGGACCCTCACATGATCCTTTGGTCGGAGGTGATGGACCTCCATGGTGACGGGGGTCCCATTATCGGTTTCAGTCCAGGTTTCTTCAGATGGTTGAGTAGTCATCTCCTCATGGTCGAGGACTACCCCTACGATGGGACCGACTTCAGAGGATATCCTGACCTAGTGCTTCCTGAGGGGGCGTAGTGGGGTGATATCGGTAAGAACAACAATTTGACTATGTTTTTCATTTTATATATTTTTTATTTTTTTGTAGTACTGATAATTGACACATGTGTGATGCAGATGTGGGACCATCGTGGTCGGTCGGAGTTTCTTCGATTGCACTGAGAGGAGCAATACGGGAGATAGATCCCGCGGCATGTGATGCGATCAAGGAGATGGAGGAGGTAGAGGAGAACCTCCACTGGTTGACAGTAGACATTCCAGATCCGGGATTCCATGACCTACCCTGCAATTATCAACGACACACAATTGGCATGCCCGGGCGCTTTGGCTCGCTACTTAGAAAAGTAGCGAGGGTCGTGATCTGCTACCACGAGTGTCGTGGAGACTAGAATCGTGTATATGTATATGTATTGAAAGCCATGAGATTCAGATTTTGTATCGAGAGATATTTACTTTCATGCTTCATATTTTGTATCAGCACTACATTTTGTATTTTGTACCGACTTGATATATACAGACTCTATTGACGGATTTGTAGATATTGTGTTCTTATGGATGAATGTGGGATCTTATCTATGTGTTTATTTATGCATTATGTACATGTCATGCCACTTTCTATATTTATGATTGTTTCACGTATGCGTGATGTACCAATCCAAGATGAAATTCGCCATGGAGTCTGCAACTGTGTTTATATCTCTTGTGATTTGCAGGTACTGAATAGATTTGAAAGACCTCTCTAAGAGACGTACTCGACTGAAAATATGAAGTAGTGTGGGATCACGAATGGCGTAGAATCGGTTGAGATGGGAGACCTCTAATTGTGAGTCAAGGTGGAAGGCAATGTGGTCCATACCCAGGGAATGAGCGTCAGTTAAGACTCCAATCACCGCGTGATACTTAACGATGTTGTTGGTTGCGTACCCTAGACAACTCCCTCTCGAACTGATGAGTTCACCTGTAGGGAAATATAGTACCCATGCGGCCGAAGCAAGGTTGCGAGTATGCAGGCTAGCGCCATCTGTGAATACAAATCAAGTTTCCATACGCAAACATAGATAGGACACGACATAAGCGTAAAAAAACCAAGATCCTAACACACTTAAAGCAAAGCGTCACACCACACAAAACACACATCATGTACAATATACACAAGGTACTGATGCGTGAAAGACTCAAGCATAGTATTTCTTTAGGTAGATCCCATTGTGAGGATCCCCTAGAGATATTTCATCATAATCCTCTAGCTCGTATGCTTCCTTCTCCAGAACATGTTTTACGATGTATGGCCCATGCCACATGGACTCAAACTTACCTTCCCCCAACTTATGGTGTTTTTGGTCATATGTGAGAACCAAATGCCCCTCATTGAAGACACGAGGTTTGAATGACTTATCATACTGATCTTTGATGCGTTTCTTATGTGCCTCATTGGCAAGAGCAGCATCACGGCGGGTCTCATCGAGTTTCTCTAAGTGAAGGAAACGTTCTTCCTTGGCAGTGGTGTTTGGGAGAAGTTCAACTGCAAGTTTGAGAGATGGAATCTCGCACTTTATCGGTAGAACCGCCTCTAATCCGTATACTAGTTGGAACGGTGTGAATCTGGTGGCAGTCTTAACGGAGGTCGGGTATGCCCATAGGGTAGAAAAGAGCATGTTATGCCAGTTTGATTTGTGTGTACCCACCATGCGCTGAATCATGGTTTTCAAGACCTTATTGATGGCCTCTACTTGTCCGTTGGACTGTGGGTAGTATGGGGTTCAGTTCTCATGGCAAAAACCTTGTCTGGCGCTCAGTTCATCCACCATACTGTTTTGGAAATGAGATCCGTGATCAGTGACTATGGATTACGGTACTCTGAATCTCGCAACGACATGGTTAAACATGAAGAGTGCAATGATTTTTCGCTCTTAAGTGTATGTAGGCATAGCCTCGGCCCATTTAGTGAAATAGTCAATGGCTACAATGACGTAACCATGCCCCCCGACCGAGGTAGGCTTACAGTGCTTGAAATCGATGCCCCACTTCGCGAAGGGGCCGACGAAAATAACCATATGTAAAGGGGCTAGATGGGAGCGCTTTTTGAATTGAAAGTGTTGGCATGGGGACACTTCTTGATGGACTCAATGCAGTCCTTGAATATCGAAGGCCAGTAGTATCCCGCATGTACTATTTTTTGTTCTGTAGCCATCCAAGAAAGATGACCACCACAAGCCCTAGAGTGACAGTCATTCAGTACGTGTTCACCCTCTTCATGCATCAGAAAACATCACAGAATGGAATCAATACCATGACAGTATAGGGTATCTCCAACGATTAAGTATTATTTGGCGTGGTGGCATATTATATGACGACGGTCATCACGAGATAGTTGAGGGTTGAACTGTTGGGTTTGAAGATATGAGGTGATATATCCATACCATGGGTCTAACGTGCTGATGAGAAACAACGACTCATCTCGAAGAGAGTCGATGGGATCAGATCCTGAATAAACACGGGGAATATCACAAATGAGCTCCGCAAAAACCAATGATTTCTTTGACTTGGCCTTCTTGAAGAGGAGATCGAATTCCTGAAGTATCACGATCCAACGTGAATACTTTCCCCCAAGCATTTGATGTGTAAGGAAGTGGTACATGGGGTTTGAGTCGGCAATGATGGTAGTGGTGCGGAGTAGTATGTAGTGACGAAAATTTTGGACAACAATAACTTCCGTGAGAGAAAGTTTCTCGACATGTGAATAATGGGTTTCGGAGTCAATGAGACCCTTACTTAGGTAATAGATCACATGTTCCTGGGAGTTATCATCTTCCTGGACCAATACCATGGAGATTGTGGTGGTGGAAGCGATAAGATAAAGGATATAATCCTGATAGTAATTGGGCAGTTGGAGCATAGGGGCATGGGTAATGGCATGTTTCAAATTTTCAAAGGATTTTTGAGCTTGGTCGTCCCAGATGAAAGGGACGTCCTTCTTCAGCAATCGCATATAGCCTTGTGTCTTTTTAGCGAAATTACAAACAAAATGCCGTAAGTAGTTTTCCTTCCCTTGGAAAATTTGGATTTTTGGGATATCAGTGGGAGGTGGGAGAGAAACAATGGCTTCCACCTTCAAGGGATGAATGCGGATCCCGTCCTTTGAAAGGATGAATCCTAGGAGACGTCCTGATTCGAAGTAGAATATGCACTTGTGAGGATTCAGATGGATTCTATACCGCCTGCATCTGAGGAATACTGTCATCAGATGGTGGATGTGGAACTCGCGATGTTGTGAATGAGCAGGGAGATCGTTGAGATAGGGATCCACAAAGTCCTTCACATCATGGAAAGCATACAACATGGCCCACTAGAATGCAGCACCATCATTTTTTAGGCCAAAAGGGAGTTTACAATAAGAAAACGTACCTCAGGGGAAGATGAAAGCGGTCTTATGTTGGTCGGCTGGGTGGATCTCAATCTGATTGTAACCTGAAAAGCCATCCATAAAGGAGAATATGACACTTCCGGTGCAGTTGTGGATTATCTGGTCATTGAAGGGGGTAGGGTAGTTGTCCTTAGGACAAGCTTTGTTCAGATCCATATAATCAACATAGACCCTAATAGTGCCATGTTGCCTGGCCATAGGGATGACATTGGAGAGCCATTATGTTAAAGGAAGAAGGTAGATGAAGCCGTCCTTTAATATCTTTTCAATCTCAACTTTAATTGCCGCATTTTTTTGAGGGTGCACTGGTCGTAACTTTTGGCGGACAGGTTTAGCATCGGGATAGGTTTGGATCTAATGCAAAACAATGGCAGGATCTATCCCGGGAATTTCCTCGTAGGACCATGGGAACACGTTGTGGAACTGTTTGAATAAGGCCATGTATGTGGTGATCTCTTCGGGAGAGCAGTTCTGGCCTAAACAAATATGTTCCACGACACCAGGGGTAATCGAGATGTCAATTGGAATGGTGGGCTCGATGTTTGCCAAGTTTCCTTCGGTGAACATATCGCAAGTGAGGATCGGTGACTACGGGAAATGAGAGATATCTGGTGTAAAAATGGTTGTGATGTTGTTCTCCACAGAGTCTAATGGGGGTAGAAAATACGATCGATGGTGGAGGTCTTCCCACAGGGGGTCATTCGCGCTCATAATTTCCATAATGGAATCATCGGAATGAAAAGTAAGGAGTAGAGGATCTAGATAGGATGACATCCACTGTAGAGAACACGACGTAGATGCCACACCCAAGTGTTCCTCAGGGGCTGACTCGATAGCATCATAAGTAGCTTCAGCTGGTGAGAGAGGCATGGTGTCTCCAATCAAATGAAAGGTGGCCTCATTGGGTACAAGCCATGGATTTGGAGAGTTGGAAGATGATGGAATTGTGGAGGAGATCATGTTCACCATGGAAACATGATTAGGTGGATCCGGGGTTGGAAATACGCCCATAAGAGATGAGTCTTTTATGAGGCCGACGCTCACGCTCTCATATAGCTGTGAATATTTCCCTAGAAAAGGGACATTATTGCCGGATGAGTAGTGGTGTCTGGTGTACAGAAGTCCAATTGGTCGATGGTGACAATCCGACCTTGATGGGAGAATTTCACAATGCAGAAGACGTATGACGCGGTCGCAGTCATGGAGTAAAACCAGTTACGAAAAATAAAAAGATTATAATCCAAAGGGGAAGCGACCACTTCCACATTAATGGTTACAATATTTCCCCCCAACTCTACTACTAAGGCTTGTAAGATTCCATGAGGTTGGAATCCACAACCGTAGAATTCTTTCAGGGTAGTAGGGGAATGGTTTAACTCAGGAGAGCCAATGGATCTCCAACAGGACAACGACATGACCGAGGTAGAATCACCTTTGTCTAAAAGAGTACGATGGATTTTCTTCCCAGCAACCTTCGTGGCAACTTGGAATGCCAACTGATGGGAAATCCTCAATTTAAAATACTCAAGTTTAAACATGATTTTAGTTGAGGAATCTGAGTCTACTGCGTCGATGGAAGCGAGAAGAGTATTACATTGATTGGGACAATGCTGCAAGAGTTCTAGCGTCGACATGGCACAAGGATATTGTGCAAAGTCCTCTACAATGTTATAGTTCTGAGCTGCTCGAGCATTAGGATTGAAAGCTTCTTTTCGAATTGTGCTCTTGGGTGTACGCAACACTGAATCGAATGAAGGTTTCTCAATGGTGAGAGAACCTCGTGGCGCGGAAATATCCGAGGTAGAAGCAAAATATTTTTCAGTATTACTTTTGACAAGTTCCTTAGGAGGGACTGAGTCATATGATCATGATCGTGTATTCAGGTTAAGCGCTTCATTATGCATCATGAGAACATGCGCGGTGGAGGATGTTTCTCCTTGAGAAGGAGAGGGTTGGGTGATCATTTATTGGTTTTGGGTGGGGCAGGGATCATTGAGAACTGCGGGTGTCGAGTTTCCCTTAAGAAACTTTTTCACTTCGTCTCTATGTGGGCACTCTTTGGAGAAATGGTCACCACCACACAGTAAACAAGGATACTTGACCTTCCGTTTCTGTTTCATGTCTTTGGGAGGGTTCTTATGTTCCTACTGGTTGGAAGAATTCTTGGGTCTACCTTTGGTCTTCTTCTTGCCACCAGATTTCTGAGGCGAAGATGACTGAACAGAATTCACCTCCTCGGTGGTAGTAGGGGTGGGTGACTTGGTGGTGCTGCTTCCATCCTGTGGTGAGGGTGGGGAAGAACCATGGTGTTTCGGCGATCCACCGGTTTGAGTAGGAGGTTGGGAGTTAAGGGAACCGATAATGTCATCAGCTTGAGGTCCCTTGGGTGGTTTTGCAAGATTGTATGTAGGGAGGGGGGCATCTGGAACAATGTCATACAATGTGCCAGATTGAGCATAGACAAGGTCGAAATACTGTGCACGAGAAATAGCTTGTTCCTCTATGATGACCCCACCCATGGCCACGTCTCGAGCTATGGTGGGTAAAAGAGACTTTGTAAACCAGTTAGCTAATAATTGGTCTAGAATGGGAGCTTTGATGAGACATCGTCTCCTCCGCCACTCATGGATATGGTTAGATATATGAGTTGCGGTGGTTTGGCGGAGCGAGGTCAATAGGTTCATACCAGTTTCATAGCGTATGGGTAACTAGAAATTAGTCAGGAGGACATAGAAAGAGAACCGAAATAAGGAAATGAGTGCGATGGTAATTCAATATACCACTTGGAAGCTGTAATGATGAGGGTTTGTTGAAATAAACTTATATGGATTGAATCATCCATTAAGGAATTGGATGAGCACCATAGATGGTACGTCATCACGTGGTTCTTCAGGTCCTCATTGGGCTTGCTATCAAACTTAGGAATATCAGATGGCAATTTGACCGAAATGGATGGCCATTTATAACCGTGTAACATGGGATTGTTTTTCAACCGAGATAGATTTGGCAGATCCAAGTAGCCAGAAAAGGTAGCTGTTGGTTTGGTTGCAGATACTGGTAGTATTGATATGGAATTTGCATACTAGTAGGACCTTGAATCGATTGATTATAAGGTCCTCCCATAGGGAATTGGCCATAAGGGGGTGGGTCGCCTGGATTGGGTTGTGGGCCAGATGGTGGCCCGCCGCCATAATAGGGTGGTCCACTAGCGGAAGGTGGGGTTCCTCCACTGTCGAAATAAGGTGGCCCCTTGCCAGAAGGTGGGGGTCCTCCTCCACCATCAGAATAAGGGGTTCCGCCGCCTCCATCGCCGGAATAGGGTGATCTGCCTCCTCCATTGCTGGAATTAGGAGGTCCACCACCTCCAGAATAAGGTGGGCCTCCTCCAAAAGGTGGGGTTCACCGCTACCATAAGGTGGTAGTCCTCCACCTCCGCCACTGGAGTATGGTGGGCCTCCACCACTGGAATGGGGTGGGACTCCACCTCCGCTAGAAGGTGGAGGTATTCCTGTTACACCCAAAATCTACTCATCATAAGATTTAGTGTATACACCCCTAAAGATACTTGGAATAAATAATCATCCTGGGAGGATTTGTGATCAGTTGTGCTAGTTTTTGAAGGGTCATCGTAGGTTGCACACTAGCAACATGCGACGTCGTAGCTTGCTCCACTGCAGGGTGCGACAAGGTCAGTTAATGGGAAAAAATAGCTTATTCGAGATCCTTCTCGAAACTTGCTCATTTAGGGGCTTATCCTTGACCTCTAGGGGAGCTGGTACTCGACCCCTAACTCTTTGGGAGGATACCCTATCTCTCTCCTACCATCTCTCAACCTATCCTATTCATATCCTATCCACTTAGTCCTATATAAGTGAGGCTCACTCCCATCCCAAAGGGATGAAGCCTATGGTATCTACATGCTGGTGAAATCACTCTTAGAACACCTCCATTCACCTATTGGAGAACTCATACTTCCTTGGAAGGATGTGGCAATTGGATTGGTCGAAGAAGGGATACTACGTTAAGTCTTGGTTGTAGTTCTATATCTCTATCATGTACTCCTCTATTTACATTAATACAAATGCTTTCCATCAATATTGTTCATGTGTGCAACGATATTGAGTAGTTTACCTGCTTAACTGTTTACTTAGATCTCTTATTGTATAGATGTCTTTTACTGGTTTCTCTTGTTTCTTTGTCTTGACAGGTCTTATAGCTTGGATCTGACGACTGTGAGACTTGGAGTAGAATTCAGGAGAAAGGATTGCGAAGTAAAAGGTAAGACATCTAGTACTCGATCCTTAAGTAGATCTAGGAGATGTATTTGTAGTCTGTTCTATTTGTTCTAGACTCACATTAAGCTAGGGAGATCCTGCTCACGTCCGCTCGAGTGGATTGTCCGATAAAAAATTTGGCGACCATACTAGGGAGTATAGAATCTGGTCAGTAGTTTTCAATCTGAGAGTCTTTTTTAGTTGATTTCCTGACACAAGCTTTTTTATTTTTTCCATTTACTTCTTGGAGTTGATTTCACTATCAGATCTTCATATTGAAGACTCTGATCTACTTCCTCTGAGTTTGTACAACTCATTCCCAAACCATTCCATGGTTCATTACTGAGAGATATGATTCATTTTTGAATCTAGACTTCGCCTGTCACACCTGGGCAGTGGAAACAGAGCGACACTATGTCATTTTGGGTCTCTGTTCTTTACCTATTAGTTACTCGTCGCATCCCATGCATTGGAAGACTGCGAAATTGTCGCACTTCCCATGTAGGTAGACTGCGACATCGCACTGTGTACAAGAACAGAGTGCGTTGATTTGTCAAAATTTGGCATGCAGGCATCTCCTCTCCATTTGACAATCTGAACTTTGGTTTGCTATATGAACTCCCTTTGTGCTGCAAGATCCAGCCAGAGATCTCATCTTTGATTTGTGTGTTTTGTTTGGCTTATTTGTATTGGTTTTGGGGTCTTTTGAGATTTGGATTCATGTTTGGCCCCTTGAGTCAAAACTAGTGTTTTGCTTACATTTTTAAGCAAAATGGGTTCTGTTTTTGAAATCGTGCATTCTTTAGTCATTTTGACCTATCTCAAGGTTTTGAGATCATTTTTGGTTGAGTGTGATTGGCTTGTTTTAAAGAATTGAAGAGTGTGGGATATCCATGTCTTTTTGACCCTCTCTTTCCTGGGTTATGCATCTTGTTTCCCTTACATGCTGAGCTATTCAATCATTTTTGGGAAAGATTGATTCTTTGTCTCCACTTTAGTTCAAAGAAAATATTGATTTTGTCACTCTTTTTCTATATTCATAAGATTGGAAAACATAAGTGTTCTTCTTACTTTAATTTGATCATTTGAAATTCTTGGTCTCACACTCATAAGAAGAAGAAAGGCTTGTTTCAGTTTTGTGTGCATTTGAGTTAGATAAGATTGTTAAGTGCTTATATTTGTCTTGCATTTTATTGGAAACATTTGTGGAGTCCTTCTTTCCGTAGCTTAGATGTGTCTTTTTCAAGTGTAAAAAGATAGGAAATGAGTTATAATTATTGCATTTGGTAGATTTTGAGCCTTTCTTGAGTGCCTTTGAGTTGTTTGGGTGTTTGCCATTTTTCCTTGGGAATTTCTGAATGATTAGAGTGTTGTAGATATTCTCTCACTTTCTGTATATAGATATGAAAAGCGTTTAGTTATCAAGTTCCATTTTTTATACATGCATTTGAAAATTGAAAGTGCTTCATCATTTTGTCTTATACATTGTTAAGATTAGCTGCATCTTTCATTTTCTTTATGCTTTTTGGCTGATTATTGTAGAAAGTTAGAATTATTGCACTCTAGGAAGGAATTCTTCTTTCCACTACTACTTAAGTACTTTTGGTTTGAAAGAAAAAATATCTCTCCTTACCTTAAGTAGTTTTCATTGAGAAGGAAAAGAAAATGTGCATTATCATGTAGTTGAGGATTGCATTATGTTTACATTTATGTACTCACCTCATGCATCCACCTAACCGTACAAGATAAAATTAACGCTAGCTTAGGTTAAAATCATTTAGTAGCTGTGTGTAAGTTAGAGACGTGTTCCGACGTCTTTAAGCGTGGCAGCTATCGTTATTTTCCAGCACTGTATTCCGGAGGTATTGTAGTCTTCCACGTACTTATCGGTATATCGAGCTCCTTCACGTACCCACCAAGTACCATAATCTATACTTGGCGTATATCGAAGGGTGTATCACGTACTTGGTAGTATATCGGAAGGTCTCTTGTAGAACGGTTGTGCATTAGACAACACCACTACGGATTTGAGCTCCCACGTACCTTGCGTATATCAGGAGACACCCATAGGAATCCTAAAACCATCTGAGTTAACCATTTGGCCGTCTTGGCAAAGCAATACACCGAGAATAGCACTCGGGGAGATTAGCACGCACGTGTATATGCGGGAATCACAGCTGCTCCTGTGTTTTCCACTGTGGATCCTGACGCTGACGCTCCAGGATCAGCAGGGCTTCTTCTGATAGGAGTCTCCCGTTGACGAGTCTTGATAGCTGAATCAGTTCTGTCAACAAGATCGTCGATGGATGTTCTTCTACCCAACGGTGGCCCTCGACCACGACCCGAACCACCTGCGCTGTTAGTATTTTGTGGGGTTTTGGGGGTTGGGAGGTGATCACGTTTTACCCTCCTCGTATTCATGCGAAGCAGATCATTTCAGCAAAGAAGAGACTGACTAAAAGGCAATTATCAAATGCAACTAATGACTAGTGTTTAATTTTTATCCTTCCCCGGCAACGGCGCCAAAATGTCGAGCACCCTATATGCAGATAAATTGCTACCAACACACAGAGCATGCGATATTTATTGTCAACCCGAGAAAGTCTTTTTATTTCAAAGGATAAGTGCACAATATATGCTTAAACACCAAACCATTAGAATTGAATACTTTTATCTTCTATCATTCATGTTCATCCCAAAGATCTATGCAATCCCAATTGCCTATTAACTGCTACACTTCAATTCCTCTCTATCATGCATCAATAAGAGATGGTATCAGATCTAATCAACAATTGCAGGAAAGAAATCTCATTCGTATTCTAGAACAATCACTTGTCTGATCTAATCACTCTGGAAATCATAAAGCATAACTGAACATTTAATCTAGAAAATCAATTGCAAAAGATTAAGTCAACTGTTCTAAGAAATTGAATTGCAGAATGGAAATCAAGCAACACACAACAAGAAAGATAAATTGTAAGGGCTCATGGGATCACAACTTAGCTGTAAGATGAACACAGCTGTGTATAACTGTAATTGAAATGCATAAATCAAACCTTACTCAGTCGACTGTTATTCTACACCATTCACCAATCTCACAGAAATATAATCTTTTACTGAAAATCCACACAATAACTACTACTGCTGCGTACAGAAGGAATCACTTGAACAAAGCATCACACAACAATAAATCAAAGAGTCCTAAATTAACTCAGCAATCTCTGTGGAAGACGGGCCCATCCTTCACACAGAGACACTGGATGAACAACACAACTCTTAGCTCAGAAGTAACCCTTTATATTAACAGAAGAATGAGTACACAGTTTTGCTCAGCTGCTAATACAATAATTTAATTATCTGCTGTTCAACCCCTGGGTCGAGGCAACTCCCCATATTTATACATACAAATCGTAACATCTAATCCTATAATCGGGCAGCCATGAAGATCTCTGATCTTCAGGCACCCTAAATAACTAGCTGTTACAATGCGTGGCAGAACAGAAACATCCAAATATGAGAGAGTTATTAATTGACCCAAGAGTAGCGGTCCTTCCAGCTCACAGCTAGACTCGAGCAGCAACATACTCAAGATAGCACCTTCTATTACAGCTGCCCCGTCATAGTTGTGCCTTAATTGATGACTCGATCCCCAAGGATCCCTTTACAAGCAACAAACATCCCTTTCTTCATGACTTGTTCATCCCCGATCTTCCTGCAGTCCATTTATTTCCACTACCTTCATAAATTGTAACATGTTAGCACAATTGAGAGATGCACAGCTTTAATTATCACAATCATAAGCATTAATAAAATAAAAAAATGATCAGCCATACCTTGGTAATTTGGGGAATAAGGTAAGGACAATAGGTCTAATTGCCATGATAAATGGTGTAGGACAGGGGCAGGAAATATGATTAATGATGATTAAAAAGGGCCAATTCTGGGCTCAACATCTCCCCCCAACTACCCTGTTGCATGTCCTCATGCAACAACCTGCATTATTTACAATCTGAATCCTGTACTGAGCTCTATTCATGGAGAGAAAAAGAATTGTAGGAAACCCAGGTACCTTATCTATCTTTTGAATAGCCTCTGTGAGTCACCAGACATCTTCCTTCATCACTGTTCCCCTTCCACTGCTAATTGCTGGTATCTGGTAATGCAGCTAATGTAGTGGGAATCTTCCTGCAGTCTCATTATGCTGTGCCTGGGGGATTTGAAAGGAAATCCTCAATTTGAATCCAACTCAATGACATCTCTAGGAGGTGGAAGCACTGGTTCTTGTGGGACAGTGTCTTCCAGCTCATCTAGGTTTAACAAGAGAGTTGCTGGTTCTTGTGTAACAGCAACATCCTTTAAACCTTCTTCAGCAGCTACCTTTATTGATTTTGGAGACACTGGTTCTTGTGTAGCAGCGTCTTCTTTGTCCTTCTGCTGCTGAGATTGGATATCCTTCTCATCGTGAAACCCTTCCTCCAAGATTTCGGTGTCACCTGAGCATGGTGTCTGTACCTGTTCATCTTCACTCCACTGTATATCGGGAATGATATCCACTCTAGGGTTATCTTCTAAATGCAATTCAGGAGTTCCTGCTGCAGCTTCCAAGGGTGTTGGTTCTTGTGTAACAACATCCTGGCTTGCCTCTTCGTCCTTCTTTTGCTGCAACTCTTCTCCTATGAGCTCTGTGTCATGGGAGTCCTCTGGGGTTACAACCCAGAGTTCATCATTAAACTCCAGAGTCTCCTCTGTCCCAGGTTCTTCTCCCATCTTTTTGGCTGATTGGACAAGTATATTCAGGTTTGCTGGTTCTTGTGTTACAACATCCTGTTCCAATTTATCACTGTCCTGCCTTTGTATCTCTTCTTCTAAAATTTCTGTGTCCTGGGAGCATTCTGGGGTTTCAGCATATTCCTTTATAAGCTCCAGAGCATCCTTCACTCCAAGTTCTTCTCCCATCTGCTCTATGATCTCTGTATCGTGGAAACATTCTGGGGTTACAATATATTCCTTATTGATCTCCAGAGCGTCCTCCATCCCATATTCTTCTCCTACCTATTCCATACTTTTTGCATCGTGGGAAGTGGCAGCTGTAGCAAGGATGTTTAAAAGTGCTGGTTCTTGTGTGGCAGCACCTTCTTTTTCCACTGCTTCCCCCACTGTGGCCACAGGCTGTTGTGCTGAATAAGTGCTAAGTAGAATTTTATGGCCTGCTTCCTCAAAGATTTCTCCACGGGTGGGACAGAGTATTCATTCATCCTTCTCTCCAGCTCCAACGGAATCTGATTCCTCCACTTGGTCTGCAGCCTCTATCAGTGTGTACATTTTCTTTCACCCTGCTTTCTGCAGGTTTCCTTCCAAGTTTCCAACTCCCTTCTAAGTACTTGGAGGTCCTCTTTCATCATTGCATTCTCATACAGAAGTCCTTCAATTCCAGGTTCTTCCTCCACTGGCCTTTGTGGAGCATCCATCGGTCTTGGTGCAAGGATTGGGGGCTCAACCTGTGTCTCTAAGGTTGCCCATCTTTTCCTAACTGCCTCTGCTGTTGTGGCAGATCGAGTTCTTTTCTTCCTGATTGGTGCTATTAGGTCAAATTCATTGGTGGCTCTCTTTCTCTTCTTCTGTGGCGTTTTCTTTTGTGGTTTTTCCTTTTGTGGTGTTTCCTTCTGTGGAGCTGGGACATAGGGAACCAAAGTTGAGGTCGAAGGAATATTTCTTTTCCCCTCATGCTGTTCTTCTTCAATCACAGCTCCTCCTCCTACCCACTCAGGTGAAGACTCAATTGTTACCAACTCAATGTCTTCTTCCATTGCCCTGGCTCCATCATCTTCAGGTTCCATTGTCGCAGCATTTGATGCTGCTCCAATTTCACCTTCTACTGTCGGAGCTGTCCTGTTATCTAGGTTTTCCACAAAGGTTTCATCTACATTATCACCTAATGGATCTGTTTGTGCCTCCCCTTTCTCTCCTTCAAATGAAGTGTCATCCCCCACTGGTTCTGCTTGTGCCGGAGATTCATCTCCCCCGTATGGCCCTGGTTGTTCTTCCTCTAATATAGGTTCATTCTCCCCAGATGGCCCAGCTTGTGCCCCCAGTTGTTGTTCTTATACTGTGGTTTCATCCTCCCCGGATGGTCCTACCTGTGCCCCTAATTGCTGTTCTTCTCCCATTTCATCCCTCCCCCCAACTTCACTGGAGGAACTCCGGACCTCCTGTGGTGGCGAAACCGGTATTTGCTGTAATGGGACGACCCGCAAGGGAAAAAGTTGCTGAGGTCGGTTTATGAATTGGTCCCAGGTTATATGGTGTTGGGCAAGGGTCCTTATAATAATTAATTTGATAAGGCCATGGTGGGTAAGAGAGGCGAGCGGGTGCTTAGCAGTTTGAACAAATGTCGCCATATGACGCAAGTCGTGCAGTAAATAAAATGGAATGTTCAATAAAATGCCATGGCGGAGATGAGAAAGCAAAGGAAGTTCAGAGTTATACACAGTTTGATATCTACCTTCACAAGTAATGTACTTCTTGAGGAAGACCGCAACCTGGTCCCATGGCCGTGGCAGTGAGTTTAGTGCAATCCCTCTTCTGGATGCTTCAACTTGCTCCCCTGGGAGTAAAAATTCTTCTCGTGCAACCGTTGCAGGGACCCGTTGGTTAAACCATGGTTTTCCGATCATCGGGATGGCTGTAACCTCGGATATAATGATCTCGGAGACTTCTATACGCAGCCCCCACACCATGGAGTAAGTTTTGGTAAGATTCAAGGCAAATTGCAGGGCTGCGTCCCGATCGAATCCGTCCAACCGTTCAAAGAATTCGAGCCAGCCAGCAGCTTGAAAAATGGCAAGAACTTGAAGATTTCGCTTGAGTTCTTGTGTATTGAAAGGTTCATGGCAAACTGGAATCCCCATGGTGCTGGCTGCGAGCTGAAATTGCTATTCCACTGATTACAGGATCCTAGAATGGAAGTTGCAGCACAGAGGATGCACGAATCGCTGAGCGGAGACGTTGAGAGAATGGCCAAATTTGGAAAGTTGAGCACAGAACAGTGTTTGAAATTTCCATGCCGAATTGGGGAAGGTGACATTTATTAGCGTTTACGTCGTACGAGGGAAAGGTTTAATCAGGTATAATGGTGGTACGAGTGAAGGTACGACCAATATCGTTTAAATGATATCAATGCTTAATCACGTGATAAATGAAAGCCATACCTGATAAAACTGTGCGTCGGAATGCTGCGGAAAATGGTGGAGCATGCAATTGGTGATGTCATGGAGCCAAACTCGTGCACAGTCAGACGTATGATCATGATGACTCGGATAAGGAACTAATTTCTTTCACCGGTGAAGCACAAACCATCGTGTCCTCGGGGTCGGAATGATGAGGTCGCCGGCACGACTGAGGTGAATCAGCACCATGATTAGCAGGTTTGAAACAATTCTTCTGTTAACACGGGAGTTACCACTGCAAGTTGCCAAAAAAATGATAGCACGGCCGACAAAAAAGATGTTGCAGTCGTCAAAAAAAAGATATGTTGCAGCCGCTGGGAAAGAAGTTACAGCCACCAGAAAAGAATTCACGACAGCCGAAAAACAAAATTTACGGTATCGGGGAAAATTACGGCTTTCACGGAAAAGTTTTACGGCGGCGGGAAAAATTACAACTAGCGGGAAAATTTTTACGACTGTGGGAAATATGTTGCAGCTTGTCGGGAAAGTTGTTGCAGCTACGGGAGAATGGTTGCGGCTACCGGAAAATAGTTGACGTTCGTCGGAAAAATTTCACAGCTGTCGGGTAAAAGATTTTACCGGTCGACGGAAACTGATAACGTAACCGCTGGGGAATAAGATGGCAGCGCTGTGACGTGATGTTGCAGTCGCTGGATTGAAGTCGCGGCTGTCGGGGATGATTCACAGCTGCCGGGAAAAAGGATTTTACGGTAGCCGAAAAAAAATAACGCAGGTGCTGGGAAGTGAGGTGGCAACTGCGGAAAAAGATGTTGCAGCTTCCAGAAAGGATTGACGACAGACGGAAAAAAAGGATATTACGGCTGCTGGAAATGAGGTGGCAGCCGCAAGGAAATGAGGTGGCAGTGGCTGGTAAATGAGGTGGCAGCTGCAGAAAAAGATGTTGCAGCTGCCGATGTTGCAGCCACCGATGTTGCAGGTGCCGGAAAAGATTGACGGCAGGCGGGAAAAAGGATTTCACGGTTGCTGGGGAAATGAGGTGGCAACCGCTGGGGAATGAGATGGCAGCTGCGGAAAAAGATGTTGCAGCTGCCGATGTTGCAGCCGCCAATGTTGCAGCTACGGGAAAATGGTTGCGGCTGCGGGGAAAAGGGTAATGTGGTTGCCGGAAAAGATATACAGCTGCCGGAAAAGATGTTGCAGCTGCCGAAAAATATGTCGCAGCTGCCGGAATTTTTTTTTTTTTAAGCAAGGACGACGCAGGGAGATTTTCGTTTAACGGGCCCAAACTGGTCATGCTCCTAGCGCTTCCCTGAAATTTTTTGAAAAATGACAGCAAACAAAAAGATCAAATGCAAAGAGGAAAAAAAAAACAACAGTTATACGCTACAGCAGGAAATTATTTATGTACAGCAAATACGATTTTCAATTTAAGGATTGGCGAAGGCAGAGAAAATTTCCTGCTCTGGTTCCAACTGGTAATCTGGATTGGCAACAATTTGTGAAATGAATGCATCTTTCGAAATGGGCTTACGATACAGTCGCAGTCTGTGGTCATTAGCAAGTAATGGTATACGGTTTTCATCAATGGTCACCAGGCGAACAGTGCAATTGTCAAATACTCTGTCGACCAAATATGGACCCATCCATCTTGTACGTAATTTTCCTTTAAAATCCTTCTTGAATCTGGAGTCGTATAATAGTGCCCAGTCTCCTTCACGGAAGATTTTATTTTTGATGAATCGGTCATGCCAGTTGGATCTCTGTTGCTGGAGTAGCACAGTTTGGTCTACTGCAGCTAACCGTTTCTCATCTAGTTCATTTAATTGATTTAATCTTCTCTTCTGGGCTTCTGTTACATCTAGATTCATTTTTGTGGCTGTTTTCAGGGTTTTCATCTCAAATTCAATTGGAAAGATGGCACTCTTTCCATATACCATATCATAGGGAGAAAACACTGTGGTGTTGCACCAAGTTGTGCAATATGCCCACAGTGCTTCTGGAAGCCTGTCAGCCCAATCCTTTCGATGGCTTTTAACTGTTTTAGTAAGGATTTCTTCAATAACTTTATTAGTACTTTCCACCTGACCATTGGCTTGGGGGTGATAAGGTGAAGCTATCCTATGCTGCACATGATACTTCCGGAGCAAGGATTCAAATTGGTGTGAGATGAATTGCGGTCCCCCATCGGTAACTACTTCCTTTGGTACCCCAAAGCGGGTAAAGATTTCACTGTACAGAAAATCAATAACCGCATGGTCATTAGCCTTAGACAAAGCTATAGCTTCTACCCACTTGGTCATGTAATCTGTACACACCAGAATGTAAACCTTCTGTCTGGAAGGAGGGTTGATAGGGCAAACAAAGTCCAATGCCCATCTATCAAACGGTTCTAGTACCACTTGGGGCTATAAAGGCATCTGATCTGTCTTATTAGGTTGGCCCATCCTTTGGCAGTTGTCACAGGACTGAACATATATTTTAGCGTCCCTGAACAGTGTCGGCCAATAGTAGCCCATCCGCAGTGCTTTATGCCCTGTTCTTCTGTCTGCAAAGTGTCCTCCGCAAGGTTCATCATGACAGGCCTTCAGTATATGAAAGATCTCATCTTCCCTTACACATCTCCTGATCTCAAGATCAGGTCCTGTGTAAAAGAGATGACCATTAAGCCAACAATACCTGGCACTTTGCTGGATAATTTTTCTTTTCTCTCGTTTAGACATATGTGGCGGGAGATTTCCTGCAACCAAATAATTAGCAACATCTGCATACCAGGGTGAATGAGCTGAGAGTGCAAATAGATGTTCATCTGGGAAAGAATCCTCAACAGGCGAACTGTCATCACTGTTAGTAAATCGTGATAAGAAATCAGCAACAACATTTTCTTTTCCAGGTTTATCTATAATGGTAATATCAAATTCCTATAATAATAAAAGCCACCTGGTTACTCTGGCATTGGTGACAGGTTTGTTCATCAAATACTTAATGGCAGAGTGGTCAGTGTGCACAAATGTAGGATGCCCAGTAATGTAATGCCGAAATTTATTAATAGAATAAACAATAGCAAGGAATTCTTTTTCAGTAACAGTATAATTAAGTTCAGCAGGGGCTAAGTTTTTACTAACATAATAAATGGCATAAGGTACTTGACCATCTTGGTGTCCTAATACTGCTCCAATGGCGGTATCAGAAGCATCTGAAGAAATGTGAAAAGGTATGGTCCAATTAGGTCCCCTTAGAATAGGGGCTGTGGACAGTGTCTCCTTAAGCTTATCAAATGTTGTCTGGCATGCTTCACTCCACACAAACTGTGCGTCCTTCATTAACAATGAAAACAAAGGGGAAGCAAGTTTGGAGAAGTTTTCTATAAACCTCCTGTAATATCCAGCATGTCCCAGAAAACTTTGCACTTCTTTTTGCGTTGAAGGAGTAGGTATATTTTTTATCACCTTAATTTTTGAAGGATCCACCTGAATGCCCTCGGTAGAGATGAAATGTCCTAATACCACTCCCTCACTCATCATCATATGGCATTTTTCAGTGCTTAATGAAAGGCGAGACTGTTCACAGCGAATTAAAACCTTCTTTAAATTTTCCAGTGCTTCCTCAAAGTCCTTGCCATAGGGAGTAAAATCATCCATAAAGACTTCCATGCTATCATTAACTAATTCAGAAAATATGCCAATTACAGCTCTTTGGAATGTTGCTGGTGCATTACATAAACCAAAGGTAAGCACCCTGTAGGCAAACGTTCCCCAGGGGCAAGTGAAGGTGGTCTTATCCTGGTCCTCAGGAGCAATCTGAATTTGGTTGTACCCGCTGAACCCATCCAAGAAGGAGAAGAACTTTTTCCCTGATAGGGTATCAAGTACTTGGTCAATAAAGGGCAGAGGGAAATGATCCTTTTGTGTAGCTTTGTTCAGCTCCCTATAATCAACACAGACCCTCCATTTACCATTTTTCTTGGGCACAATTACAAGTGGGGAAACCCACTCACTATCTGAAATAGGGTAGATAAATCCTGCTTCCAAAAGTTTCTGGATTTCCTCCTTCACTATATCCCTCAGATTGGGGTTCATGCGTCGTTGGGGTTGACACACAGGCTGGGATTCATTTTTAATGTAAATATGATGAGTGCACAGATTAGAAGGGATACCCTTCATGTCTGTATACTCCCAGGCGAATGCCCCCTTACGTTCCTTCAAGAGACTAATTAGGCGCATCTGTTCTTCTGAGGAGAGACCAGGGTTGATGTTCAAAGTTCTTCCAGGCTCCACCTCAATAGGAATGCTTTTTGAATTTTTCAAAACTGGGATTATGTTTGTATCACCAACCAATGTTTCCTCCGTAAGATTTTCTTGTTCTTCCTTACCAAAGGTAATGTTCAGGATTTGATAGACTTCTTTATCCACTGAAGCAGGTTCTCTAATGAAATTACTGATGGCATCGTCTTCTGTTTCGTTTTTAAAAATTAAGGCCTTCCCTATTGTTAATAGTGGCTGAACATCCTCCTCCTCTTCCTGTTCTATCCAAAGGGAAGTTTCAGCTTCTAGACTTGCCCGCGCTGGAGGATACAGGGTGAGGTTTTTGGTTTCCATACCATCAGATATAGTCATGGACCCCGATCGACAGCTGATGCAAGCATCAGCTGTGGCCAACCAAGGCCTCCCCAGGATCAATGGGTGTCCCCCTAGCTGTGATTTTGGTTGTAATACCAAAAAGTCGGCAGGATATTCCCATGAATCTACTGAGATGACAAGATCGTCCAGAACCCCTTCAAGTCTGATGGTGGATCTGTCTGCCAATTCTAAAATAGTAGGGGTCGGTCTAATATTGGTGAATCCAAGCTTCTTTACAGTCTCAATTGTTATGACATTGATCGTTGCTCCTAAATCTATTAGCACGTTGGGTATCTGCGTCTGTCCTATATGTACAGTGACAATAGGATTGCCAGGGTCGTCATACTTGGTCATAGGGGTTTTTCCTGTCATCAAAGCAGATAAATTCCCTATGACATGAACAGTGGGAGGATCTCTGGGCTTCCTTCCTGGTCTTTTAGTGCACAGGTCCCGAACAGTTTTAGCATAAATAGGTACGTCTTGAAGAGCTTGCAAAAGGGGGATCTTAACGTAAAGATTTTTCAATTCTCCTAGGAGATTGAACTGAGGTTGCCCCCCTATTTTTGGTAGCATTAGTCTCTCAGGGTATGGTGGTTTCCTTACCAGCTGGGTAGGCTGTGTATTATCTAATTTCTCGTTTAATGTTTCAGCTGTCCCATCTAAGGGATGTGCAGCACCTTCAGTGATATGAACCGGATCAAATAAAGGCTGGGAACTCTCTCCTTTGTCATGCACAGAAGGTGGAATATCTTCTGTAATTACAGGTTCTATTATCTTCCCAGATCGTAGACGAATATCATTACAGGGTACAGGGGAGAGAGAGTAGGCCGTCATATTGAGAGTTTCCAATTGATGGGTTGTTTTATTATTTGGGTTAGGATTAGGTTGAGCAGGCAGCTGAGGCCGTATTGGTATGTTAGGAACAGGATTATTCTGCAGCTGCAGCTGCGACTGCTGAGGTGGGTATTGAGGATATTGAGGAAATTGAGGATATGGAGGAGAATATGGTAACTGCTGAGGTGGAGGTGGTTGAGGAAACTGGTTCCCAGGATGGAAGTTCCTCCATCCAGGAGACCATGACGTAGGTTGATGTGGTGGCTGTGTCCAAGGACTCCATGAGTTATAACTTTGCACTGCAGGTTGAGAAGGATTCCACTGAGCATAATTTGAAGGGAATTGTGTATTCACATTTTGCATGTTATTATTCCAACTATTCATATTATTCAAAAATGGAAATGAGTCTGGAGACATACCTTGATTTCAGGGCTGCCAAGGTTTCTTCTGTGCAATGAAGTAGGCTGATTCCACTTCTGGAGTTGATGCTTGCAGAACAGCCTTTACTTGGGGAAGTGTGGGGCATTCTTTCATGTCATGGTTCAGCTCGCACAGCTGACATACTTGTATTTTGTCAAGAGGGAATTCTTTCATTGGATGATTCTTTCTACATCGGGGACAGAACACACCTAGTGTGAGATCCTCCATTGCCTGTCTTTGCTTGGCCTTCAGGACATCAATCTCCGAAGAGATGGAGCTCATCATTTATGTTTTAAAATTTTCAAGAAGATTGCCTATCTCTACTCGTGTAG